>OY728158.1:784176906-785426906 GCA_963277665.1 Viscum album
ATCAAATCATCACTACTGGAAATGCTGTTTTTCCCAACGGGAGTTTACCAACGGTTTGCTAAAACCGTTGGGCTTGAAGGATTAAGAAAGCCTTTCCCAACGGTTCATTGAAACCGTTGGGAAAAGCCACCCCTTTGCCAACGGTTTGAAGAAACCGTTGGTAAAGGGGTGTGTTAATCACCCTTTCCCAACGGTTCTTTTGAACCGTTGGGAAAGGGTCACCCCTTTGCCAACGGTTTCCTCAAACCGTTGGCAAAGGGGTCTTTTAGCATCTCTTTCCCAACGGTTCTTTAAAACCGTTGGGAATTATTTCCCCCAAATCCCACGCGGGCTGCTCTCCCCCATTCGCACAGAACCTAATTTCATCCGCTCCACTGCTCTCATCTCGCGAAATCCCAGGTGAAAACCATCTGAAATCAGGTATCTTTTCATTTATACACATATAATTCCTTATTTTTATTGTTATTGGTTTAGTATTTTAGTTTTAAGTTATCAATCCACCACCAGCTCTCTGCTGCTCTCCAAATCCCCCATCCGAATAGGTGAAAACCCATTTGAATCATCTCAAATCAAGTAATTTTTTCTTTATACACATATGGTACCTTGTTTTTATTGTTATTGATCTAATATTTTAGTTTTAAGTTTGGATTTTGATGTGATTTCACCGTGTAAAATAGGGAAATGAATAAATATTTTGTTAATTAATTAGTTTCCCCTAGAATATCAGTTGTGTTATAATGTCCATGCTAAATAAAGGGGTAATGTAATAAAAGACCTTGAATAAATAATTTGTGGAAGTTGGGGTATGTTGCCTCTATGAGAGGTTTTTTGTTGTGTTTCATTGTATGTTGTAGGCTTTTTTATGGGGATTGAGGTGACCAGTTGGGCTTTGTGATATGTGGGGTTGTAATGTGATGGTTAGTGGGCATGGATGTGTCATATGAAGTTGTATGATAGTGATGATGTGTGGTGGTGTTGTGTCGTGTGGAGGTGTTGTGTGATGAAGTTGTGGTGTATAATGTGGTGAGGTGGTTTTGGTTGTGCGGTGGTTTGTGATGTGCAATATTTTTATTGTGATATGTGGTTGTTTTGGTGAGATGGTTGGTCGATGTAACATGGTGTCGATGGTTATTGTGAGATGGTGAGTTGTTGTGTGGTGGGGTTGTCCAGGGGGTGTGGGCTGTCCTGGGGGTCTGGGTGGGGTGTCCTGGTGGGGGAGGGGTGTGTGGGGTGTCCAGGGGGGTTGGTATGTTTAGGTGGTGGTGGTGGGGTTGCAGGGGAGGGGGGTGTGGGCTGTTTGGGAGGGTGGGCGGGGCTATCCCGGGGGGGGGGGGGGGGGGGTACGGGGTGTCCAGGGGGGTACGGGGGTGGGCGGGCTGTCCACAAGGGTGGACGGGCTGTCCACGGGGGTGGTCGGGCTCTCAAGGAGGGGTGGGCGGGCTGTCCAGGGGGGGTGGGTGGGCTGGCCACAGGGGGTAGGGGTGTCCAGGGGGGTGGGCGGGCTATCCAAGGAGGTGGGGGGCTGTCCATAGGGAGAAGGGGTGTCGAGGGGGGTGGGTGGGCTGTCCACGGGGGTGGTTGGGTTGTCTAGGGGGTAGGGGTGTCCATAGGGGTGGGTGGGTTGTCCATGGGGGTGGGCGGGGCTGTCCTTGGAAGGTGGAGAGAGCTTCTGCCCAGGAGCCACCGGCTGGCCGGTGGGAAGGCCACCGGCTGGCCGGTGGTGAGACAGTAGGTCTCCTATTCCAAAGAGTTCCACCGGCTGGCCGGTGAGGAGGCCACCGGCTAGCCGGTGGTCTGGACAAAAGACATCCCATTCTGTCTGGGCCCACCGGTTGGCCGGTGGCCAGACACCGGCTGACCGGTGGCACCTGGCAGAGGGCAAGCCCTTCTGCCTTGTCCACCGGCTGGCCGATGGGCTGGATCCGGCTGGCCGGTGCCCTTACCGGCTGGCCGGTGGTCCTACACCGGCTGGCCGGTGGACTTGAAAAAAGTCCACTTTTCCTTTTTTTTGCCACTTCTTGCTCCTGAAATCATGCCTATTAACAAGAACACTTGAAACAACATTAGATCACTATGAGAGTGATTGTGATCATTAAAATCCAAGAGAGTGGGGTACAACATTCCCTACTCTTCCTTCAAAAGTGATTGACCATGTGTTTTTAGGCAAGATGCGATGTGATTGTCCATGTGTCTTCAGGTGAGATGTACTATGATTTCCCTAGTGTTTTTCGATGAGGTGTGATGTGATAAGGCTATAATAAGATGTGGCATGTGGTTGGGGTCATGTAGGGTAGGAGGATGGCACAAGGTTGATGTTATTCATGTTCATGATACCCTACTAATATGGTTATGGGATGAGTCATGCTGTTATGTGATATAACACATTAAGTTCTTGTTGGTTTTACATTTTTTCAATAACACATTTGTATGTTTTTTTGACATGTGTAGTTGATACCTTGATTATTTTCTTCCTTTATTGATGATTGTGGATTTCGAGTAATTAATATGACCCGCACTCTTGCAACCGAAGAACCATATGTGTTGGCATCAATGGCTAAACAAGTTTTTTATGTCAAAGATCAACTTCAACCTGAATTTGGTGTCGTAGTTGAAGTAATTCCAAGACATATTTTTGATGATGCTGATGATGGAATTGACACTGTCCCTATTGCCATTGGAACCAATCCATTTATTTCTTTTGATGACTCCAATAGCTCAATTGTCAGAGTTGATTGTGAACCTGAAGTTGTGGTTGGAAATATATAGAATCATTTATCCATGTTCTCAATTCTTTTGGTTTACCTCGAGTTGGGTTGTTAAGGTTGGTAATATTCATATTTATTTAGTATTGATCACAAATATGTTTTAGCTGACTTGACCGTTATGTGAATTTTCAATGTTTATTGGTTGCTGTTTTATTTGAATTGCATTTTCTAATTTGGAATTGAACTGTATTCAAACCAAATCAAACAATATTTCAAACTTGGTGAACATTACAACTTGTATGTTTTATTAAATTCATTCAAGCTCTTCTAAAACAATTGATAGGTAAATTACCAATGAATCCCCTCATTCCCTCATATATTTAGTTTTTTGGTTTACACATTAATTTTCTTTTTCTAATTAATTACATATTTGTTTTCCAATGCAGGAAATGAAGCCAATTGAAGAGAGACGAAGAAAAAAAATGGCGGAGAACAATCGTCGGATGGAGGAGCTGGGCATTCCACCATTAGTGCCTACAGTGAGTACTTTATTTCAAATATATATATATATATTTACAGAATATATAATGTCATGTGATTAATTTTTTTTGTAAACTTTTTTGTAGGATCCACCATTACGTCGACAGTTATTCGACGAGGAGCCTAGTACTGGTCCGAGTACTCAGGCCGGTGGTACGAGGAGGGTTCGTACCAGAGGTGGACGTAGAGCTGCGCGTGCCCGACTAGACCCTGCCCCTCCCACTGACATTTCAGCCTTCCCACATTCTGATCCCGGTGTGTCGTTAGGGACACACGGGATATTTAGACCTCCCATGTTTTCGCTACCTTCTGCATCTTCTGCCCCATCATTTTCACATCCCATGATGATTCCCACTCCCCAGTCAGCATCAGGTCATACAGTTGTTCCATCTTCTTTTCCTTCTACTTCTGTCTCTCCGAGCTTTTATATTCCATCGTCTTCGACTCCCGTTCCACCAGAGGGTGTTCCATCAGGTTCTGTGGATCCGGCGCCACTCATTGATCAGACTAGCACAGGTATATTTATAAAACCCTATCAAATTTTTATAGTAATATTTATTTTCATTATAACATGTTTTGATAAAATATTTGTTTTTCTTTCATGACAGATACATCTACTGAAAGGAGGCGGGGGCGGGGCCGTACACGCATGCGTTCGGTGTGGAACCGTCGCACACAGGTTATGGTGGAATATAATGAAGACAATCAGATGGTTGAGAAAACAGGGCAGCAATGTCGGAGTTTTATGGCGACGCTTGCCAAATACTCCGACATCATTCCCGTCAGCCCGCTGTCGTGGAGACATTTGCCACATGAGGTTAAAGATAGAGCTTGGTCAGAGATATGGGTAAAAAAATCTGTTGTATTTAATGCCATGAATTTTTTTTGTATTTATATAAATTAATATTTTCATTTCAGCTTCGATTTAATTTTCCTGATGGTGAGGGTGCACGAATGGAACGTCTAAAGGATTTAGGCGAGCTTTGGAGAGCCTACAAGCATGAGCTGTATATTGGCTGGCGTGCTAGAGTTGGCACTGAGTTAGAGGCGGTACCAGTCGTGGATGATTGTCCTATAGAGCAGTATCGTCAGATGATTACTCATTGGACGAGTACCCAGTTTAAGGTATGAATTACATTTGAGGTATTTAAATAATAACTTTCAAGTTTTGCATTAATATTATCCTTTGCATTATCGAATTTTATTTAGGAATCATCTGGTAAAAATAAAAAAAACATTGATGCAAAAAAATACCTCCATACACTAGGACGCACGACGATGCCGGATCATGAGAGGCAGCAGGTATGACAATTGTTTATAAGTTTTCTTTACGACTTACATTTTCTTTTTTTTCCTCAATTATTTAATTATTTGCTGAAGTCTTTATATAAATTTTGTTTTCAATGTCATTGTAGAGGAAAATACAAAATATTGAAGGACGTGTGCCTCGAGCAAAACTGTTTTGCTCGAGTAGACGAAAAAAGGATGGACGTGCTGTCAACGAAGCGACTCAGCAGCAGATTGTAAGTTTTAATCTGTTGATTTTATATTTTAATATCTATTTCGTAACTTAACAATATATTTATATTTGTAACAGGATGCTTTAGAGGCCCTCGATGCCCAAGAAGCAGACAATTTTGGGCCATCTGATCACTTACATCAGGTGTTGGGAGATGATCATTCTGGCAGAGTACGCTGCCGACCTAGGATAGCCCCGACGAGGTATTGGCCTGCCTCAGGTACGAGTTGTAGTGCCACCGAGCTGCAGCAAGTTAGGGCACAAGCAGAACAGGCTGAGAAAAGGGCCACAGAGACGGCAGAACAGTCTGCAAGGGCAAACAGTGCATTTATGAAATTTATTGAAGTTCTACGTCCAACACTTCCAGCAGAGGCCAGCCCAGCGATTGATGAATACATGTCGTCGATACATTCTATATATGGTGCACCAGGTGGCAGTTCCAGTGGTGGTCAGGCCGATGTCGAGCTTGAAGATGATGATGGCGAGCAGTCTGATTCGGAAGAGGATGGAGATGAGGAGGGCGAGGAGGAGGGCGAAGGCGAGGAGGAAGGCGTTGAGGAGGGTGATGACGATGAGGAGGACGATGACGAGGGCGATGATGATGATGATGATGGAGATGGTGATGCTGATGTGGGACATATTGATCCGTTACATTTTTGACTTGACATGTGATGTTTAATCTATTCTAGTTGTTGGTTTTATCTAGACTCGTAGTATAGTATTGGAGTTGAATTATTTTAATCAGTCGCCCGTATTTGTCGTCTGATTTCAGGCCATTCCGACATCGTTCGGCCCGTTTGGACCCCCCTCACGCGCGTTTACGAAGCGCGCGCATCACTTAAAACACGAATATTGAGCCGTACCGCGCAAACCGCACGTCCGATTGAGGTGCCGTCTGCGCGTACACGTCACGAATAATAATTAAAATGTTCCACGGTGGTTTCAGATCAATCTGAGGCCGTCCGCTATGAATTTGACCGTTGGACGCCCGTTCTGGCCGTTTATGACACCATAACTGCGTTGTCGGTCACCGCGGGCACACGACAAGTCCGATTGACGTGCCGTCTGCTCGACCACTTCAGAAATCACTCACCCGTATTTGTCGTCTGATTTCAGGCCATTCCGACATCGTTCGGCCCGTTTGGACCCCCCTCACGCGCGTTTACGAAGCGCGCGCATCACTTAAAACACTAATATTGAGCCGTACCGCGCAAACCGCACGTCCGATTGACGTGCCGTCTGCGCGTACACGTCACGAATAATAATTAGAATGTTTCACGGTGGTTTCAGCTCAATCCGGAGACGCGGTGTGGCCGACACCACTCAAAGTGTCCGTCTTTTGTTTCAAAAGGACGTCATTTTAAGTGAAAAGAATCAACTGGCTTACGGAAAACCGACCAAACGCATTCCGAATCTGTTGATAATTTATCCCAACAATCCATGGGTCATATGTGACGTGTACGAGCCAACCCGGGATGAATCCGAGTCGCGGTGTTGCCGGGATAAGTTTAAGTGGCTCTCTTTTGTTTAAAATGAACACCATTTTAAGTACATACGGAAAAACGACCAAACGGATTCGGTTTCCGTTGAAACTTTAGGAGAACGATCCATGGGTCATATGTGACGTGTACGAATCAACCCCGCCACAATCGGAGACGCGGTGTGGCCGACACCACTCAAAAAGTGTCGGTCTTTTGTTTCAAAAAGACGTCATTTTAAGTCCACCGGCCAGCCGGTGTGAGACCACCGGCCAGCCGGTAAGGTCACCGGCCAGCCGGATCCAGCCCATCGGCCAGCCGGTGGACAAGGCAGAAGGCCTTGCCCTCTGCCAAGTGCCACCGGTCAGCCGGTGTCTGGCCACCGGCCAACCGGTGGGCCCAGACAGAATGGAATACCTTCTGTCCAGACCACCGGCCAGCCGGTGCCTGACCACCGGCCAGCCGGTGGAACCCAGACAGAATAGCATGCTTCTGTCCAGACCACCGGCCAGCCGGTGGCTCAGCACCGGTCAGCCGGTGGAGCCAGAGAAATCCCTTGCTTCTGTCTGGTGCACCGGCCAGACGCATTCGGTTTCCATTGTAACTTTAGGAGAACGATCCATGGGTCCTATGTGACGTGTACGAATCATCCCGCCTCAATCCGACATGCGGTGCGGCTGACACCACTCAAAGTGTCCGTCTTTTGTTTCAAAAGGACGTCATTTTAAGTGAAAAACATCAACTGACATACGGAAGACCGACCAAACGCATTCGGATTCTATCGATACTTTAGCACAACGATCCATGGGTCATATGTGACGTGTACAAGTCAACCCCGTCTTAATCTGAGATGTGGTGTGGCCGACACCGCTCTAACTATGTCTCTTTTGTTTAAAATGGACATGATTATAAATGAAAAGAACAACTGGCATACGCAAAACCGACCAAACGCATTCGGAATCTTTTTATAATTTATCACAATGATCCATGGGTCATATGTGACATGTACGAGCCAACCCGGGATGAATCTCAGTCGCGGTGTGGTCGGGATGAGTCTAAGTGTCACTCTTTTGTTTAAAATGTACAACATTTTAGGTACATACGGAAAACCGACCAAACGCATTCGGTTTCCATTTAAACTTTAGGAGAACGATCCATGAGTCATATGTGACGTGTACGAATCAACCCCGCCTCAATTGGAGACGCGGTGTGGTCGGCACCACTCATAGTGTCCGTCTTTTGTTTCAAAAGGACGCCATTTTAAGTGAAAACCATCAACTGGCATACGGAAAACCGACCAAACGTATTAGGATTCTGTCGATACTTTAGCACAACGATCCATGAGTCAAATGTGACGTGTACGAGTTAACCCCGCCTCAATCTGAGGTGCGGTGTGGCCGGTATCACTTCAGGTGTATGTATTTTGTTTAAAATGGACATCATTTGAGGTAAAAATATATGGTATAGAAAAAACCGATCATATTATGAATTGAATTTCAGATTCCACGTATAATTGTCATCTAAATTTTAAATTGAATTCTATATGAATTATGTATGTTTATGAATTGTAATTTAATTATGGATTTGTATAGTTTCAGGATCCATTATATGTTAAATGTGTATGAATTTGTTCGTAATTGAATATGTATGTTTTATTTTATTACTAGTACAATAGTTGGATCGAAAATGAGGTGAAAATGAGGTGAAAATGAGGTGAAAATGAGGTGAAAATGAGGCCTGATGACCGGTGGTGATAGACAGGGGCTGTGCAAATTGCAGGGTGCTGCAATTTGCAGCATAGGGTATGCCAACGGTTTGAAACCGTTGGCATATTTCTAGCATGTCTTTTCCCAACGGTTCTAAACCGTTGGGAAAGACTTCACCAATTCCCAACGGTTTAAAACCGTTGGGAAATTGTTCCACATGGTATATCCCAACGGTTTGGAACCGTTGGGAAAATGTGTGGCATTTAGTTTTCCCAACGGTTTGTGAGAACCGTTGGGAAAAACTAAATTTCTATAGGCCTATTGCAACGGTTGGAAGTAAACCGTTGGGAAAACCTTTTCCCAACGGCTTACTTCCCAACGGTTATGAGAACCGTTGGGAAAACCTTTCCCAACGGTTTGAGGGGCTTTCCCAACGGTTCAGAACCGTTGGGATATTGTATATTTCCAGTAGTGTTCGACATTTCCTAAGACAATGATTAGTGATCTCATGAACTGAAATGAGCGATATAATGAAAGGGTTTCAAACATCATTGTTAGATGGAAAGGCCTAAATTATTCCTTAAACCGTCCGTTCCCCCAGGATGAAATGCTCGCTATGTGCTTAGATAATCTTTATGATAAATTATGAACACCACTCATCCTGGTGAAGTACACAAGTCAGTTATGAGATTTCTATCACATTTCCCAAAGGATAGAAGACTCCTTGAAGTGGAGGGGAGCTAAAATAAATCATTTTGAGGAGTGAAGAAATAAATTTTATTTGTTCTGAGATGATGAGGTCTGTAGTTACTTCATAGCCACCATGAATTGCAACATTCTCTGGCTACTAGAGCCAAAGAGAGCCAATGAAGTGGGTCTCGATGGCCGTTTAAATTATTGTTCCTATAAATAGATACTTGGACACACCCTCTACTAATACTTATTCTTCAAGGATCTCCTTAAAAGATGGTGGATTCTGGACAAGTAAATTTGGGCCTACAACCAGTATAAGTGGCATATGTTTCGTCCTCAGAATCAAGAGAGGAAGAGGAATGGAAAACAATCACCAGTAAGGAGAAAAAAGTTGAAAATTGGATGACTCAAAAAACATTAAAGTGAGTTCATGGAATCCTCCAGGAATAGATGAAACAACCAATCATTCCCCCAATAGATTCTCATGCAACAGAACCATTATCCTCAATCCTTATGTCCTATAAGGTCCAGAAGGGCAGAAATCAGGAGAAAGAAGATGGTCTACCACCGAAGCTGAAGTCAAAATTTACACTTTTAGACTTCATGTCAGTAGACTTGGTACAATGGGCACTGCCCCTCCAAACAGTACAATGGGAACCGCCTTTACAAACAACACCATCAGAAGGAGGCAGTCGGGAAGAAACATTGTCAGATCAAGAACAGATCTTCAGCTCCATTAATTTCATTCATTTTATGGACCCCTTCTCTGATGGAGAATATGGCCATGAACCTAAATTCCCCATGTCTAAAAGAATATTTAAAGGAAGATTTTGTATATTCCAATGATGTCCTGGAAGTCATTATTGTGGCAGGATTCACCATTCTATCCATGCCATAACTCAAATTGTTAACATCACCGAAACTCACGGAAGAACCCTCCCACAGTGCCACCAGCTCCTATCATAGATGCTGGACCTTCTATGTCCAAATTTCAAGCCCCTAAAGTGTATATGAAAGAGATACCCTGAGCCGGGAAGTGCTGAACTCTAAAGAAGAAATATTATTTTCAAAATTAGTTGGATTCAGTACTAGAAAAGATTTGAATCCTAGATTCTTTGAGTCTATCTGCAGACCTTAGGGAGGCACTCATCAAAACCTTTCTTAGTCCCTAGGAATTTGAGGTCGAAGTAATAGTGGCCAAAGTATATCGAACAAATACCAATCCCAAATAATGTCACTCTGTTATCTCCTTCACAAACAGGGATGCATATTACATCATAGAAGGGCACATCAAACCCTTATATGTGTCCCGAAAGATAAATGACATTGATATCCAAAGAATTTTCATCGACAACATATCTGCAGTCAACCTCCTCCCACTGGGAAAACTTCACTGGCTAGGCTATGATTAAGATAATTTGACACCCTGCGCCACAACTCTGCTGGGATATGACAAAAGAGAGCAGAATCAATTAGGACAAATCAAGCATAAAACTGGTCTGGGAGACCTCATATCAGATTCTGAGTTCTTGGTAGTGCAGAAAAGTACGGCCTTCAACATCCTATTAGGGAGGCCCTGGATTCATCATCACACTGTAATTATATCATCATACCATTAGTACATTAAATATTGTGCTAATGGAGAAAATAGGAAAATGCACACCGAAAAATATCCATTTGAGTCACATGAGTCACATTACATTGACACAAGGTTCTATGAACTGGAAGAGAAGTAGTATTTGGATGACAAATTTGATTGGATCACTTCCCTGAATGTATTGGAAATGGATCCCACCGACCCTCTCCAATAGCTTAGGGAGGAGTATGTATTACCCATCAACCGGGTTGAATGCATTAGTTCACACCGAAAGATTGAATCAATTGCCTGTAAGAATTTCATTATGAACTCCATGTCCAACGACATGGAAGAACAAGATGACTCCTATGATGTCAGGTAAATCCCAAAAAAAGATGCTCCTGACCCATCCTTGGGTCCCCAAACTGTCCCACCTTACTCACTATGGAAAAAGATATTTTCTCTCCCAACATTGGAGAGTTCATCTCGAGAATTGTTTCTCCATCATAATAGAAAGAAGACGATGTAGAGGATGATAAATAAGAAGAAGAAGAAGAATCATACCTCTAATATTCCCCTCTTTCATTCAAAGAAGGTTTCTCCACCAAAATAGATGAACTTAGGGAGATAAAAATGGGCACCGTAGACGACCCATGACCCACTTTAATTAGTGTGGATATGCATGTCTAGGAGTAAGAGACATATACCACCTTCATAAAAGAAGAATTGAGATGTGTTTTCCTGGATTTACAAATAAATTCTAGGCCTCGATCTTGAGGTCGCCACTCATCATCTGGATTTTCCAGAAGATCACTAGGGCTATAAGCAGGTAATCGGAAGGACCCACCTAACTCATGCTGTCAAAATAGAGGCTAAAGTTGACAAGATGATAAAATACAACTTCATAAGAGAAGTACAAAATCTGATCTAGTTGGAAAACATAGTCCCTTTAAAAAAGAAGAATGGACAGATAATAATCTGCATCGACCTCCGGGACCTTAATCGGTATTGCTCGAAAGACGATTTCCTGATCCCGATCACAGAATTGTTGAGTGATGAAACCACCGGATATGAGGAACACACTTTCATGGACGACTATTCAGGATACAACTAGATTTGAATGACTCAAGGAGATGAAGAATCTACTGCTTTTAGGGACCCTTATGGAGTGTTCTATTATCAGGTGATGCCCTTTGGTCTAAAAAATGTTGGCATTACATATCAGTGCACCATGCATCATGTTTTGAAGCCCTTCATGGGAAAATTTTTCGAGTGCTATAAAGATGATCTGGTGGTTAAATCACAACAGCACTCAAACCACCTGACTAATCTTGAAAATGTCTTCAACAAACTGTGACAATAGAGTTTAATGATGAATCCCATAAAGTGTGCCTTCAGCATTACCTCTAGGAAATTCCTTGGCTTTGTCGTACGACATTGCGAAATTGAATTCGAACCTAATAAGACAAAAGACATTTTTGGCATGTCCCCAAATTGCAACCTCACCAAGTTGAGAGGTCTACAGGGACACTTAGCCTATATTTGGTGCTTCATAGCCAACCTGGAAGGTAAATGCTTACCCTTCACTAGGTTAATGAAGAAAGGGGTTACATATGAGTGGGGTAATGATTTTCAAGAATCATTCAAAAATCTCAAAAGATATATCATAAGAACACCGGTGCTGATGCCACCGGTTGAGGGGAGACCACTCATTTTGTTTATAATTTCCTTGGAATGGTCATTAGGCCCCTTCCTCGCATAGAAGAATGATTCTAACAGTGAGAAAAACCTCCATTACCTTAGCTTAACAATGATTGATGTTGAAACTCGATATTTCAGAATCTAAAAGAACTTATTATCCTTAATATTTTTAGTTCAAAAACTCAGGCATTACCTACAACACCATGAGGTCCACCAGGTCTCCCGCTGTAACCTGCTCAAATATATCCTCAACTGTCCCATGATAACTAGATACCTATCTTAGTGGGCGGTCATCCTACAAAACTTTTACATACAGTACATACCCTAAAAGTATATAAGAGTCTAGGAGTTAGAAATCTTCCTAGCAGGGCACCCCTTGGAAGAAACAACCCTGTTGGATGCTGAACTTTCGGATGAAGAAGTGTTCTCTATCCAAGAGGACCCCTAGAAATGAGAAATTTACTTCGATGGTGCTTCCAAAGACCAATAGGGAAAAGGATGGGGGATCCCAAGCTTAACAAAGTGGAGTTGGGAGTTATAATCATATACCCCGAAAAGGCTGTCTTGCCTTACTCCTTTCTACTTTCAGAGAGATGTACACATAATGAAATTGAATACCAGGCCCACATTGTAGGCCTCGAGCTGGAACTTCATGCACGAGCCAAACACTTGAATATAAAATGTTATTCAGAGCTAGTAATCAAGGAGTTAAATGGTGAAAATGTCAATAAGAAAGAAGTATTGGCCCCCCTTGAAGAAACATGTTTAAGAATGTATGGAAGAGCTCCCATCAGAACCAACACTAAATTATGTCCCCCAGTCACAAAATGCTCAAGCTGATGCATTAGAAATGTAGCCATATCCCTAGATGATCTATAATGGGATGAAAATGATATTACCATTTCCCATAATTAGATGGTCTTTCCATTTATTCATAATAGTATTGAGGAAATCGACAACATTTTCCCCATTTCTGAGACTTATGATCACACCACCAGCTAGATGACTCCCATTTAAAATTACCTCTAGAGAGGGGAACACCCACCAGACAGGGATGGAAGGAAATAGATCTAGAGATGAGAAATTAACTTTGTCTTGTACAATGGGGAAAACCAAGAAAAGGTCCTCTACAAACAAGGCCTTGAAGGATCCCTTCTTAGGTGCATTGATGGAGAAGAGACTGTTGTTGTTATGAAAGAAGTGAACACCAGATCTTCTAGAGTGCACCTATCAGAAACCAAGATCTCTCATCAAATCCGAAGTCTTGGGTACTATTAACCCACAATGATACAAGACTGTGTGATGTTCTCTAAGAAGTTTCATTCCTTCCATGTTCATGCCAATTTTATTCACCGACCCCTAGAGGTACATCATACAGCTAAGTAATCCTGGTCATTTTCCACTTGGGGGATGGATGTTGTGCGACCATATCCCCCCGCTATAGATAAGAAATTCAAGTTCATACTCAAAGTAACTGACTTCTTTTCCAAGTGGTCCAAAGCTATAACCCTTAAAGAAGTCAGGGAGAAAAGCATCGTTAGATTTTTGAAGGCCAACATCATTACCAGATTTGGTGTCCCTCATGGAATACTAATAGTCTACAACACAAACTTCTGCTTTGTTGAGTTGGACAAGTTATACCAAAAGTATGGAATCAAATACAACTGTTCGCCCCGCTACCATGCAGTGGAAAATGGGAAGATAGAGGTTTTTAACAAGACTCTGTCCAATATACTCCAAAATATCGTAGATAAGGATAAGAAATTAGGGAAAGACAATCTCCTTCATTCCATATGGGTTTACCGGACCATGACCTGGACTGCCACCTAGGAAACCCCGTACTGACTAGTATATGGGAAAGAGGTGGTTTTGCCTATCAAAATTCATGTACCATCACTCAGTGTGGACATTTGCAATCAATTATCCATGGATGATCAATCCTAGAGATGATTTGATGAGTTGGAGGAGATAGATAAGAAAAGGTTGCACACTCTTCACCATTTGGAAGTCTTCCAAAATCGTATCGCACGTGCCTTCAATAAAAAGGTTCACCTTTAGTCTTTTCTCGAAGGAGAGATGGTGTTGGTCCTCATAACCTCGATGATACTTGGGAAGAATCCCCCAATTCTTGAACCAAATTAGTAGGGACCATATTTCATACATATGATCTATTCCAATGGAGCATACTCTTTGATATTAATGGATGAATAGCTCATCACAGCTCCCATAAATTCAAGGTTTTTGAAGAAGTACTTCGCATAATAGCAATGCCTATAATAAATGGTCCAAACTATATGAACATAATCTATGTGTTATAGTACTATGATGTCTTGGTCCAAACTGTATGATCCTAAACTGTGAGTTATAGTAATTTTATTTCGTGGTCCAAACTCTATGACCCTAAACTGGGAGTTATAGTACTGTGATGTCATGGCTCGAACTCTATGACCCTTAACTATGAGTTATAGTACTGTGATGTTATGGTACAAAATCTTTGAAACTAAAATATGAGTTGTAGTCATATCCAAAAGATGTTAAATTTTATGGAACACATCTCTGAAACACGACATTAAACTCGGATGCTAGTGTCCTCATCGGAAGACTCTAAACATCACATCATAGTGTCTCAGCTACAAGATGTTAAACCGCATAGCAAAAAATGTCCTAATTGCATGATGATAAACTATACAATACCTCAGAGAACTACGTATGATTTATTACCATTCATTAATGGGATACGTAGAGACTCCTTGATCCTTGATCTTGGCCCAACCCCCACCATATAAAGAAACAAAAAAAGCTTCTATCATGTCCTCTATCTCCCCATATTTATGAGGGAATCCCTTGTCACTCCTTGTTTATCACATCGATTATAACTCACGTGAGATTAGGGTCAGTGGTAAGAATTCCCTTATGAAAAAAAAACTATAGAGAAATATGGTAGACCCGTCATCAGTATCGGATGAAACCAAAATGCCCCCACTCCTATGTTTGAGTCAGATCGGTACAAGGGATGTTAAGAACTACATATGGATTGATTCCTTCCCTTTCATGATACGTAGTGATGCCTGGATTTGGTATCTCGACCCAGCCACTCACAAAAAATTCCCTCTAATGTTCCTAAGCATGGACCAAAACTTTGTAGGGAATGTTCATAACTATGTATGGCTTGATTCCTACCCCTGTAGGATACATAGAGATTCATGGATTTGGCATCCCGACCCAGCTACCATTTAAAAAAAGATGCCCCTTCCTCCGTGCATAGGTCAGACTTGTACGAGGAGTCCATAAAAGGTCCTAACCGCATGACAATAAACTACGAGATTCTTCAAGAGTCATGTGTGGCCTGATTCTCAATGTGATGAGTGTAATGACCCGAAATTTTGAATAATTTTTGTTTCCTAACTTTATGTGTTATTTTATTTTATACTCAACAAACTATTTCATTTAATAAAATGAGTATAATTAAAATAATACCGTTGGGTTTCGATTGTTATATGACCACTGGTCAATATGGCCATTGGAAACTAAATGTTGCGATTATTGTCTATAAATACAAGTGATCTTGATTAATTAATATAGAAAGAAGATTCGATGTCCCCATCCAGTAGTCTCGGTATGATCGAAGCTCATCTGACGGAACTCGGAAAGGAGGTAGCACCTTTGGGATTTGCTCTGGACCAAACCCAAGATGAACTTCATCGTGTGAAGCTGGAACAGAATCCCCTTCGCGAGAAGTTCAAGCTGATAGAAATCACTACTTGGGAAATGTTGGCCGAGCCGCCCCAAGATTCTATCACCCTAGCACACCTTACTCTTAGGTCCTATGCTGGTGTTATAAGGGGCTATGTAACGAGACCGTAACTGCCTTGTGTGATCCTTTAATTTAAATAAAATGATTTCTTCTTATGGTGAAGTTTATGAATTTTCAAATGTCCGGATAAATATAGTATGCATATTATTGATGAATTTTAGAAAAAAGGATATTTTAAAAATATTTATGTAAACCTTAAATAATGAATAATGTGTAATGATTTTCAAAAAAAGGTCTTCTATAGCTGTGTTCAGTATGAAATTTAGAGTCTAATAAGATCAACTTAATTTTTTTGTGAATAGTAAATTACAAATAGTGATTTTATGCTTATGATTAGTAATGTGACCAAATGGATTAAGTAACTTCACTTAAGAAAGTATTAATATAATTTAGGCACCTTGATTAAGTAATGTGATTCAATAAAATAGGTAAATAACTGTTTCAAAAATTATTGGTTAAGTATTAGTTTTTCAGGTGAATAGTGTTTTTATTAAAAAATTAATTTAAAAATATTTAGAAAATTATTTTCATAAAATAGAGTTCATTTTTGAAATCAGAGCATCGATATTTGGTTAAGGTGAAATTTTGGGATTTTTCTGAAACAGTTGAATTTTCAGTGAATAGTGTTTTTATTTAAAAATTAAATTAAAAATATTTAGAAAATTATTTTCATAAAATGGAGTTCATTTTTTAAATCATAGCATCGATATTTGGTTAAGGTGAAATTTTGGGATTTTTCTGAGAAAGTTGAATTTTCGGTGAATAGTGAAAATACAGTTTTTGAGTTTCGGGTGTTTAATGACATAATTAAGGATGTAATAATTATTCAATAATTATGGTAGACTTATGAATAGTAAGATAAGGTATGATGTTTCCCAAGTGGCCAATACCATGGGAAAATACCATGGGAAATCCCATGGTTTTTCCAATACCATCGATGAGGTGTCTCTTGGTAATTAATGCTTTGTCCCCTCACTTCTCCTATAAATACCAAGTCTTTCCCTCATTAATTTCATTTCCAAATACTCCCAAATGAATTTATGGTCTCTTTACCTCCCAAGGAGTCCTCCCAAGGTGCCCTCAAGCCTCCCAAGGTCCCGACCTTCAAGATTTTGATGTTACTCTTCAAGGTAAGGGATCCTTTCACCCTCCTCTTTTAAGCCATGACTTTTTTTATGTTGTATCTTCTAGTTTCCATATATTTTTGTTGAGGGTATATTCTTATATGTTCTCATTTATGTCCATTTCATTTATAAATTTTGAGAGACCCTTTTCTCTCTCATCAATTAGTTTTCTGAATTTTTATGTGACGTCATTAGGCTGCCGAATTTTTCATAAAAGGAATCACATCTTCTCTTTCCTTTCATGTTTCGTTTTTATGTGGTATGTCATTCAAATTTCCATATCATGTTCTTATATCCATTTAATTCTGTATTTATACTGTGTTATAATATATTTATGAGTAGGTTACTCTTGTACCCTCTCTTTTCAATGTTTTCTAAAACCTTGTTATATAGTCGTTATGCTGCGGAAATTTTGCCTCAAATTTTTTATCTCTTTCTCTACAGAAATTCTCTAGTTTTATTTATGTGAATACCCAGACCTATATAATTTCTTTGGGTGTTAATAAATATATAAATATGATCTATTTTATTCTTTAATTGACATACATATAACCCTTACTCCCTTTCCATGGGTTATAAATGACATAATGATCTCATTTTTAAGCACTTTTTAAATGTCACGATTTTGACATGAAACCCATTTCATTGAATCTATTTGGGTTATTTATGAAATGATTGATTATGATATATTTTTATCACATGAAATTAAATACATATTAAGGGTGCACCCTGATAGCGCTCCAATGCATTGGGTAAAGAATTAATCTCTAGAGATGACAAGTTTTACGATACCTTGGTGAATAACCTTGGTAATTTTTATGAAACCTTAGGGATGGACCTTGGTGATATGTTCATGAATGTCTAAATGAAATTTTGTAGCCACATATTAAAGTTATTTTTTAAGTTCTTTTCTTTATGATATTCCTATTCTTCTATTGCTCATGTCTTCATGTTTTTATTCAAGTTCTTATTGATATCACAAGTACATTGACTCCCTTGTTAACCCTTACTGGACCTTCTGCTCACCATTTCCTTTGATGTCTCTCTCCAGGATATGAGATGCAGTAAATGTACATAGAATGAACCTATTATGAAGCCTTAAAAGTGGTTTATAAGAATGTTTTATGTTGTTCTCATGTTTTATATTCCTGATTTCCAAGACACTAGACTTTAAAGATCCTCTATTTGTAAAATGTAACGAA
Organism: Viscum album; assembly: GCA_963277665.1. Taxonomy (NCBI): domain Eukaryota; kingdom Viridiplantae; phylum Streptophyta; class Magnoliopsida; order Santalales; family Viscaceae; genus Viscum; species Viscum album. The sequence continues at coordinate 784,194,965 of OY728158.1, forward strand.
AAGTTATGTATTAAAAAGTCGGGATACTATAGTTGGTATCAAAGGATAGTTTAGTTATTTATGGAAATTATGATATGAAAACTTTAGGAAGAACCCTAGAGAAAATTTTAAATATAAGAAATCTTCCTGGTATTTTGGTGAGTATTGAGTAAGTGGTTTATCAAGAAAATACATCCATGTCTGGATACGAGCAGGTAGATATGGCTCTGGCACAGATGTACATAGGGGTAAAACCCGAAAACACCGCTTTGAGCTAGACTCGAATGGGAATTGGTACACGACAATGGGCCTTGTTACACTCTTGGTTACGACACTCCCAGGGGGATATTATTGGTTAATCACAAGCTTCTTATGAATCATTGTGAAGGAATTATAGAAAAATGTAATTGTCTAAGCATGCAGTTTTAAGACATAAAATCATTTTTAGTTAAAAGAGTTGTAAATGAAATAATTTTCTCATGAATGATTTATTCTTTTAGAAAATGTCTCCATCGTCTAGGAATACGTTGACGTATTTCCTGAGGAGTTACCCAGACCTCCCCTAGAAAGAGAGGTAGAGTACTCCATTTAACTCATACCTAGAACTCATCTAATATCAAAGACCCCCTATAGGATGGAAAATGGGGAGCTAGAGGAATTAAAGAAACAACTCCAAGATCTTTTGAAGAATGGATTTATCCGACCAAGTGTGTCTCCTTGGAGAGCACTAGTTCTCTTTGTGAAGAAGAAGGATGGATCGATGCAGCTATGCATTGATTATAGAGAACTAAATGGGATCACAGTGAAGGACAGATACTCTCTTCTAAGAATTGGTGAATTATTTGACCAACTTCGTGGGACTCAATTCTTCTCTAAGGTTGATCTTCATTCTAGTTATCATCAATTGAGGGTGAAGAATGATGAAATTCCAAAAACTGCCATCCAATCAAGATATGGGCATTATGAGTTTGTTGTTATGACCTTCGGACTGACTAATGCACCTGCTATTTTTATGGATCAAGAATAAGTTGATTTTGGGAACTTGTGTTTTATCAAATGGATATCCTTTGTATAGTAAAATGATTTGGTGATTAAATAATAAAGGTTATTTTGGACGATGTTTTCTCTTTTGGAGTACTATATGCTTAGGGGAAATAAAATACTACAGGATTTAAATTGAGGAGGAATGGTTGAATTTTTTTGTAAGAATTTATGTATTTATTGTGTACATATGGTGATTTGGGTTATTTCTAGAAAATGATGAACCTAGCATAGAGAATATGTGAATAGGTTAATTATACTTTAGTATGAGAATTTAATAGTAGTCGATATTATTTGGAGATAAATGTTAAGATTTATTGAGGAAGACTATGTGATTAAATTTTTCTGAGTTTTGGGTTCCAATATTAGTTTGGATTATTCTAAAGAATTTTAAGGATGGTTGTGTATTGAATGGTATTTCTGGAACTTTGGGTACTTTTGTTGAATTTTTGAGATTAATAGTAATATTTCTTTTTATAAAGGATTATCCTTTTTGGGGATTATATGATCTTGTACTGACCATTTTAGTTTTAGTTGATGACTTAAGACAAGGGAAAAATATAGTTATTCTTTTGTGGATTATGCGATTCTCTAGAAGATGATTCTTGTGCTTTTGATGAGACCAAGTATTTTTGAATGCTCATTGTTTGGAGAAAAGATTAGTCTTGGTGGAAACTTATTAAGGGATGAAACTCTTCTTTAAGGTAAGTATATTTCCTTATGTTTTTATTCTATTTAGTAAATGAATTCCTCAAAATTATGAAAAGGAACGTAAAACAAAAATGTTGATGTTTTACGTTTCCTACTGGGTAATCAAAGACCATTTAACGCATCATAATTTTGTGATCTTCTTATGGTTAATTTTCTCCTAATCATGTTTTCTATCACTCTACATTAGAACTTGACCCTTTGTTTTCCCTTCCATATCCAGGTTTTCCTACATGGAATCCTAGTATGGGTTAAATCGGGTGACCATTGTACTTCCCTTTCTTTCTTTTAAAGTAATAGTTTTACTAACTCTTTTTCCAATGTGGGACTTTCAATGAAATTTCCAAGCCCAATTTTAAAATTTCGAGGACGCAATTTCTTAAGGGGGAAAGATTGTAACAACCTTAAATTTAGAATTATTTCTGTTTCCTAACTTTGTGTGTTATTTTATTTTATACTCAACAAAACTATTTCATTTAATAAAATGAGTATAATTAAAATAATACTATTGGGTTTCGACTGTTTATGATCGTTGTTCAATATGACCGTTAGAAACTAAATGTTGTGATTATTGTCTATAAATACAAGTGATCTTGATTAATTAATATAGAAAGAAGATTTGATGGCCCCATCCAGTAGTCTCGGGCCGATCGAAGCCCATCTGACGGAACTCGGGAAGGAGGTAGCACCTTTGGGCTTTTCTCTAGACCAAACCCAAGCTGAACTTCATCGTGTGAAGCTGGAACGGAATCCCCTTCGTGAGAAGTTCAAGCTGATAGAAATCAATACTCGGGCAATTTTGGCCGAGCCGCCCCAAGATTCTATCACCCTAGCACACCTTACTCTTAGGTCCTATGCTGGTGTTATAAGGGGCTATGTAACAAGACCATAATTGCCTTGTGTAATCCTTTGATTTAAATAAAATGATTTCTTCCTATGGTGAAGTTTGTGAATTTTCAAATGTCCGGATAAATATATAGTATGAATATTATTGATGAATTTTAGAAAAAAGTATATTTTAAGAATATTTATGTAAACCTTAAATAATTAATAATGTGTAATGATTTTCAAAAAAAAGGTCTTCTACAGTTGTGTTCAGTATGAAATTTAGAGTCTAATAAGATCAACTTAATTTTTGGTGAATAATAAATTATGAATAGTGATTTAAAGCTTATGATTAGTAATGTGACCAAATGGATTAAGTAATTTCACTTAAGAAAGTATTAATATAAGTTAGGCACCTTGATTAAGTAATGTGATTCAATAAAATAGGTAAATAACTGTTTCAGAAATTATTGGTTAAGTATTAGTTTTTTTAGGTGAATAGTATTTTTTATTAAAAAATTAAATTAAAAATATTTAGAAAATTATTTTCATAAAATGGAGTTTATTTTTAAAATCAGAGCATCGATATTTGGTTAAGGTGAAATTTTGGGATTTTTCTGAAACAGTTGAATTTTCAGTGAATAGTGTTTTTATTTAAAAATTAAATTAAAAATATTTAGAAAATTATTTTCATAAAATGGAGTTTATTTTTGAAATAAGAGCATCGATATTTGGTTAAGGTGAAATTTTGGGATTTTTCTGAGAAATTTGAATTTTCGGTGAATAGTGAAAATATAGTTTTTGAGTTTCATGTGTTTAATGACATCATTAAGGATGTAATAATTGTGCAATAATTCTGGTCGACTTATGAATAGTAATATATGGTATGAGTTGTAGCAAGTGGCCAATACCATGGGCAAATACCTTGGGAAATCCCATGGTTTTGTTAATACCACCGATGAGGTGTCCCTTGGCAATTAATGCTTTGTCCCCTCACTTCTCCTATAAATACCAAGAATTTACCTCATTCATTTCATTTCCAAATCATCCCCAATGAAGTTTTGGTATCTTTACCTCCCAAGGAGTCCTCCCAAGGTTCCCTCAATCCTCCCAAGGTCCCGAACTTCATGCTTTCGAAGTTACTCTTCAAGGTAAGGGATCCTTTCACCCTCCTCTTTTAAGCCATGACTTTTTTTATGTTGTGTCTTCTAGTTTCCATCTATTTTTGTTGAGGGTATATTCTTATATGTTATAATTTCTTTCCATTTCATTTATAATTGTTGAGAGACCCTTTCTTCTCTCATCAATTTTTTTTTCTGAATTTTTATGTGACGCCGTTAGGCTGCCGAATTTTTCGTAAAAGGAATCACATCTTCTCTTCCCTTTCATGTTTCCTTTTCATGTGGTATGTCATTAAAATTTCCATACCATGTTCTTATCTCCATGTAATTATTTATTTATACTGTGTTATAAGTTATTTATGAGTGGGTTACTCTTGTACCCTCTCTTTTCAATGTTTTCTAAAACCTTGTTATATAACAGTTATGTTGCGGAAATTTTGCCTCAAAATTTCTTTCTCTTTCTCTCCAGAAATTCTCTGGTTTTATTTATGTGAATACCCAGACCTATTTATTTTTTGTGGGTGTTCATAAATATATAAATATGATCTATTTGATTCTGTAATTGAAATACATATAACCCTCACTCCCTTTCCATGGGTTATAAATGACATAATGATCTCATTTTTAAGCACTTTTTAAACGTCACAATTTTGACATGAAACCCATTTCATTGAATCTATTTGGGTTATTTATGAAATGATTGATTATGATCTATTTAGATCACATGAAATTAAATAAATATTAAGGGTGTGCCCTAATAGCGCTCCAATGCATTGGGTAAAGAATTAATCTCTAGAGATGATAAGTTTTACGATACCTTGGTGAATAACCTTGGTAATTTTTATGACACCTTGGGGATGGACCTTGGTGATATGTTCATGAATGTCTAAATTAAATGTTGTAGACACATATTCAAGTTATGTTTCAAGTTATTTTCTTTATGATATGCCTATTCTTCCATTTCTCATGTCTTTGTGTTTTTATTCAAGTTCTTATTGATATCACAAGTACATTGACTCCCTTGTTTACCCTTACTGGGCCTTCTACTCACCCTTTCCTTTGATGTCTGTCTCCAGGATTTGAGATGAAATAAATGTAAATAGTATGAACCTATGTTTAATCCTTACAATTGGTTTAGAAGAATGTTTTATGTTGTTCTCATGTTTTATGTTCCTGATTTCCAAGACATTAGACTTTAAAGATCCTCTGTTTGTAAAATGTAATGAAAAGTTATGTATTAAAAATCCAAGATGCTATAATGAGATCCCATGAATGGACACCACCAATAAGAAGTTAAAAGGCCATGCTTCCCCCTATACATATGATTCATATCTATATGTAATATCTGGTAGTTCATGGCTAATCACGGTCTGGGTATTTCTTACATTCCCAGACACATCGTTCCCATTTTTTAAACTCCACACTCTAAGAAAAATTAGATTCCCATAAACATTCATGGACATATGAGATTGAAGGCCATTTTCCTATGGACACCATTTTTTGACTATGCACATCATTCCCCGGTGGCTTGGCATATGTCTACCATAAAACAGTCGTTAATAAAAGGAAAATTCATCCCCATGAGAGTCATCTCCTATCTCGGTACGCCAAATGGATTCCAAGCTCTATGTCAATCCTCCTAATCCAAGTCACCCATAGAACTATGGTTTATACTTTCTGTCATCACTATTGTATAATGAACACCTGAAAATCCCAATCATGATTAACTCAAATATATTAATGATCTTTGCAACAACATAATTCCCTCACAACATGACTCTAAACTGCACAACATCATGCCCTCACCACACGACGTTAAACTGCAAGGCCAGAATAATCGTTGTTATTTGACGTTAAACTATACAACATCGGTTTTAGCCAAAATTGCTCCCTGTTATTGATTTCTCTACTCTTAAGGGGTGATCCAGAATCCTCATGATCCCTTGTTTCCCACAACGATCATGGATCGTGTGATCTTAGGTATTTTAGTGAGAAATCCACCATGACATCATGGAAAATCAGTCCAAGAATTTGGTCCTAGAGGCGTAACTCTAAAAGGCATGTCACTGTTCCCTTACCCATAAGTAACCCCACTTCCTGGCCATATGACATTAAATGACAAGGTACCCAAAAGACGAGATGAGTGCCTGACCCTGAATATGAGTCAGATCTATGTATGGGATACCTAATTCCATGCGTGAATCACAAACCAAATGTCTCTAATATATCTGGATACACTCATTCCATACCTTAATCTATGTGCTCTTAGTGATCCTGAATCCCCATAATCTTCTAAGCCATCAGAGATGGAAGGCCAGTGTCCTTCGGAAACCCTTATTTGACTATGCACATCATGACCCGGTGGCTCTGTATGTGAAGCCTATGAAACAACCATCGATCAAATTAAAATTCATCCCTAGGAGATTCCTCTCCTATATCAGTATGTCCAATGGATCCCAAGCCTCGTAACATTCCTCTTGATTCAAGGCCCCTCAGGGTCATGGTTTACATTCTCCTTCATTCCCACATCCTAGATATATCAGGACATTCTATCCTGATTCACCTATGGTCTATCTTGAGGCTTCTATAAAATAAAGATACCCTATCCATATTCATGAAGTTGATCCACATATAAGGAAAAAATTCCCCCACTTATTTCTGGCTTTCCTTGGAGAAGTTCAAAGAAATGTCCATTTTCATGCTTAGGTGCACCCCTTGCCAAAGGTCGTATTCTGTGTTTAGAAACTTTCAAATTTCTATAATACTTCATTTCCATTGGAGATGGAAGGAAAATTTCCTACGTACACCTTTGTTTGACTATTCACATCATGCCTTGGAGTCTCTGTATATGTCACTTACAAAATGACCGTCAATCAAAGTCAAATTCATCCTCAGGAGAGTCCTTTCCAGTTTTCGTATGCTCATAAGACATTCATGTCCCATCTTGAACCTCCCGGATTTGGAAAAACCATTTGGTTAATGGTTCATATACCTTTCATTTTTTTAAATACCCTGACATTAAAAATATTTCAAATTGACCATTCACCGACTCTCCCCTACTCAAGCAAGAATCATGTGGGAGCAGTTTCCCATTCAAAGATGATATGAATATCTCTAATAATTTCGGACATCATCGCTCAGATAGGCCACCCACTATAGCTCCCAACATCAAAATAAATTCAAAGTGTTGTAAATCCTCTGAGGACATTGGATATGGAAGTCTAGTGTCTCGCAAACACCCTTTTTTGACTATGCACATCATTCCTCGGTGGATCTGCATATGTCGCCTACAAAACGTCTATCAATCAAGGGAAAATTCATCCGCATGATAGTCCTCTCCAACCTCTATATGCCTAAAATGGATCCTGAGCATCATGCATGTCAAAAAATCACAAATTTAGTGTCAGGGAAAATCCATCATTCATGTATGAAAGATATTAGGACATTCCCGGAAAATGAATTCCAACTGACTGAAAATTACTTTTTTATTATCAAAAACACTTTTTCGGAAGAAAGTGAGAAACCAAAAAAACAATCTGAGAAAACTCATAACAACACAAGCAGAAAAAGAAAAACCAAATCAAAAAACCTGACTTATCCCACCCCAGCAATTGAGTCCTATCAATAAGGCTTCACCAACACAAGACCCTTCGGCAAGCAGTCCCGCACAGAGGTGCACGGGTATGGTACCGATGACATAGTCATCCCCTCTCAAGCATCTTAATCCGAAAGCCATGCATCAGTGAAGACTTCATGCTCTGGTCCCATTCCGGCACAATTTAGAGAAGAGAGATGGAGAAAAGCACCAAACAACCAAACAAAGACAAACAGCAAAAGGACCAGAGGGCAGCACATCAAACAACCCTCTCAAACTAGCTGCCAACTTAACCAAGATCATTAAGGAGAAACTTAATATTACCCAAATCCCTCTCCCTAAAAATTTTCCACGATAGCAATGAAACCTGTAAGTCAGAAACCTCCAATATCATCTTCTCTAACTCAGCAGCAAGTTGGTCCCACATCTAAATGTACTCCTCAATGATGGATTCCCCTCTGTTGAAACCCCCTATCAGAATTGAGTCTTGTCTATCGATCCATGATAATTGTTCCTCATTAAGAGAAACCTCTAGTGATCTCCACATCAACTTAGTTGCCTCATCCTCAGTTGCATTGAGCATCAATACATGCTCCATCACTTCTTCTTCATAGCTTAAAAGTAGAACCAGGCCCTAATCACCCTATTCCCCTAGTCTCTAGGGGTGCATAGACTTCTTTTCCAAATTATTGTCCTTCATCTTCTTAGAAGATCGGGTCTCTAAAGGAGGGGGTAACGAGGAGTTGTCCTTCTTCCCCTTTCTCTTCCCGTTCTCGAAAACCCTATTAATCCTTGGAGTTGAATCCTCATCTACCGGTTGGTCATGTTCAATCCCTTTGGAGATATTTACTCTGGACCTATCTCCCTAACCTGGGGTAAGAATATCAGAATTCACATCAGCCTCTAGGAGGACTTCAAACCTCTTGCACAACTAAACTGAGGTCTGAATTGTGTCTACACTTCCTTCCTCATTCACCATTTGAAAATCCCTTCCAGTTCTATCACCACTGCCACCCAATGGGGTATTCTCCATACCCAAACCATCCTCTCCATACAATGATATCTAGCCTATAATCTCAGCCTTGATGGGCTGTATGAATCCACGCCCCATGTACTGGGGCTGTTTTCAAAAGTCCTCTAAGGTCTCACCCTGTATAGCACAAGTTGATTGTACTATAGGACACCCCTCATTGGTTTCAGATTGAGAATCACGGGAAAGCCTAGACTGGCCATTCCTGTCCACTGTATTACCATTAGGCACTGTGATTGGTCTGCTCACACCACTGAGATCACCTATCAGCCTAGTAAATGCATCATGTACTTTCAGATTGGGAGGCAAAGCCAGCGACTGCTCCTGCCTCACCTGGATGTCAACACAAGAATTCAAAGGACCAGTGCCAACTAGATTTGCCATCCCCATTGTCATCCTAGTCTGAACCTTCAATCTAGCCAACCAAAGTATCACCCAGTGGATCGCTGCCCTCAACTGCTCTATTGCATGTTCCCTAGTCATTCCTTCAACCAATGCACCCTCTACCGCGCTATTTCCAGGATTTCCACGAGCACCATTGTACACATCGTTCTAAAATTTAGTATTCATACCCCCCTGCCTGCAGTTCTCTAGTGAATAACCCAACCGTTTGTAAACAGGGAAAAAATGGAACCACGACTCATAGACAATAGGTTGTTTACATCATAAATCTTCTCCTACAGTGATCCAAACGAGGTCCAATGGCACCCTTGAAGCATCCACCTCCACACACACTCGAGGGTTAACCGGATGACAAACAGCATTGGTCTGGCTATCATAACACAGGTATCTTCCCAGAATATTGCTAATCATTTTAACAATCGATGGATTTTGAAGATTCCATAATCGCCAAAGTAAAAATCTGCAAAGGGAACCTCGGGATCAAAGTTGAGTATCAGTTCGTTAAACATGCACCATGTATGTTTTATAAGAAAAATGTTTGTTGAGATATCGAAAGGGATGTGAAACTTGTTAGGACAAAAACTGAAAAAGGGTGGCCTAAGAAAAATTCAAGCTATACCCTCTAATCCCATGTAAAATAGGAGTAGGAAAATTTTTGGGTAATAATGGGAAAAGACACAAAATTTCATGTGGTTTTCCATAAAACCCTATCCAAAGTCGAACTACTCTTACTGAGTCTTGCGGATCAGGAAAAATTAGAGTCTGATTCGATTATTTCAGTTTACTAGTTTCGAGTTATGGTTTAAAATTAATACATGATCGAAATGATGTTTATATAATTTATTTTAATCAATTGAAATGATAGGAAAAGTCAAATAAAAATCATTTTAAGGAAAATTATGTTCATTGAGTTCAACCAAAAATGGAGGAACATCACCAGTTCAGAGTCTCTCCATAGTATCAAAATTAAAATGAGTACACATCATGATTTGAGGAAAGTAACAATTAGGACCGACTCACCCTTTATAGAAAAATGGAAAGTGACAACCATGGGCCATCAAGAGTTTTCTCTAAATAATCTCTCTCATCTGCTTCAGCCTTGATCGTTTAATGAACCTTTTCCATAACGACTTTAAGGTCCCACCCTTTCATCTGGATTGCTTTGTAATTGGAACATGAAGAGGCCATTTGAGCCCTCAACCTTTCTTCATAGGCCTTTCACTCCCAAATTTCTTCCTTTGGGGCGATCAATAAATAATGAGTCTTCGCATCTTCGGTCGTTAGATGACCGAGTTCCTACGAAACACCTCAGAAGGTCTTCACCTGATGATGGGAAGAATAGAACTTGGAAAGCCTATCTCTACAAGAAGAGAGGTATTCCTAGGCTATGATGATATGGTAGATAAGGAGATGTAAGTGACGATAATCAAAGCCACCAGAACCCAGCTCAGTGAATAACCACTGAATGTTTTTAGTCTCGTCAGTGAAGCTAGCCATAGTTGTTTCGATGGAAAGGGAACATAACCGATGCCATGACTGTTTTCACACTTCCTGGTGCCTCCCTGTTGTACCAGTACCTTGATCCTACCCCACCACAATGGGTCTATAGGTAGGAAGTGTCATTATTGGAGTAGGAAGGGACTTAAGATAGTTCATCGCTGATGGGGGGATCTCATTACCCTCAGATTTTTTGACCGCTAAAGCCGGACGTGGAGGACTACTCGTGACTTCCAAGGTGTCTGGTGATACTCTGTTGGGGAAACCCCATTAGGGTCATGGGCAGTATCCACAGGAGAGGATCAGTCTAAATCACTCCCCGCTGAGATAAGTTGTATGGATGAAGCCCCTTCCAGATGCGTATTGCACCGAATCGAGAGTCTTCTTACCATAAGGACAAGAATAGTTGTCTTATCCATCGTGGGTGCTATAGAGATAGGAATAGAAGATGTATCTTTCACACCCATCACAGAAAAAGGAATGTGTGGCATGGTTGTAAAGGTGAGGACAATGAGAACAATGGTTAGAGGCTTATGGACCTGCTTACCTGGTTTTCTCAGCACCCCATCAGGGTAACAACCCACCCATAGTTGGGCATATTCCAACAATAGAAATGTAAATCCCATAGTACTGGGGATGATAACTTCTATAGAGGCACCTTCCTACAACATCATAATCCATAACTGGTGAAGAATTATGGGATGAAACTATAACCTTAACTGAACAGCAGGAAGAAGCACAGTTTGTTGAAGTCACCCAAATTTTCTAGAAAACTGGTAAGGGAGGTACAACTCACAAATGGCCACTCGATATATGCGAGCAGTGAGCATCCTGTCCCGAAGCACAATGATGTATGAGCGTTCTTCTAAAGAACCACCCATGTCACCTCTTAATGACCCATGAGGGGTAGGATGCAGTGCAAATGAGTAGCAAAAAATTGTTGTTTAGCAGCCCGACTGCTTCACTAACGCTTAAATTCCTAGGACGGACAACAGAAGTTTTGGGAAGGGTAGGTTGAAAGTCGGAACGAGGAAACTTTTTTGTGTGTCGATATTCATACCAGGGGAAGTGTTCTGCCATCCACCCATATAGAAGTTTAAATGGTATACTCAGATGATTTGGGGGCTTACCTTCGTGCTTTTTTTCCAATAACTCATAAATTCGAGCTAGAGAAGGAGTGGTCAGATTGATGGGTCGACCCTCTACCAACGCAGTCGCCATCATCAATGTACAATCCCAGACACTAGTATATACATTATGGGATTTGAAAATCCATCCACTCAAAAAATTGAAAATAAACATGATAATCTAAGTAAAGGTTACACGTCCAGTTGAATCTCATATCCCCAGGTCGTATATCGTCCCGATTTGAGAGTGTCACAATATGACCTGAGAGTCTGTCGAGTCTGATAGGATGGATAAGTTTGACTATAGCAATCTCTCGTCTTAGTACCGTTTGAGCACAAGAATAAACCAATCCATGCCTCTAATGGGATAAGAGAGTAACCTTGGATGAGATGATCAAGTAATCCCTCTATTATAACCAGTATACTCCTTGTCAATGGGGACACATGTTCAGTATTATCCCAAGTAGTGGATTCTGGGAGAAAATCTTCCTACATATCTCTAAGGATGGGGAGACCTAGAAGCTGGTGGGTGTCCCATAAGCTGGTTCCCACCTCCCCATGAGACAAATGGAAGGTGTTGGTGCTTGAACACCAGAAACTTAGTAGATCAGAAAGGATTTCACCTAAGGACAAGGCTGCAAACTGTGAAACCCAGATTGTCTGATATAAGTTTACAACCTTCAACTAGTCAGGGGATTCCAAAAAGGTTTGATGTACCCAGAATGCCCATGCCCATTCGTCAAAGAAACATCTTTTGGACCATAGATCCCACTTGGTTCTACACCCACCATTAGGGTTTTCTTGGGAAATGCTGATAATAGACGGGTACTCTTAGGTGACTATTCTCGAGGTAGTGTTGTGACACCTGCGATCGCCTTGGGTCCACACTGAGCCTTCTAATATGAACAAATTTTCCTGAATCAAAGTAGGTATAACTTCTCCCATTGTGGAATATTGGCTTGATCATGTCCTTGCGGTGGTTCTAAGAGAATGAAAGGGGTATTGGGGTCAGCCAACAGTAGAGGAACATCATCAGGAAGACGAAAGTCGTAAAATGACAATTATATGGACAACTAGTAAGTTAGGAGCTCTGGCATGAGGAGATATTTTAAAAAGTTGTCATGAAGAGCAATGTAGGATCGAAGATGGTTTTTAATGTCACCCACTATGGATGGTCTTGTATTCTTCAATTTCTTCAAATCCTGTGAAAGAGCCATTGTAGCCTGCACAGGAAAATTCAAAGCTTGCAAAAAGTTAGTCCAATAAAAATTATTGGATAAAGGCTGCAAAAAAATAGTGAAAGGACTTAAAAATATGTTCACGTAGGGATCCACATATTGTTCCTATAAACTATATGTAGTATCCATTTCCGACATGGTGCATGATACATGGAAGAAATCCATACATGCTATATGGTATGTAGAGATAATACCTATATACTGATATGGGACACAAAAGCGTTATTCCACGTAAAACCATGGTATGAGAAACACTTGTGAGGCACTAGCCCGCGGAGCATTGTCCAGTGAACAGAATGATTCATGGAAAGAGGATACCGCGAATCAAGGCCTTTCCAAGTTCACATTCAAAGTTTTTGTTTAAAATTTTATGTTTGTATTATTAAGGCTTAAAGTTCAGTCTATCGGTTCAAGCTCGGTGTGCGGACACACAACCCACATAGCATTCTTCTATATAGAGGTCTGGATTTTAGTTTTAAATTCCATAACACCATTCATGAAACCCAAAATTTGGTTCACAAGCAGAAGCAATGGTGAAAAGTTCGGTTCACGACACGTATGAAGCGGTTCGCGAGCACCGGTTTCGCAAACGAGGCGGTACGCAAAGGTAAGGAAAGCCAGGATAGAGTCAAGAGCACTTTTCTCCACGAGAAATGATAAAAGAAAAATTACATGGGCCCCTATATATAGGTGTGGTACCCTCCTATTGAGCCTATCTGTTTTACCATGAACCATTTCAATTCAAGACTGCTTCTACATCAGAATAGTCTCTTCTTCATTCTGAATGGACCCCATTCCGATAGAGGGAATTTGTAGGGTCCTGAAAACATTAAAAAGGGAAGAAAATACTACCATAATCACTTTGCATATGGAAGCAAGAATTCCTACAAGTCTAACAAAGCCAATGGACTCAAATTGAGTTACACACTTCAGAGGAAACTTGAAGGAATTATGATTTTAAAAGAAGTTTAAGTGACCCGCATACCATCATTGGGAAGGGTTTTCAGATTGCATAAATCGAGAACCACCGGTACGTGGAATGACCTGCGAGGCACTAGCTCGCAGAGGGATGGAAAACTAACCAAGTCGATCACAAACCGCAATACTGAGGAAATATTGTGGGTGAAGGAAATTTGCATACCGTCTCAAAAACTGAGCAGTTCACAAATGAAGCAAACTGGTAGGGTTCTGCAAACCATGACTCGGGAACTACAACCTCCACAAACCCCGATTTACCAAGTCTTCCACGGGTCAAGATATCTCTTCATGGGCTTCTGCAAATAATGCCACATAACTATAGATATGATTGATCTAATACTCTATAAAAGGAGAATATAAGAAATTGAGAAAGGATGGATGAAGAAAGCATGAAGGAGACCGCAGATGTTGGAAGAAAGAACTCAGAGAAGATTCCAGCTTAAGTCTCGAATCATCGATGAAGCCTGAATTCCAAGCCACATTTCTGAAGGAATAATCAGCCACAAACCATAAAATGGAGGAATTTAATAATAATGGGATAACCACGAACCTAATCAGTGAAATCGTAAACCACATATTCCTCACGGATGAACTCCCCGCGAATGATAGTCTCCAGGACCCTCCTTTGATATGGCGCTCCACGTAGTGTATCACTATTTGGATTTAACCCAACATCGCATACTACATCAGTACGCGGAGGGAACCCGAAGCGGCATGGTGGACCGCATTCCAGACCACATACCACTGTGGTTCATAGTGGTCCATGACCATGCCCGCGTACTGCTTTGGTACGTGGATGACCCCTCTATCCACATACCACTATGGTATGCAGAGCTCCCCCACCCTGCCTAAGAAAACAATACACGGGATGGGTCGTCTTCGGGTATTCTTTCCTCCAGCTCCAATCTCGCCCCTTCATTACCATCCAGTCCTCCATAGCCCCTTTGTGAACTAGTACCCCGACATCAGGGAAAAGCATCCTCCAAAGCCACCAGACCCATATGATTAGATCATCAGGCGCATCAGCGCGCCCCTTTGAGTCTACATACTCATGGTAAGCAGATTTATGAAGGCTCTCCCCACAATGGTTCGGACTCTAGGGATGTCTGTAAGTTTACATTCTCATGGTAACTCAGAGTCCAACCTTGGGATGTTGACATGAACCTCCCCATTCTAGGGATTAAGGGTGATCACTTTATTTTCCATTCAATGAGGAATAATGATCTGTCAAATGAGTCATGTTCACCCCTCCTTTTGATGAGAGGCGACCTTCCTCCTCTTTCCTAGAATGCGTTCTGGGGTGCTCCCACAGTGGTAAGCCCTCAAACTTCTGAAGGCTGAGCCGAATGACCTTTAATGTCATCCCACATTAAAAGGTTCATCGCTTCATACCCTCACCCATGGCCGCCCCGACCTCTTCCACCATAGGCCCTCCCTCTCAAATCAGTAGAAGAGGAGGTGTGTGGTTAGTTGGATCTCTCACATCCTCTTGTTTCTCACACCGAGCATGACTCATGTGGGCATAGAGATTAGTTACAATTACAACATCCACACAATTATGAACTATGAGAACTCTGGTTCCTAGTCAAACCAGGATACATAGGATGCCTAATTGAAGGCTCGAGCTCAAAAGGGTGCCTTTCCAAGAGGGTCCACCCAAAAATGTCCCCCTGGATGACGATAAACTTCAGAGTGACTTGTTGTATAGCTTAGGTCCACATTACCTCCATAGCATTAAATCCATGTATGCCTATGATGATCCTACAAACTAGGGGTAGCCCATAGACACACTCTTCGGGAATGAACCAAGGATTCACGAACATATGAACAAGACTTAAATCTATAAGAGAGTCCTAGAATAGGCAATACCCCCCCCCCCCCTGAAGGGTGCGGTGAGCCCGACTTCTCATCCTCTCGACCAATAGAGTCATTAAGCATCATTGTCCAAATAATAATCCAACAAACACCTACCTTTGTAATAAAGGTCCATGAATCCTAGATACCAAGTCCATTGGTTGTTTTTGGCTCCATGAACAAACCAGTTGGAGACCATCTGAGTAAGTTATATCCTAAGAGGTCTGATTGCATAAATACATGACCCCATGCAATCGCCCACTGGGACCATTTGACCGTGGCACCTACTTTGCAATATAGAAGGGATAAACTGTCTTGTCCCTATGGGGTTAATCCAATCCTCCTTTAAAGGATAATGACGCAGAACAGGTTGAAACAAAAAAAATGGTGAAATTGATGTGAAATTGTCTCTAGAATAAGAAGTGTGTGAGGATTCTCTTCAGACTATTTTGTTATCACCCTAAAGGCTCACCTCGGGTCGAAACAACTGCCTTATTTTGTTTTTCAAAAAAAAAAACCAGTCGAATAGTTACCCATTGTTTTCATTTTGTTCTGCACATTTCATATTCCTTGCATACACTGAATTTTTTCATTTTGATGTTGACAATTGATTTATGCCTACCCAATCCATTCGATTTATCTAATCTAGATATTTCTTTACTGAATTATTATAGGTAGATATAATACTTAAATATGTATATCTTAATTATGATTTATCTGTAAGAAATATATTATATCCACACATTTCTTATCTTCGTTGTCCGCTAGATGTTTTCTTGATTTTATTTATATGTGCGAGAGGTTAGGTCGTCCGGTGCCCATATTAAGCAAGGAGGAAATGATACTACTATTTAGTTTCATCTGAGTTCCTTTGAGGTTGAGTGACTGTGTTTTCTATTCGGACAGATGGGAGTATGAGATATCGTGTTATGCCAACCACAAGAGAATGAATTTTTCTACAAATACCATTTAAGAGATTAACTATTTTAAAAAACTTTGAATTTCCATTTTATTTTCGAAAGGGATTTCTGTTTTATAAAGAAAAGATATTGAAAATGATTTTATTTTGATATCTATACTTGGTTAGAATTTTAATTATTTTAAAATTATTCTCCCAAGTGTGTGTTTTATTTTTAAAAAATTCTATATTTGCAATAGTTTGAAATTACTCTTAAATTTTCACATGGAAATGGTTTTACATAATTTTATTCTTCAAAATTTTTAAGAAATTTTATTTTATCCTTATGTATGGGTATTTGCCTTGATTTTAAAATTATAATGCAATGGAATTATAATTTATGTAATGAATTGATTATCTATTTTGAAACTTTATTGTCAATTCCTATTTTCAAGTGATAATTTTACAAATAATTATATATGTATTTTAAGATTTAAATTTCGAAACTATATTTTCAAAATTTGAGTTATGGACATTTATATGAGATTGAAGTTATGTTTTAAGGTTTATAGTGAGATTTAAACAATAAAATCAAACTTGTTAAATTTTGATTCATGAATGTTGATTATAAGATATGACCATCATCTTAATCAATGCCATGTCAGACATCAATTTTATTATTCACACACACACACATATATCTGTATGTTGTAGGAAGAATATTTATGTATATTGCATGAATAATACATATGCAAGTTGTATGAATAAAATAATCTTTTGAATAATGACTTTTTAAATAATGTTTCATTAATGGGAAAATATGAATCATAATTGGTCTCATATCATGCAAAGACAAGTCGATGTGAATTTGATTAATACAAATCTAACAAATATGTTCTTATGAAAGTATATATGTGTGTGTGTGTTAAAAATGTTTTCATGTTTTAAAAGTGTGAAATCCCAATGAAAAATATGTATATACATAAAGTAATCTTAAGATGCTTTTCAGAAAATCCGTCACATGAATGTTTTAAATATGGTAGGGAATTGTGGAGTGAAACCAATCCCTCATTAAGTGTGTAGACCCAAGATATTTTTCGACGTTATAGGTTTCCCCAGTATTTTATTTCAAAAAACATTATGTATATGTTTTTCAGAAATATCACCAGATTATTTTTAAAGAAATTTGAGTGTAAGTATATTCAAAATATTGCAGTATTTTCAAGATGTAAATAATTTCAATATTATTTACAAAGGTATTTTCTGGAAGTATTTTCATGGTATTATCAAAAGAATTTTAGGGAGTATTTCCCATAGTTATTTTCAAGGAAAGATTTTATAAAAAGTATTTCAGTGATCTCAAAACCTCTTACTGGGTAATTGAATGCTCACCGTTTATTTTAAAATGATATTTCACAGGTATCATAAAAGTTAAAATTCAGATGTCGTCTCTTTTGGGAGTTGGCGCGCGTGGAAGCCTAGTGGGCATGTGTTTTATTTTTTTTCAACTCTAATAAATGCAATGTTTTGTCTAATCCTCCAAAACCTAGACCTGTAAAAGGTCCTCTATTGTATTTAAGTGTTGTGTAATTGTTCAGTTACTTTTATAAAAAACCATTACACAACATTTTCAAGAACCGAGTCTGGAAGAGTGGGCTCTGGCTGTTATAATTGGTATCAGTGAAATGGTCTAGACAACTTTTTAGATTAGATGTTGTCTTTGAAGAGAACAAAATCATCGCATTAGAATTTTTCTTAGATAGTTAAGTCCCCTTAGAAATTCTTTAATTTTAAATAAGGAAATTCATAATTTTCTTTAGTCTGACAAATGTATTGTAAGAGTGCAATTCATTTAGGGGGGTGTAACACCCCGAGAAAATTTAAATAGTAATTACTTATTAGATTATAAATTAAAACTAAGGAATGATTTAATAAACAATAAAAGTTTTATAATTATTTTTAAATGAACAAAATATTTTTTGAAACAAATTATAACATGTTACTTTATATTTGAAGAAATTAAGAGTATTATTTTTCATAATAAATTCATATAATTGATTATTTTTTATAGAAAATCGAATTTTAATAAAAATTATAATAAATAATTATTTCATGATATACAAAATAACATTTAAGAATAATAATACAATAATGTAAAGATATGAAATACATGGAATGATTAAAATATTAGTAAATACTTTAAAATTGATTAAAATTTCAAATTATAAATTATAAGATAATTATAATTATATTTTTGAATTATAAAATTTATTTAATAATTTATTATTATAAAATATCAAAATTGTAAATTTATTATGATAATCTATAAAAAAATATTATATAAATGTTATCATTCATTTTAATATTATAATGTATATGAAAGAATTAATTTATTTATTTTCAATTACGATTTCATTTTCTAAAATTATACAAATAAAAATAAATTCAAACTAATTCTGTTAAAATATGGGTAAATTTTATTTAAGTAATTAAATTAATTAAATAATAATGATCGATTAAATGAAAAATTAAAAGAATAAAAAAACCCGGGATTCAGTCGGATTTGAGTAGTCGGATTCAAGCGAGGTTTCACGTCCGGTTAGGGGTCGACTGAACAGTGTAGAGGTGAATCACAAAGGGCGAATCTGAGGCCCATGAAAATTCTGATGTGGAGAGAATGAGTGCCGGTCGAGGACTCTGATGTCAAATTGTCGACCGCCAGATGTCAGATCGTGTTGAGATATAGGTTTCGTGTGTGGTCGGAGGTTCAAATACCAGATCTAAACCACAAAGTAGATGGCGGGCCATTCTTCACCGTCGACGTCTTCAACCACGTTTGAGTTGTTCATATCTGCAAGTAGGTATTCAGATATAGTGTCTAGATTTGTTTTTAGGTGCATACATATTCTTCCTCTTTCAAATTTGTCTTCCCCGTTGTCGACATCCACCAATCATTGTTTTTTAGATCTGAAAGTCGGATTAGTTTTTTTATTTCTTTTCTTCTTCGAATGATGTTTGTCGTCTTTTTTTATGTGCAGTTTTGTTGTTCGATTCGATTATTAAATGCGTATATAATTTAATCTTTCTCGATAAGAATTGCTTCCAAACGACAAATTTAAGGAAATTGAATCGTTTCTATTATCTGCTTCCTTATTTTGTTTTTCAAAAAATTCAGTCGAATAGTTACCGGTTGTTTTCATACTGTTTTACGCGTTTCATATTCCTTATATACATTGAATTATTTCATTTTGATGTTGACGATTGGTTTCTGTCTACCCGATCCCTTCGATTTATATCTTAATTAAGCTTTCTCTGTAAGAATGATATTCTATCTTCACATTTCTTCTCTTTGTTGTCCGCTATATATTTTCTTGACTGTATTTATTTGTGCAAAATGTTAGGCAGTCAGGTGCCCTAATTGATCAAAGGGCTAGTGATACTACTATTTAGTTTCATCCGAGTTCCTTTGAGGAAGAGTGACTTTCTGTTTTCTATTTGGAGAGATGGGAGCATGAGAGATCGTGTTATTCCAACAATAAGAGAAATAAGTTTTCTTCAAATACCATGTAAGAGATTAACTATTTTCAAATACTTTGAATTTTCATTTAATTTTCTTAAGGGATTTTGGTTTTATAAAGAAAAGTTATTACAAATGATTGAATTTTGATATCTATACTCGGTTAGAATTTTAATTGTGTTAAAATTAGTGTTTTTTTTTAAATTGTATGTTTGTAATAGTTTCAAATTATGCTTTTAAATTCCCACTAGGAAAGGGTTTTACATAATTTTATTCTGAGAAAATTTTAGGAAATTTTAATTTATCATTATGTATGGGTATTTATTTTAATTTGAAAATTATAATTCATTAGAATTATAATTTATGTAGGTGATTGATTATCTATTTTGAAATTTTATTTTCGATTCCTATTTTCAAGCGATAATTTTACAAATAATTAGATTTTTATTTCAAGATTTAAATTTTGAAACTATATTTGAGTTATAAACATGCATACGGGATTAAAGTTATGTTTCATGGTTTATAGTGAGTTTTAAAGAATAAAATCCATCGTTTTAAATTTGCATTTATGAATGTCCATTATAAGATATGACCATCATCTTAATCAATGACATGTCATGCATCGGTTTTATTATTCACACATACACATAAATATATATATGATGTATGAAGAATATTTATGTATTTTGTATGAATAATATATATTTATTTTGTATGAATAAATCATTCTTTTAAATAAACTGGTACATACCCGTGCGTTCGCACGACAATACGTTCAATGATTATTTTCTTCCTTGCGTTGTGTGCCGCTTTTGCGGTTGTACCTAATTTTTAATATATTGAAAAAAATAGTGATAATATTGAACTATAATCAGACAAAATATAGAGAATTGAAAACATAGGAAAATAAGAAAAAGAAAACAATATAGGAGAATATGTAGGAGAATATTGAAAACATATTGGAGAATATATGAGAATATATAAGGAAAACATAAGTATATCATCACCGTACAAAATAAACCATACAAATGCATGATGGAGAATATAAGGAAAACATATAAAAGAATATAGAAGGAAAATAAAATTATTTGAAAACTTAGAAAACATATAGAAGAATATATAAGGAAAAGAAAACATACATTCAAATTGACATTTGAATATAGTAGATAACATTCAATTGGAAAGAAAAAGAACATTTTTGAAAAAAATTGAAATGAACGTGAATGAAAACATAAAAGAATAAGGAAAAGAAAATAGGTCACGATGTAGAAAACAACATAAGTATCCAACTTCAAATACATGAATAAAAAGAACAAATGGACATTAATTAGAAAAGTACATTCTAAAACGAACATGAATGAAATAATGTAAGTATTGATGTTATTGAGATATTATGAAAAGAACATGAAAGAATTATTATACAACATTAGTATAAACAACATAATATTCCAATGGACATGAATGAAAAGAACATTCAAATGGACATTTAAATTTCAAAACATACAACACAAGTATTAATGTCACCGAGAAATTATGTTACACTGTACCAATATCCAACTTCAAATGCTTGGAAGACTTTTCTGCATAGAAAAAAATGTTTAAAATAAGAATACATGAATTTACAGAATAAAAAAAAATGAATGTTAACATAAAATAATTAATTAGAAACCAAAATAAAAGAAGTCAAAATTTACCTTTTGAAGCCTACAATGAAAACCGACGACCATAGGGTACACAACACCCAGAAAGCACATAAAAACTCCATATAGAAAATCCCTTTGCAACATCCACATATTCCAGTCTTCCATAAATTGCAGTTCTTTACTTCATAAAAAAAAGACTTCATATTCCTTTCGGGGCAACCTAACAGTCAAATAAATAAGCACTGTCCAGCCCGTTGTCCAAGTTAATCAAATGCAGATTCAACTAAGCATTATTATATGAAACAAAAATTTAAATCATTCTATCAGATACACATTAATAGACTGTCTTACATGAGAATGTCCTTAAACAAAAGATGCATGATTCCAAAAGGATGATCAAAATGCAGCATGCAAATGATCACCATTTTAGAGATATATGTGGAAGTGAGCTGGCAAGTTGGGTTTGAGCTGACCCCTTCATAAATGGATTGGGTTTACCCTTTTAATTAAATGAATCGTGTTAGCTTAAATGGATTCACAGGACATCCAACCCAACACGAACCCAACCCGTGATCCCAAATTGTACCCTCCAAGAAGTTCTTATGAGTAAGGGTCACCAAATTCTTTGTTGAACGTACTTTTCTGCTGCTAATTCTAGAATTTAAGTACAAATGTTATTTCATGAACATAACAAACGCCACTTATTTTTTCAATGTTTATCATAAAGGACGAGTCATTTAAGTAGTTTCCATTCAGCTGTATAAAAAAACCTTGCATTCCTAAAGAACACCATTCAAGAGTAGCAGAACATCTCTTCTAATAAGAAATCTGAAAAAGTTAGATGAAGGATAAACCATCTATAAGCACTATTTAATATGAGTAGCAGCATAGCCCAACAAATTAGGTAAAGTTACCTCTATATATTTTACAGAGTAGCACATGCAACTTCTGTTGAGACATTCTTCTTAAGCCAATCATGAACATGAATGAAACATCATAAGTATTAATGTCACCGAGAAATTATGAAAAGAACATGAAAGAATATTATACATCAAATGTATATACAACATAAGTATACAACATAAGAATACCTGAATATGCAACACAACCTTGTCCTGTGTGCTTGGGCTATCACCAGTGTGTTCGAACTGTGCCTTTATAGTAAGTAATTGGTTGAACTCATCCTTTCTTAATGCAACCAAAACCTGTGAAATTGAGTCATCACCAATGCATTTCATCTTTGCCTCAGCAATATGAGATTGGTTGGAATCATCCTTGTCTAACACATCATAAGAATACCTCAATATGCAACATAAGAATACAACATAAGAATATATATAGCATAAGTATACAACATAAGAATACCTGAATATGCAGAATAAGTATTAATTTCACCGAGAAATGGACATGAATGAAATATCCAACTGAAAAAGAACATTCAAATGGACATGAAGCAAACAACATAAGTATATACAACATAGTATTTAAATGGGCATGAATGAAAAGAACATTCAGAGTGGCACATAGGATGGGTGTGATCACATAAAGTAGCTCCAGCACACTGAGGTAATTTAGAATCATGAGCTAATTTTCAAGCCAGCAATAGTTGCATCCATGCTGTAGAAAATTTCATACCTAGGTGTAGGTTCCGGGCGCAGCGGAAGCTCGTTGGTGGGTTTGCCCAACTTTAATTTTAGCGTTAAACAAAGTTCAATTCGAGATCCGTCACAATAATAAAACGCCAGATCTTCAGAATAGAACGAAGAACGAAAAGAAAGAGAAGGGTCCCAGAACCATCGAGATGATCATCATATGTTGGTTACAATTAATTTAATTAATTGACAAGAATTACCTTGATGAAATTCTTTCTTCGTTGATGTCTCCGGTCACGATCCGATGTGATCCGTCATTGCG
Organism: Viscum album; assembly: GCA_963277665.1. Classification (NCBI taxonomy): domain Eukaryota; kingdom Viridiplantae; phylum Streptophyta; class Magnoliopsida; order Santalales; family Viscaceae; genus Viscum; species Viscum album. Next base: position 784,218,332 of record OY728158.1, read on the forward strand.
TCGTAGAATCCAAGTGTAAAATTCATCTAGCGGTGATTCACATGTGCTCCACGTATCTCTGGATGTCGCCGAAGGGATTTCCGGGTGCTAGTGCGGAAAAGCCTTCGTTTGCGATGTTCGCCTTCGATCGCCTTGATCCAATGGAGGAAGATCTCTCTCGGTCTTGAGAGCGTTCTTGGAGGGAGTTCTTTCGGCCTTGAGAGAACTCTCCAGAATTGTTGTGCACAACGATTCTCTCTTGAAAAGTGTTGGTGTTGTGAGGATATTTATAATCGGGTTTGAGGTTATAGAGTTAAAACAATAAATAAACATGTTACGCGTTTTATTTATTTCATTAACTCTTATTGAAAACCCCCCATGTCGAATGATTAATTCCTTGACATGCGCTCATGCTGATTATAATAAATATCATTTAATAAAACTATATTATTTCCTCAAAATCCCGACTGGAAAAACTACACGCCGTGTTGTAACGACCCGAATCCGGAGCCCCTCCACTAGTGCCCCGTACCCGGTTCGTCACATGACCTCAAGCGCGTTTCCCCAAACGCCAGAGGCTGCCGACTAGCAGCGAGAGCCTTGGTGAGTCGGTGGGGAAACTATGCCCTCATTCGGTAAAGTATACAACGAAAAAACAACCAGACACAATAGCAGAAACAATCAACAGCATACAACAAGTGAAGTGAACAACGGAAGCAATGGATACATAATAATGATGCAACATGGTACATATGTCTATGGGAAGCAGTAAACAAACCAACGTGCTGAAGTACAACTGAAAACAAAGTGCAAAAGAAAACAAAGTAAACTCCTCAGCATCACAAGCCTTGGCTCGGTCCCATGCTCTCCAGCTCCAGTGAATCAAGAACCCGAAGTAGAAGGACGCTTGCCCTTATCTATACCTGGAGCAACATAGTCTGCTTGGGCCCAAAAGCATGACCCAAACAGGGTGTGAGATACAATCCCAGTAGGCAATCACCCAAAGATTTGTGCCTAACAATCAATGAATACATGACAGTAATAAAACAAGAAGCAGTAAACATGAAAACACAAGCTGCTACAATCCACAGTTCTAACAAACAGAGTACACAAGTAAACAACCAACAACAATAAGGAAAAAGGTAACCCTCTGGGTAGCTCTCACAGCCTAACCCCTATGGTTCAACCTATAAGTACTAGCAACCCTCTAAGAGGCACACACAGTCTCACCCCTCTGGTTCAGCTATGAAATTAAATAATACTCTCTGAGGAAGCACTCCCCGTCAATTCCCCCTATAGTCTCATATCGTACTAAAGCCTCTCTGGGGAAGCACTCAACGTCACATTCCCCCTATGGCCCGCGTCGAGGAACTACAGACTCTCTGAGGAAGCACTCATTGTCAATTCCCCCTGTGGTCTCGCATCGTATTAAAAGACACTCTGGAGAAGCCCTTACGTCAATTCTCCCTATGGTTTACTACACTAGGTTCTCACAGTCCCGTGTGAAAGAAACATGCTCAGTGCGCGTGCAACGTCCAAGTAACCTCAAGAACTGCTTGGCTATCATTCTAAGGTTCAACGGCATAACAAAGCAACAGTTCCACTATCCTACAACTAGGCATGACAACTGGAAAACGCCAAACAAGAAAAACAGCCATGGAAAGCATCCAGAGTACAACAAAAACTACTCTATTCACAAAGGAAACCCTCTACTATAGCAATCAAGCAAGCAGGCAATCAATCAAGGGAAAAATAGGAAAACGCACAATTCCCGCTCAAGGGAATTGGCGCAATTGCACAAGATACTCAGAGACTTTCTACAGAAAGACACAAACCACCTACCTCAATCTTAGGAGATCGATATACATGAACAACGATGACAGATTCTCCTTAGAACGTCGTAGATTTGAGAAAACGTCCGAAACACATAAACCACGATAACTTGAAAAAGAGGAGGAATTGGAAAACAAGGCTCAAGCAGAAGGAAGAACTTACCGCTGCGATTCCAACGCAATTGACCGTGCTCGAATCGGAGAACGAACGGAGAGACGAGAGCTTGTCGAAGATTCGCGGATCCTCGGCGCTCTCGGACGAACGAGACCTAGAAGAAGACGCTTCTGTGCGTCAGGCGCGACCCCGGTCCGTTTAATGAAAAAAAAGAAAGTACACGGTGTGTACTTTTAGAGTACACGACGTGTACTAGGTCTTTCCGTACTCCGCCAAAATCAGCCTCCACGTCACCCCTACACACCGTGTGTGTGGCCCGGACTCGGCCAACACACGACTTCGAGCCGAAGAAGAGTACATGGCGTGTACTCAAAAAGTACACAGCGTGTACTTCAAAAGTTTCCAAAAATTTCATTTTTCTTAAAAACTTCAGAAAAAGAAAAACATACCTGAAACGAAGATCCGAGTTCTTACAAACTTCCCCCCTTAAAGAAATTCGTCCCCGAATTTCCTTAGCGAGGCGTAGAAGAAGAAACCCCGAACAGCTCTGGCCACTAAGATCGTACATCGGCCTCCCTCTCCCAGGTCTCGTCCTGTACTCGCCCGTGCTGCCATAGCACCCGTACCAGAGGAACAGACCGCCCGCGGAGAACCTTCGTACTGTGATCGACAATCCGGATAGGATGTTTCTCGAACGACGCATCCGCTTCAAGTTCAACCTCCTCAGGCTGAAAGACATGAGACATGTCTGAAAAGTAGCGTTGGAGCTGAGAGACGTGGAAGACGTCGTGCATGGCCCGATACCGCTGAGGTAACTGCAGTCGATAAGCAACTGGCCCCACCCTTTCCAAGACCTCAAACGGCCCGACGTACCGCGGTGAAAGCTTACCCTGTCTCTGAATCCTCTTGTGTCCCAACCTTGGTGCGACACGCAGGAAGACCTGATCCCGGACCTCGAACTCCAGAGGTCGTCTCCGCTGATCAGCATAAGACTTCTGTCGAGACTGTGCTGTAGTCATCCGCTTCCGAATCAGTTCTATCTGCTCTGAGGTCTCCTGAACGAGACGAGGTCCCAACAAAGCTGCCTCTCCTGCCTCCAGCCAGCACAAGGGTGATCGACATGACCTACCGTACAAAGCCTCGTATGGTGCAATCTGAATGGTCGCCTGGAAATTGTTGTTGTAGGCGAACTCCACCAGAGGAATATGCTTCTCCCAAGAACCACCAAAGTCTAGAATGCAGGCTCAGAGCATATCCTCAAGCACCTGGATCGTGCGCTCGGACTGACCATCAGTCTGGGGATGGTATGCTGTACTCAAAAGTACCTGTGTACCCAACGCCTTCTGAAGTCCCTGCCAGAACCGAGAGGTAAAGCACACATCCCTGTCTGAAACAATAGAGTGTGGAACTCCATGCAGACGAACGATCTCTCTGATGTAAAGTCGTTCCAGATCATCGACACTGAAGGTCTCCTTGATCGGCAAGAAGTGAGCCACCTTCGTGAGCCTGTCGACGACAACCCAAACAACATCGTTCCCCCGAGGCGACCTCGACAACCCGGTCACGAAGTCCATTGCAACATCGTTCCACTTCCACTTCGGAATGGGTAACTGCTGCAAAAGGTCTGCTGGTCGTTGATGCTCCGCCTTCACCTGCTGACAAGTAGAGCATCTCATGACAAAACCAGCAACATCTTTCTTCATACCTGGCCACCAGTACTGGCGATGAAGATCCCGATACATCTTGGTGACGCCAGGATGAACTGCCCAAACTGAGGAATGAAAATCCCGCATCAGCTCCTCGCGTATGTCTGCTGGAACCCATACGCGTCCTTGGAAACGCAATATCTCATCCTCGCCCACTGTCCATCCAGGAAGAGGGTCCTCTCCTGACACACTCTCCCGCAGGACTAAGCCTTCTGAGTCTGATAGCCGCCTCATCCGCACCCGATCAAGTAGTGTCGAGGTAACAGCTACAGAAGATAGAAAAGTCCGTCCCTGTCTGTCGTGCACCTCCAGATGCATCTCAGAGAACAGAGCCATAAGCTGCCACTCACTGCTGGCCTCTTGAACTGCCTGAATCTGAGTTCTCCTGCTCAACGCGTCTGCTACTTCTTTGCCCTTTCCTGGCGTATAGGTAAGCTCGAAATCAAAAGACTGAAGATACTCGACCCACCTGCGCTGCCTCAGATTCAGATCACACTGAGTGAAGATGTACTTGAGACTCTTGTGGTCGATGAAAACCACAAATTGCTCTCCCAGAAGGTAATGTCTCCAACAGCGTAAGGCATGAACAACAGCTGCCAACTCCAGATCGTGCGTAGGGTAGCTCCTCTCATGTGGCCTCAACTGCCGAGACCCGTACGCAACGACTCCATCTCCCTGCATAAGCACAACGCGTAGTCCGATACCTGAAGCATCACAATAGACAATGTAGCTCTTGCCTGGCTCTAGCAAGACTAGTATCGGTGCGGACGTCAATCTTCCCTTCAGCTCCTGGAAGGCTGACTCACAAGAATCTGACCATAAGAACTTCGCCCCCTTCTTGGTCAGACCTGTCAAAGGTGCTGCTAGGCGCGAGAAGTCCTGAATAAAGCGTCTGTAGTATCCCGCCAACCCTAGGAAACTCCGTACCTCAAAAACGTTCTTCGGCTGCTCCCAGGAAACTACAGCTCTCACTTTCTCTGGGTCTACAGATAGTCCTGCCTCAGAGATGACGTGACCCAAGAAGTGAATCTGATCCATCCAGAAGTGGCACTTCGAGAGTTTAGCATAAAGCCGATGCTCTCTCAGTGTACTCAAAACGACCTCAAGATGTGTGGCATGGTCGTGTCGAGTGTGAGAGTACACCAAGATATCGTCCACGAAGACCACGACAGAGGAGTTCAAGTAAGGATGGAACACTCGGTTCATCAGTGCCATGAAAACTGCAGGCGTGTTCGTGAGACCGAACGACATGACTGTATACTCGTATAGACCATACTTGCTCCTGAAGGCTGTCAGAGGTATATCCGATGGTCTAACGCGCAACTGATGATAACCGGACCTCAAGCCGATCTTCGAGAACACTCAGGCTCCTCGAAGTTGGTCAAAGAGGTCATCGATCCTCGGCAAGGGATATCGGTTCTTGACCGTCAACTGGTTTAGCTTTCGATAATCCACACAAAGCCGAAGGGTACCGTCTGCCTTCTTTACAAACAGGACAGGCGAACCCCAAGGAGAAGTACTGGGTCGGATGAATTCCTTAGCCTGCAACTCCTCCAACTGCTTCTTGAGCTCCTACAACTTAGGTGTGACCATCCTATAAGGAGGAATGGACACTGGTGCCGCTCCTGGCACGAGCTCAATGGAAAAGTCTACCTCACGCTCCGGAGGCAAACCTGAAAAGTCCTCTGGAAAGACATCCCTGAAATGATCCACCACTGGAGGAAAGTCCAACTGTGAAGTCCCCTGATCATCCAGATAAAGACTAGCAATCTGGGCTGTCACCCTTCCTAGCCTATGATGCTCGAGTCCTGCTCGACTCGCCTGAACGTCCCATTCGCCTCTATGAAGAAAAGATTCACCCTCTGGTGAAACAAAACTCACTCTGCGGCGATAACAGTTGACGACGACCTGGAAGGGAACCAACCAGTCCATCCCGAGGATGACATCATAACCTGTCATCTCTAGGACATAGAGGTCCCATAAGAAACGATACCCTGCAACCTCGAGAGGGCACTCTCTACACTGACGTACACTAGATGTCCTCGTCCCCAAAGGTGTGTCTAGTGTCAACGAGTCGACAGAAGAAAAGATGCAGAGCCCAAGGCTCTCCACGACTGCAACAGAGATAAAGCTATGTGTAACACCAGTATCGAAAAGGGCTGAAGATAAAACTGAGGCTACTAAAATCGTACCTCGAACTGTAGAAGGGTTGTGATCCTGCTCCTGATAGATCTACTCCATGGCGAAAGACTGGTCTGCACCGCGACCCTGCGCCCTTGACTGACCACTCTGAGCTGATCCACCCTGCTGATGCTGCGGGACCGGTGGCTGACCGCCACGGCCTCGACCTCCACCTCGGCCCGAACGGCCGGAAGAACTCCAGTTCCCCGACTGCTGAGAAACCGATGGTGCTGTTCCTGACGAGGAGTCATGGAAGAACCCCGATCACCCGCTGCTGGTGAGAAAACCTGGCAGAAACGTTGAAGGTGACCCATCTTGCCGCAAGATCGGCACTCCACGGGGTCCCTCTGGTACTGCGGCCTCGTGTGCCCTGACCGGCTACACTGGTAGCATGTCACCTGGCTGCCTGACGATGCATCACGCTTCCTCGGGTCACCGCGCGTAGACTCTCTACGACGCTTCTTGCTGTCATCTGGAGGAAGACTAACTCTGGAAGCAGAACCGCCCTGGTTCGCAGCTCCAGAGTCTCTCAGATTGCGCTCTGCAATCAGTGCCTGGTTGACGATGGAAGCGATGGAAGTCAGTTGGAAGATTTTCACTTGCGAGCGGATCTCCCTCCTGAGGCCATCCTCAAACTTCCTTGCTAAGAACACCCCACTTCCATCCCGGAGGGGTGTGAAACGCTGTAGCTCGGTGAAGCAAGAGGAATACTCAATGACAGAAAGAGTACCCTGCTCTAAGCTCATGAACTCCCGGGCTCGGTCGGCCCTCAGGGTCTCCGGGTAGAAGTAGTCATAGAACACGCGCTGGAACTCCTCCCAAGCCATAGCCTGCTGCTGACCCGCCTGTGAGATCACGTCCCACCACCTCTTGGCGGAGTCTCGGAGCATGTAGGTGGCGAGTTTGACCCGCCTCTCTGGAGGCGTCTCTAGATGCTCGAAGATAGTCAGCATGGCTTCCAGCCATGACTCTGCAGCCTGAGGTCCTCCTTCCCCCGAGAACATGGGAGGATGCTGCTGCTGAAAAACTTGCGTCAAGTCTGCCATAGTCGTGGCAGGAGGCGGCGCTCCCTGAAAGGCCTGCATCATCCTCATGAAACCTTCCCTGAACTGCGCATCAGCGCCTGCAACTGGTATAACAGCCGGTGCCAAGGCTGGCCCGACTGGAGGATCGGCAGGAAGTCCCTGATCAGCCCTGTCTGGCGTCTGATCACTGCCTGACGACAGACGTACAACCAGAGGACGTCTCGGAGGCATAGCTCTGAAAGATCAAAAGCACACCTTAGATTAGAAAAGCAAGGATAGGAAACACAAGAGTACAAAACGGGAACAGAGGAAGGAAAACACACAAGTTTACAAAATACAACTACACGACGTGTCTTCTTAAGCCACTGGCATGGGCGTGTACTTCTGCCATACAAGTCGTGTACACCTCAAACTACACGACGTGTTGACCCCACACACGACGTGTACTTGAAACCGTTCCCCTACCCGAGTCCCTTACACGGCTAACCCACACGGTTTTCTTAAACTGAGACTACACGACGTGTTCCCTGCGGACACAACGTGTAGTGGACAAGGCTTCGGCGACCTGTGTCATTAAACACACGACCGTCTACTCGGCTAAACCTTACACGGCGTGTTCCGAACAAACACGGCGTGTATAGGTGGAGGTGACATCGTCCCGTGTTGTTCGTGACACGACCGGGTACCTGAACAAGACTACACGACGTGTTACGAAGACAACACGACGTGTTGAAGAGAAGGTCACGCCGGCCCGTGTTGTTCGTGACATAGCCGGGTACCTGGACGAGACTACACGACGTGTTCCCTTACAACACGATGTGTTCTACTCGAGCTTCCCCGACCCGTGTTGTTAGTGACACGGCCAGGTACACGGCTTCGAACTACACGACGTGTACCTATCATACACAACGTGTTCCTAAAGTTACTTTCACGACACTGTGTTCTGCTCACACGGTCAATGACACGACCTGGAAACTACACGGCGTGTATCCAAAAAGTACACGCTGTGTATTCTGGGTTTTTTTCTGGGCAGTAGTTCAGAAACTGCACAGAACCCCAGAAACACTAAAAACAAGGCAAAGAGGTGCCAAATTCCGATTCGTGAGGGCCCATACTCCCTGCGAATCAAAGCTTGACATCTCCTACAGTCACACACAAGGGAAAACAAACAACTCTCTAACATAACAACAGAGATTCTATCAAGCATCTATCACAACAACATGCATACTCTACACGAAGTCTATCACAACAGCATGCAATCGCTAATGCACCCTAGATGGCATGACAAGAATGCATGACATGTGATTCTACAAGTGTCTATATGATGCATGAGATGACATACACTCATCTCATCGGGTTGCGACAAAAATAGAACCGAAATATCAAAACAATAATAACACAAGTCATGTGAACCACTCTAGGTGAAGTCATATCAACTGTAAAATCTCAAAATCAGCAAATTGCAATTAACGAGGTAGTATGAATTTTCCCTGTACAAGGGTTAGCTACTCCCGAGCACAGATTAATACCAAGTACCGAATCCATCCTATCCCTGGATAAAGTCTCCAAACAGTAAAGTAAGAGAAAAGAACTCCTCTGATGCCACTTTGTAACGACCCGAATCCGGAGCCCCTCCACTGGTGCCCCGTACTCGGTTCGCCACATGACCTCTGGCGTTTGGGGAAACACGCTTGAGGTCATGTGGCGAATCGGGTACGGGGCACCAGTGGAGGGGCTCTGGATTCGGGTCGTTACACGTGTAATCATTAATACACGATGTGTACTCGTTTTCCATAAAACTACACGCCGTGTATATTCAATATACACGGCGTGTACTTTTATTTTCCATTTTCTTTATTTCCTCCACCACATTTATTAGACCTTGAGTAATGACTATTTATTTCTTAAATAAATGTAACTGCATTACTAACTAATAAATATATATTATTTCATTCACAATATATTCTCTTGAATAACTAGTGTCGAAATAAATGCGATCAGACATCCTTAAATAATTATTAAACCACAGTTGGGAATAATCTTTATTTAACTTGTTAAATTAATATTTAACTGAGATACATGGACACACTTAGTGTGTGACCTTCTAGGCCTCTTTCTCAGTGACATTAGGCGGAGCCTGCCTAAAGTCCAAGGTTAGCATCTGACAACACACCAAGACACCCATAGAGAAAGAAGTTAACGCCGCAATGACGTGTCACCTCATACGAACGCTTACCGTGTAATATAATCCCTTTGTCATGATATCTCGAATCAAGCGGGTTGCATGCTAGTGCCATCAACCCATGTGCTCGATTATTCTTTCTTTGACTTTTCGAAATTGAACTCGCCCATTCCTTACCATGGCCATGGATTTATTTAGGCTATATCAATTCCATCAAAGGGCCTGAGATATCTACTTCCGTTATGGAACAGAAGAGACAAATCCTTTTTCGCATTATCTATTAATGTAATATTACTCATGACGCACCCAACGTATCCTACCTCGTTGCGAACAGTGTGTCGTCACAGTTTTCGTCAATACATCTAAGTGCGCGAGTTGTAATACCGATTAATAATAATCTTAAAGTCTAAGGACCAATACACACGTTCGCAGATAGGAACATCCAATGACACTATGAAATGTGGATTTCCTACTGGCAGATCTCGTTCTCATAATATCCTCCTGGATATTACCAAGGGCGCACACCATGAGAAGATGTCTCAATGTTTTATGAGTCCTCGCCCCTAATGCCCTGTATTATTTGTGTCCCTCAAATAACATCATCCGGCCATAGAACATATATTAAAGAACAGTGTTATGACACTTCCGGGTTCTCATCATAGTAGAGATCCGCTATGACCCTTTAATGCAACAACTGTACTTAGGACATTATCACATGCATTGTCACGCAGAAGAACAATCAAGATGTGATAAAGTATTTATTAATGAATAAAGTACAAAGTAGTTGGTTCTAGGCCACCAACTCCAACATTAGGGACATGGAAGTTGAGATGTATAATAGTAATACAATATATGGAGATCTTATAAGAGGGTGTGATTCCAATTCATGTGTATCTGGATACATGCAGACATGGAATGATGCGGTGAAGAGGGGTCATGCCAAGCAAGGATCTCTTCTTCTATCATGCTCCCAGTCTGAAGAAAGTAGCTGTAAGTGAAAAAGTCAGTCTGTTAATGTTACTTCTAAGTCTAGTAAATTGGAAACATTTCTGTCAATCTAAACCTGCTATGACACCCTTTCAACAAAAACAATTTCATCCCTACCTTAATGCATGAGTAGGGTTGAAGATAAAAGAAGACAGTAATGTATTTGAACACATATAGAGGCTGTAAGAAAGGGTGAAACTAAAATCTGCTTTAAAACCTCCTGATCCCTGCATTAAGAGGTAGGAATATAGTAATGCTTGTTGAACACATATAGAACCAGTATTTCCCTATAGTAAAATCACAGACCAAGAAAATGCAGTTGAGAAGATGATCACCCCCAATATGATTATTTAATAGATTGAGACAAGCAAGAGAATGTACTGGTACCTCTAACTCCCAAAAGAATGATACAATAAGAAAAGGATGGCTCAAAATGATATTCATATGTATAATTTATAAAATAAAGAATACACATATCATATCTCAAATTATCTGCACCACCAGATTCCCTGCAAAACAAAACAAATATATTAATATATATACCAATCATTGGGTATACCAATTGTTAAGTAAAACACCTATGTCTATATATATGTTGCTGCTCATGCCATCCTCAAGGTGAATGTTTACAAAATCATCATATTTTTAGAATTTTGTTAAATATATGAAAAACACAATATTTCTAGAATTCTGTTAAATATATGACAAACACACATAAAGACTTTATTCCATTGTTTTGAGTTTCTTCAGTTAGAAACCGGACTGCAGTATCAATATCATCTTCCCTCGTAATAAATACCAAAACATCACACATGGGATCCTAAATAAGCATATGAGAAACAAATATGAACAATTTCATTTTTAAGACAAATTATTTATATTTGATATGAAACTATTAGATACACCAGAAAGAAAATAAGTGTGAATGAAAAGCAGTGAATATAATTCCATAAATGAAAATGAAAACCATTTTAAGGATAATTCATTGATAAGAATATGAAATAGGCACTCAAAAGTGGATTGAACATTTAGAAAATGTGTGCATGAACTTATCATCACATAAACACGTTACTCCAAAGACAACGATGCCTTCTCATGGATTGACATAATAGTTCAAACCGAGGCTTGAAGATAATATGAGACAGGCTCTTCAACATATTAGATTTTCACAACAAACCCCCTTCCATGATAATTCCAATTAAATTGTCATAACATCACCCAAAAAAGACAATAAACAATGTGTTTTAAGGCTTGTTTGTTGTTGTTGTGTCACAAAAAATAGCACAACTACAAGCCAAATTGGTTTCTTAAGGTTGATTTTTTGGGTTTTTAAAAGAAATGCCAGAGAAAGATAAAAGGCCAAACAATGCGCATTTGTATGAGTTGAGGAAAAACAATAAAAACATCATACTTCAATGGATAAGATAGCAGGTTCATAATTAAAATAGGCGTGTGATCAACATGATTGAATGGAAACACCCATCCCACAAAAAAAATATAATCTTCATTGCATATTTGTCCTTGAAGCAAAATCTCCTCGAAAAAATAAGATTTATTTTTCTTCAATTGTAGCTGATGTGATAATGAGGCACAGTTTAGGTCGAAAATGTTGGATATGGATTTATGATGATAAGTTAAAATAGGATACAGATGAAGTGTTTGATTTCTGGAAAAATTTCATAGAGATTGATCTTATAAAAAATTTACCTTTTTCAGGACTCCTAATAAGATATTTATTGAAATGGATCTTTCATGGGCCTCATCCACTATAATTACACAAACAGGATCATGTCCAAAAAAAATTAATGTAATGACATATAAGATGGATGTCAATGACATCTTGGCTAATAAAATAGAATGCATAAAAAAGGATAATATAATACCTGTAGTTGCTCAAAAGAGGATCATCCATCATATCTCTCAGCAATACCTCATCTGTGAGAAATTTTATCATGGTCACATCCTGTCTTTGAAGACACAAAATCTTCCAGTATAAAAAATAATAAAAATGACAACAAATACACACACATGAAGATAAACACATATATATATTGCTGAGTGAATACTAAAAATGAAAACAAATACACACACATGAAGATATATACATAAATAACAATATGGGAAATAAATATGGTACTAAAGAATCAATATCACCTTTCCCTGTAAGAGTTATCATATGTCTCTTTTCAAAATAGTGAAACATACCTTCTAGAAAATACCGTGGATGATCCAAATTGTGCATGGATGATCCCACACAAATAAATAAAAAAAGAATTGTGAAAATACAAGGTTCAGTTAAACATAACCCATGAAAATATAAACCAAAAGACATTTTTCATAGTAAAATGGGTCCCAAGAGATTCAAATTAGGGAAACGTACCTTTAGGAAAGAAAAGATCACTGGAATCCCATACCTGTAACCCAACTGGAAATAACGTTGTTTAGTCATGACACCAAACACATTCAAAACTTCAATCATACATGATCTTAAAAAATTTCAATGAACACAGAGTTAAATAGCCAAAAAAACAACAAAAGAAAAAAAGAAATCCAGGGTTTATAAAAAGCAATATCTCCAATACTTTTTTGCCTCTAAAGCTCAGCTTTCTATCATGAACATCATGCTTCAAGTCATTGTCAAGCTCAAATGAACTATCACAACAGTTCTAATTTCCTGAAAAATTAGTGCATTTGTGGCTTAAATGATAAAAAAATTTCCATTAATAAGTGCATATATAATATGAAAACACATATAAGTGCATGGATTTTCCGAAAACCAAAAATTTACTTACTATATCATCGCCATCATCAATGCTTGTGTCTAATGGGTGATCTTCATTGCTGAGCCCAGTCGTGTGAAGAATGCAATGAAATATTTAGTCAATCATGGTTCTTCAATGAGAGGAAACATTATCTTGATTAATGATTGATAAAGCATGAAGGGAAAACAGAAAATCTTCCAATGACCGTATGTTTTGTACTTATTAATAACATGATTATTTGAATTGAATTTTAATTATTTAGAACGTTTCCAATAGAAAATAAAATATCATATATTCCTAAGCTACTAATATTGTTTATGATAGAAAGTGTTGTAGTGATTTGAATGTCATACCATTTTGTGGTACCAAGTCATTCTTTATGACCACGGTGGGTCAAGTAAGTCACTGAATCAAGCCACATAACAAAAATTTGTCATGCAAAAAATGACCCACTTCTCTAAAATAAGGATACATCATCAATATAGTAGAATTAAGTAAGTATGAAGATATACAAAATCTGTTTGGAAGAAGTAACAAATAAAGTAAAACATGATCCAATGCTCCAAAAGAAACTAATAACTAAAATAAAATAAACAAAATGATCCACTAATCCAACAAAATGTCAAGTGATATTTAGTTAACTAATATAATTATCCCTTGCTCTAATGCATGATCCGCTACTCTAAAATACATGATCTATTGCCCTAAAATACATGATCTGCTCCTTTTAAAAATGGACAATTGATCTAATTAAACACATGATCCACTAATTTAATAAAACACATGGTCCACTGCTCTAATGAATTACATGATCCACTACCTAAACAAAATGCATGACCCACATGCTCAAAGAAAAAACTTGTTCCACTACCCTAAAAAATGGTCCATTACTGAAAAAAATACACGATCCACTAATCAAAGAAAATACAAGATCAGTTACTGCTATGGTTGGCTGTCAAGTTGGCTATTTACTGTAATCCGAAGAAGGTAAATGCTGAAGACAAATAATAATTGGACTATTGAAATAGGATAAAGTATTATGAAAGTTTCACTACCTTGTGTGAACCTACAAATAATATAAAGAAGAACAGAAGGGATAAGTATTGTAATCTAGTAGGATAATATACTTGTTGTGGAAGGGATTTTGGGAGCCGAACTAAGGAGAAACCAACATAACCGGCTGAGTAGAATAGTACGGATTTTAGAGAAAAATAGACAATAAATTGTTGGTAGATGATTTCGGAGTTACCGTATCAGAGGTACAGGAAGTAATTGAAGGTGGTCGACGACGATGGATCCCTTGTAGCTGAGTACGAAGAACATTAAACCCTAGATTTCGTAGACCGAAGGGAGTAGCTTACCAAACCCTAGATTGCAGATATTCGAAGATGTGATGAGGGAGTGATGACAAGAAGCGTTGACCTTAGATTTTGGAGAATGATCTTGGTGAAATCTTTGAATGAAGAGGAAGGGAAATCAGTGGATATTTTAAAACAGGTGATTCAGAATAGGTTACTTGCGATGGGAGGAAATCGGTAGATGTGTTTATGGAGTAGCGAAGTCCCGACGAGGTGGAGATAGGAAGAGGTGAAGCTGGAGTAGCGCAATGCAGCGAAAATTATAGATTTGAAAAGGATAATTTCGGTGAAATCGTTCGATGATGAGGAAGGTAGATCAACGGATGATTTGAAACTATAGAAATCGTAGAAGAAAGGCGCGATGGGGAGAGAGGGTGAGGTGATGGTATATGGGTAGAGGGTTATTGGTTAGTGGAGGGAGTTGATGTGGGAGCGACACGTGGCAGAAAAAAGCCTGCTTTAGTATATATATAGATGATTTTTAAAGAATATTTCATTAATGGGAAAAGATGAATAACAATTTCTCTCATATAATGCAAAGACAAGTTGACATGAATTTGATTATTACGAATCTAAAAAATATATTCTTATGAAAGTATATATATATATATATTAAAATGTTTTCAGGTTTTATAAGTATGAACTACTAGTGAAAAATATGTATATACATAAATCGAGCTTAAGATACTTTTTAAAAAATCCAGTAGTTGAATGTTGTAAATATGATAGGGAATTGGGGAATAAACCCAATCCTTCATTAAGTGGGTATGAACAAGATATCCTTCAATGTTAAAGATTTCCCCAACATATTTTTTTCAAAAAGTTTTCATATAAGGTTTTCAGAAATATCACTAGATTATTTTTAAAGAAATTTGAGCGTAAGTATTTTCAGAATATTGAAGTATTTTCAAGATGTAAATAATTTCAATATTATTTACAAAGGTATTTTCTAAAATTATTTTCATGGTATTAGGAAAATACATTTTGAGATCATTTATCATAGTTATTTTAAAGGAAAGATTTTATAAATTGGATTTCAATGATTTCAAAACCCCTTCTGGGTAATTGAATTCTCCCCCTTTGTTTTAAAATGTTTTTTCATAGGTATCTTAGAAGTTTAAACTCAGATGTCATCGCTTTTGGGAGTTAGTGCACCTGGAAGTGTAGTAGGCACATGTTTTATTTTTGTTCCACTATGATAATTGTGAGGTGTTTTATAATCCTCTAGAACCTAGATAGGTAAAAGTTACTCTATAGTATTTAAGTGCTGTGTAATTGTTTAGCCACATTTATAAAAAAAATACCCACCATTTTCAAGCACAGAGTCCGAAAGAGTGGGATCGAGCTGTTATAGTGATTAAACTGAGAAACATGATAGTAAAACATATAATCTCAATAAATAACAATAGGAGAATAATTTTCATGGGATTATTTAGATACAGGTGATAAAATCTCATCACTATAAAGGAAATCATAAACAACCCCATTAAACAACAAGACCGTAACATAAATCACTTACCAATTTGGTAAATTTTAAATCATAATCTCCCTGAAAGAAAAAAATATAATGAAACATTAAATATAATGAAAATAATAATAATCCTGGTATACATTTCAAAGTGTATACATATACACCTTATAAAATAGGATAGGTTCTAACATCACACATGTCATAAAAAAGACAATTTGAGACAATAAACCCATACCTCAAGTCTGTCTGCCTTCATATGTGTTCAAACCTAATGTATAACGAGTATAGATTTATTATATATATATACATATATATATATTAAATTACCATGATAATATATATAATACTACATATTATTTACTCATAACCTTTTATAATCTATTTATGAAAAAAATGCTATATTAAAATCACTATTCCAGGTGATAACTATATCGTTTTCACATGTGTTTTTGTTAAATAGTTTTGGTACTTCTACTTTGATCATTGTTTAATAATATATATAATTTTAATCATGATATAAAAATAATATATATTCATTATATATATATATATATTTAAAATCATCCATAAAATATAAAGATAGAAAAATGAATCACACTATTCGTGGAGACGGTATGTCGTACATACGCATGAATGCTATTTCCATTTTTTGACAGATTGAAGGAAAGAGATGTAAATAATAAATTAAATTGGAAGAATAATTATTATTTTATATATATCACATATACTTATAAAATATACCGTTATTACCATCCAATTAAAGAGGTGATGAAAAACAAATTACCTCAATATGTGGAGATGTTTAGCCGTATGTGCGAACAAGTGTGGTTTTCACTTTCCGTTGGATGGAAAGAAGGTATAAAATGAATGTTTATTCATGATAATAAAAATTATGTATATTTAAGATACTAAATTAATTATTTTATAATGGATAAAATGTTTTTATGGGACTATGAGAAGAAATAATATTGAAAACGCTTGGTTAAGTGTTATACTTCTTCATTGAGAAACCCCCTTTAGATTACACCTTTAGTCATGAATGGATGGTCTTTTGGAAATAAAAAATTTTCTAGAATGTTTTCAAGTAATATAAGAACATAATATTTCATGTATTTTAACATTTATAATTCTCAAAAGGTGTTAGGAATAAAGGATAAGAGGTACCCATTTATAAGTGAGGGGAGGGGCACACTTGGAATTACAAAAAATATTTAATTAATATAAACTAATTTTTATATTAAAGTGGCTTAAAATTTATATATTTTAAATATTGGATGAGGATAAATCTATATAATCTCATCCAACAATATTTTTATACATTTGGGTGATGTTTTAGCCCTCATCTACTAGCTTTAACCTCAGTTAACCCTGTTGACAATTACCACAATATCAAATTGTTTTGCACTTTAAGGGCCAGGAATGTTACCATAAATGTAAAATTGGCCCAAAAATGGAAAATTGTTGATATTTTCAACCATATTAAATTAAATTTGAAAAATATTTTATTTTTATTAATTTTAAATATTCTAATAAATTATTATTTTCCAAAAATATTGTTAACTTTATTTATAAAAATATTCATTTAAATTAACTATAAAGTTATCAAGAAAATGAAGTAATTAAAATATAAACCTTTTAAAATCCAAAATATGTAATAATTATCTATAAAATTCACTTAACACAATTATTAACCCAAATTTTATTTATTTTAAAAATTATAAATCATTTATTATAGTTTTTTCTATTAATTTATTTAATATCGTGTCAGCGTTTCTTAAGAATTTAATGTATTTATTCAACCAATAAAAATTAATAACAAATTAATAACATAACAAACTAATTTACCTTTAAAATATAAATTTATAACTAAACTTATCTTCTTTTTTATACTTATGTAAAAATTTTAGTGATATTAAAGTATATAGAGTGACATTTTTTATTAATTCTTTTATTAAAATCATATAAATGTCATAATCAAATAAAAATTGCACTAAGGAATCAAAAATTCAAATATAAGATATTATATGGTCAAAATAAACTCGACCAATCTATTTTTGGTATGTTTTCGATACATTTAAATCCTTATCATCTAGTTAAACTACTTTAAACCCATTTTAACCTTAAAAGTGATTTATTAATCCTTTACCAAGATATCTTAATTATAGACATACATAACCCAATATGGAGAGTTTCTCTCTTATAAAACGAGAGCCTCTGGCTCTACTTCATGGGGATTTATCCAGTAATCGTAATGGTGTGTTGGGACTCCGTTCAATCGGACATGAGGAAGAGATAGTTGGCCACTTTGAACTATTTGCTGCATGCGGTAGAAGACATGCTAAGACGCTGCATGATTGCAGTGATGGGCGTCGTCCACGGCCGATGTCTGTGGGACTGTTGGAGGTTGAAGATAGTGCTAGTGGCTTGACCACTGCAGACAACGTCTTGATGACGGATGATGGCGCTTTGACGGCAGAAGTGATGAAGGTGGTTATCGATGATGAACTGATGGCAGTGGTGGAAGATGGCACCCCGATGGGAGTGGATAACGATTTATGTTTGCTGGGTCAAGGATGGCTTGGTTTACCAGGCGAACCGTGTTTTCGGGGGCTGAAGTGGCGTGCAAGAGCCAATGTTGAAGGCAGCGCTGTGCGCTTGGGATGCTTTCTGGGTGTGGAGCGTCAACGATGGCGTGTCGTGTGGGATCCTGGAAGCGATGCGCATCTTGACAGTGGGACGGCCTGGGGGTGCTGGAGGTGACGGGATCTGGTCCCCTGCTCGGTGGCGACGTCGGACCAGTGAAGCTTCGGTGAGGGGACACATCCTCGCGGCGAGATCTGGCCATCCGGTGATGGCGGAGAGCTGGTGTTGGCAACATGGATTGATGTGTTGCAGTTGAAGGCGTGGGACAGGGCGACTTGTCGAGCTAGGGGCTTCCTGGATTTCTTGCTCCGGCGAGGAGCACGATGGCGGTGAGGTGATTTCCGGCGTTTGTAGGGCAGGGAGCAGGTAACGGAGATGAGGACGGCCACGTCCGCTGCGTGATTGGCGGGGTTGACCACAGAGGCGCGGGAGGAGTTTTTTTATTTTAATGGACCAATATGCGGTCGCTTTTGTTTGGCTGTGAGAAGCAGATCTGTGAAGATCGCGGTGCGGTCCATAAGGATATGTGTTGGTGCAGGGTCATCATTGGCTTTAGGTGACTCGGATTTACAAAAGGAGTGGTTGAATTAACCTTGGGAGATGGATCTCATGAAGAATGGGATGGCGATGGAACTTAAGCGGTGGAGCATATGCCACCGCGTTTTCGAGGGGCGATTCGGGATGGTGACAGCCTGACTTGGACAGTCGTAACAAGTGGAATTGGAATGCGTACAGGGTGGTTGGCAGAGAAGATCTGCGGGGATATGAAGGAAGACTTTTTTGGATGACTTTGTGATATGCACGGGGGATGTGTGTTATAGAAAACAATTGTGCTTTGGCTATGTTTTTTTGGGGATTTCAATCCATCTTTGTTTTGGGTTTTATCTTTTGTATTTGGTGGTGTTTTTTTCCACTTGTATTGGGTGCTTGTGTGTTTGTGTGTACTTTTATTTTAATGAATAATTTTTTAGGATTGAGCGCGCTCAGATCCTGAACTTTCCTGGTATCTTAATTATAAGACCAAAAATAAAAGAGGAATTATAAACTAATTTCTAAATGATGAATAATTATTTTTAATCAATTTTATATGATTTAATTTATATAGGTGGAAGAAATTAATTTTAATATAAGAACAGAAATCACATCAAAAATAGGTTTTTTAGAAAATACTCGATTTAAGCGTAAAATCAATTAACCTTGAAATATAGTAATAAATTGGTTTCCATGATTTTTTTGGTTAAATTATAAATTAATGATGGGTTTTTTGACATTGGTATAGATAAAAAACTGAATGAAATCTTCCAACAATTTCGTTAAATGAAAACTCCCAAAAATAGGTTTTAATTTGAATAAATTATAACTTATCTTAAAAAAATCAGTATTGGGTTCCAAAATTCATAAAAATGGTTTAAAATACATTATTAATCTTATTAACAATTCCTTTTGTCAAAAAATACTCATACAATAGGACAAAAGAATTTTCTACATAGATTTTAATTTTTTACCCCATGGTTATAACCTAGTTTTACCCTTTACTGAGGTGGAAAATCATAACATGATTACTATTCATAATGTCTAAAAATAAAATGGGTCTATTTAAAAAATTTGAACCAAAAATTTAAAAATAATAAATCTATTTTTTGAGATTCATTTTATATAATTGGTAGAATTTAAATTAAAATTAAACTCACAAAGCATGAAAAAGTGGGTTTTTAGAACAATGCATTTTTCATGAAAATGATGATCTTACATTAACTACATTAGCAGTAATCAACATTATATGAATTTAAATTCATATATATAGATATTTAATTTATAAGTATCATTTGTACAATTCCTAATTATGGTTTATTTATAATGAATAAAAATGGAAAAACATTACGCACTTAAATATAGTTTTCAGAAAATGCACTTTATGCATAAAAATAAACTCATACAAAAATGATAAAAATTTATGATTAAAATAAAATTAATAATATTATTCTAAATAAAATGGTCAATATGTAAATCTTAGATCAAATCAAAAATATAATAATACTTTTAAATTACTTTATTTAATAAAAATAATTGATTGTATTGGAAAATTTGGTATTTTCACTATTCACTAGAAAATAAATCATTTTAAAAAAATCCCAAAATTTCAAAATAATATAATTTTTATGTGGTGATTTAAAAAATTATTTTCAATTTATAAAATACCATTTATGAATGTTTATAAAAGTAATTATAATTTCCACTCACAAAATGCAATAACAATCATTTTTGATGAAAATGTATTTTTAAAGTATAAAATGACTTCAATAAAAACTTTGTACTTATATAATATGTGTTAAATAATGAAACTTAATTAAGTATAAAATTTCTATATATATTTCATAAAGTGGTTAATTTTATTCATACCCATCTATTTAGTGACTGTGTTATAATATATTGTGGTTCATTTAAACTCGATGTTGCAATTAACACAATCTTTCAATGAAATCAAATTTATTTAAATAGAAATATATTCTAACGTCCCATGGTGTTACCTTGTTAAAGGATGAACCTGGTGACAGTTATGAATCATGATCCTCTTCTTTTTAGTGAAAAACTATTTCACCAACTAAGTAGAGCCAACTAATTCTAAAGGGTCAATTTGAGATTTGGATATCACTTGTTGAGTGTGGGGCCTTCTAATATTATGTATAATAAATTTAGAAGTAGGTATAATCTATATGAGTATATTTTTTATGTTTTTAGATTAATGAACATTCTATTAAAATTTATAGACCTGATGAATAGGGGTTTCCATCATTATTTGGATACGTTCATTATCTTATTTTTCAATTATATTCTGGTGTACTCTCAATCTAGGGAAGATCATGCTTTATTTGGGGATTGTTTTGAGTACACTAAGAGAACCAAATATATAAAATGATCTCAAAGTGTTAGTTATAGATATGTGAGGAATACTTTTTGGGGAATGTGATATACAAGTTAGTTATATTAGTGGATCTAGAGAAGTTTGAGGCTATGGTTTCTTGGGATAAATCTAATAAAATATTAAATATTCTTAGTTTCTTAGGTTTGGTAGGTTACTTCAAGTTATTTATTATTGAATTTTTCCATTTGGTTATGTCGATGACGGGTCCAATGAAAATGGGTAAAGTTAGTGTGGTCTTATTTGTAAAAGGGATCGTTCAAGGAGCCAAATGGGAGGTTTAATTTTTCATATATCTCAACCTTAACTAAGTTGGGTATAGAGTATGCATTGTACTATGATGCTTCATGAGTTGGGTTTAGGGAATTTTTAATGAGGGGGGGGGGTGAGTGGTTACTTAATGGTCAGAATCTAAGGTATTATGAGCTTAACTATATGAAACATAATATGGACCTATTAGCAATAGTGAGCATGATGATATATTGGTGTCACTACCTTTTGGGTGAGAGGTTCATGGTGTATAGTGACCATATGAGGCTTAGGTATTTATTTTTTATGATGGAATTAAATATATAGTAGAAGACATGGGCCACATAAATGTATTATTTTTATTTTGAGATGTTATACACCCCTTGGAAGATGAATTTCAGGGATGATGCCCTGAGTTTGAAGAATTAAGTGTCAGTGGTGCAGGAGGATAGAAACAAGTACTAGATAATAAGCCACTTAACTAAGATCATCCTTTATATTTCAGAGTATTAAAGTAGTGAGACCTTGGTAAAATTGGATATTACCTCTTCATTCTGTAAGAGGATAAATTATTGTCATCAATCATACCCGTATTTCTTAGAAATGAGGGAAAATTTAAATAGAGAGGATCTCTTTCTAATTCATCGCTATATAATGATGAAGTTATTTATACACACATTTGTGTGGTAGTACCCACAAGAATGTATTTGGATCTAATATTTATTCATTGGAATAAAAATAGAATGATTACCTAGGATTACCAAGATGTATCATGATATATAAAGGTAGTATTGGTAGTCTAGAATGAATAAAGACATAATACGGTATGTTTTGTGATGTTTTACGTATCAACAGGTTAAGTTTGAGCATCAACGACCCATATGGATTCTTCATTCATTACCCTTTTCCATGTAAAATGAGGATTATGTGATAATGTATTTCTTAACATGATTTATTTTGTTATATCATAGTAGAGATGTTTTATGGGGTTTCATGGACTGATTAACCAAGGCCGTACATTTCTTATTGACCTGAAAGTCTTATTCCGTCGATGAGTTGGGAAAGATATGTTTCCAAGATGTAGATAGTCTTCATGTGGTACACATAATCATTATTTTAGATTCTAATTACTATTTTACCTTACTATTTTAGTGAGGGATATAAAATGTGCTCAATAAATAGATTCATTTGAGCACTGCTTTCCATTTATAGATAGTTGAAAAATATTTGTATAACATCAGAGGGTTGGAGTAAATTCTATATGAATGAATACTTGAATTTGATGGTTCCTAGGAAAAAATCTAATGTTTTATGATTATTTCTATTACAATGCTTACCAGGGAATCGATTCCGATTATTCCATTTTTTGGATTTATATGGAATACCACTTTGATCACTTCTATGTTGGTTAGAGGTAGGAGAGTCAGAAGTTATTAGGTTGAGACTCATGCAGTACACATTGAAAAATATTCATCTAATCAAGAACTGGTTAAAGACCATTGAAATATGAAATACATATTATACTTACTAAAGACACCATCTTATTGAGTTTGAGGTGAAAAAAAAGGTGTTTTTGTGAGTGTCACCTCAATTGGGACATCGGTATATTTCGAGGTAGGGGAAGTTGGATATGATATCCATGGGTCTATTTGAGGTAGTTAATAAGATTTATATCATAGAATATCAGTTAGAGATTCATTATAGATATAATTCTATTCACAACATATTCTATTTATCTTTTCTTAAAAGACACAATCCATACTATTATCCAATAATAAACATCATTGAGGTTGACCTGGATCTGAACATGTCATTCAAGGAGCGACTGGTTTAGACATGGAATCAAATCGAGAAGACTCAGTGTTAGAAAAAAGTACCACTAGTATGATTTTAGTGGAATCATAGGAATTTCAAAGGGGATACTTGGGGGTGAGTGTCTGATATGTTGGAGGGGTGGTGGGAGATTTTTTTTCCATTGAGTCTAGTTGATTTAGCTTAGAGGAAATATACTATATGGATATAAATATGTAACATATATTATATGCTTGAGGTACTAATTCTATTTAATATTCACTAAGCCTCATGTATTATATTGTTTTTGGGTTTGTCTACAGTCATTTTTGGTGAGTGATCCCCGCGTTTGGGCTATAGTTCCACTAGAGGTTATGATTCATGCTATAATATAAATCATTGTGACATGATGAGCGTAGAGTAATAATTTCTTTTAAGTTACATAAGATCAAAATTTATAGGTGGTTGAGTGTCATGTGGTATTGAGGGAGGGATATTCCACAGAAAGGATTGAATTATAGTAGTTTTAGGTTTTGTAAGATTTAAATTTTTAGTGGGTCTTAAGTCATGCCACAAAAGAGTAATCTTGTGTTGTGGTGAGGGTTACTAAGAGTAACTATTGAACTATATGAGATTATGTTTTTATAGATGGAAGGTCATGACACAACTCTTGTTTTAGGTTGTGAAGGCCTACTAGAGGTGGGATGTGTCATGATATTCTACTGAGGGAGTTCTGTGACACCTAACCTATAGGGAACCACTATTCCATAAATGGGACACCTATACCACAAATCTAGGACAGTGAGAGAGTTCTATTATATGAGTGGTAAGGCTTCGATGTAATGAATCGAGGGCTCAGTGTTCTTAATTCTACTCGGGTGTTGGGAATTTTATCATTATTTGAGGGTTTACAACGCAGTGTAAATCCTATGTATTTTTAGTTTTAATTTAATTAATTATAATTTTTAAAATTTAAACATTTTTTAGTGATTCCTCATTATTGTAGCCATGTTATACACCCATTTTGTCCATGTTCCTCTTCTTCCTAGGTTTGTAGCTTCACTATCTAGGATTATAATTATAAGTTTTCTCTAGATGAAGGTTTACTTGGGTAATGATAACACTTATCATTTGATATTTCTTGATTTAACTTTGCATTTTCCATGTATCATTGACTACTTCCATATTTTGGCGCTATATTTGGTTTTCTTAATTTTGATCGATTGAGGTCAAATCTGTTGGTGATTTTCAGTAAGTAAGATCCTTATAGGCCTAAGGAGGTATTTCCTTTATTTATTTATTTTTTTTCACTCATTTTAAATGAATATAATGAAATGATAAAATTTCAAATTTGTTTTACAAGTGCTAAAAGTATATTAATTTGGTTTTATTAAGACTATATGGTACGAATGGGTCCTCAAAAATTTGTTAGTGGTTTGAAGAGGTAAATGTTAGCACTGATAGCCAGTGATGATGAATTATCATGATAATTGGGAAGTGGAACCAATAATACATACATGGAATGGGTTCTAATTTTTTAATAATTAACTTTAGGTTCCTAGTGTAGTGTCTTAGTGTATACCCTAGTTGGGGTTTTCTTGAGAACGTTCTAGGATTGGGGTGAGTGTGCCTAGGTACATGAATTTGGTTGGGTTAATGGATTGAGAGAATAACTAAAGATATTTTAATTTGTTACTAATAATTAATATTATTTTTAAATGAATAATCATTTTTTTAATGGATGCTTGGTATGTGGTGGTTCTTCATCCACCTAGAGTTGATTAGAGCTTGTACCTCATTCACCAGCATAATGTGGTAGTATCTCATCTACTAATAGTGATATAATGATATGTCATTCACTTTGAGGATAAGGAAACTATGGAATATTATCATATTTTAGATGTCATGATTAATGGAATTTAATCCACTTGAGGTTTAATTTTAATGTATCATCATCCACTTGTAAAATATGTACCATTGATGCATCATCCACTTACGTACTTGTTTTAATGGTATATCATTCCTCAATGTTTTTTTAAGTAATGTATCTACCACTTGTGATGTGGTGTAAGTAGAACATCATCCACCAAGAGGAATGTATTGGTGGTTCATCATCAACCAATGGATAATTCCATAATAGTGAATTATCCACATAGAGACATGGTTTGATGGTATATCATCCACCTTGAGAGTGATTTTGGTGGTATATAGTCTATCTAGTTAAGATGTGTCGGTGGTGTCTCATCTACTCGAGCTATGGAATGGATGTATATCATTACTACTAGAAAAAAATCTTTAAAATCAGTTTTTATACCTTTAAACATCGATACAAAATAATCCTTAGTATAATATATGTAGAAATTAATACTTTTAACATAAGTTTATAAAACTCAACATTGAGAATACATCTATAAGAAGAATTATATAAGGATGTCAATGTCAGTTTTATAGAATCCCAAGCAATTTTTATATAAATATTAAATCTGTTTAGATGAATATTCAATACATAACATTATGATCCATTCCATAACCAAAGAGTTTAAGTGTATTTGGAGACTAGATACACAAAAATATTATTTTGGTACATTCTTAATCATTTATCACAAAGTTATTATCAATTTGTACCCTTCATGAAATACCATACTTAAAATATTTCTTCATAACATGAGAAAAGGAAACATAAAAAAGGGTGATATCAAATTATAAATAAGAGAAAACATAGGAGAAAGAAATTGATGATCATATATATGAATAATATAAAAATATGAGTATGACATCATAACTATAAATTACAAAATTCATACCCATTATGTTAAAGATCATAAACTACATTTTTGGAAGAAAGTATTATCATTTGAAAATAAAAGAAACATAAGAGTGAGAAAACATCATAAATCCACCATGGAACTAATGTTCAGATCATAATCATGACATAAAAGTGTTTTATCATCATAGGTATTGAAACCATTTCATATGTCATGGTTATCTACTGAGAATATCTGTAATACCCCATGGTTTTGAAAATAAATATTGAATGTATTAAACACTGAGACCCTAAAAAACAACAAATTTTATAATCTAGCCATTAAACACAAATTTGCCTCTTCTATGTTTTGAATTTCGAAAAATGGTCATCTAGAGTAGTGATCAGTAAGTCATTTGGAATTTGATAGAACAAACCTGATTTTTGGTGAATAGTAAAATACACTTATGAATAGTCATCTAAATAGTAATATTACCTTTATGAATAGTAAATAATGATATTATTTTATTTTCTTAAGGTAATAATATAATTAGTTCTTAATTAATTTTTCAATGTGATATAAAACTAATTATAACTTTAAAATTGTTATTTTTCAAATTAACCATGATTTTGATTAAAAATTAAATTAATAATATTTAGAAAATTATTTTTGAAAAATGGAGTTCATTTTTGAATTATACACATTGAAAAATGGTTGGGGTGATTTTTTGGGATTTTTGTAAAATTCTTGATTTTTTGATGAATAGTGAAATACGGTTAAATATCTTATATACAAATTATCAGTTAAATACACTATTTATGACATCGTGTGTGATAAAAGGTCACATGGTTTGAACTCACATGAACTTATTATTATTAGGGGTCAAATGAAACAACACTATTTTTTTGTCTTGGGGGAAATAATAAAATAATGAGTGACACTACTGGAAATACCCCCTATCCCAACACCACTATTGCAACAGTTTATAAAACCGTTGAAGTAGGCCATGAATAGCTGTATTTCCCAACAGTTTTATTAAATCGTCGGGGTAGAGTGAAATAAATAAGCTATAAACCGTTGGATTAATTCACAAATTACCAACAGTTATTTCAAACCGTTGGTATAACTTACCCAAAAAACATACGGGTTGGATTTTCCGCATAAAAAAATTCCCAACTCTCCTGACCCCACACCCGATCAGCACGCAAAAACCCTAAAGCAGTTTCGCATCACTCCATTTTCCCATGGCTGCGGTTCACCTTCTTCCCAGTAGTTCCCATTCTTCCCTGAAGTTCCTCCCAACGCCCCACCATCAGCGCCTATGGTACCATTATTCCCAATGGTTCCCGTTCTTCCTAGTGGCTCTTCACAGCACATGCAGTTTTAGTTCTTCCCAACTGGCCCATCTCAATTTAGGTCCTTTCTTGTCTTCCACTTCAAATTGGTAATTTTACACTATGTTGTATCTTATGAATTGATTTATTTTGGGTGTTTTCTTAGTGTTTATAAATGAATCATAGATTATTAACCAATTTCTTCTCCATAAAATAGTTGAATGATGTCAACACACCAAGAGGGGGGAATTAGTTTCCTATAACTAGAGCGCCCCTCTTTTTCATAGGCGGTGAACACAACCTCCCCTGTGGTGATCCATCCTTTTTTACATTATTGTTTCATCTTCCACTTCAAATCAGTATATTCTAATTAAGATTTATCTTCTGCATCCATTTATTTTGGTTTTTTTCATTCTGATTCTGTTGAAATATAACTGTAAACTTGAAGAATATTTTGTTTGTTTCTTTTATACACTTTGAATTATGAACCCCTTATGTGATTGATTGTTTGAATTCATCATTCATAAAATATTACAATGTTAAACATAGTAATAAACTAGTTGTATGAATCTAGAAATTTTGGGAAAATAGCCATGAAAGAAATGAGGAAATGTTTTCAAATCTCCCTTTAAATTGAAACTGTGGTAATTATGGTGGTGAAAATTTATTTCTACGCATTCTGGTGTGTCTGATATTTTTAGATTGTGTTTTTTGGAACTTTTTGGGAAATTATGGTGATGGTTATGACCATTTTCGATGTAGATTGTTTTCATGTAGTGAGGTTGCGGTTGTATTGGCATGGGATATGTTGAGGGATGTTTAGTGGTGAATGGAATATGCTTTTTGTTGTGTGATGGTTATGCTATGGTGATGGATTCGTGATGATATGTTCTGGTGGTTATTAAAATCTTGATTTGTTTTTTTTGTGGGGGTATTTTTGTAGTTAACTAGTGACTAGGGAATATGATTAGTAATAATAAAATGGGAATGAAATCATCTGAAATTATATAAGTGTGGGATGAAATACAATATGTGGCAATTGATTAAAAAATTGACTGCTGATAAATAGGAAAATATAGAAATTGGATGAATCTATATAGGTATTTAAACTCAAATAACAGCCTATATAAAACCATATGAGCCCTATGAAATTCATTAACAACCAATAGAATAAAAAAATAAAAAACAAAAAAAAAGACTTTTCCCAAGATGATTACCTTAAAAACCTATAAAAAAAGTAATGCATAGTTCCCTCAACTTTGAATGAATTATACCTCCTTTAACAGACATATCTGGAACCCCGCATATTTGTCTAATTAAAATGATAACCTTGTAACTAAAAAATTTTCTATGGACCATGACCATAACAGTTTAAATCATTCCATTCTCTATGGGCCATGACTGTAACATTTTCTATCATTCCATTCTCTATGATGTGAATGAGTGCGTCTGACAAGTTGTTACTTAGAGCTATAGAGTCAAACTGGCTGACATTTCTCCAAGAAATTGGTCTATGGATCCCGGGGGAAGTCATTAACAAGGAGTCATATGATCATCCAGAAAGTAAAGATGAATTTTGTAATGGATCCAGACCCAACATAGAGTTGTGTCTTGTTTGGGTAACTTTTCTTAATAACTTTATTTTTTACTCTATATGGGAGACATAATACGTGACAGGCTAATCCCACTTGAATGAAATATTGAACACCATGTTGATTATGGTGGCATGGCCACCCAGTGGGGCCTGACTAACTAGAAAGACAACACCGCTGACTGTAGCTATGCTTGTTTGGATCAGGATAAAATGGTGAAGTCGGTGCGAAAGGTGTGAAATGTGTGGTTGTATTACCGATCCTAGATGGGGTTCCATTCTCCTGATATCTATGAGCACAAGAACTAGGAGTGATGACTGAGATATGTAAGCTTCTTGTTTGTCATTTTTTTCAGGCTGTGTTTGGTTCATCAAAATCTTTTTGTCAAACACAGTTTAATCCTATTTTAATTATTCAGATCTTGAGTTGTTTCATGTGTGTGGAAGGTGGAGAAGCCAAATCATTCATCCAGGGACAGATACCTGGAGTCGGAATTATCATCTGTCACCTTTGCTGATGGTGCCGTGGGTGAGGGGGTGTTATTTAGCCATGTTGACTGACTACGTAATCCATTTGGATTCAATTTTTACCAACTACATCCTCTGTTTTACTCCACATTTTTTGGTTATTTTCCATTGATGTATGAGACTATTTGATATTGAAAGTTATAAAATGAGAAAGTGTATCTACTTTTTTTCTGTCTGGTATGTTTTGTTCAATAATTATTTATGTTCAGATTAATTGAGTACAATTAGTAAATTAAGTGTGATTTTTATTGGAGGTGTAATAGGCCGTGGTTGTCTGCATATATATATCAGTGGTGCAGCTATATATTGGAGGTTCAATAGACATGGAGGTGTAGTGGTTGGATATATTGGAGCTGTTTTTTGTTTTTAATTTAAGGTGTAGGTGGAGGTGCAATACGCATGGTATTCCAGGGATAGTGCTGCAGTTTTTAATTTCAGGTGTGCATAATATCCCAACTGTTCAAAGGAACTGTTGCTAAAATGATATGAAATATAATCCAACGGTTCACAGAAAACTGTTGTTATATGAAATATAATCCATCCTAAGCCAACAGTTCTGTGAATTGTTGTTATATGAAATATAATCCAGCCTAACCCAACGGTTCACACAGAACCGTTGGTATATGGCTATCCCCACGACCATCACACCAACGGTTTTGTAAACTATTGGGATAACCTATCCCAATGGTTTTATGGTCTATCCCAATGGTTTAAAACTGTTGGTATAGTTTAAATTTACAATAGTGTGAAATATTCAAGATTCACTCCTCTCCTCCACTATAAAACCCCCATCACTGCCTCTTATCTTCACACCTCTAAGCCTTGAAGCTCCTCATAGTTCTTCCCAAATACCCTTATATAGTCACTCCCCACGTCTAAGAAGCTGCTGGTCTTTTGAAAATACCAAAACACCTTCCCTTAAGGAGGTTCTCAAGGAGGTTATTTCAAGAGGTAAAACACCCTTCTTTCTCATTTAGATTCATTTCAATTTATTTTCTTTTGTTATACTTTCCTCAACTAATCTATCCAAATTAACATTATAAATCCAATATAATCTATATAATGGAATTATATCATTTTAATGGAAGAATAATCATCAATATTTTTACTCTCTCCCTTTTATTTTATAAAAGAAATCAATGTCCATGAGGTTTCAATTTATAACCTTCATGGACAAGGAAGTTTCATTATTCAATTTCTCATTCATTACTGGTCATAAAACCATATTTATGGTTTAAACAGACTATAATATATGTATTATAACTTAATTAGTATTCATGAACCATTAAACGTACTTATTATTAAATCATATGACTAAATTAGTTCCTAATAATCAAAATACTGCAAAAAATAATTTAAGTGAATGTCATTAATATTTCATCCAATGATCCATCCTCTTTCCATGTAACTAAGTGACAAAAATTTCCATTAAAACTTCTAGATGTTCATAAATAATATTTTATTTAAATTATTAATATTTACATCCATTACACATGAAATCCATTACTTTAAAACAAGTGAACCAATTATGAAAATCAAGAAAACGAACACTCCAGAACGACAAAATTCAATATAATAACTTATCAATAAGGACATAAATGAACTAAAAATAAATACGATAAACTAAATAAATGTCTAATAGGTTAGGAAATAAGTTATTAATAAGTCTAATTTCATACTCTAGTACCTTAAGTTCAAGAGTGGAACACATTCAGACTTAAGGTATGGGTTTTCCACTCGAACCTCCTTTTTCATTCGGGTTATTTTTATTGTCTAATTACCTCAATCAAATTCTTGTGTATTATTATGTACTCATCATAAATTCGGTATTAGTGTTCTATATATGTTTACCAACCAGAATACTAATTTAATTTAAGGGTATTTATATGTTCTAAAAGGATATTTCAAAAATCCTTCCTGAAATACAAGCCCGATTCAAGGGATTTTCTCAAATTCTAACCCATTTTCAAGGGAACCCTATGATCTATTTTTTGAAAATATTATCTTTATAAAATCACTCATTGTATTATTAATGTAATATATTACTTCAAGTATGGTTTTATACAAATATTTTTCCAAAAGAACTCTTCTTTTAAAAGTAAAAGGGTATTTATCTCAAGATTTACTCGATGATTTTATAAGAGTATCTTCATCTATTTCAAAACTCTAGTAGATTATTATGTATTTTTGGGATTAATATTTCATGTTATCATATAAAATATTTAATTTAATGTTTTATGATTATTTTGGTTATGGATGTGCTATATTAAAACCATTAACCAATTCACTCCGAATGGTTAGTGTTTATGATTAATATTCGGGGAAAGTTATTTAAATTTCATATATTAGTTTTAATATGAAAGTATATGTTGTTTATATTTATCTCCATTCATATTAGGAATGAATTGGACATAGAAATTGTCAGATGGGGACCTTAATATCCCCTCAGTGCATCGGTAGGTCTCAGGATACAAACTACTGTCTTAGCACAAAGCCCTGACAAAATGATTATATATGGTCTTGGAATGAGGCCTTGAATGTTTGGTTATGATGCCCTACATTATGAATTCCCTCATTATGAAAATAGTATTGATAGTTCATGTGGTTAGTCGACCATCACAATATCAATGATTATGTTTTATTATGCTATCATTTACTCATTTCTTATTCCTGCCATAATGTGTTCAAGTTTTTGTTAAAGGAATATGTTTTTAGTTATTCAACATGCCTAATGTTTATATATATTACGTAGTATTGATTACCCTTACTGAGCATTTGATATCACCCCTTTCATATGTTTCATTTTCTTAGTACATGAATAATATTATTATGATTGACATGTTGAAATGACCTAGGAGTTATGGATGTGGTTGAAGAAATTTCTATGTTGTTTTTTATTTCAAGTTGTAATTTTGAACTTATGAATGTATAGAGATTCCAATAATACTAAAATACTCGGTCCTTCAGGATAAAAATTTCTTGTAATCATGCCAACATAATTTAATAAGGCACCGACTCTGGGAAACTGGGGTCGGGTTATTATAGTTGGTATCAAAAGAAGTTTAATATAAAACATTGAAACTAGATTTAGAAAACATAGATTAGGGAATGGTTCCTAATATAGTCTTTGAGGATAAACATAAAATAACATCATGTAATTTTGGTAAGGAATATATTATGTAGATCTTTCTAGAAAATACATCCCTGTCTAGATAAAAATAGGTAGAGGTGGCTCTGGAACATATGTACCTAGGAGTGATAACTCTGACAAGGAGTTTCGGGTTTGACCCTGGGTATCCTGGTATATGAAAACGATCCTTGATGGACTCTTGGTTTGACACTCCTTGGGGATATGCATAGGATAATTCTTATTTTCATTATAAGCCATTATGAAGGATTTAAATGTAAATTTTTCCTTAAAGAAACTATGTTTATGATTAAGAAATTAGTTATGTATAAGATTTCAATTTATGATACACATTTTTCTAAATTGAGATTATACATTATGATTCATACCCTAGTATAGTACATATCATTATTTATTAATGGTGCATAATGGAATGAATGGAAATCACATGAATATGTGTGCCCCATGTAGGGATTTCCCTCTGATGTAGGATAATGATTTTGGATTTGGTGCTGAGAAACTTCTAACTATACTCAGATAACATACTTAGGTTATGAATAATAACCTTACCCATATGGAGCATCCGGATCCACCATGTGGAAGAGCTATGTTAGATCACTTTATGTGACAATAACCTCCATCATTCAATGGGACTACAATCCCGTTTTTATAAGAGTAGCAGATATGTTTACTAGATAAGATATTTCTCGCTTTGAGATGTAACGAAAGAGAGAAGGTTGTCATGGAAGTGTATCATCTATCAGGAGATGAAGATCAGTGGTGTTCATTAATCTAAAACACAAAGGAGGTGGAAGAAATATAAGAGATATAATGGTGGGATTTTAAGAAAATATTCCTAGAAAAATATTTCCCCTGTGAACTACGAGCGGATATGGAGAGGAAATTATTGAATCTAAGGCAGATGGTATATGAAAATGTTTCCAAGTATGAAGCCAACTTTACAAGGCTGGAAAGGCATGCTACAGACTACATATATAATCCATGGAGCAAAATTGATTGATACTTTGATGCTTTAAAACCATTCCTCTAAAGGGAACTGTTCTGCCAAAGTTTCACACCATATGATGATATAGTCTCGAGTGATATCAAGACAAAAAAAGAATTTTCCAAGTCATATGAATTTAAGGGAAAGCAAGAGAAGAATAGGGCTGCCAAAAAATCTAGTAAAGGAAATAAAGAAATGGGGAAGAAGGGAAGATTTGAACTTCCATCCTACAGTAATTGTGGGAAGAATCACCCTGGAACTTTCCTGAAGGGAATGTGAGTCTATTACAAGTGCAGAGAAAAAGTCCAACTATCTCAGGATTGTAAGGGGAAGAAATAAGATACCAATTTTCAATGCTAAAATTTCAGGGAGATGGGAAATTATGCACATGAATATCCTAAGCATCAGGGAAACGTTCCCCAAAGAAGGGCAAGGGAGAAAGTCCAAGCTTATGCAGTCACAACTGCGAAGGTTGAAGTTTCTAACAAAGTGGTGGAATGTAATTTAATCATTTCATCAAACATATCCAATGATTTATTTGATTCTGGATCACCGCATTCTTTCATATCTTCACAGTTTTCCAAGAAAATAAGATATTTCCAATTTTATTTAATAAGGGAGTTTTCAGTCAATAATCTTAAGGGAATTATCCTTACAACAAAGTTATGTTAGGCAGCCCCCATTATGGAATATAAACATGCTTTATCTGCTAATTTTATTGTCATACCCATGATTAAATTTGATATAATCTTCAATATGGATTGAATTTTGAACCACGATATGAATATTTATTGCAAGTCGAAGGAGGTTACAATTTTTGATGATGACCTGGAATACCTTAACTTTAGGGAAGACACATAATCATATGATTCTCATCTAGATCCACCCCTAGTAGCTCTACTGAATTCAATTATTGGGGAGGAAGGTAATGTAATAACAATGGGTGAGGAAAAGAATGTTCAAATAAAATATGTACCTATTATGAAATAATATATTGATATCTTTCTAGAGAAATTACCTGGACATCCTCCAGAGTGGGAAATTGAGTTTTCCTATGAATTAATTCCTAGTTCAAGGCCCATATTAAAGAACCCTTATAGAATATCCGTATGGATTTAGTGGAACAGAATAAACAAGTAGAGGAATTAAGTGATAAAGGATTTATTCACCCTAGTGTTTCTCTATGGGGATCCACTGTTCTTTTCATTAAGAAGAAAGATGGGTCTCTGAGGTTGTGCATTGACTATAGGGAGATCAATTCTATATCAATAAAGAAAAAGTATCATCCACCTCACATTGATGATTTATTTGATCAAATTCATGTAGCCTAATATTTTTTAAATATTGATCTTCGATCAGGATATCATCAGTTTCTTGTGAGGAAGGAAGACATTCCAAAAATAATTTAGAAGGTTATTATCGGTGATTTGTTCATAACTTCACCCATTTATCCAACCCAATGACCAAGATTACATGTAAAGGGGTTAATTTCGTATGGAAACAATAATGTGAGGAAAATTTTGGAGAATTAAATAGGAGATTAGTGAATTCTCCGATCCTAACCCCACCACCGTGGAATGATGGGTTTGTGATCTATAGCGATGAATCAAAGAAAGGACTTTGATGTGTCCTTATGCAGAATGGCCAGTTTATTGTCTATGCATCAAGGTAGTTAAAAATTCATGAAAAAACTATCCCACTCATGATATTGAGTTAGTAGTGGTAATATTTTCTCTGAAGATATGAGACATTATCTATATAGAGAAAAATGTGAGATATATACAGATCACAAGAGCTTGAATTATATCTTCTCATAGAAAGAACTCAACATGACGCAATGGAAATGGCTCAAACTACTCAAGGATTATGATTTTACTATATACTACCACCCAGGGAAGGAAAACAAGGTAGCTAATGCATTGAGCAGGAAGGATAATGGAGTTCTCAACAAAATGAGGATTGAAAAGGATCCTTTGTACATGGATCTATCGAGGATGAATATAGGAATTATCAAAGAAGGTGAAACATCACTACCTTTTCATTTGGATTCCCAACCATATTTATTAGAAAGGATTAAAAGTTCTTAGCTTGATGATGAGAACCTAAAAAAGATAATTAATGCTATAAAAGATGGGAAGATGGATTACTTTGTGTGTGAAGATGGTGTTCTGAAATTTGGGAAGAGGATTTGTGTCCTAGATGTACCTTAGATAAAAATAGATTTATTGGATGTTTACCTTAGTTTGAATTTCTCCATACATCCTAGTAGCACTAAGATGTATAGAGATTTGAATGAACATT
The DNA here is from genome assembly GCA_963277665.1 of Viscum album. Lineage (NCBI taxonomy): Eukaryota > Viridiplantae > Streptophyta > Magnoliopsida > Santalales > Viscaceae > Viscum > Viscum album. The sequence continues at coordinate 784,254,164 of OY728158.1, forward strand.
TCTGGTGGGATAACATGAAGAGGGAAATTGTGGATTTTGTATCAAGATGCTTATTCTATCAATAATAGAAGGCTGAAAGGAAAAATAAAAAAGGAGTCATGCAACCCATACCTATTCCTACATGGAAACGGGATGACATCAACATTTATTTTTTCACTGGATTACCCAAAACTCCAAGGAAGAATGATGCCATATGGGTAATTTTGGATCGACATAGGAAATATGCACATTTACTCTCTATAAGGGAGGATTTGGCACTAGAGCACTAGCAAGACTCTATATCAATGAAGTTGTGATACTTCATGGAGAACCTCTATCAATTGTGTCTAATTGTGACCAATGTTTTACATCAAAATTTTGGAGCAGTCTTCAAAAAGCATTTGATACCAAACTTCGATTGAGTACTGCTTACCACCCACAAACTGATGGGAAATCAAAGAGGATGATCCAAACCTTATAGGACATGTTGGGATCATGTTCACTTGACTTTCAATGTATGTGGGATCAATAATTTCCTTTATTTTAATTCTCCTATAATAATAGTTTCCATTCGAGTATTCAAATTGTTCCATATGAAGCACTGTATGGGAATAAATGTTGTACACCAACTTGTTGTGATGAAGTTGGAGAAAGGAAGATTATGGGCATAGAGCTTATAGAGGAAATAGTAGTGAAGGTAAAGACAATTCAAGGTCATATCAAAATATCTCAAATAAGAAAAAAGATCTATACCGATAATCGAAGGAAGGATCTAGAATTTTTTGTGGGAGATCACGTTTACTTGAAAGTATCTCAATGGAAGGGCATTATAAGATTTGGAAAGAAAGGGAAACTCAGCCCTAGGTACATTGGGACTTTTGAAATTATAGAGAGAATTGGATCTGTTGAATATCATTTGGCTACGCCGCCAAGCCTATCCAAAGTACACAATGTGTTCCATGTGTAATGGCCCGGACCTCTCCTGTCCATTACTTTGTAAAAATGTGGTGTTGAGGTGTTCCGAGAGGTCAAGGTGACTTATCCCCAACACTTTTCCAAATTTACAATTCAGTGAACAGTTCTATCGGTGAGGTTCAGTGAACAGTTCTATCGGTGAGGTTTTATGAACAGTTCTATCGGTGAGGTTCAGTGAACAATGTTCTGTTGGTGAGGTTCAGTGAATAGTGTCTTATCGGTGAGGTTTAGTGAACAATGTTCTATCGGTGAGGTTCATTGAATAGTGTTCTATCGGTGAGGTTTAGTGAACAATGTTCTGTCGGTGAGGTTCAATGAACAGTTCTATCGGTGAGGTTTTATGAACAGTTCTATCGGTGAGGTTCAGTGAATAGTTCTATCGGTGAGGTTCAGTGAATAGTTATATCGGTGAGGTTCAGTGAACAGTTCTATCAGTGAGGTTTAGTGAATAATTCTATCGGTGAGGTTCAGTGAACAGTGTTCTATCGGTGAGGTTTAGTGAACAGTGTTCTATCGGTGAGGTTTAGTGAATAGTGTTCTATCAGTGAGGTTTAGTGAACAGTTCTATTGGTGAGGTTCAGTGAACAGTTCTATCGGTGAGGTTCAGTGAACAGTTCTATCGGTGAGGTTCTGTGAATAGTTATATCAGTGAGGTTCAGTGAAAAATCTATCGGTGAGGTTTTGTGAACAGTTCTACCGGTGAGGTTCAGTGAACAATGTTATATCGGTGAGGTTCAGTGAACAGTGTTCTATCGGTGAGGTTCAGTGAACAGTGTTCTATCAGTGAGGTTCAGTGAACAGTGCTCTATCGGCGAGGTTCAGTGAACAGTGTTCTATCGGCGAGGTTCTAATAGTGAGGTTCATAAATAGTGTTCTAACGGTGAGGTTCATGAACAATGTTCTATCAGTGAGGTTCATGAACAGTGTTCTATCGGTGAGGTTCTAACGGTGAGGTTTATGAATAGTGTTCTAAAAGTGAGGTTTATGAATAATGTTTCTAGCTTCCTACAGTTTCACCCCTTTAGCGTTTTCCTTTGACGTAAAATGCATTTAAAGCCTCATTTTAAGGACTCCAAGGCCGATTCAAAGGCCATAACTCCTATATTAATTATTCCTATGGCTTGGGATGTTTTTACTTGGTCAAACCGCATGGTTTAATGCGATCCGATTTTAATGGGAAATTAAGCGTATCTTAAACCGTCGCCCCATTAAATCTTCTAAAGGGACAAGATATATTCCTCCCTTATTCTTCCTCTTTGTTCTTATCTATGAGACTCTAAAACCTTCCAATCCTTCCCTTAGGAGTTTCACACTGAAGATTTACCCCTTGGATTGGTTCCACTCTGTTTTGATGCTACCAAGCTATATCGATCAATCTTCGATATAAGGTATGTTTTATCATCATTCCTTTGGGGATCATATTCTCCTATTTTTACTTCCCATGTTATAGCATGTAATATCTATGATTATAATGGGGTTTTTCTTGGGGTTTGGTTGGTGCGGTCGTACCGTGGCATCCTCGGGTGGATGCATTTGTCGCGAGAGGAGGGTCATGACCCGTTGTGTGGATAAAGAACGAGAGGAATTGTTTGAGGTAGGGGATTGATTACTTCTCTTTCCTTTTACATGCAACTGTATTGCTAGCATGTTTAATCCCACTAGATGACAATGGAGTTGACATAATAAATATTTTAACTAGATAAATAAATTGATATCGATCGTATGTTATTGCCTCTTGTTTTTCTAGATAGTGTGATATCTATGCTTTCTTTGCTTAGCTGTTTTTTCTTGATGGAAATCGGTAAAGAACGTAAACATGGATTAATTGATAATTGTTGGCTAAAGATAAAGAGTCATGAAAAAGAATCTGGTTCTTTTTGTTAATCAAATTAGTGCAGTAAGCATGTTTATTTATTTGTGATAACTTACTGGTTAGGTTTCTCAAATTTGGAACCAACGAATAATAAATTGGTTAATCCAATATGGATTAAAGAATTGGTGGTTGTTAAAAGATAATTGCTTGTAGGGTTCTGAGTTACCCTCTTGTTTGTTTAAAGGCTAAGATCCCAATTGTGAAGATGTTTGTTTTACTGCTGCTTATGTTTTAATGTGATCCTGGATGGTTGTGTTGATATGTGGAGGCATGGAGGCCCTTTTGATTGTGGCAGAAGATGACGCCTAGAGTGGCGAGATGCATCGGTTTGTGCATGTGGGTGTCAGGGAGGACACCAGGGATGATGGAATGGGATGGATGTGATTGTTGGATGCTTGGTAATTTTGATTTTTTGTTTATCTGCTTTACTTTTCCCCACTTCTCTAGGTAGCTGGTCTTACTTACCCCTCTTCCGAAAGAGGCAAATACACACGGGGTATGCCACATGCTTTTCATGTTTAGCCTCTTAAGAAAGGATGGGTATATGCTCTTTCTATAAGCAGCAAAGACTCAACGGGTAGTACATCTACTCACCGTGTTGGGCCCCCTTGTGTTTAGTATCATAAAATGTTTTTCTAGAATTCCTGAGAATGTGGGAAAATATTTCTATAATGAATAATTGAATAAATGGTGTTAACTCATGGGTATGGAGTTGCTGGAACATAATGATGAGGTCGTAATTTTGAAGGAACAGCTGACTTGGGTATGATGCTAATGAAATTTAATGTGGGATTGTTCATGGTTAATTAATGTTTAAAGAATTAATTAACGTAAAGTGAAACTGATAAAAAGGGAATGAAGTAATCTAATAAATCTCTCTAAATGGTTGTATGCTTATAGGATACCTAGTCTTAGAAGTAGCAGCCCGAAGTCTGAGAGACGTTAGCTGCAATTGTGTCTAAAACTAGGTAATGCCCATAGTGTTGTTGTGATATATAATATATCATGTACTTTTTGTGTTTCTATACACTACTCCACCCAGTCAGTAAGGGAAAATGACACCCTAGGGATTATGAGCCCTGGGGGGGGGGGGGTTTCCCCAACATTCTGGTGGGAGGATGGATGCCTGACTACCCCCTTTGGCCCCGCTCTCTTCTCTTGGTAGTTATTTGTGCTGGTAGGCACAACAGTTAGTTTTCCCCATATATGTGTGTAGAGGGATATAATGGCTTGTGGTTATTCACACACATATATTCTGGATATAGTATCTTATGGACTACTATAGGTGTAACATGTATAGGCTGTGATGGATTGAGGATCTTTACTCAGTGTATGGATTGTAATGGCTTGAGGTATAATACTCGACGTATGATACATGTTATGCGAGCTACGGTGGATCCCAAAAACTACCTGGTTACTTTGGTGTGTGGATGTGGTGGTTTTGTTGCACAAGGTGCATATTGTATAGCTTCGCCCAGGTGTCTGTGGGAAATCCCTTTTTTGGAGAGAGATGCTCAGGACGTGCGACGTTGGGGCAAAGCGGCAAACCAGTGGGGAATTAGTAGTGGGGTACCCTTGATATTCTTTATTATATAATATATTCTTGTATGCGTTACTTGGTGAGAGTATCCATGGTGAGGTTGGGAACTTAGTATATCTGTTTAGGTGATGAGTTAGTTCCACTTGTTGTTCACTGTGCTTTATCATGATTTCTTTACTTTTACACGAGAGGGTTCAGGGATGATCCTACTGAGTATACTGTAATACTCACCCTATATATATATAAACTGTTTTCAGGTCACTTAGAGAAGGTTGGAGATCAGGCTGGTGTTTACGAGCTTGTGGTTGCAGGAGCTGTTTGGGCTTGTGGTTGCTGCTGTTTTTACTTTCTTTTGGGTACTTGCAATTTTTCCCCTTTCAGTTGTAGTACTTTTTCATGGCATTACATATGTGCACTTGGGTTTCTTTTATATTTTAGTTTTGAGTTGTATTTGGTTGGTGTCTATCTTATCTCTCTCTTACTCATGTGTTCTCTTAGAGGGTAATGCCTCTCATTTGTGTGTTTATTATACCCTCGGTTCTAGTCGCCAACCCGGGGCCTATTGGAGGCGGGACTCGGGGGTCATTATCTCTCTTCTCACATTGCTGACCTAGGAGGGGTACACTTTGTGGGGACAGGGTCGTGACAGGGTGGTATCAGTGCTCTGGTTGAGGGATAGGATGTAGTTTGGAGTTAGACACAGGTGAGGTTGCATGGGTTGGTAGGGCAACAGTGTCATTCATGTTTAGAAAGTGAGGTAAACACTGGATACTGGCTGAGACATAGGCATTTAGGGCCCCCTATGATCTGATGTATGAACCTTTAAGTTTACAATGGCTACTAAAAAAGGTGCTACTAGTTGCAGGGTAGATACCTAGGAAAGGATCATGTATCATTTTTCTTTGTGCTTGTGTATGAATGGGTAGAACTTAGGATAGGTTAACCTAAAATGAATAAAAGAAATTAATTAATTAATTAATGTTGAGTCTTCCATATTCCAGGTTTTGGAGATATAACGGTTTGTTATTTTATAGGTATGGCTCCAGGTCGACGTCCTCGTCCGGTTTGTGCAGAAAATGTCCAGCAGGTTGTTCTAGCAGATCACCGCAGGGTAGAGGTTGACGACGATGACACTCGGAGGAAGACACTTTGAGAGTTTCAGTGCCAGAGTTTGCAGAAGTACAAGGGATTTGTTTCAGATGCAGTCACATAATATTGGTTAGAGGAGGTCAATATCGACTTCAGTTCAATTCATGATCGGAAGGAGCACTGGGTGTCCTTGGTTGTAACGATGCTACGTGGAGCAGTGAGGAAGTGGTGGTTCTTGTTCCTCAGGGATCGTGAGGAGTCAGTGATCTCATGGGAGGAGTTCTGAGATAGGTTTAGAGTTGTGTTTCTTTCTTCGACTGCGAAGGCGTCCAGTCACTAGGAGCTTCTTACCCTTCGATAGGGGACCTCCAGTGTTTGAGAGTTTGGAATCCATTTCAGGAACCTTTTACGATATGCTTCGTACCTGTTACCAGATGAGGAGGCCATGGAAAGGCATTTTGAGGAGGCTTTGTGTCCAGAGATCCAACGCCAAGTCACCCCATTTATGATGAAAACATATCTTGTGGTACTGGAAAGTGCAGAGGTTGTCGAGAGGACTTTGTCCTTGACTGGATCATCAGGAGAGGGGAATCAGCATGATTCCTCATGAAGTAGAGCTGTGGTCTAAGGTTCCCAGTTTTTAGGGCAGAAGAGTTTCCATCTAGCCGGGGGTAGGTCCCAGCCCTTCACATCTCATTTATCTAGAGGTAGAAACTCTCAGGATTATTCCAAGGGATCAAGCACTTTTTTTTTCTTGTGGTGGTCATGGCCATCAGCAGTGGGAGTGCCTGACCTTTCAGAGTGGTCATCGTGCATCAGGAGCTACGCTCTAGGTTCCTTCGTTGAGACAGTTCCAGCCGAGGTACCAGTAGCCGGTTGCAACAGATTTAGATCAGCAGAGGGTAGATTGGGTAGGTAGAGGACAAACCCACGACGCTCCCCATCCTCAGAGAGCAGAGCATGACCATGGTGGTGGTCATCATTAGGGTTAGAGAGGCCGTGGAGGAGGTCATGGTCAGCTTCATGCTCTAGCGTTTCCAGCTCTAGGCGATCCAGACGTTGTTCGAGGTACCCTTTGCTTGTTTTCTACCTTGGTGTATGCCTTGTTTGATTCAGGAGAGACACACTCCTTCATATCACCTACCCTTGTCCATACTTTGGAACTTGAGGTAGAGAGGCTTCCAGTGTCCTTGGCGTTGACTTCGCCAGTTTGAGGTCGAGCTGACTTGTTTGAAGTATGTAGAGACTGTGAGCTAGTGTTGGGGAAACACCACTCTTGGGGAGATTTTCTATATTTATGAATACCACCATATGATGTCATCCTCGACATGTATTGGTTATATTCAGTGTAGGATATCATGGATTGATTCAGGAAGAATGTCATTTTAATTGGTGCGGATGGAGTGCAAGTGGTGTTTGTTAGTGAGCGAGATCCTCAGATGAGTCATAGGCATGTTCTATCCTTATCATCCATGATGGATGAGATGATGCTGAGTTCTTCATAGGTTCAGCAGTTGGTGTTTCCTAGGGTCGTAGAGGAGTACCCTGATGTCTTTACAGAAGAGGTTGTAACATTACCCCATCGACGAGAGATCGAGTTTGGGATCGAGCTACAGCTAGGAGCGTCTCCTATCTCTATGTCTCCATATAGGATGGCCCCTTATGAGTTACGAGAGCTACGTATATAGCTTGATGGTCTGTTATAGTGCGGTTTTGTTCGGCCAAGTGTGTCACCATGGGGTGCACCAGTTTTGTTTGTGAAGAAGGCCGACAACAGTTTTCCGTTGTGTGTCGATTATCATCACTTAAACAAAGTGACAATAAAGAATCGCTATCCTCTTCCGCGGATTGATGATTTATTCGATCAAATTAAGGGTGAAAGTTGGTTCTCAAAGATCGACTTCTGGTCGGGATATCATCAGATGCATGTGAAGGATGAGGATATCCCGAAGACTGCTTTCCGTTGTCGTCATGGGCATTATGAGTTCGTTGTAATGACATTTGGCACGACGAATGCTCCAGCTATATTCATAGGATTGATGAATGCTGTGTTCCATGAGTTCCTAGACAAGTTTGTGGTAGTTTTCATTGATGACATCATTGTGTACTCCACATCTGAGTAGGAGCATGCAGAGCATCTACAAGCCGTTTTGGGAGTACTTCGTCAACATCATCTATTTGGGAAGTTGTCGAAGTGTGAGTTTTGGGCTCGATAAGTCCATTTCATGGGGAATGTTGTGTCCCAATAGGGAGTAGCTGTGGATCCATCAAAGATAGAAGCAGTTGTGTCTTGGGCAGCCCCCAAGATAGTTTCAGAGGTGTGAAGTTTCCTTGGTCTCACATGCTACTATAGGAGGTTTGTAGCTGATTTCTCATGAGTTGCAACTCTGCTGATAGCTTTGAATAGGAAGGATCAGACATTCATATGGACTGATCAATGTTAGGCAGCTTTTGAGTATCTAAAGGATAAGTTAGAAAGTGCTCCAGTCCTTTGTCTTCCAGCTGAGGGAGTTCAGTTTGACGTTTTCTGCGATGCTTCACATCTGGGGTTAGGTTGTGTTCTCATGCAGCATAGGTCAGTTGTTTCTTATGGGTCTTGGCAGTTACATCTCCATGAACACAAATATGCCACCCATGATCTTGAGTTGGCATCCGTGGTGTTTGATCTGAAGTTGTGGAGACATTACCTCATTGGTGAGCACTTTGTGGTTTTCACCGATCATAAGAGTTTGAGGTATGTTTTCTCCCAGCGTGACCTGAACTTATGATAGCATCGGTGGATGGAGTTCTTATAGTAATATGACTTTGAAATATCGTATAAACCTAGAAAAGGGAATGTTGTAGCTAATGCGCTGAGTTGAAATTCACGTAGTTATGCTGTGCGTGAATTCGATGATTCCTAGAGAGTAATGGAAGAACTATCAGCATTGAATCTTGATATGGAAGAAGTTGGGGGTAGAGGTTGTCTTTTTCAGATGATGGTATAGTAATCCCTGATGCAGAAGGTGGAAGAGCCCCAGTTGGGAGATCTATAGGTGAAGGTTTGGAGAGACCGAGTTGTTTGTGGTGAGGCCCCTGATGGTTGGTTGGACGATGAACAAAACCGAGTGTTGTATCATGGAAGGATTTTTGTTCCCTTGACGATGCAGGAGACATTTCTCTAATAGTTTCATAGTTCACCTTTAGCAGTACATCCTAGTGTGACAAAGATGTACCGATCCTTGAGGAGTTAGTTTTGGTGGCCTGGGCTGAAGCGTGCGGTTGCAGAGTTTGTGGTTCGATGTTTAGTCTTCCAGAAGGTGAAGGCTGAACACTGTGTTCCTGGTGGTATTCTCCAACCATTAAAGATTCCTCAGTGGAAGTGGGAGGACATCTCAATGAAATTTGTTACAGGTTTACCTTGAGCTCTGGGAGGACATGGTGCTATTTGGGTGGTAGTGGATCATTTAACAAAATCGGCCCACTTGATAGCGATCAAGGAGTCGAGCTCAGTGGAAGTTTTGTCGAGGCAGTATCCAGAGAAGGTGGTGAGACTTCATGAAGTCCCTAGGAAGATCATTTCTGATCGAGATCCTTGTTTTACCTCCAGGGTGTGGAGAGGTCTCCAATATGCTTTCGGTTCTCAACTATGCCTTATCACTGCTTTTCATCCTCAAATGGATGGTCAGACAGAGCGAACCATCCAAACTCTTGAAGACATGTTACGCTCTTGTGTTCTTGATTTTGGAGGTTCATGGATGAGGCACTTACCCTTGGTGAAGTTTTCTTACAATAATAGTATTTACTCCACCATCAGTATAGAGCGTTTGAAGCCTTATATGACCGACCTTTCCATTCTTCGTTGTGCTAGACTAGGGTCAGAGAGTCAGCGATTCTCGGACCGGAACTAGTGAAAAATACAACATAGATAGTTTAGGTGATTCGTGAGAGGATGAATATAGCACAAGATCGTCAGAAATCATATGCTGATCAAAGAAGGAGACCCTTAGCGTTTAATTTTGGGGATCATGTGTTTCTGAAGGTGACTCCCCATCATGGGCAGTGAAGGTTTGGTCATGGAAGTAAGACTTCTCCTTGGTTTGTTGGGACTTTCAAGGTGTTAGCTCGTGTTGGAGCTGTGGCGTATCGGGTATCACTTCCCCCACAGATGAGTTAGATACATGATTTTTTCCATGTTTCACAGCTCCGTCGTTATCTTCATGATGACTCTCACATCCTCAATTGGGGGGAGATCGTTGTTGATGATGATGCAACCTTCGAGGAGAAACCTATGGAGATCCAAGACCACAAGGAGAAGGTGTTGTGCGTGCGTTCTATACCCTTAGTTCGTATCTTATGGCAACACGGTGGCATGGTGGAGAGTACCTGGGAACGTGAGTCACAGATACGTGCTCAGTACCCAGAGTTGTTTGATGTTTAACTCTTTTCATGTAACGATATTCCCTTTGTGGTTAGACCTTTCATGTTTTATTTATGCCTTTTTTTCTTTTGTTGCTTTTGTGGCTTGCTCTCTTTTGAGAGGTATCTCGATGGGTGGTGGTTCAGACCCCGTTTCTTTTTTTCTCTTGCTTTAGGTGGGTTTTGAATTCTTGAGGATGAGAATGTTTTGAGAGGTATCTGATGTAATGGCCCAGACCTCTCCGGTCCATTACTTTGTGAAAATGTGATGTTGAGGTGTTCCAAGAGGTCAAGGTGACTTATCCCCAACACATTTCCAAATTTACAATTCAGTGAACAGTTCTATCAGTGAGGTTCAGTGAACAGTTCTATCAGTGAGGTTTTGTGAACAATTCTATCAGTGAGGTTCAGTGAACAGTGTTCTATCAGTGAGGTTTAGTGAAAAGTGTTCTATCAGTGAGGTTCTGTGAACATTGTTCTATCAGTGAGGTCCAGTGAACACTGTTCTATCGGTGAGGTTTAGTGAACAGTGTTCTATCGGCGAGGTTTAGTGAACAGTGTTCTATCGGTGAGGTTCAGTGAACAGTTCTATCGGTGAGGTTCAGTGAACAGTTCTATCGGTGAGGTTTTGTGAACAATTCTATCAGTGAGTTTCAGTCAACAGTTCTATCGGTGAGGTTCAGTGAACAGTCTATCGGTTAGGTTTTGTGAATAGTTCTATCGGTGAGGTTCAGTGAACAGTGTTCTATCGGTGAGGTTGAGTGAACAGTGTTCTATCGGTGAGGTTCAGTGAACAGTGTTCTATCGGTGAGGTTCAGTGAACAGCTCTATTGGTGTGGTTCAATGAACAGTTCTATCGGTGAGGTTTTGTGAACTGTTCTATCGGTGAGGTTCAGTGAACAGTTCTATCGGTGAGGTTCAGTGAACAGTTCTATCGGTGAGGTTGTGTGAACAGTTCTATCTGTGATGTTCAGTGAACAATGTTCTATTGGTGAGGTTCAGTGAACAGTTTTCTATCAGTGAGGTTCGGTGAACAGTGTTCTATCGGTGAGGTTCAGTGAACAATGTTCTATCGGTGAGGTTCAGTGAACAGTGTTCTACCGGTGAGGTTCTAACGGTGAGGTTCATGAACAATGTTCTAACAGTGAGGTTCCTGAACAATGTTCTATCAGTGAGGTTCATGAACAATGTTCTATCGGTGAGGTTCTAACTGTGAGATTCATGAACATTGTTCTAATAGTGAGGTTAATGAACAGTGTTTCCAGCTTCCTACAGTTTCACCCCTTTAGCATTTTCCTTTGACGTAAAATGCATTTAAAGAATTATTTTAAGGAAAGTAAGGCCGATTCAAAGTCCATAACTCCTATATTAATTATTCCTATGGCTCAGGATGTTTTTACTTGGTCAAACTGCGCAGTTTAATGCGATCCTCTTTTAATGGGAAATTAAGCGTATCTTAAACCGTCACCCTATTAAATCTTCTAAAGGGACAAGATATCTTCCTCCCTTATTCTTCATCTTTGTTCTTGGCTATGAGACTCTAGAACCTTTCAATACTTCCCATAGGAGTTGCACAATCAAACTTTACCCCTTGGATTGGTTCTGCTCTGTTTTGATGCAACCAAGCCGTATCGATCAATCTTCGATATAAGGTATGTTTTATCGTCATTCCTTTGGGGATCATCTTCTCCTGTTTCTACTTCCCATGTTATAACATGTAATATCTATGCTTATAATGGGGTTTTTCTTGGGGTTTGGTTGGTGCGGTCGTACCGTGGCATCCTCGGGTGGATGCAGTTGTTGCGAGAGGAGGATCGTGACCCGTTGTGTGGATAAAGAACGAGAGGAACTGTTTTAGGTAGGGGATTCGTTGCTTCTCTTTTATTTTACGTGAAACTGTATTGTTAGCATGTTTAATCCCACTGGATGAAAATGGAATTGACATAATAAATATTTTAACCAGATAAATAAATTGACATCGATCGTATGTTATTGCCTCTTGTTTTGCTAGATAGTGTGATATCTATGCTTGCTTTGCTTAGCTATTTGTTCTTGATGGAAATCGATAAAGAACGTAAACCAGGATTAATTGATAATTGTTGGATAAAGATAAAGAGGCATGAAAAAGAATCTGGTTCTTGTTGTTAATCAAATTAGTGCAGTAAGCATGTTTATTTATTTGTGATAAGTTACTGGTTAGGTTTACCGAATTTGTACCCAATGACTATTAAATCGGTTAATCCAAGATGGATTAAAGAACTGGTGGTTGTTAAAAGGTAATTGCTTGTAGGGTTTTGAGTTACCCTCTTGTTTATTTAAGGGCCAAGTTCCCAATTGTGAAGATGTTTGTTTTACTAATCCTTACGTTTTAATGTGAGCCTCGATGGTTGTGGTGATATGTGGAGGCATGGAGTCCCTTTGGGTTGTGGCAGCAGATGACACCTAGAGTGGCGAGATGAATCGGTTTATGCATGTGGGTGTCGGGGAGGACACCAGGAATGATGGAATGGGATGGATGTGATTGTTGGATTCTTGGTAATTTTGATTGGTTGTTTATCTGCTTTACTTGTCTCCACTGCTCAAGGTAGCTGGTCTTACTTACCCCTCTTCCAAAAGAGGTGAAGACACGTGGGGTATGCCACGTGCTTTCCGTGTCTAACCTCTAAAGGAAGGATGGGTATATGCTCTTGATATAAGCGGAAAAGACTCCACGGGTAGTATATCTACTCACCGTGTTGGGCCCCCTTGTGTTTAGTAGTATAATTTTTTTTCTAGAATGCCTAGGAATGTGGGAAAATATTTCTGTAATGAATAATTGAATAAATGATGTTAACCCATGGGGATGGAGTTTCTAGAACATAATGACGAGGTTGTAATTTTGAAGGAACAATTGACTTGGGTATGATGCTAATGAAATTTAATGTGGAATTGTTCATAGTTAATTAATGTTTAAAGAATTAATTAACGTAAAGTGAAACTGATAAAAAGGGAATAAAGTAATCTAATAAAGCTCTCTAAATGGTTGTATGCTAATAGGATACCTAGTATTAGAAGTAGCAGCCCAGAGTCTGAGAGGCGTTAGCTAAAATTGTGTCTAAAACTATGTAATGCCCATAGTGTGGTTGTGAAATATAATATATCCCATAGTTTTTGTGTTTCTATACGCTACTCCACCCAGTCAGTAAGGGCAACTGACACCCTGGGGATTCTGAGCCCTGGGGGGGGGGAGTGTTTTCCCAACATTCTGGTGGGAGGATGGATGGCTGACTGCCCCCTTTGGCTCCACTCTCTTCTCTTGGTAGTTACTTGTGCTGGTAGGAACAACGATGAGTTTTCCCCATATATGTGTGTAGAGGGATGTAATGGCTTGTGGTTATTCACACACATATATTCTATATATAGTATCCTATGGACTACTATAGGTGTAACGTGTATAGGCTGTGATGGATTGAGGATCTTTACTCAGTGTATGGGCTGTAATGGCTTGAGGTATAATAACTGACATATGATACACATTATGCGAGTTGTGGTGGATCCCAGAAACTACCTGGTTACTTTGGTGTGTGGATGTGGTGGTTTTGTTGCACGAGGTGCATATTTTAGAGCTTCGCCCAGGTGTTTGTGGGAAAGCCTTTTTTTGGAGAGAGATGCTCAGGACGTGCGACATTGGGGAAAAGCGGCAAACCAGTGGGGAATTAGTAGCAGGGAACCCTTGATATTCTTTATTATATGATATATTATTGTATGCGTTACTTGGTGAGAGTAGCCATGATGAGGTTGGGAACGTAGTATAACTATTTAGGTGACGATTTAGTTCCACTTGTTGTTCACTGTGCTTTAGCATGTTTTCTTTACTTTTGCAAGAGAGGCTTCAGGGAGGATCCTACTGAGTATACTTTTATACTCACCCTATATATATATAAACTGTTTTTCAGGTCACTTGTAGCAGGTTGGAGATCAGGCTGGTGTTTAATAGATTGCGGTTGTAGGAGCTGTTCGGGCTTGTGGTTACTACTGTGTTTACTTTCTTTTGGGTACTTGCACTTTTTCCCCTTTCATTTGTAGTACTTTTTCATGGAATTACATATGTTCACTTGGGTTTCTTTTATATTTCAGTTCTGATTTGGAGTTGGTTGGTGTCTATCTTATCTCTCTCTTCTTCATGTGTTCTCTTAGAGGGTAATGCCTCCCATTTGTGTGTTTATTATACCCTCGGTGCTAGTCGCCAACCCAGGGCCTACTGGAGGCGGGACTCGGGGGGTCATTAGCCCCCTTCTCACATTGCAGACCCAGGAGGGGTACACTTTGTGGGGAGGGGGTCGTGACACCATGTCTCATTTTTGAGAAAGTACATGTCAGACCCAATGCATTTCATGAATTATGAAGGTATAGAGTTTGAACCTGACCTATCTTACTGTGAAGAGCTTATTCGGATTCTAGACACAAAAACAAGTGTTGAGAAATCGGATGACTCGTCTAGTAAAGGTAATTTGGAGAAATCATAAAATCAAAGAGGCAACCTGGGAGCCTGAGGATCTTATGTTGAAGACATACCCAAATCTTTTTGTGAGGTAACATTTTTTAAATTTCGAGGATGACTTTTTTTAGGAGGGGAGAATGTAACACCCTACAGTTTTGAAAATGAATATTGAATCCATGAAACACTGAGACCATAAAAAACAACACATTTTATAATCTATCCATTATAAACAACTTTTCCTCTTCTATGTTTTGAATTTCTAAAAATAGTCATCTAGAGTAGTGATAAGTAAGTCATTTGGAGTCTGATAGAACAAACATGATTTTTAGTGAATAACAGCATACCATTATAAATAGTAATATGAATATTAATACGACCCTCATGAATAGTAAATAATGATATTATTTTACTTTCTTAAGGTAATGAGATAATTAGATCTTAATTAACTTTTCGATGTGATATAAAACTAATTATACCTTTAAAATGGTATATTTTCAAATTAACTAGGATTTTGTTTAAAAATTAAATTAATAATATTTAGAAAATTATCTTTGAAAAATGGACTTCATTTTTGAATTCTACATGTCAAAAAATTGTTGGGGTGAATTTTTGGAATTTTTCTAAAATTCTTGAATTTTTCATGAATAGTGAAATACGGTAAAATACCATATATACAAATTAACAGTTAAATAAACTATTTATGACATCATGAGTTATGGAAGGAAAATTGGATCAAACTCAAATGTACTTATTACTATTAGGGGTTACATGAAAGAACAATATTGGTTTCCTTGGGGGAAATAATAAATAATGAGTAAAATATTCAAAATTCACTCCTCTCCTCTACTATAAACCCCCCATAAATTCCTCTTCTCTTCACTCCTCTAAGCCTTGAAGATCCTAAAATTTATGCCCAAATACCCATCCCTAGTCACTCCCCACATCAAATAATCTCTTGTTCTTTCAAAAAGACCAAAACTCCTTCCCTTAAGGAGGTTCTCAAGGAGGTTATTTTAAGAGGTAAAGCACCCTTCTTTTTCATTTAGTTTCATTTCATTTTTTTGTTATCCTATCCTAAGATTCTCTATCCAAAAGACCATTATAACTCCAATATCATCTATATACTGGAATTATATCATGTTAATGGAAGAACCATCATCAATATTGTTACTCTCTCACTTTTATTTTATAAATGGAATCAACTTCCATGAGGTTATAATGTATAAACTTCGTGGAAGACAAAGTTTCATTCTTCAATTTCTACTTCATTACTGGTCATGAAACCATTTTTATGGTCTAGTAAGACTATAATATATGTATTATAACCTAATTAATATTCAGGAACCAGTATACATACATATTATTAAATCATATGACCAAACTCGTTCCTAATAATCAAAATACTGCTAAAATAATTTAAGTGAATGTCTTTAATATTTTATTTAATGATTCATCCTCTTTCCATATAACCAAATGATAGAAATTACCATTAAAACTTATGGATGTTCATTAATAATATTTAATTTTAATTCTGAATATTTACATTCCCTCCACATGAACTCCATTACTTTAAAACAAGTGAACCGATTATGAAAATCAAGAAAACGAACACTCTAGAATGACAAAATTCAATATAAAAACTTATCAATAAGGACATAAATGAACTAAAAATAATTATTATAAACTAAATACATGTATAATAGGTTCTTAAATAAGTTATTAATAAGTCTAATTTAATATTCTAGGACCTTAAGTTCAAGAGCGGAACACATTCAGACTTGTGATAAGGGTTTTCCACCCGAACCTCCCTTTTCACTCGGATTTTTTATTGTCTAATTACCTCAATAAAATTCTTGTGTATTATTATGTACTCATCATAAATTCTGTGTGAGTGTCCTATATATTTTTACCAACAATAATCCTACTTTCATTTAATAGGAGTTATATGTTCTAAAAGGATCTTTCAAAAATCTTTCCCGAAATACAAGCTCGATTCAATGGATTTTCTCAAATTATTACCCATTTTCAAGGGAACCCTATAATCTGTTTTTGGAAAATATTATATTTATAAAGTCACTCATTTTATTATGAAAATAATATCTTACTTAACTTATGGTTTTATACAAATATTTTTCAAAAAGAATTATTCTTTCCAAAGTAAAAGGGTATTTATCTGAAGAATTACTCGAAGATTTTATAAGAGTATATTCATCTATTTAAACAATCTTGTTGACTATTATGTATTTTTGGGATTAATATTTCAAGGTATCATCTACCATATTTAATTTAATTGTTTATGATTGTTTTTTCTGTGGATGTACTATCTTAAAACAATTCACCAATTCACTCTGAATGGTTAGTGTTTGTGTTTAATATTCAAGGAAATTTATTTAAATTTCATATATTAGTTTAAATATTAATGTATATGTTGTTTATATTTATCCCCATTCATATTAGGAATGTATTGGACATATAAAGTGTTGGATGGGGCATGCAGTATCCCCTCGATTCATTAGTAGGTCTCGTGAGACAAACTATGGTCTTGGCACAAGGCCTTGAAAAAATGATTATTTATGGTCTTGGCACAAGGCCTTGATGGTATGGTTATGATATCTCACATTATACATTCCCTCATTATGAAAATATTATTGATGGTTCATGTGGTTATTTTACCAATAGAATACCTGTTATTATATTTTATTATGGAATTATTTACTCATCTCTTATTACTTCCATAATGTGTTCATGTCTTGGTTAAAGGCATATGTTTTTAGTTATTCAACATGCCTAATGTTTATATATATTCTACTATATTTCTTAACCTTACTAAGAATTTTATCTCATCCCTTTATTATGTTTTATTTTCTCAGGACATGAAGAATATTATTATGATTGGCATGCTAAAATTACCTAGGTGCTATGGATGCGGTTGAAGAAATTTCTATGTTGTTTTTCATTTAAAGTTGTAATGTTGAACTTATGAATGTATGTTGTTTCCAATAATACTAAACTACTTAGTCCTTCAAGATATGACTTTATTATAATCATTCCAACATAATGTAATAAGACACTGACTCTGGAAAACTAGGGTTGGGTCCTTACAATATCAATTCATAGTAGATCAGGAATCAAAACCTATTTCCCATATCATTATATATCAAGAATCATCACCTATTTACCATAGTGTATCAAACATCACTACTTGTTTACCATAGTGGATCAAGAACATAAAATTGTTTCCCATTATTATATCATGAGATATAAAACTTTAACTAATTCATTAGAGAGTTATATAATTCCTTACCCACCCATCACACGATGAAAACCATACATACATTTTCTATAAAATCATAAAACATTCATCAAATCCTCATATTATAACCCATGAAAATAAAATGTGTTGACAAAAAATTCATAAATTTATATATTTACCACCAAGTAAAGGATGAGAGATAAATTCCAAAGTGTATCTTGAAACCTCACCCAATACCAATTTAGAAGTGGGAAAATAACATAGTGGAATTTGTTACAGGACATCCTATGTCATTCAAGAGAAATTATTTAGTATGTTTTATCCTATATATTCTTATAAATTTTACACATTTCCTATAAATTCGTTAGGACATACCCTTTAAGATATTTTCATGACTTTATATTAATGAAATTATGAGTATTAATGGTGCACATTATTCAATTTTTTATGATCATGAACCACAATCCATATCAAAATTTTATATGTGTATTCAAATGTTATTGAATATTTATATTCATTTGAGAACCAACTATCATTATAAAAATCATATGAAACCCAAAAAATATAGGGAATTCTATGGTCATGGTCACTTGAATTCATTGAACATGGGACTAATATCAACCTCATGTGGAATTCACATGAAACAATAAATCTCACTCCATAATACAAATGAAATTTTATATTATATTTGGTTCCCTAAAACCAAATTATATGTAATTTATAATTACATGTTTTCATTATTAGGGAATATTATAAAAATTCTTTTCAAATCATGATTATACTTATGCATGAAATTATATGCGATAATGTACTAATAGAAACTTTCAAACTAAAAGGCCAGAAGAGTTCCCCACAATGATAAGAATATAAAAGTTCCATGAAGGAATTCATAAATATATGTTATATATATTGATGATATAATTTGATGAGATTAAAATTATATAGGCTATTAGGGTTAGATACTCAAAGTAATTTGATGCACTCTTTCGTGGTAATGTACTTTAATATTATTCAGTGAAATAGATTATATAAACACTACCCGTTAGTGGGAAATATACATTTATATGTGTCATCAGTTGTTTCTATCTTCATATGTGTGTATCGATCCTTAGAATATTGTATTATTATTAATTAATATCATTAGTCATGTTCTTTGATGTATTGATGAAATTCTTGATAACCTAAATTACTAGAGAAGTAGGATATGTTCGGTATGTCATGAGTGATATTATTTTAATGAAAAATGTGATAAAGGATTTTCCCATGATATTTTTAAGGGATTTTGATAGCTTAGTAATTTTATGGGAATTAAATAGACTAAATAAATCCATTTTCATAGTGTTCTATGGTAGGATCCATTTTTGGAAATTCAAAGAAAGAGAAATCAGGAATATAAGTTGATGACATCATCCAGTTTCCTAACAAGAGATATCATAATTAAGGGATTATATTACATAGTACAAATTCATATGAGGAAGTATATCATTGCGATAATAACTTATTTCACTATGGGTTCTTTTTTATGCTATTAGATGATAACCTTAGACTTTATAAAACAATTCTTAATTCCACTATGAAAGGCTCCTAGGAGGTCACACACTAAGTGTATCTAAAATTTTAGTTAAATTATAATTGAATTTTTCATGTTAAAAAATATGTTTCCCTCACTTTTTGGTTTAGTAATTATTCAGTATTTTTTGATTTCCATGAATTAAATAGAATATTTTCATAATAATAAATATGTGAGTTAAATAAAAATAGATATTTATTTGCAACATTTAGTTAATATATTATTTATCTCATTTATCGATGAACGATTAAGTGATATTTATTTATTAAATAATCAGTCTTTATTCAAGGTTCGGTAAATACTGAGTAGGATAAATGAATAGAGTTTAATGGTTTATCTAGAAATGGAAAATTAAATATCATTTAAACAAATATCGATTCAATTATTTAACAAATGATATTTTTTTATCCTCAAGTATTTTTCATGTCAATAAAATAATAATATTATTTTTATTATTATTAGACATGAGTCACGCTAAGGAATAAGGGATTGTGTTAGACCCACTTGGGTCTTTAGTGAGAGATGACCTAAGAGGAGTGGAAGTGAATCTGGGCATGAAACTCATTCGTGTTTCTTTAATTACCCATGAAACTCTCACTGTGAAAACTAATATTGAGGTCACTTGTTTGTAGGTTCACTATTATGTCCACCTATTAAGTATTTATTTGATAAAACTGAATTCTTATTTTATAACATTTCATTGAAGATCGATTATCTCTCAATGAACATAAACTGATCATCATCCTATATTATATAAGATAAGAAAGAACAGAAGACCTAATAAATTTACTTTGTTCACCCACACTAGGTTACATCCAAGGAGAATACACTAATGTTGTGTATATATTCTAAAATACAATAATAATATTTTAGTGATAGATTTTGTCTTGTTCACTTCTATGCCTTGTCTTACCCTTATATAAGGATTATGGTCATCTGACTGGTACCCAAAGGGAACTTTTTTACAAGGTTTTGGTCTTATTAACAACCACTAAAGGGTCACTCCCTTTACCCTCTCCATTTTCCCACTATTTTAGGAGGTAATTCCTTTTGGATCATATACCATTACACAACTTTCCTAATTGGTTGATGTTCCTCTGACTAGTTCTAGTTGATCATCACACCACTCTTGTACAACCTGGTTGTGAACATCACCTTTTAAGCATCTTGAATTTACCATTTGAGATAGTCTTCATGGAAAACTAAATTCCATTGGAAAATTTTTATAGTGATTTCTATTTACTTTCTATACATTTATCTTCATGTGAATGCCTAATATTAACCTTCATGCAATTCTTGCACTAATTTCATGAAACATTCAAAATTTTCAGGAAACTTTTATTTTTTTCAAAATTCACAACCATTCATAAAACATTCACTATATCGTGAAGCTCCCCAACTTTAATGATAATTTCAATTTTTTGTGGAAATCACTTGGTCAAACCAAATGAAATTTTTTCATTAGGGAATTTATGATCTTATTAATGATTATCACAAGAAAACCCTTCATGTAATTTTTCATGAATTTAGAGACATCATATATTCAATGAGTCATGCTTACTAAAATGAGGGGGAGGAGAATATACTCTTATTTATTGACATTTCTAGACCATTGTTAAACATCCAAGATCATAATCATCTTTTGTGAAACTTGGCACTATTTTTCAAAACTCCATTTTCACAAAAATTATGATAAATTATTACATTTTAGGATTATTTTAAAAAAATTAGAATCTTTATATAGCTTTACACCTTCATGAATGTTACATCATTCACAAAACTTATTTTTTAGAATCACTATTTTTTTTAAATAATCAACCCTTCAAGGATTCTATGCCTTTTCCATATTTTGATGAGGAAGCCATCAATATTTAACATCATGAAACTTTTCTCATGTTTTCAAAACTTTTCTTTTTTATGAAACTCCTTCATGAACTTCATACATTTTCAATTTTTTGATTATGACATCTTGAATATTAAATTTTATAAAACATCATTAAACTAATTCTTCCTTTTATACAATTTTTTGACTCGCACAAAAATTATTCATTGTAATTTTTTCTTGAGATGGATTGGAATCACATTTCTTGTTAATATTATAATTTGTATGAGTATTCTTTGTTTTCCTCACCAAATTACCACATGCACTCAAACACCTATAGTTTTATTCTTTCATGAATAAATTATGATCTTCATGGTCATAGAGAATTTGCACAAACATTGAATGATGGATCTATGTATAGGTTATCTAATTTCATTGAAGCTCTTAACGATATCTCAATATCAAACTGATGATTATTATGGGAACATTTCTTCATTAAATTCACCACTTTCCCTTCACCAGTAACACCATCTTATCATGAAAATATTTCCTCTTTTCCTTCATCAGGAACACCATATTCTCATGCAACTGCTGATGTGGTGAAAAGAAATTCAAGGTTCCCCACCACACAAATCCAATAGAGACACTGAATCCATCATATCAACACACTATTGTTGACAGTTATAGGATTGAAAATAAATCCATTACACAACACATGGAAATAAAATTTTTCATTAATATCCCATTATCTCCATTTGGATTTGTTAAAAACAATTTCATGAATCATTTACCTCTATCTCAATGACACATGATAGAACTATTTCTATACCAACTATCCATGAAAAATAATACCAATAATTGATTTATATTGGAAATAAACATCATCTATTTCATAATTTCTGTAATATAATGAAACCACTTTTTTAAACCCCATAAATTTATTGATTTTATAATTAACTCTGACCTTGATTTATCTTTATCAAATGAAAATCTTTAGTATCATAATATTTGCAGTCTTCACTTCCAACCCCCTATGAAGGTATGGGAAGAAACAAAAAAATATTCATGATCCTTTTTTACCGAATAAAAGCTGTACATGGATTCATGATCCTTTATACCCCCCTTGTCATCAAATCCAAAGTATAATTTATACCATATGATTCAAATATAAAATCCCCATAAATATATAACTTGGGAAGAAAGGGGCATAATTTCAACATTTTTATGTCCTACCTATGTAATTAATGTTATAAAAAATAATATTCCATGATTTGATACCATTTATATCAAGGGTTACATCATTGAACTATTTCACCTTTATCAATGATGTACATAGTTGTATTTATACCCCCTTTATCACCATAGTTCTTGCATCTAATAAGGAGAGATAATATCCCCATAAAATATGAAACTAATACACTTATTAGGGATACTGGTTAGACCCAAAAATAAATTTCTTCTCCCATATAATCTCTTTTCATATGACTACATGTTTGGGAAACTTTATCAACTGAAAAACATATTTCAACTGTAGCTTATTTCATCAATATTCTCATTGGGTGTATAAAATATTTAGTAAAGTGAAATGAAAAAACACTATGACTATCGAGTTGATAATTGGTGTAGGAAATAATAAATAAATTTAATTAAAAAATCACTATCCATTACACTCACTTAATTCCATACATCACAAGTAGCCATAGAAACTCAACTTCTTTCAAGGAATTATTCATGACTTCTTTTTTAGCTCTAGAATTTAAGATGATGATAAGTTTTGAAATAGATAAAAACTATCATAATACTATCATGATGGTTTATACAATTCATTGAATATTTACCAATAATAATATTGAAATTTTGACTAATTTTTTAGCTTTTCAGATCACTTATGGAATATTACCTGCAAACTGATTTTTTCTCTCACCAACAAGTTGTATTTCCTTTTTTAATAGAGATAAAAGTTTTCATACTTTAATCTCAAAACTCCGATAAAATTATTATAATTATCACTAAATATATAACTGAAATTCAGAATGATATTTATTTATTCACAATAGCCTCTGATATCTTAAGAACCATAGAATGATATCACATGTTATATAAAAAAAATAAATCATGAGAGATTATTTTGTTTCCTCTTCTTCATTTTCTATTTTCAAGATATTAACTCTAAGATATTATATTATATTGATATAAATTCTTCATAGATCTTACTACCACTTTCAATCAATTGAAACATCAACTTTCAATTCCCTATAAAAATTCTTGTGACTCCTAATCACTTCTCTGATTATTAGGTTATTCTCATTCATTATGATTTAAATATAAAAATAATTCTTCTTGTGATTATTTTAATCCATTAATATCTAGAGAACATCACAAAACCACATTTTATCTTTTAATTCAATTTCTCCATAAATCGGGTAACATTACAAATAAATAAAGAATATAAAAATTTCATATTTACTAATATTTGTGAATTAAATATCAATTTTACTTTAAAGGTTATTCCATGTTCAGTGGAATACCTGAAATGCAACAATGATTTTCTCCGAAATCTTATGTTGCACACAAGGATGAGTCATACTGAGAAAAATAATAATATATTATTATTATTTTAAATGGTAGTTAACGCCTTGCCATTTTATTAGAAGGAATGAAAATAACTAAACATATTATGATTAGACATGTTTGTTAAATGTTTTATATTTATTTAACAAAATTTAGAGGCTTAAAATGAGAATGATTCCAAATTTAGCATAAATACTCTAATATTTTTAAAAAGTAGTTTTACCGCCTTTTGACGGTGAACCCCATTTAAATATTGTTTTATCACTTTTATATGTTCCATTTGACAAAATAAACTAATTATTTAGAATAGGGACATCAAAATTTACATTGGGTAAATTTTTGGTATTTTTCTGATAAAGTTCATTTTCTAATGAATAGTGAAAAATAATGCATTTTTAGTCAAAACTGTATTTTCATCTAATTTATTTATATAGTTAGATTATAATTTTAATTGGTTCTAAATTAAAATTGGATTTTATTTTTATCATTTAATCCAATGGTGGTCATTGGAAGTGATTTTACTTTTTAATTGGACATAAACACATGCCAATCTTTTGGTAGTTTTTACTTCTTAAAAACACACTTTTCGTTTTGACAACAAGAATTATTTTTAAATTAATTTATGAAATTTATGTGTTTTGAATTTGGAAAAATGGATTCTATATTTTGAATCAGGAGGTCCAAATTGTGTAAATATGTTCCCTTTATTTTTAGAAACTATGATTAGTAACTTCAGTAAATATTATATTTACCATGGTTAAAGGGTAAATTTGGTAAACCAGAGTAAAAAATAATATTATAATAATATTAAATAACCCTAACACATGTCCTAACCTTATTGTATGATAAATTTACTACTATGGGAATCCTTATGTTGATTTTTTGATCCCATGGAGCCACTCGTAAGTGAAAATGACATTTTATAAATGTTATTTTAAAGTTAATGACAATTTAACATAAACTTATATCTTTTAGTATACAAATTTTTATATGCTTTAATATAAGTGATCTCTTCAACTATAAATATTAAGTTTACATATAAAAATATTTCCTATATTATGATATTTTATTTATAATTTTTATACATGATATAAATAAATATATTTATGACACAATGATGATGTATTGATTAGCTTATTAATGAATGATTTAAATAAATGAGATTATAATTGTTAAAATAAATTTATTTTGAAACTCTTTATGCTATAAAATAATTTTAGATATGATGAAGAATTTTTTTCTTTGAATTAATAAAGGGTTTTTGAAAGAATCAAATATGGTTTTATTTTTTAAAACGTTATAATATGAATAGCGTCAAAATTGACATAATTGAAATTTTAAAATATAAAATATTTTATTAAATATTATAAAATTCAAAAAAATATAATATTCTGTAAAATAGTTATCATAAGTCTAAAAATTTATTATTGACTCTTTAATTGGGGTTTTTTCTTGTTTTGGTAACTATTTGGATACTCAATGTGTTAAATTCTTGATAAAAATAGTTATAGTAAAAAATAGTTAAATAAAAAAGATAAGGATTAAAAAATATCCAAAACCTATAAAATTTATATTGGATGATTTTATTTCAACTTATATTTATCTTATCTTAGAATATAATCAGTTTTTGACATTTTGAAACTGAAAATCACTTTATAATAAAATAACACTTTCAAACATTCCTAAAGAGCCCCTCTCCGCCTTATAAAAGGACATCACCTCTAACCCATTACTCAAAACTCTCAAGACTCTTGGATAGTACAACATATCCATAAATAATCTCCCAAAAAACCCCACTTAATCCTATAATCCTTCTCTTATACAGAAGGAAATTCAATAAATCCTTTTGGTTCAAACCAAAGGGAGTTAACTGATTTAAAGGAAGAATAAGGAACATACATGACGAGTCAGACTCAAGGTAAGGGACTTCATTTAAATCTCCATTCATTTAGGCATACTTTGATTTATAAAATAATTTAATTTATTCATTGTATAAATCCTTTTAGATTTGAATTTCATTCCATGGAAATATTTTCTCTTTGAATCATTTTACTAAATGACAAAAAAATGTTTCTTTTTAATATACGCGGTGACAATGTCCTTTCCACCGTCGCGAGCATTATTTGATATTTTGATTCCTTAAAAATCCATTATGTTTTTAAAAGTAAAATAAATACCACACACTCTTTTACATATTTTGGTTTTGAAAATGGTTTTGATAGTGGTTTGATTATGTCAATATATTGAAATGATATATTGTGTTTGCAAAGTGAAAATGTTATCTTTCCTTTATGATAGTGTTATGCGTTATGATTATGTTATTGTTATTGGACATTATTTACGTATATGGGTGGTTCTGTGATATACTTAGGGATGGTGAGCCTGATATCTCTCTTCAATGCATTGGGTAATGTTATAGAGTTAAACATTAATGTTTCTCCTAATATATTTAGGGAATATACTATGATGGGTATTAAAAATGTAACTCTCTATATAGCTATGAAATATACAATGTATGTATGATATGGAAGCCACAATTTACCTTTATGATTTGTGATTACTATGTTTTATTCACAAATCATATTATTTCATGAGGTATGTTAAAGGGATTATGTTTTGTTTGTATTGATGGACTAATTTTTTCTTTCTTTATTTTATAACCCTTACTGAGCTTTTTATGATCATCCTATGTTTTTTTTGAAATGTTTCTTCATAGGGTATAAGGAAGGGTAAGATAAAGGAATTATTCAATAAGATTTATTTCAAGAAATTAAATCCTATTTTATTTAAAGATTTTTATTATTGTTGAAAATTTGGACAGAGTAGAAGTGTCTACTTTGTAATATTTTGAGATATAATGTAATAGTTATGGACTAATTCTCTAAAACTATAAACCTAAAAAGATACTCAATGTTAATTCTTGATTTAACTGAATATCAAGTAATGTTTTATGGCCGAGGAATTATATTTGGCACCATCGGTCAGTTTAGAAAACTTTAGAAGTGAGGATATTGCTAAATTAATATCCATAAATTATTTTTACTTTATTGTAAGATTGAAATGATATAGAATTTGAATATTACCATGTTGCTTTGCCTAATATATTTATGTGTTTATAATGGTTTTCGCCTTAGGAAACATGGTAGCTATGATGGGGAGA
Organism: Viscum album; assembly: GCA_963277665.1. Taxonomy (NCBI): domain Eukaryota; kingdom Viridiplantae; phylum Streptophyta; class Magnoliopsida; order Santalales; family Viscaceae; genus Viscum; species Viscum album. The sequence goes on from OY728158.1 coordinate 784,280,874, forward strand.
CATCAAGAGGAAAACAACCATCCAAATTAGGAAACTGAGATGGTCAGAACCAAAACTGAATAGTTTGTTACAATGATGTAATAATTGAATTAGTCTATAAATGGTGGTGATATCCATGCATGATATTAGCCAGATAAACCACAAAATATCATGTCAGTTGTAGAGCATTTCATGAGGCAACATCCCCCATCATTCAAAGGACCATCTAACCCTGTTCTAGCTGAAGGGTGGATTAAAGCATTGGAGAAGATTTTTGATTTCATGGGGTGCTCAGAATATCAAAAGGTTAGTCTTGATGTTTACCATTTTGAAGGAAAATACGATCAGTGGTGGTCGATGGTTAAAAATATCAGGGATAGTGAGGAGATTTATGCTCTTGATTAGGATAAATTCAAAGGTATATTTCTTGAGAAATATTTCCTAATGCGTTTCGACTTAGATGGGAAAAAAATTCCTAGAATTGAGGAAAGATGATGAATCAATGGTTGCTTATAAAGAAAAATTCAATCAACCGACAAGGTATTCTCCAAATTTCATAAGGGATATTGATAGTAAAATCAATCAGTTTTACTCAGGATTAAAGCCAAAGTATCGAAGGGTTTTAGTTTCTCATGAGTTAAAAAGTTATGAAAAACTTGTTTGGTGTGTGGAGAAGGTGTAAATGGAGTTTTCTGATTATCATGTGTTCTTTGAAAAAACAATATAATAAGAGGTCGAGGTAGCAAACAAAAGTTAATAACTCTTCAAAAAAGTTTGATAGTAAGAAACTTAATTTTATAGTTTGTGAAAATTATGGTAAAAATCACACTAGGGAATGCCTTTTAAATTATGGTAAGTGGCCTCGATGCGGTAAAATGGGACATAAGGCTCATAATGGAACTGGAAAAGATCAGGGTAATGGTAAGACAAAATATTATTTACAGTCAGTAAAATATTTTAAGTGCAATGAAATGGGTCATTATGAAAATGAGTGTCCGATGAATAACTCAATTGAGGGAAAGTAGCCAGACTACAAGTAGAAAGGGGTGGTGAAAACCTTTGAAATTACTTTAGTAGATGTTGGTCCATAAAATGATGTAGTATATGGTATACTGTTTTTTATTCATATTATGCCAATGTGTTGTTTGATTTGGGTTCTACACATTCTTCCATTTCTGAGATTTTTTTTGGGTAAATTTGGAATTCCACCTTAAGAAATTAATCTAGATGTTATGGTAAAAATACATGGGGAAATTATGAGGCAAAAGAAATTATTAGAACCATCCTATCCTTGTGTGTGGAATGAATCTACCTACAAACCTTATTGATTTCCCTTTAGTATATTTTGATGTTATTTTGAGTATGGATTGGATTTTTGTTTATCATGCTAAGATTGACTGTAGAGATAAAGAGGTTTCTTTTTAGAATGAATTTTAGTTTGTACACAAGAATGAACCCATACTTTTGATAACATATTAGGAAGTTGAGAAAATAGTAAAAGATAGAAATGAATGTTACCTTAGACATATTGATGAAAATAAAGGAACTATTTAGATTAATGATGTGCTAGTAATAAATAAGTATCCCGATGTTTTTACTGATTATTTTCCTGGTATTATACCTAATCAATAATTTGAATTTACTATTGACTTAGTTCCTAATGATAATCCAATTTCAAAACCTACTTATCGAATGGATAAAATTGAACTTTTAGAGTTAAATAAAGAATTACAGGAGTTGTTAGATAAAAGTTTCATTCGACCTAGCACATCACTATGGGGTGATCCTATCTTGTTTATTAAAATGAAAGGCGGTTCAATGAGACTTTACATTGATTATAGAGACTTGAATAATATCACTGTTAAGAATAAGTATCCTTTGCCTCATATTGATGATTTGTTTGATCAGCTCCTGGGAGCTCAGTATTTTTCGAAGACTTACTTCGAGGTCAGGGTACCATCAGATGAAAGTAAAGGAAGCAGGCATTTCGAAGACCGCATTTCATACTAGATATGGCCATTATGAATTTTAAGTTATGCCTTTTGGGTTATCCAATTCACCTGCTGTATTCATGGATCATATGAATAGAATATTTCACAAGTTCTTGGATAAGTTTGTGGTTGTGTTTATTGATGATATTTTGGTATATTCTAAAAGTAAAGAGGAGCACGAATGTAATATAAAGGTTGTATTTAAATGATTAAAAGAAAATAAATTGTATGGGAAATTCAGCAAGTGTAAGTTTTGGTTACAACAAATTTCATTCCTTGGTCACATTTTTTCAAAAAATGGTATAAATGTTGATCCTAATAAAACCAAAATTGTTGGAGAATGGTCAAGACCCACAAATATAACCAAGATTCATAGTTTTCTTGGTTTGGAAGGCTATTATAGAAGGTTTTTTGATAATTTATCACTGTTATCTAGCCCACTGACTAAGATAACTCGAAAAGATGTTAAGTTCATCTGGACAAAAGTATGTGATGATTGTTTTTAGGACTTGAAAAGAATATTGGTGAATTCTCTAGTTTTGGAATTACCTTCAGATATGGTGAATTGGTTATCTACATTGATGATTTGTTGAAAGGACTTGGTTGTGTCCTAATGCAGAATGATCATTTAATTGCTTATGCTTCAGGTCAGCTGAAACCTCATGAGTTAAATTACCCTACACATGATTTGGAATTAGCTACTGTTGTTTTTTTCTTTAAAAATTTGGAGGCATCATCTGTATGGAGTAAAATGTGAAATATATACTAACCAAAAAACTTTTAAGTATATATTCACTCAGAAAGAATTGAAAATGAGACAAAGGAGATGGCTGGAATTAATCAAGGATTACGATTACAGGATTCATTACTATCCATGAAAATCAGATAAAGTGGCCAATTTTTTGAGTCAAAAAAGTAATTATATGTTATCCATATTACGTTTGGAACAAGATCCTATGATTAACGATTTTATAAACTTTGGCATATAAGTTGTTAGTGTAGGAAATTCCTCTATTTTTTTTTCAGGTGTTAGTGAAATCATCTCTATTAGATAGAATTAAGAAAGAATAGAAGGTAGACAGTGAGTTGCAGAAAAAGGTAGGGTTGGTTCAGATGGGTAAGTTTTCTGAATTTTACACTGAAAATGATTGTATTTTGATATTTGGGAAGAGATTATGTGTGCCTTGTGATTCACATTTGAAGAAAGAGTTATTATGTGAAGATCATAGTTCTCTATTTTCAGTTCATCCTAATAGTACTAAGATGTATATATATCTTTAGGAGTATTTTTGGTGGGATGGAATGAAAAGATATATTTATAACTTTACTGGGAAGTGTTTGACTTATCAATAGGTTAAAGCAGAACGGTAGTTACCAAAAGGGATTCTTTAGCCTTTATCAATTCCAGAATAGAAATAAAAAATATATCCATAGACTTTGTTGTTGGATTACCAAAGACATCTCGAGGTAATAATGAAAACTGGGTTATTGTTGATCGATTGAATAAATCTTCTCAATTCCTTCCTATTTGAGATACACTACCTCTAGATCAACATTCTTGGTTGTATGTTAAATAAATAGTCTGGTTGCATAGAGTTACCCTCTCTATTGTATCTGATCGTGATTCAAGGTTCACTTCTAACATTTGGAAAGGACTTCCGAATTCATTGGGTACTGAATTAAATTTTAGTACATCTTTTCATCCACAATCAGACAGGCAGTTAGAACGAAAAACTCATACATTGGAAGATATGATATGTGTTTGTTCAATGGATTACTGGGAAAGTTGGGACCAAAATATTTCTTTGATTGAGTTTTCTTATAATAACAGTTTTCATTCCAGTATTCATATGGCACCATTTGTGGGAATATATGGAAAGTGGTGTTGAACTCCAGCTTTTTTGGGATGAAGTAGGTGAAAGGATGTTGATGGGACCAGAATTGGTAGAATAGATGGCAGAAAAAGTTTAGTTTATTTAGAAGCACATGAGAGTAATATAGAGTATGTTGAAAATTTATGAAGATAACCAGAGGATGGATGTTTCTTTTGGGGCAGGTGATCATGTCTTTCTCAAATTTTATCTATGGAAAAGTGTGATACATTTTGGTACAAAGGGAAATTTGAGTCTGAGGTTCATTGGACCCTATGAAATCTTGGAGAAAGTTTGATCAGTTTCCTACAGAGTGTATCAAACTCCATATTTATCCCAAGTACACAATGTTTTTCATGTTTCAATGTTAATAAAGTATATGCTGGATCCATCTCATGTTTGGAGTCCAGAGGTAGTTTAGTTGGAAGAGAATCTTTTTTATAAGGAACAACCAGTACATATTCTAGACTGAAGAGAGAAAGTGTTGTGGAATAAGGTAATTCATCAGGTAAAGGTTTTTTAAAAAAACCACATGGTTAAAGAGGCAATGTGGGAATATGAGAATGCTCTAAGGGATAAATACCCCCACTTATTTGATAAGTGAATAAAATTGTGAGGGCACAATTTCCAAAGGGGGGAAGGATGGAACATCCCTCGTAAATAAAGAATATGAAATTTTCATACTTATTAATATTTGTGAATTTAATATTAATTTTACTTTAAAGGGTATTCTATGTTCGATGGCATACCCAACACGCAACAATGAGTTTCTCTGAAATATTATGTTGCACACAAGGCTGAGTCATGCTGAGAAAAGTAATAATAATATAATATTGTTATTTTAAATAGTAGTTAATACCTAGCCATTATATTGGAAGGAATGAATAAAACTAATCATATTATGATTAAACATTTTTGTTAAATGTTTTTACATTTATCCAATAAAATTTAGAGGCTTAAAATGAGAATGATTCCAATTTTAAGCATAAATACTCTAATATCTTTAAAAAGTAGTTTTACTACCTTTTGACATAGAACCAATTTTAAATATAGTTTTTGTTACTTTTATATGTTCTATTTGAAAAAAATAAACTTCTTCTTTTGAAGTAGGATATCAAAATTTACTTTGGGTAATTTTTTTGGTATTTTTCTGATAAAGTTCATTTTTTAATGAATAGTAAAAAATACTAAAATTTAAGTCAAAACTGTATTTTCATCTAATTTATTAATATTTTTAGATTGTACTTTTAATTGGTTTTAAAGTGTAATTGGATTATATTTTTATCATTTAATCCAATTACAGTCATTTAAAGTGATTTCACTTTTTAATTGTACATAAACACATGCCAATATTTTGGTAGTTTTTACTTCTTAAAAACAAGTTTTTTGTTGACAAAAAGAATTAATTTTAAATTAATTTATGGAGTTTATGTTTTCTGAATTTGGAAAAATTGATTCCATATTTATAATCAGGAGGTCCAATTTGTGTAATTAGGTACCTTTTTTAGACATTATGAATAGTAACTTTAGTAAATATTTTATTTGCCATGATTAAAGGATAAATATGGTAAACAAGGGTAAAAAATAATATTATAATATTATTAAATTACCATAAAAAAAGTCCTAAACCTATTGGATTATACATGTTCGACCATGTGAATCCTTGGGTCGATTTTGGGACCCCATGGATCCACTTGTAAGTGAAAATGAAATTTTATAAAAGTTAATTTAATGCTAAGGAAAATGTAACATAAACATATATATTTTAGTAAAAAAAAGTTTATATGGGGTTATATAAGTTATCTCTTAGACTATAAAAATTAATTTGAAAGATAAAAAGTCTTCCTATATCATGATATTTTATTTATAATTTTTAGACATCAAATAAATAAATTCATTTATGACACAATGATGATGTAGTGATTACCTTATTAATGAATGATTTAAATAAATGAGATTATAAATATTAAAATAATTTTTTTGAAATTTTTTTTCCATCCAAAAATTTTATAGATGTGGATGAATTGTCATATTTTACTTAATGAAGGGTTTTCGAAAGAATCATGTTGGTTTGGATTTTTCAAAACGTCATGATATGAATAGTGTCAAAATTGACATAATTCATATTTTAAAATATAAAACATTTTATTAAATATTATAGAATTAAAAAAAAACTAAGATTCAAAAAAATAGTTATCATAAGTCTAAAATGTTATTATTGACTCTTTAATGGGATATTTGTCATGTTTTGGAAAGTATTTTTATTCTCAAAATTTTAAATTCTTCATAAAACGGTAAGAGTAAAAAAGGGTTAAATAAAAAAGATAAGGATTAAAAAATAACCAAAACCTATCCAATTCTCATTGGATGATTTTATTTTGACTTATATTCATCTTATATTTGAATTTAACGAGTTTTGGACCTTTTGAAACCGAAAATAATTTTATAATAAAATAACACATTCAAACTTTCCTAAAGAGCCCCTCCTCCCCCTTATAAAAGTCCATCAACTCTAACCTATTACTGACAACTCTCGATCCTCTTGGATCATCCAAACTATACTTAAATAAGATACCAAAATACCTCTATTCCTCCTAGTAGCCTTAACCTAGGTAGAAGGTAATTTAATAAATCCCTTTGATTTAAACCAAAGGGAGTTACCCGATTTAATGGAAGAACAAGGAACACACGTGATGAGTCAGACTCAAGGTAAGAGACTTTGTCTCAATATCCATTCATTGAGGCATACTTTTATTTATACACGACATTAATTTATAAGGTGTATAAACCCATTTTACATTTAATTTCATTCAAAGGGAATATTTTCTCTAGGGAGAATTTTACTAAACAACAAAAATAATGTTTATTTTTAACGTACACGGTGACAACGACCTTTCCACCACCTAGAGCATTATTTGATATTTAGATTCCTTAATAAACCATAATGTTTTTAAAAGGGAAATAAAAACCATATACTCTTTTACGTTTTTTTATTGAAAATGGTTTTTATAATGGATTGATTATGTCAATATATTGAAATGATATATTGCGATTTCAATAAGGAAATATTATATTTCCTTTATGCTTATGTTATGTGTTATGATTATGTTATGGTTTTTGGGAATTGTTTGCATATACAGGTGGTTCCATGATAAACCTAGGCCGGGTGAACCCACGATAGGTCTCCAATGCATTGGGTAATGTGATGGAGGTAAACGTTAATGTTTCTCCTAAGATATTTAGGGAATATACTATGATGAGTATTAAAAACAAAACTCCCTATGTAGCTGTGAAAGCTATAATGTAAGTGTGATATGGATGCCAAAAGTTACTTTTATGATTTGTGGTTAATATGTGTTATTCATAAATCCTATGATTTCATGAGGTATGTTAAAGAGATTATGATTTTTATGTATTGATGGACTAATGTTTTCTTTCTTTATTTTATAACCCTTACTAAGATTTGTATGCTCATCCCAAGATTTTTTGAAATGTTTTTCACCAGGTATAAGGAAGGGTAAAATAAATGAAGTATTCATGAATATTTATATCATTAAAAACTCTTGTTTTATTTTAGGAGTTTTATTATTGTGAAAAAATTGGATAGAGTAGAAGTGTCTACTTTGTAATCTTTTGAGATGTAATGTAATAGTTATGGACTAATTATCTAAAACTCTAAACCTGAAAAAATATTCAATGTGAATTCTTGATTTAACTCAAGATTAAGTAATGTTTTAAGGTTGGGGCCTTATAAATCGTATCTCCCCTAAAACCTAAATCAATTCAATATCAGTTAATAGTATATAAATACTCATAGATAGGGGAAAATTTTACTTCCTCAAGTTGAGGAATGAGACTGGTCTTGGTGGACCACCCCTTCAGTATCATACTTTCCTTTTCTAATTTTTATATTCAAGGAGAGTAATGTCATAACCACATCAATATATTCTTCTTCCTAATCAATCTTCATGATAATTTTTTTAGTTCCTTGTAAGGGGACCACCTTTGATTAATCCCACTTATACATATTTTATTTGGGAAAACCCTTTCCAAACTTGGGAAATTACTTTTCTTTATATCCCAACTCACAAACTCTTCTTACTTGGTTACTATTTCTACCATTAATATCCTTAAATTATACTTACTGGATCCTTAGTCTCTACATTTTATTATAGTTTTTCTCATCCCTTCAAGATTTATCTATTTTCATAGTACATGTCTTGTTTTGGGATGTCTCTTTCACACTTGTAGATTTTGGAGTACTTTTTATTTTCCAAATATTCATTTTTTCTTTAAATAACCCTTCTATTAAAATCCTAATTTGGAAATTATATTTATATCAATGTTTTCCATTTTCATGAGAAATCCCAAAGTGAACTTATCTCTTGACTGGTGTTATATTTTTAAAAACAACTTATGCATTCCTTTTTTATGTTTTATTTGAATGTATATAGAGACACATTAGTTGATTTGTTCTAATTTGAGACCTTAATTGTATGCTCATCCGCCATTATTATATATGAGGAAACACCCTTCTTTTTTTCTCCTGATTTGTTTTATTTATTTCTTGGAGAGTTTCTGTGATTAAAATATTGCTGGCACCTGATGCACCTTTTTTTGAGCCCCATTATTTTTCTAGAGAGTGTAAATTTAATCTCCAAATTAACATAATATCATTTAGGTAAAAATTTCTTCCCATTTTTCACAATAATGAAGGATAAAATTATGAATCTTTTAGTTCCATTTTTTCTACAATTCCAAGTCAACTGACACTAATGATCATAAGGAAATCATCTCCCATGAAAAAAATTAATCATACAGTCATTCCTCATTTTGAATGTTGTTTTAGAATATTTCATTCTTCTATTAAGACCTTATTGTTAAAAGAATAAACTCATGGTATATCCCTTGATTCCATAGTAGTAGAACATAGTGAAAACCTTCCTCTGAGATTTGTCTCATTCAAGTTTGGAAATATGATTCCACATACATATTGTCTTTTGATTTCCATATTTTTGGAATATACATGTTCATGCTACCTCGAGAGGGATTATTGTCTTCTCATTTGTGATTTTTACCTTCCTTTAACGCTTTTAGATCATATAATCATTTTTCTTCACTTGGGTTTTAATCTTCCTCATACTTTAACTTATTTTCTATCTAGATTTTAACCTCTATTCCAATTGTGTTTTTATAGGGATAATGATATATTTTTTTCACCATCTCTTTGGCCATTTTATTTTACACTTCATGTATAAGTTGTTCAAGAAACTCACTTTTAATCTTCATTTATTCACCCATCTTTAGAATTTCATCATTTTGGGACACTTTTACTTTTCTTTTCCATTGGTTCTCTTCAACCAACTCTTCCATGTGTGCATCCAATTCATCTATATTTTCCCTCATATCGTTAACCTCATTTATTCTAGAGATATTTTCTTTGGAAACATCTTTACAATATTTCAATTTGGAAGTAATTTACTAAAACTCCTTAAATAGAGAATCATTATTCCCCCTCAGATATATATTGATGTCAATTCATCTTTAATTGAGGCTTTTCAAATTTTGACCTCAATTTTCTGTGTTTCAACATGGATCCCTTAAGATTCATTATTCTTTCATAAATTCATTTTTTCTTCCATTATCCTTTGGTCAATATCATCTAATCTAGAGATATATTGCACCTTTAGATAGCTTGGTATTTCATCATCATCAGTTGTTATAAAATCAATTTTCATTTCAAGATCCTTAGCTAGCCTGATAACATCATTGCATGAACAAGTAGATACATAACCAGATTCATCCATAGATTTTGTTTGTAGGAGAATGTGATCTCTTAGCTTGATTACGCACTTCTCAAATAAATTTCATTATATAGAATTCCTTTGCAGTTATGACACATATTTAGATCCTTTCTATTTCCCATATTATATGATTAAAATATATTTTAACTCAAAAAACCGATCGGATCAATTAAAACAAATGAAAATACAACAAGATAAACCATCCATGTGATACCAATTATTAGACCCATAGTGGGATTTGATGATAAATTACTTGAGGTGTGGGGTGAGGGGGAGTCTAGTTGTTAAAATCATTCATGTTTCCATATGTGCCTAAAAAATCTTATTTTTCTAACAAAAATTTATCTCACATGTAAATAGGGCCACAATTAAAAATCTAACACAAAAGACAAAATGATTTTACATGGTTCAAACACACTAAAATACATCTATGGATCTAACACCAATATTGTGTTTATGTTAAAAAATAAACTAATAATGTTTTAGTGGTGGATTTGGGTTAGGTCAATCCTTTTTTATGATCATCCCATTACAAGATTTAGGTTTATCTCACTTCTACACAAGTGTTATTCCCTCTAAAAGGTTTTGGATTGGATCAATTCCACCCAATGGTTAATACTTTTGTCCTATACCTTTTATAATTGGTTTAGGTGGGAATTATTTTTGGATCATATGACAATACATGAATTCACTATCTAATTTATGTTTCACTATCTAGTGTCGGTTGATCTTCACACTTCTCTTTCACAACCTGATTTGTGAATAACGCTATTGTAAAAAAATTAAATTTCACAATTCAACTCATCTTTAAGAACTATGTAATTATTTTTGAATGATATATAGTGAGTGTCAATATCTTTTTGTACTATTAACCTAATGTGAATTTATAATACAAACATTCACACAACATGTGCAATGCTTTATTGATGTTTTTTTATTGTTTTTGAAACATAAAACATCCATGAAACACACAAATTTTTACGGAACATTCACTAGGTAAAAAAAAACTAAATATTTCTCTTGACATGAAGAATTAATAAAACTCATTCTTCCCTTAACAAATCTTTTTCACATGTATGAAAGTAATTCCTTTTCCATTTTTGTTAAGATAGATTGAAGTCACCATGGTCACACAACATCTTATTTACATGGCTTTTATTCCATTTCTCTATTTTCCCCATCAAATTCCCTTACACACTCAAAAAACATCGTACATATTCCTTTTTGAATATATCAATGTATTTTTGTTCCTATAACTTATACATGATCATTTAATGATGAAATAATCTCTAGGTTATCCCCTTTTATCAATAGTTTCAACCAATATCTCAGTATTATCATGATCTATATTCTGGGTTTGCACATTTCTTCGTGAAATCTTACACTTTCCCTTGATTGGTAACACCATATTCTCATGAAACTATTCCCTCTTTCCCATAATTGGTAACACCATCTTCTCATAAGACCATCGATATGGAAAATAATAAATCTAGTGTGCTCCACCACATATTATCAATGAAGAAACCACATCCAATACACCAACACACCATGGTGTTTGGTGATCATGTCTAAAATGAATCCAAAAATACATGGAGAAAATAATTCTCATTGTGACCAACAGATTGGCTAAGGGACCATGTGAATTTATCAATCCTTCCCTAGCTTAATAAATACCTAGTTATATCACTTTCTATTACCGAACATATATTGTAAACAAAAAATCTAGAGAGAATTCTCTTAATACCTAGAAGGAAACTTCTCAATAAGGTTATCAAGAACTAGAGCACCAATCCTCCTATAACCTCTCAATCCTTCAAGATATCTTTATGAATACTTCATCCATGAAGCGACTATTGCTTCAATCAATGAGGAATGATGTAAGAGATCCAAATCAATTGTGCTGACACCTGATTAATCTATGGATACATTTTAAGAATTTAGAGAACATGTGGATAATCATTAGATGTATTCTTCATTATATCCCACAATGCAATGATGGTATAAAAGTAATAGTCAAACAAATAATTAATTAAGGAATAATTACAAGACAAGGTAATTCTAAATCTATCTATAAATTTAATATAAATTATATTTTATGACACAATCTTATTGTTCTAACATTAAAAAGTCAATTAATCTTTGATTTAATTCTATTAGTCATGAAATTATTCATCATATACATCTTAAATTATTCATAGATTTTGGGAGAAAGATGAGTTGGTTATTCTCAATAGGTGCTTTTGCTACACCTGGAACCTTCAAGTGGTATCATAACAATCACATAATTAATTTATTATTAATAACTAATCACTGATTTATTATATTCATTTTTTTTAGTTTTAGTTTTGGTTAATTCTTTGTTTAGATATGAAAATCCAATTTTTCTCTTACATACCTTGTATATGCTCTTATTACCAAGAACATATTAAATTAACATGAATAACATCCAAATACTCTTTAATAAATGACCAATGGTTTTGGATGGATAACACAAGAGTACATGATTTTTTGCCTTAATGTACATATCATGTACATGTGTTCAATACAACAAGATGTCATGAGTTAAAATCAAGGTTTCATGTATTCAATAAATGTGGAATGAATTAAATACAAACTATGTTTTTATTGGGCTAGGGAGAAATGTTGTTTGATCAGGATACATGTTGTGAAACTCAATTACACATCATAATGTCTATGTGTTTTCATGGTGAAAAACACGAGGGTATAATCCATGTCATGTTTTTACTACACAACACAAGGACTAAAAAACCTTGAAACTTTGATGTCATATAATGTGTAGATGGAATAAATTACTTGTATGACATACACATCTACAACTTTCAAAACCTCCATATCCCTTGGCCTATGTCCTAGAAATAGGTAGAAGAGGTAATATGATGTGTAGATATAATACATTCTGTATAAACTGTTGTACCTCATTTAATTAATTTTATACAAAGAGAATAATTAATTCATAGAAACATATTATGAATAGGAACATATATTCCATAGGAACATATTATTATTTATATATTAAAAAATAATTTCCATGTTAAATTCTATACTATATGCAGTGTATGTTATATAATTTTTGGGTCATCTTGGTGCATTAATAATATCATAATCCATGTAATTAATATATGATCATGAATCATTTTTTGAGAAATTCATGCCTTATAATTACATGCATGAAACTGTATGTTGGATTCCATGTGAATATATGGTACAAGTACCATATTGAGTAGTTTGTATGGCTTGATGTAGTTTCCTCCTTGTACACTTATGTATTTTCAAAAGTTTAAATAAAATTTATAAATCAAATTTGTTTAAAATTATGTATGATGAAAATTTTAGGGTGGTATTGTATAATTATGGTAAATTTAATTAATTAATTAATCAGAAAATTAATTGGATTAATTTGAGGTTTTTATCTTAATTAAAAATAAATTGATTTAATTATTACAAATATTGAAAGTGTATATTAATTTGTGTGTGTGGGTGATCATGAAATTAGACCAGAACTATGTATAAGATTGATTTTTTAAATTATTATTAGTATGAAATTAATTTGATCAAAAGTATTTCATCTAATCCTCCCATTATTTAAGGATCTTTATGACCATGTTTTCTTTTATAGAATCACCATAATCCTATCCTTTGGTTCTCATAACTAGTGTGTGAGTAATGATTACATATTGGATGGAGATCATTGGCCTATGGAGGCTATTCATGTTTATATCGAAGGAATAAATGATCTTGGAGGTTCACAGTATCACTAGTGGAATGATACAACTCGAACTAGTGTAAGTTCAATGAGTTATTCCACAAGGGTCAGAATTAGTTTATCAATCTCTAGATAAAACAACTATTAGATATATCTCGTGATCATACCAGTTTATTAAATTTTTTATTAGTTTCATGGATAGTTATTTATTTTAACAGATGAAATTCACATTAATTAAATGAATAAAAAAATATTTTAAGACATGTTAAATAATTGGATTATGCATAATTTTATCAAGATAAGATTAGTCACTTAATTAAATTCAATTAATATATAATATAATATAATAATTATAAAGTATTATATTAACACATAAAGATAAAATAATAAAACTAAATATTAAGTTGGTATAGCTTTCCACTACTTAATTTAAAATTGAACTAATAGTTCAAATTTCTTGACTGAACCTTGTCAAGGTGTTTTCGATTATCAAGGAATGTTAGATTGGGTTTTGGGTTAGCTTAATCATAATTCACATAATGGGTTGAATTTCTATGTGGAATGTAGTGTAACTGAGAGGGATTATTTGAGGAAATCCTTATCAAGGATTTCATGATTGCAGAGTCCACTCAACAAAACAAGGTTATGTAAGTTAACAGAGTTGGAAAGCTATGCTTACCCAAATCCCTTCAAATAACATATCAGGACCATTATTGAGTTTTGATAAGGGAAATACTAATCCTTTCCACTAGAATATGCATTTTATTGGATATTTCAAAGAGTCTAGTGAGGAGGAAGTGTCACTATACCTAAAATATGTGTCTAATGCCATATATATCCCATGTTTCATGCTATAATATATGTACAGTGAGATGGATATGTAATATGTGGATATGTATGCATATATCATGTGTATAACCTTAATGATCTTTATCTTTAGAAGGCGAGAAAAGATAGATATGATATCTCTAATTCACTATTCACATGCAAGATAGGAGAGTTGGTTTTATCTAGGCCTCATGTAGTCAAGATGATTGGATATATAGAGTGCCTAGAAATCTTGGGATTTAAGATCCATGATGAGCTGTTCATAGATCTCATTCTATTTTCACTTCATAAAGGCTTATTTAGTTTCATTATAAAATATAACATGAACAATAAAAAGAGGACTATTTCATAATTTATTACTTTAATTCACTAATTTTACAAGGACATGGGGCATGAAAGATGTGTGGCCTTTATGGTGAATAAGTAAAAGAAGTTTAAGGATATGGGACCCAAGACTCATTACAAGTCTAAGGAAACTCAGTACTATATCCTTATATAATGTATAATATATAATAGAAAGTAAATGAAAAAAATGTGGGATGTTTATCATATGGTTAGATAATCCATAAGAATTAGTACTTAAACTAGTGTATGAAACAAGGGGAAGGTCATCGTGTTTTCATTATTGAGTTGAAATTATTCTATATCTATAGACTAGTTATTAGATACTGCTTGTGGTGCTCACAAATATTTCCAAATGTAAGAACAACATGGATTCTAGAATATTTCAAATGGAGGGGTGGATCTTTGAGAAGTCAATGGGGCATGTATTTTTTTTATTATATAATAATACCATATTCTATTTTCAACCGATAATATTTTGGTTTTAAAGAACTGTAATTTTATACACAGAGTTACTAAGAACATCATATCCATTTCTTTCCTTGGAAAACATGGATTTATTTTAAAATTTTGAAATAGGTTTTAACTTTTACAATAATGGAATTTGTTATAGAATAGAACAACCAAATAAAAATATTTATATATAAAATTATGGAAACCAAATAATATAAATTGATAATAAATAAAATTCTAATGAATCATTGAATGCCCAGTGATCACCATGTTGGTCACATAAATGAGAATCATTTGACAAAGCTCTATCAAGATGATTATTTAGAATCATTTGAGTTAAAAACATTTAAAATATGTTTTTATTTTTTACAAGAGAAGATGACCAAACCACTGTTTTTTGACATGGTGCAAGATCCATATATCTTCTAGAAAGGTGCACAATGATGTATATTCTCCATTTTCAGCAGAGACTAGAGATGTTTTTTACTTCATAACTTTTATATATGACTTGAGTAGATATGTTTATATTTAAATGATGAGGTATACGTTTGAGTCCTTTGAGAAATTAATAGAATTTAAGAATAAAGTATAAAATCTTCGTGGAAATAATATTAACAAATATTTGATTTGATTGAGTTAGTTAATAAATTAACCAAGAGATAATCTAATTTCAATAGGAGTTTGATATTTTATCTCAACACACTACATCTTGTATACCATAGTGGAATGATGTCAGTGAAATGGGGGAACCATACCATTCATGACTTGGTGTGGTTAATGAATAGAAACAAAGATGTCCCATTATCATTTTTTATATGAATTACACACTGTAACATATATACTAAACTTAGTACCAATAAAATAGGTAAATATAATTCCCTTCAAGTTATTGATTTGAAAGAAAACTATTTTCTCGTATACTTGTGTATATGGATTCCAAAAATTCATTAAGGCACACTCATGAAATAAACTTGTACCCCAAGATATGATATGCTTCTTTATATGGCATCCTGAGGAAATAAGGGGATATAATCTATACAATTCCTTAGGAAATAAACTTTCCATTGTAAGAAAGAGTATTTTTCTTAATAGAGAGAACATCCTAAAGAAGGATATAATTGGAAAGTTTTACTTTGATGATATTGATGATCAATATACAAAAGTGTTGGTATAAGAACATAGTCCATAATTTCCAATGGTATATGTTATTCCTAAAATAGAACAACTACATATGAAAACTAGATATGTTTGAGAACCAGATATATTTGGTTTTCTTGTCACAGATGATGCCGACTCATTTTTAATTGATAATAATGATCCTCTTTTACACAAATAAGAATTAGAGATCTCAAAATCTATAATATAGAAATTTTTAATGAATTCTTAGATATATTCCATGTATGGGAAGAATTTTTTTGTTTTTTATGATTCACCTATTTATGTAAAAATAATTGCGTGAAAATGGGTATTCAATAAGAATATGTACATTGAAGGTAAAGTGAATACCTATAATGCATGAAAACTGGCCAAAGGGTTTAAAAAACACGATTTCATTGACTATGATGATTTTTTTTCTAGAAAAAATGTTTAAATCCACCTGAATACTACTTTCTATCATGAATTTCTATGACTATGAGATTTGGTAAATGGATATCAAAACTAATTTCCTTAATATTAACCATCATAAATATGTCTATATGACACAACCATAATATTTTGTGACTCCAAGTAATTATAAAAATAATTGAGAGATACATATATGCATTTATGGATTGAAGTAAGTATCCATGTCAGGGAACACTTAGTTTTGAGAAGATATAAAATAATTTGTTTTAATTAAGAATTAATTTGTTCAATGTGTTTACAAATAGTTTAATGGTAGTTTCTTCATATACTAGTATTATATTTCAATAAATATTATTTACTGAAATTGAAAAACTAGTTTTAAATTTAGTTAAGGACTTGTTAATCAAGTTATTATACATGAAGGACTTAGGAGAAGAATCCTATATGTTTGGAAGAAGGATAATTCATGATATATCCATGAGGAATCTTAGAAAAATTCAAGGTATATACATTAATGATATGGTAAATTGATTTAACATGGAATAATCCAAGAGGGTATTCATTCAATTGTCATGGGGTGTACATATTTCCCTGAAAATGTGTCCTTATACACTAAAAGAAAGAGAGATAATGAGTATTATCCATTATTCTTCTGTAATTATATCAATTATGTATTACATGTTATGTATTAGGCTTGATGTTGCCTATTCTTTGAGCCTGTTAAGTAGATATCAAAACGATATAGTTGAAATAATTTCTATATTATTAAGGCTATTATTATATCACAAAGGTGAACTAAGTATATGATCCCAGTTTATAGAGTAGAGTAGTATCTAATCATCATGGGTGATGAAGACGGTAGCTTTTAATATGATAAAAAAGATAAAAATTGATATTCAGGATAGTTATTCTGTCTCAATGGAGGAGCTGTGAACTGAAAGGGTACAAAGAAGTAAGTTTTCACTGATTATACTATAGATCCCATGTATATAGAGGCTTATGATTCAGAAAAATTATATTTTATGATATGAATATTTTCTTATAATTTTATATGGTGACTAGTATTAGATACACTACCAAATTATATTGTGATAATACTATAGTGGTGACTCTCACAAAGGATACATTGTCACAGTAACAGATAAAGCACAAACTCTTGAAGTACCACTAGTTGAGGAATTTTTCTTATAGGGGTAAAGTTATAGTGAGTAGTGTTTCTATGGAAGATAACATGGATGAAATCTTGAGAAAAGCCACATCTTAGCTGATGCTTATGTACCATGTGAGAGCTAGAAGACTAAAGGTTTATCATAGTTGGATCTAGTAATTTTGGGAGTCTATTGAAGTTAGTTATCTAGAGAAAACTGTTATGTACTTTTTGATTAAATCTATTAATTTTCATAAATATTAATAAAATTATTATCACCTCATGATTATTCTTCTATGTGACATTATATGTGATATTATGCTATGAGTAACTATTTCACTAAAAAGTTATTAACGTTCCCTGATATGATGATAACCTATAAGGTCCATTAAATAATATTTAAATATATTTTATATAGTTGGATGATATAATTTTATGAGAAAAAATTATTTAGTCTATCAGGGGTGGATAATTATAGGAATTTCATGCACATTCTCATGGTGTATGCCCTTAGTAAATACCAATATTGGAGATTATGAGAACATGAAACTCAAGTAGAAAAACCACATTTATATGAATCATTTTATGTTCCTAAATATGGATGTGTATATTTATTCCTATAATTTAATTATATTATTAATAGATATCATTCATTTCAAACATTGATATGTTGAAGAAAATCATGATGCCATATTTTCATGGCATAGTCGAATATGTTGGGTGTGTCTCAAGTGATATTTCATTAATGAATAATGCAAGAAAGAAATTTTCCTTTATTTTATTTAAGGGAAGATTATATATTAGTTCCTTTGATGGTAATGGAACAACCTAAATAAATCCTTTTCCCAATGTTATATGGCCAATTTCATTTTCATAAATCAAATAAATATACATCGAGTACATAGGTAGGTGACAACAACATACAATATACTTAATTAGAGATATCATGATCAAGGTTTTTTATTACATAGTTATAATTTGTTTTAGGTTATATATTATATCTTCAATAAATTATTTCTCATTGGGTGTCTTGTCATGTTACTATATTCTAACCTGAGACTTTAAGTGGCTTCACTTAATGACATTGAGAAAGGGCCCTAGAGGGCCGCATACAAACTGTATCCAAAATACTAGTTTAATTATATTTAAATTTGACAAGTCAGAATAAATTTTATTCAATATTTTTAGTTTAGTAATTATTTAGTATTGGTTTATAACCAATATTTATTCTTGAGTTATTTCAAAGAATAAATATGTGAGGTAAATAATAATAAATATTTATTTTTAATTTTTAGTGAATTTAATATTTATTATATTTACTAGCCATTAGTGAAGTATTATTTATTTATTTAATAAATAGTCATTATTTATGGTTTGAAAAATACTGAGGAGGATTGATGGATCAAATTTAATGATCTAGTAGGAAATCGTATATTAAATAACATTTAAATAAAGATTTATTTATTTATTTGACAACTAATATTTATTTATCCATATGTATTACACTTTTAAAGTAAATAATAATTATATTATTATTATTGGACATGGGGTTCCTTAATGAATAAGGGATTGGATAAAGTCCTATGTGAAATTACTACCCTATCATATCTTTATAAATACCTTGTTATATCACTTTCCACGGTTAGAAACTTATTGTGTATAACAAATTTAGAGAGAATTCACTCATGAATGTTTCACACCTGAATAGGGAAGAAATTTTTCAAATATGGTAACATTCCACTCCCTTCATATTATTTACAATGGGGATTATTTTTGGAACTGAAAACACAAAATAGTACCCACATCTATGGTAGACTATGGTCCTACTTTTCAAAGGAAGGTGGTAATTGGGGGTAATTTCTCAATTTTCTCTTAGGAACTCACATTGGCGGAGAGCATGGGTGGTGGGGCTCATCATACACTTTTGTGGTGAATCATTTCATACTCAAGGACACTCTTATATATTTAATACATATTCATGAATCCTTATAAAAATATTATGTGGAAATGGTTTCTCCTCCTATATTTGAAATTATTTATTATCATGTGTTGGCATGAACCATATATATGTATCAATAGTTCTCTATAAATGGAACTATATATATGTATTAGGGGTTATCTATTAATGGATCCATCTGAATTTATTAGAGGCCCTCTTTCAACAGAACTATATTTACATATCTGAGGTTCTCCATCAATGGATCCATCTGTATGCTTAAAAGGTTCCCCGTGTTTTTTATTTTTTACTTGTTAATTTGTTGTTTAATGAATTATGAGTTAAAGCCTCAAAGTTAAGAACTTTATAATTTACGGTCTTATAAGAAGGTGGTGGTTGGTTTAGTTTCTAGATATGTCCAAAACATGACTTCCTATATATTCTCATGAATTTAATCAAAACTCACACAGTTTGGTTCTACTTAATGGGATAGGTCATACCATTAATTTCCACGTGATAAGGATGAGACCATGAATTTTAACATCATGCAACAAAAAATTATAGTTGAATGGTTCCTAGAAAATAAAGGTGTTGGGATTATGAATGAATTTCCCTTTATAGCTGAATAGACCTTTATGGAATATATCCCTTTGTTTTGGGGTTATGATATCTTTGATAATATATCCCAATAAGGATGTTGATGGGTTTATGACCTAAGGTTTGAGCCTTAGGGAGGAATCTTATGTATTTAGTCTTGATGAGAATCAATACCCATGTAGTTCATGAAGTTTAGGCCCTACACCTATTATGGATGCCTAAACATGGAATTATGGTGATTCTAGTGACATAATTAACTTTATTTCCTTTGAAAATGTGATATATTATAGGTGTGAGAAAGAAGGAATGCTAGTAGATCAGTGAAATTTCAATATTGGTTTCAAATGAGACTTATACTTGAATTCGAATCCAAAAGTTGAAATTCCTTATTTTTCCAATTATGTAATAGAGTGGTGATATAGAAGGTAGTGGGAGAATGACATCCTATAAGAAAGGATAGGGTCTTACCCTAGAAGGGATGCCTTGAATAACGTGTTCTCCATGCATTGATGGATGAGGGAGAGGATATAATGGGGTTGCTCAGAAGAAGGAACAGGGGATTACTCTATGAGGAATTACCAATCCCATATTCATGTGTATTTAAAAACCATGGATTGGGGATTATTAATCCATTAATTATAAAAGTTAAGTAAAATATTCTACAAAATTCACATCATATTTCTAAAGAAATATATGAGGTGAGTACAATTTTCTAAACCAAGAATGTTCTTGTTGCTGCCTTTAGTATTGGGGTCTTTATTACTAAGGGGTTTCATGTTTTAAAACAGATAATGAACTCCAACTACTATGTAGTTTAATTGGGAAAAATAATTTTCCAAGGTAACACATGATCAAAATTGGGGATTATTGGTGTTCTTTATAGCCTAATCATACAGGGTTTGTTCCCTTGAGGGAGTTATTACTTATGCCTTCCCTGGTTTTTTACTTTCACATGAGAGGACCATTTTGATTCCTCATGAAGTGGATAATATGAATCTAAAAAATATGTGAAAATAGAGTGTTGATAGAATAGAGTTGAATATGCTAAGGATACACCATTTTGTATACTTGTCTCACTATGTGAAATGGGGAATATCTAAAAGAGGCTCTTGCACACAGGTTGTTCCTTCATGAAGGGATTACATTATGGGGGAGATTATCTCCTATTTTGAAGACCAAGAAATATTACATTTTTATGAATTATTTACTTTACAGTTTTGGACCTTTTTATGTAGGGATCCTGTACGATGAGTATTATCCTCCCTTGTAGTTAGTGGGTCACCTATGGTATGTGTTGATCTTCACAAAATGGAAATTTATAACTCTCACTATTTTTCCTTATTTGACATTTCTATGTATCTATATATATTAATTAAGTTGATAATCATGTATTTATAGTCAGTGAAAGATGAAACCACTTTCCCAAAATGTATTTCCGCATAACATTTCAGCTTCTATGTGGTGGAAAAAAAGTAACATCACATCCCACAAATGAATTTGATTAGGGGGGGGGGGGAGAATGGAGATAAACCACCTCACTCTTCAAATTATTTTAATTTTTATGGGGAAAAAATCAATTCCTTTACACACAAATGATTTTTTTCCTATGGGAGATTTATGAGAATGATTGAGTTCTACACAGAATCTTAATTCACTATGTGGAATAAGTAGATATATATGAAATTTTAAGTCCTCTTCCAAATATATTATGAATTTTTTACTTGATATTATTTTCATATCTAGAAATTTTTTCTAATACTTTTCATGGATAGCCTGATATTCCCACATAACCTACCACTCAAAACTAACCATACCTTTTTAACATTTCATAGGGTAACTTCAATGGAGTGTGGTGTTCAAGTGGGACTTTTGAACCATCATGAAATCCTATGATGAATGGTCATTGGATTTCGGGGTGTATTTGATCTGTACATAATTTCTCAAGTGATAGTAAGAATTTGGATTATACCAAGAAATATGGACTTCTTAATTCACAATGTATCCAAAAACTAGTGTCTTGACTGAATTAATCAACCATTGGTGTTCAAATACCAATACATTAAATTTTACACATAGTGAAATCTTGATATGTTTGTAAAATATCTGTCAACTATGAGGGTTCCTAATATTTTGTGAAATTTATGAAGAGTCAATCCTCATTATAACACTTGGGTGGATGCAGAATAGATTTTCCCTCTATAAAGTTACTTATTAACCGTGATAGATAAATCAAGAGGAAAATATATTCTCACTCAATCATTTATCACATTCGAAATTTGGATGAATTTTTTTAATACCAAATAATCCAAGACCAAAGTTTAGGTGAAGAAGGATGCACCATAATCAATAGTCTCAATATGTTCATGGATCGTATTGGGATACACTAAAAGAAACCTGGTACACCACATGGGGTTACTAGGTATGAGAACATGAAACTTCACATTTTCATTTTATTGTGATTTTCCCATGTTTCTATATGGATGGATTTTCCCAATTGATGATGCTCATTCATATATTAGGATCAACTCCTTGAAGATGGAAACTGGATTGAAGCAAAGACTATCCATTAACATGTCTTCACCTACCCTTTCCAAGATTTATAGATTTATGGGTCACATACTTGAAGGAAGGTATCCATATCACATTAGTAGACCATTATAATTTTTATATGGTCGGATAAGAAAACATTTTATACTATGAGTATTAGAATACTAAAAAAATTAATTATTATACCTTTCAACCCAAGTTGCTCAACATTTCTATTTTCTTTCCAATATCCTTGGGTGATAAAGATTATATTATGATACTATATAATCCCATTGACTTTACTTTTATTCCTTGTATTCTAAATTCTATAGAATTAACAAAAAACAGTGGTGTCACCTTATAATAACCTTCTTATATCATTTTCTTTATAGATGAGATTTTGATTTCTTAATTAGATGGACTGATCATTTGTGAACCATGAGACTTTTATAGGTTCTCACAATATTTTTAATGTTTGAAATTGGTAACATCATTATGTACTGTTGAAATTAGTAATGATCAACATCCATTCGTCATATATCAATTTGGCTAGTGTTGATTCTTGTGGAGACTGATATAATGACCTTACTACCATCCATTAGTGCTTAGACTAACCTATCATGGGAATATACAGAAGAATGGGTGGATTTTTAACTATATAGTATATTAGGAGATCCATTCCAATGAGTAAATAAGAAATTTATTTCCCAGATCCGATCAAATTCCATCAATTTAGAACTTGTTTTCAAGATAGATGACCATGTAGCCAAAAATTCCATGCATTTTGGACAATTTTTATCTTCAAATCCCCTTCATGATAGGAGTGGTACATGCCTATATTTTTCAACCAAATATTACCATTATGTTAGTGAAATTGGTTTTACTATGATAGTTGAGTGTGATTCATTAGTATAGATCACCCCCATTTGCCTATTTTTCAAAGTCTATTAAAATTCAATTAACAAAGTTCTTTATATACCTGTATTACTAGTTAAATCAAACTCATCAATAATGAACCTAATTCTGAACTATATACCTATAAAATCAAGTAAACAGATATTGGATCCCAATACTTCCATTCAATGTGAGGATATGATAAAATGGGAATGAAACCATGTTTTTTCTATAATCACAAAGAATTATTTTGAGAATATTGTTGATAAGGTTGAAATGATTCATAAAAAATTCCATGGATTGGATACATTTGGGTTTGTTTTCTATTACTTTCATGATATCTTCCATCAAATTTTCAACTCTCCAGAAGAGTTGGTGGCATAATAATGGGACCTTATATAATTTGACCTTATTAACCAATAAAAAGGTTATTGGGGATACTAATATAGAGCTACCTCATTTGGTTTTCGATGAAGTACAACTTTAAGATCAAATAGATGTGAAAACTATATAACTATAGAATTTTTTTGGCTCATGTGGCAATAATTAATGTAAAATTATTATTGAAAAATTCAAGTATTGAAGTCATTGGGTGAAAAAGATGATAATTAACCACTTATATAAAACAAAATACCGCATTATCTAAACAAGAATATGACCATTGAATATTCCTTTAGTACCCCCTCAATACCTATTGTCAAGTATTTTCTAATTTGTTAAAAAATACTAATTAAGGTTTATTATTTCTATTTTTTGATTTACTTATTTCTCTTGTAATGTCAAGGATAGAATCAAGATTATTGATGATCCTATTTCTTCTTAATTTTATTAATAAATGATAATTTAGTTGTTTTTAGTTTCCTTAATGTTTTATTATTCAGATATATTTTTCTTGACTACTTCTAATTCCTTAAAAATTAATATAAAAAACCTTAGATCATCTGATCACTAGATAACAACATTGTTAATAATTACAAAATTTTGAGTTGAAATTTTCTCCTCCAAGGTGCGAATCGCCATTATGTATAGGTATAATTTTACATCACTATAACAAAAGAGTTGGACTATTTTTATGGATGATCTGGTGTCATTATTTTTCAATTTTTGAAAAATCGAAACTAAAATGTACCGAATAGATTAATTCAATATCTTTTTCCTAGGAAAATAGACCTAGTGAGAATAATTTTAAATTTTTCTTGGGCTACATAGTGGTCCCTAAAATTTATGTGTCTTATATGAAATTTACCTAACTTTTTTTAAGCATGATACAAAAAATTCTTTACATAGAAATACTTGGATTTTTATTGGGCTCCAATAATTCATTCTCATCCTGACATGTTTTTATCCTTTTTAATTAATTTCAATTGATCATATTTTCTTTGATAATGAAAAGTGAATATCAAGTGATAAGAGACTTGATTTTTTCTAGAGAATTTTTTCCCTATTTTTGTTATGGTGAGTTCATTGTCTCTTAGGTAGTTTGTGGCCATTGAAGTAGGACCAATATAGCCATTTTTTATGTTTTAACTCCTTTGACAAATGGTTTCTGTAGTTTATTATAGTAAATCTTTGAAAAAGTGTCTTAGGTGACATATTCAATGTCGTGAGTGGGAGATAACTATTGTGAATGGGTGAAAGCTGAACTTATGGTCATGGTTTGCCTAAAAATTAGGTGCATATAGTTCTTGGTCTCACTAACTCAATCAGAGTCACCATCAATATTTTTAATGAAAAATTGAATTCAGTAAAAGTCCTCTAAATCATAATAGTGTAGTGTTAAGTGGTATAAATGATGTATTGATAGTTAATGAAGGAGAAAGGGGAATTTATTTTATGGTCATAAATATTTTACCATTGTTCTATATAGTATTTAGTCACATGATGACAATAGGTTGTGTGGAATGTCATATCCCTATCCTCGAAATGGGTATGATACCCAAGCATGTAATATTTAGGCCGTTGAATCATATTTTATAACTAGACTATGGATTATTCAAATCATGATCCATGAATATATTAGTTAGTTGGAAATGGGGACTATATGTTGTAGAATAACCATTAGTAATGGTGGAAAAATAATTCTACACTATGTCAACGAAGACTGGTGGAAGTAGGCTAGCTGTTAAAATAGATAATAGATGGATAACATATTAGATTTTTGTTAGATACTGGAGGGAGTATAATAAATATTATAAATTCTTGAAAACTACTTCCACCCTCAGTCAAAGTATTCTGATGTTATTAGGATAGACATTACAATATTCTGTCTATCCATATTACTAGTTTTTCTATGAAAGGAAGAACTGAGAGGACTAATCATCTCATGGTTTGGATGGTGTTGAATTAGAAATTAGAGATATGAAATGGGTTCAAGGAGTATCGTAATATCTAATATTTGATTAAAATACATATATAACTACATCACTTTATATAGAACATGTATTCAAGGTGGAAAGATGTTATTAGATACAAATTCCATGAAGGACTACAAATAGTTTAAGGTCATGGTGCTTGGACTAATGAGATGGGAATAATGACTATAATTATGGGATATAGGCCAAGAATATTCCAACAAATTATTGAATATAAGGCAATACAAGTTAAATCATATCTTTAGGCTCTTAGATATGGAAAGGTTGTATAGGATGTGTATGTAAGGAATAACCAACAACCATGTTCCAAAGAAAAATTACACTATGATACTTTAAGAGAGTATAGAGATAAAAGGATTTTCTTCTCATGATTTAGATTCCCCTCACTGATAGGCTATATTGGGGGGGGGGTTGAATATGTAATTTCATGTTGGGGGTGTGTTTTTCATAATAAAAATAAGGGTGTTCGTTGGTGTTGGGTTCTATTTTCATTGATATCTAAGGAAGGTTTGTGAAAATAAGGGTTTATAAAGATGAAAAGTGTGGTTTATAAAATGAATGTATCCAAAAAGTATGATAGAAACATTCACACATGAGTTCTACATGACTGGGTGATTCTGATCTCATTGAGATGATGAGACTAAACTCCATGTGTCTCTCTTAATGGTTTTCCTATATAGATCTAGATCATATTCAAGGAGAAGGAGAATTTGTGTTTTCATTTCCTTCACAGATAGTCCTAGGATATGGGATCCATACATTACAATGTATCTCACCAGAATGATAATCAATCCATATGCAGTTACTAGGATGAAGTCAAATGAATAGGTCTTTCTCATATGCAGGGGGAGTGCATTTTTTAGACAAAGCAGATGGGTTCAAGATGAAAAATTCAGGAATTGAAATGTATCTGATCGAAATGAGAATCCAGCCACATGTAATTCTTAGAAGTAAGTGGTTCCCTTCATAGATATTACTCACATGTTGAGAAATTGGTATTTTATTTTTATCAAAGTTCTATAAATGAGATAACCCTTATTGTAATCTCCCATGAAAATCCATCTCATACATAGTAGAGGGTTGATTTTTTTATTCTACAGTT
This sequence comes from Viscum album, assembly GCA_963277665.1. Classification (NCBI taxonomy): domain Eukaryota; kingdom Viridiplantae; phylum Streptophyta; class Magnoliopsida; order Santalales; family Viscaceae; genus Viscum; species Viscum album. The sequence goes on from OY728158.1 coordinate 784,308,006, forward strand.
GGGAATTGAATAAGGGATCTAGGTGTCACTACAAAATATTCATAATTATAATTAATCCCGACATAGTGTTTTATAATTAACTCCCAGCATAAATCATGTTTGTATATAGGGAAAGTGGAATTTTTTTAATATAAAATTGGGGATAGTATTGGGGATTCCAGTATTAATACGTATATCTTTGAGGTAAGAATAATTCCAAACATAGTACTAAGAAAATTACTTGGATAGATTTGGATCATATGAAAGGAAAGAAAAAGTCATATAAGAGAGGTCGCTGTAACCGGTTTCTAGTCATGCAGGTTTGAACAAATATTACATGAATTTGGTCATGTCAGAAATCGATCATGCGAATTAAAATAATCCTCAAAAAATTATAAGATCGCATCAGTAATTATCATTGTGATAAAATATACAGAATTAGAATATTACCTAGACTTTATTAAGATTATAGCCAAGGATTATTTATAACACACACCATTGGATTTTCTATATTTTTGGCATAGATGTTTTCTTTCGAGTTTACATCATCCAACTAGGAAGTTAGTGAAATGTAGTTTAAATTATTACCACCCAAACCCACGATAATTGTTATATCTCAGACTAATGGTTTCACAATATTTAAATTCATGTGACCAGAATATTGGCCATGCAGTTTAACATAATACTTCAAGGATGTAAGACATACAATTTAACATATACGGTAATGATGATGTGTTAAAATTTTTAATAACATATGAAAAATATATTGTCTCATAGTTTAATTCCATGTGACTATGATAATATAATTTCATGTAAGTTACCAAAAACACTTCACGAGATTCCTAGCATTTGTAGGGGAATGATGCACTACACATCCATTATAGTCCAAGAATAGGCCACATTGGATTATAATTTTTAAACGACATAAGAACCTTCCCATTTTGGTTCCAGATTTAGAGGTTTCTTATTAGGTACCATTGGGGTCCATAGGGTCAAAACCAGCTCCTCTTAGAGGAATGAATGAAGGGAAACGTTTTTATTGAAAGCTCACATCACTCATATTTAGTGAACCACCAAATTATGTAAGGTATATAGAATTGGATCATCGAGCCATTATAAATCATCCAAATGATTTTGGGATTTCTCATCTATGAATGACTAACCAAAAATAAAAATGTGTATGTATTATAATTGGACCTCAATGGGTTTCATTCCCTCCATCCCATATATGAGTGAATACCTGGTTTCTTGTATAGTCATACATATTGTGGTGAGATTGGCCCACAAATCACGAATAAGTTTATTGTGATAAGATTTCATGATATTTTTTCTCCATAATTTGGAGCATATTTGGAAGATTTTTGTTGAAATACTCTATCTATCAAATTTCCACTGCATTGGATTGGGATGAGTATTTATAATGAATTCTATATTACCAACACAAAATTTTCAGTTAATAATATAAAAATTAAATTCCATTGAATAATAGTATTGTATAAGAAACACCAAATAATGTAATAATGTTTGTCTTTGAAAAAATGATGATAATTTTTTTTCTGAACATCCTTGAGGGACATATCCCCAAACCTCATCTAAATGAAGTTAGTGGTGGTAAGAATATACTTGAACTTCCTGGATGTCACTAGGGGATATGGCCCCATGAATGATATTCCCCAAATAAATAATAAACATGGATATTAGGTAGTATATAATAACTTTGGGGGTTGATGAATGAAATTTGTATCTATTTAATAGAAATTTAATTTTCTAGTGAATGATGTACAATCCCGTGTTATTTAAGGATACAAATACAATAGGCTCTTTATTTGATGAAAAATATTGTTCCCTGATTGATGAGAACCACATTCACCTATATGGACTTCTTATATAAAAGATAGAGTTTCCTCGCCATCGATGTATCCGAGGATTGCTATGTTAAAGTGTCATTTATAGAGAAATTTATACGAATTTAGGCCACCAGAAAGAGAGATGTTGATTGATCATCATTATATTTCCTTTTTTCATTCTCCATCTAATAGATTTATCTATTTTTGGAGGTATTTCACTAAGGTATAAACACATCCATTTGAAAAATAATGTTTCTTAGTTATGTAATTGAAGTCATTGAGCTCTTCCATTTTAATAACAACAAATAGATACACTATTCTATGATGATATATACAGATAAGTGTTTCATACTAATCTAGATCCACTATTGATATAGATAAATTATTTAATACATTTTCCTGGGTGTTATGTGAACATGGTAAATGAGTCAGTATTGGTTAAAAGAATAATTAACCCATAAAACCTAATATGTATGCATGAAGGGGAATCAAATCGTCCTTTATGACGTCATAATCACCATTTATCTACTAGACCTCCAAATCTGATTCAGTTTGGGATTTTTGGTGTATTCTAATATGTACATCCCCAATTCCCAACCTAAAATGAGGGATTGGTATTTTACATCATTTTAGGTACATCCTTATGAAAATAATAATGAAGAAGGTAGAAGTGCCTTTACTAGAGAGATAAAGATGACTCTCAAACCGAACCTGTTGAGTTTGGGTTCTTCCATTATTTTCCTTGTTGGGATTCTGGAGACACCAAAAAGTATAAATCACATAATTGGTGTAATTCCTTTAAAGAAAAGACTTCTTCATCAAAAAAATTTGGCATTAAAAGGATCATTTTTAGAAGGATATTATGTAAGAAAATTTGTTAATCCTTGGAATTTTATTACCTTTTACGGTTTGAATCAAATGTAAAAATACCATAAAATTACCACCAACCATGATAAAAGTCTAGTTAACATGGGATGACTGAGGATATACTTGAGAAGGTCATTACGAGAGACATAGAGGAACTCATTTTTCTATAAGTAGTACCATAGTTTCTAAACTACAATGATTAAACTAAGGAATTTTTTCTCAATATCTGAATATAGAGTTTCATATATATGAATAGTTTGACTGATATAATAGATACTATTCATATTCTTTCATCATTATTTTCTGGAATAAAATCTCTTAGTGATTGATCCATGTCCATCATATATAAAATGAGTGTATTTTCTTCAATATGAGGAATTAATTCTTTGTGAATTAGAGGCAATTTCTTAAGAGTGTCAAAATATTTTTGGTAATTATCAGTCCATTGATTAATAACTCACTTCATCAAAAGCCCGGTGAAGGGTGAACATTTTATTGTAATGTTAACTATAAGACATCAGATGTAGGAAATATATTCTTTAGTTCCTTTCAAATATTAGTGGTTTCAAGGAGACATTATGTTAGGGATATCACTAGTATTCTTAAGATCAACTTCAATTCCATGATGACATAATATAACACTGAGGAAGTTTTTGAGGTAACCCTAAAAGCACATTTCAATTCGTTAATAGTAAATTTATTATATAATAGAATGTTGAAAGTGATCTAAATATAATAAATATGGTCAAATTAATATCAGTATTTGACCACCAAAACATTGACGTGACATGCAACAATCTTTCCCAAGAAGGGTTTAGAATATAGTGCACGATATGTTGATATATGGTGACAACATCCTTCAAATTGGAAGGCATATCTTTATAGTAGCATATCCTTTACAGAGCTATAAAAGTAGTTTCTTATTCCCATTTAGGTTCATTAATATTTTGTTTTATCCTGAATTTCTATTATAAAGTAGAGGGATTGATATCTGGAAGTTTCCCTGATTAGAAGTTTCATAATTGGGAATGTGAGGTCATCTTTCATATATATTTTTTGATATCTATTGAATAGATGAAAACAATGATATTACCATTATTTTTATTTATTGGGACAATATTATTGATCCAATTTAGGTATTGGACATCGAAAATGAATATGTATTTGATAAAATTATGAAATTTTGCTTCAAATTTAGATTTCTAAGTCTGATGTATTCTTATGGATGTCTTCTTATGACCACAGTGATCTTCTGGTAAGGCCAAGTGGTGGGTGGACACATTGGGATCATGGACTAGAATTTTTGAATAATTATAATTTAACACATCTCAATTAAGTATGGTATTTTTCACTCTCTATTGGTCGTATGAGAGACTTTTTTGATTCAATTAATGATGTTGGATTCTTCTAAGACTATGGAAAAAGTAGGGGAATTTTCACCTAGGGTCATGCTATTATCATGGAGATCAGATGATTGTTTTGTGTTATTAGGTCAATTTATGTGACTAATATCATGAGATAAGGTGAATATATACCCAAATTAAAAATCATATCTTTGATTTAATTGATGGAAAATACATATTAATTACAAATCTCTTTAAATAGATTAGTTAGGGGTTATTTCCAAACTATTCACACTAGTGACCTATATGACATCATCAATTGTGGGTTACTTTCCTTACCTATTATAGAACCCTATGTCAATGTATTAATACATAAATTATTGAAATATATATTTATCACCATGGAAAGTAAAAATTTATGAATTAACACGAAATTTGAGACATTGATGGTATGACGATGGAACTTCCTTATACTGATGCAACCAAGGTCTCACTAACAAGACTATGAAATATATATCCTATAAAATGAACAAGAATCCATAATAAAAGGTGAGGTATCTAAATTGTATTTTGATCACAATTTTAAAGAGAATTTTTTTTATCACTCTTTATATAAACCTAATGTCTCATGGAAGAATGGGAAAAATCAACTTCATTGCAACCCAAGTGTTGTCACATGTATAATAGAATGTGGTTGATTCCGGATCCACTAAAAATGAAATAAAATTAGATTTAACTATCATCCAGTAATCTATATATATAAAAGGTTTTGATGTGTAATTGTAAATTGATTTCATTGTCATAATAATTGAAATATATGAATATGTGAAACTCAGTGGAATTGGTCTTTTCAAGTTATAGTTTAGTAGTAGTTACCTTTACATAGAAATCTTGAGAACTTAACATAGAATCCAAATTAAATTCTTTGAGATATTTTGATAAATTCAGAGAATCATGGATTTAAATCATAAATATAATCATAGATAACTACATCAAATATAATATTTTAGATACATTGGTTTATGGTTCCCATAATGGGGTTGAAACTAGTCATTGGTTTGTGCCTTGGGGGCTATTGTTTTTGAGGTATTTGGGCTAAGTGGTTGAACATATATCAAAGGAATTATTATTGTTGAAAAATTGGATCTACATGTTCTTCCTACTCATGTTAGACGATCTAATGTTTGTATACTCATTAGTCAGTCTTCCAAAATAAATGGATTTAAATGACTCTTGAATGATTTCAATTTGTCCTTTTTCTACTATTAATGGGATCACTAGAGTGCTTTCCCATGTGTTTAGACTAGATATATGGATTCAACTAGGATACAGATAGGATATTAGACATGGACATGATAATGTATTCACCTATTTTCTTAGCTTATATGACCATTACCTATTAATCCTTGACTAGGTATGGGGAACTAATGTTTATAAGAAAACTAATAATCTGATAAGGGGTCCATTAAGTTAATGAAATTAACTATAATTTATAGTAATTATTTATCCAATTTGAATTCCATTTGGTGGGGTGGTTATTTTTATACCATTTGGTGGGATTCCACCCATTGTCTTAGAAGTGAAGGACTGAAATCTTGGAGGGTTAGCCTTAGATTAGGTATTAGTATGATTTTAAATTACTATACTTGAATTTTTTCATGATGGATACATTGTAATTTCTAAAATCATATACTAGAATACTATAGTGTTGATGAGATTGGTCGCACCATGGAAGAAGAGACTGGGAAAATATAGGAAAGTTTAACATAGACTTAAGGATGACTTTTGCTAAATTGAAAATCTTCCTGGTCATCCAATCATTGAATTTATATGGACTTATTCATTTGACTTTATTCCATTATCCTTTTTACCCTGAGGTTGTGGTAGAAAAACATGCGACATATGGTGGTGGCTTTCCTAATGTTACCTATCCAAAATAAACTATCCTCTAGATAATATCTTTAAAAACAAATCACTCCCAAATAGTGTTCCCTAATCATCATTGAAAGTGGAAATAATTTAGATGATCCCTGAGCCCAACCTCATATGGAATTTTAGTAATTAGAAATCACATCAAATTGTTCCCTATGGATATAATAAAGTGGATAGGGAATTGTTCATCTCATAAATAGTATAATTTATTATCGCAATACTCACATGGAATGTGTTTTTTCTTTTTTCCTACCCTAATTAAGTTTTTATTATTATTGATCATTAGAGGTTTCAACACGATACTACCAAGTATTGAATGCTAGAGTTGGTACTAAGGTTGGATTAAGTGTAATAATTGAAGTTTCCAATTTTATATTTCATTTCCCTTGATTTTTTTAATGTTGGTTGAGAGTTTTTATTGGTTTTACAAATAGAATATTATATTTTTTTTCACCACTATAGCCTGTTCATGAAACCTTCTAGGATATTTGATTGGGATGAGTATCATTTGCAACTCTTCTTGGAGTTTTACTATATAAAGACCCAAAAACTCCTCTAGGGGGATATATTGATTAATGAAGTAGGTCAAAACCTTATATCAAGCAATGAAATATGATAAAATCACATTTCCATGTTTTTTTCAACATGAGAGGTCAAGTATTGTTGTATTTAATGACATAGGGGGAATTTGAAAAGTAACTATCAGAAGAGGTCATACCATCCCATTTTAGATATAGATAGTAAACTGATATACCATTTGAAATATATCCCCTCAATCATTTATAAGAAGTATATATATTTGGTTATTTATTTCTACTTAGGGGTCCCAATCATGGGACCACACCAAGTGTAGAGACCCGTATCTTAACGTACATTGACATTACATTACTTTTGCGGAATACTTAGTACATAACAAAAACACACACACAAGGATCGTAATAGTTTAGTGTCTTTGGAAACTCGGAATATAATCTTCTAATCGTGGTGAAAGATCTTCAAAATCTCCCATAAAGATCTTCCTTTTTATTACCTAAAACCTTTCTTTATATCCTGGGGAAAAGAAAACATAAAAGGGTGAGCTCAAATGCTCAGTAAGGGTATACAAAAGAAATAAAAATCATATCATATCTTTTTGAAAATCATAACCTGCAAAAGAGATCATAATATCTTAACATGGAACAAATCATAGAAGTGAAAATGAGATCACCATAATCATAACATGAAACTTGAAACTTTGTGGCATGCACACATAATCATGGAAAATCATTTCTTGTTAGTCATGACTCATTTCCAAGACTATCTTAGTGGACAAAGTCCCTTTCTGAATCGAGTAACCCTCGTTTCAGTCCTGTTTCACTGAACCGGTATAACCTACCGTTCCAGCCCTGTCTATCTCATGAGATATAAAATCTTTACCCAATGCATTGGAGGGAGATATAGGTCCCACCCATATTATAATGAATCCTTTCTTATGTGTTCCACATAATCATAAATCATACATCATCGCATAACACATGTAACAAAAATGGGATTCTTGAAACATCATGACATCATAAAACAAATCATATAAGGTAAATGACTTCATAAAAATAATTCCCTCACAAAATAATCAAATCAATGTAATAATAGGGATAAAAACAGAACCCTTTATTGTCTTAGATGGAAAATAATTTTGATAAAACACTTGAACTCCATTCTTGAGGAAAATATCCTTTCTTCTTCAAAAACATATTTCTTTTCTTAACATGTCATACAATTATAAACTAAAAGAAGTTGATTAAAAATAAACTTGAAAACTTGTAAAGGAAGCTTCTTGGAAATAATGTTTTAAAAATACCTTCATGCCGTATAAGTTAAAAAAAACATTCTTCGTACTTTTGTCGGAAAAGTCAAAAAGTACCTCGTACGAAAAACGACAAAAGATTCCTTTCATATTCTTTACTAAAAACTCACCGAAGGGTAAAAATTGATTTAAACAATTTTAGGTGGATGGAAATAATATTACATATTGATGAAACATGGATGTGGATGATAAAATACACCCCAGTGAATACTTACGAATAAACAATCTCGGATAAAAATGAGATTGTGATATTTCCCTTACCTTATGTCCGACTTGCTTTGTAAGTGTCCGAACCTCCTGTATAATGATTTAAATCATGTTATTGACTTATTACAGAATCATATTCATTGTTATTATATCATATATGGTTCACTTATGACATTATATTACCCGTTCTTTTGTAAATTCCATGTTAAAGAAGCGTTTTGGGTAAAATCGTTTCATTTATCGTAGGTGTTTTGACTTGTTGTTCTTGACATCATTATTACTTATATCATGATCTACTTACATCCAGAATATAAAATATGATTTATATATCATATATATTCAGTATATATATATATATAATAGATAGATAAATAAAATGAAAAACACCGTTCATGGAGACGGTAGTCCGTACGTACGCATGAACGCTGTTTTACTTTCCTTATTGTCTTGAAATGGAAGTAAGTAGATGACATACATACATATATATATATACATAAATCCAGTAACTTTATAATGTCATATATTTCATTATTATTTCTTATATATACTTTATAATCATTCTTAAATGGTTAACATGGAGAATGAATCTCATCGCGTCGTGGAGACGGTAGTCCGTACGTACGCACGAGCGATGATATCATTTCCATAAATATTGAACTGAATTGGATTGGATTATACAATATATCAGAATAAATATTATGTTGTAATAACTATGTATAGTTATTCTTTACACCATTATACCCATCCATGTAAGGTGGTGGTGGAAAATAGATTACACCACGGCGTGGAGACGGTATTCCGTACGTACGCACGCGCGGTGATTTCTTTTTCCGTAGGATGGATAGATGGTGAAATAGGGTTGTTTCATATTTATAATAACATATCAGTATATGAGTGATACTGATGTTATTACTTCATAATGAAACAACCTAATAAGAAGAAGTGGAAGAAGAAATAAAGATGAAAGAATTGGTAACGGTAATTACCTCTTCTTTGAAGCGCCTTTTGGAGACCTCCTCTTAGGGAACTAAAATTGGTCTTTGAGGAAGACCAGAACCTCTAGGATATTTCTAGGGAAGTGGAGAAGAGATTTTGGCAGGGGTTGGCCGAGCTTGAGTGCTCAAATTGGTGTGAGGAGGAGGGGGAGGAGGTGTCCTTTTATAAGGGAGGAGAGGGGCACCTTAGGAATATCTCAAAATATTATTTTATATTAAAGTCAAAATCGGTTTATAATGGTTCCAAAGGGTCTTATTTCGAAGATAAAGTGGGGATGGGTCAAAATCCTATCAACCAATAGGATTTAGACAAGTTTAGGTTCTTATTTTAACCTTATCAATTAGATTTAACTCTAAGTTAAATAATTTAACTTTTACCGTGTCTTTTTGTTTTCTTTCACTATATGGTTAATACACTTACTATAACATGCCAAACGAACCCCAAATTGTATATTATTAATAAATATATCCTTATCTAAGTCATTTGGCCGAACCTTAGATTTTTAGGAATAAAATAACAATTAATAATATAATATTTTATTTAAAAACTATTTTGTGTCAATTTTGACACTATTTGATATATGATTTTTGTGAAAGTCATAACAGAATTATATGTTCGAACCAAGTTGATTAAATCAAAATTAATATATCATAGTAACCTAGAAAATTAGTGGAATTCATAAAAAGTCTCAAATTACATTCATTTGAGCATTTATAACATCAATTATGTTAATATTTCCTTAAAAGGGTAATTACTGCATCATCGTTGTGTCATAAATAAATTAATTTATTTAAAGTCTAAAAATTATAAATAAAATATCATTATGTAGGAAATATTTTTATCTTTCTAATGAATATTTATAGTCGAATTTATCTTATGTATAACCCCATATTAAAAATGTTTTAGTTATTAAACTTTGATTTTAACTATTTTAACTATTCATTAAATAATATAATATTAAATGTCATAATCTAATCCAAGTGGACCTAAATGATAATATTTTACACTTAAGGTTGTTTTTGGTCGAGATACACTTTTCCAATAGAATTAGGACATGTGTTAGGGTAATATTAATATCATTCTTACCCTTAATTACCCTATTTACTTTTAACCGTGGTAAATAAAAGTAAAAAGTTACTATTCACCAAAAATTATTTTCATCTCATTGAACCACATTTTACTTACTGACATCAACCGTGTCTCTCGGATTTTTGAAATTCCCTTCACAGAAGCGGTAAAATTAAGTTTTATGAAAAATTCAGTTTTTTAACTACCACTTAGTAGTTTCACTATTCATCAAAAAATGAAGGTTTTCAGAAAAATGCCAAAATTTCATCCTAAGCTATATTTCATATTCCAAATTCAAAAATGAAGTCTATTTTACCAAATTCATAACATAGAAGTTGCATTAATTAATTTTATAATTAAATCCCGCTGTTAAAACAAATAGCATGTTTTTAAGAAACAATATCTATCAAAAGATTGACACTTGATTATGTCTGGTTTAAATGTGAAATTACATCTAATGACCAACATTGTATTAAATTGTAAAAATATATTCTAAATATACTTTAAAACCACTCAAATTAATAATTTATCACTATTAATTATTTCGATTAAAAAAATTGTTTTTAATTATAATTTAGTAATTTTCACTATTCATCAGAATATGAAAGTTATCCGAAAAGTACCAAAATTTCACCTTAGGCTAAATTCGATACTCCGAATCTAAAAATGAATTTCATTTTGAAAAATAAGATTTACAGAGTTTTAAAAAGTGGTTATTACTATTCATAACGGCTAGTTTTAATAATATTTTAATAGCATATCGTTGTTTAGTGAAACTCGGTATTGCGTATTACACACGCTATCGAGGAAGGTCGTGATTGCATGTAATGCAAGGCAAGTCAAGGATGAGTGTTGTGCAAGCTCCTTTTGGTGTAGCGTACAACACAAGACTTTAATAAAATTAAAAAGAATATATTTTTTTATAAAATCTTGGGCTGTTACATTCTACCCCCCTTAAAATGAATTTCACCCTCGAAATTCGTCGGGGTTATAAATGGTTTACTATTCGAAAGTTTCTTTAATAGAAACCCACATCGTAAAAAGGAATATCAAAACCAATCTTTAAAAACAAAAGTATGAAACGTAACGGTTACCCAAATAAACTAATCATTGGGTTTCCACATAGGTGAAAATATGGATATGGAAGAGAAATCTAACCATCATGTTCTGATGGAGAGTGGTAGAGAACATGGCTATAGAAAATCCAGTAATCACAAATCCATATATTTGTGATGATATAAGGTACCATCTGATTCATCAGGTATAAGATCACTAGGACAACATTTTTGGTTTTCAAGATCATTTCCCTAAAGTTGAAAATTAGAATTAGAATAAATACTTACTTTATTTTGGTACAATCTCACTGTTGTTCGTGCCTTGATCAATTTCCACTTCATCTCTTAAATAAATGAAGTTGAATTTGTTATTCATGAAGTGTTAGCAGATCATGTGATAGAATGACGGGTCATTCCATCTGTCTCAAACAAAAGGTTAGCAAAAATTATATGCATAAGTCGATCTATAGTGAGATTAATCATATATGGTTCCTAAAATGGACTTATACTTCATATATCATACTGCTTAATATAATAAAACTAGTTTCTACTAAACAAGGACTTCCTGTAGGGCAGTGGTAGGTGATAAAGGCCAGTCGCACTTCGGTTGTGGGTTCGATTCCTACAGCGTTGTCCGAAGCGATGGGCTGTCGCCCGTCCTGCAGGTTGTCCTTTTTCTAAAACTAAGTTACTATAACATCCCATAAATAATATCGAAAAAACTTCTATCCTTAAAACATACTAACTTATGTCCAACATAATCCATTCCAATCTTTAGTCCTATCCATAATACTGCAGTCCATTCTCATAACATAGTGAAAATGATTACCAGAGATTTAATACCATCGTTGATCCCCATATATCATAAGATATATCTTGTTGGACACATTCCAAACATTCAAAGGCCTTAATCTTGTACTCTCTTGAATACCCATTGAACCTTAGTGAAAACTTGAATGCAGTTAAAAGTTAACACTTTCCACATACCAAAATCCTCAAAATTCTATATACTCAAACCATGATATCACTTAGTCCTTATATCAATCATGAGCTCATGAATACTGTTAAACATTTCATTTTCCCGTTTTCCCTTCATTATGCGCATAATATCTCAATCACTTTGAATACCACATTAGACCAATACATAAATATTCCAATATTCCAAGATACAACATTATTTTGGAATCCCATTACATAAACACTTAATCATTCCACCACATCGTTGTCATATTCAACATTGCCAATAGTGATCGCATGTGACTTCCCTTTGTCCTTTGCCTTAAGAGGTTGCTCATGTCGATCATCACTAACCCTTGGATTAGGGCATTTATTAGCATAATGCCCCATTTCCTTGCACTTGAAGCATTGAAGTGTTGGTTGTACGTTCTCTGCAGTGTTTGCTTTATTCAATTCATTAGAATCCCATTTTCCATTACTTCGACACTCAGCTGCTCGATGACCTTCTTTTCCACACTTAAAACATTTTCTAGTCCCTTTAAGACAATCTCCACCATGCTTCTTTCCACACTTTGTGCATAAGGAAACATTCATCTTCTTTTTACCATTATTCTGAGATTTCTCCTTGAACTCCATCTTTCGTTTCTTGTCAAAACCATGAGATGGATATGTAACACCAACTTCCATTTCTACCTTGATAGCACAACGCACAATTTCTTCATAGCTACTGAAGTCTCTTATAGCTAATGCCCTTCGAAGACTTGGTTTTAAGCCACTGAAAAATCGATCAACTTTACTTTCAGGTTGGATGATAATACCAGAAGCGTACCTTGCAAGTCTTGTAAAATTCGCTTCATAGGTACCAACAGATTCATCATCCCTTTTCTTCAGTTCAAGAAACTCTTTCTCCATCTTTGTTCGGAGAATACGAGGGAAGTACTTATTGAAAAATAAGTTCTTGAACTCGTCCCATTCCATAGACTCAATTTCATCCCTTTGCCTCGTATTCTTAATAAGATTCCACCATTGATCAGCATCTCCTTCCAAACGATACACTGCTAGGATGACTTTATCATGTTCAGAACATTGAAGAACTGAAAATATCTTTTCAGTAGTACTAATCCATTGTTCAGCAACTAATGGATCAGTAGACCCACTGAAAGAAGGTGGACTCTGCCTCATGAAGGATTCAACAGAATGTTGCTCCTTCCTTTGATCGTTTGGAAGTCCTACATGATTCATAGCTTGAGAAAGTTGTGTGAGCATGGCTACAAGATTTTGCGTTCCGGCTCCCATATCGTTTGGTTGCTCAGGGGGACAATCATTGCATTTCCCATCACATTCCGCATTAACACGGTTCCTTCGGGTTCCAGCCATCGTCTAAAACCCCAAAAGAATAGTATGAGAGGCAAAAATCATGCTAGGGAAAACAACATAATAAAGGGGTAGTACCCTCAATATCTAACATCTTAGGTTAAATTCGAAGATCGTTAGCGCAATTCTAGGACTATAACCTATAGGTATACTTAACCTTAGAGACATCCCTAGACATACCTTAGAAATATCTCTAGGGATCTCACTAACGTTTTCACATCCTAGTTTCCAAAGGTTGACTAAACCTTTCCTCTGATACCAAATGTAGAGACCCGTATCTTAACGTACATTGACATTACATTACTTTTGCGGAATACTTAGTACATAACAAAAACACACACACAAGGATCGTAATAGTTTAGTGTCTTTGGAAACTCGGAATATAATCTTCTAATCGTGGTGAAAGATCTTCAAAATCTCCCATAAAGATCTTCATTTTTATTACCTAAAACCTTTCTTTATATCCTGGGGAAAAGAAAACATAAAAGGGTGAGCTCAAATGCTCAGTAAGGGTATACAAAAGAAATAAAAATCATATCATATCTTTTTGAAAATCATAACCTGCAAAAGAGATCATAATATCTTAACATGGAACAAATCATAGAAGTGAAAATGAGATCACCATAATCATAACATGAAACTTGAAACTTTGTGGCATGCACACATAATCATGGAAAATCATTTCTTGTTAGTCATGACTCATTGCCAAGACTATCTTAGTGGACAAAGTCCCTTTCTGAATCGAGTAACCCTCGTTTCAGTACTGTTCCACTGAACCGGTATAACCTACCGTTCCAGCCCTGTCTATCTCATGAGATATAAAATCTTTACCCAATGCATTGGAGGGAGATATAGGTCCCACCCATCTTATAATGAATCCTTTCTTATGTGTTCCACATAATCATAAATCATACATCATCGCATAACACATGTAACAAAAATGGGATTCTTGAAACATCATGACATCATAAAACAAATCATATAAGGTAAATGACTTCATAAAAATAATTCCCTCACAAAATAATCAAATCAATGTAATAATAGGGATAAAAACATAACCCTTTATTGTCTTAGATGGAAAATAATTTTGATAAAACACTTGAACTCCATTCTTGAAGAAAATATCCTTTCTTCTTCAAAAACACTTTTCTTTTCTTAACATGTCATACAATTATAAACTAAAAGAAGTTGATTAAAAATAAACTTGAAAACTTGTAAAGGAATCTTCTTGGAAATAATGTTTTAAAAATCCCTTCATGCCGTATAAGTTAAAAAAAACATTCTCCGTACTTTTGTCGGAAAAGTCAAAAAGTACCTCGTACGAAAAACGAAAAAAGATTCCTTTCATATTCTTTACTAAAAACTCACCGAAGGGTAAAAATGGATTTAAACAATTGTAGGTGGATGGAAATAATATTACATATTGATGAAACATGGATGTGGATGATAAAATACACCCCAGTGAATACTTACGAATAAACAATCTCGGATAAAAATGAGATTGTGATATTTCCCTTACCTTATGTCCGACTTGCTTTGTAAGTGTACAAACCTCCTGTATAATGATTTAAATCATGTTATTGACTTATTCCAGAATCATATTCATTGTTATGATATCATATATGGTTCACTTATGACATTATATTACCCGTTCTTTTGTAAATTCCATGTTAAAGAAGCGTTTTGGGTAAAATCGTTTCATTTATCGTAGGTGTTTTGACTTGTTGTTCTTGACATCATTATTACTTATATCATGATCTACTTACTTCCAGAATATAAAATATGATTTATATATCATATATATTCAGTATATATATATATATAATAGATAGATAAATAAAATGAAAAACACCGTTCATGGAGACGGTAGTCCGTACGTACGCATGAACGCTGTTTTACTTTCCTTATTGTCTTGAAATGGAAGTAAGTAGATGACATACATATATATATATATATATATACATAAATCCAGTAACTTTATAATGTCATATATTTCATTATTATTTCTTATATATAATTTATAATCATTCTTAAATGGTTAACATGGAGAATGAATCTCATCGCGTCGTGGAGACGGTAGTCCGTACGTACGCACGAGCGATGATATCATTTCCATAAATATTGAACTGAATTGGATTGGATTATAAATTATATCAGAATAAATATTATGTTGTAATAACTATGTATAGTTATTATTTACACCATTATACCCATCCATGTAAGGTGGTGGTGGAAAATATATTACACCACGGCGTGGAGACGGTATTCCGTACGTACGCACGCGCGGTGATTTATTTTTCCGTAGGATGGATAGATGGTGAAATAGGGTTGTTTCATACTTATAATAACATATCAGTATATGAGTGATACTGATGTTATTACTTCATAATGAAACAACCTAATAAGAAGAAGTGGAAGAAGAAATAAAGATGAAAGAATTGGTAACGGTAATTACCTCTTCTTTGAAGCGCCTTTTGGAGACCTCCTCTTAGGGAACTAAAATTGGTCTTTGAGGAAGACCAGAACCTCTAGGATGTTGCTAGGGAAGTGGAGAAGAGATTTTGTCAGGGGTTGGACGAGCTTGAGTGCTCAAATTGGTGTGAGGAGGAGGGGGAGGAGGTGTCCTTTTATAAGGGAGGAGAGGGGCACCTTAGGAATATCTCAAAATATTATTTTATATTAAAGTCAAAATCGGTTTATAATGGTTCCAAAGGGTCTTATTTCGAAGATAAAGTGGGGATGGGTCGAAATCCTATCAACCAATAGGATTTAGACAAGTTTAGGTTCTTATTTTAACCTTATCAATTAGATTTAACTCTAAGTTAAATAATTTAACTTTTACCGTGTCTTTTTGTTTTCTTTCACTATATGGTTAATACACTTACTATAACATGCCAAACGAACCCCAAATTGTATATTATTAATAAATATATCCTTATCTAAGTCATTTGGCCGAACCTTAGATTTTTAGGAATAAAATAACAATTAATAATATAATATTTGATTTAAAAACTATTTTGTGTCAATTTTGACACTATTTGATATATGATTTTTGTGAAAGTCATAACAGAATTATATGTTCGAACCAAGTTGATTAAATCAACATTAATATATCATAGTAACCTAGAAAATTAGTGGAATTCATAAAAAGTCTCAAATTACATTCATTTGAGCATTTATAACATCAATTATGTTAATATTTCCTTAAAAGGGTAATTACTGCATCATCGTTGTGTCATAAATAAATTAATTTATTTAAAGTCTAAAAATTATAAATAAAATATCATTATGTAGGAAATCTTTTTATATTTCTAATTAATATTTATAGTCTAATTTATCTTATGTATAACCCCATATTAAAAATGTTTTAGTTATTAAACTTTGATTTTAACTATTTTAACTATTCATTAAATAATATAATATTAAATGTCATAATCTAATCCAAGTGGACCTAAATGATAATATTTTACACTTAAGGTTGTTTTTGGTCGAGATACACTTGTCCAATAGAATTAGGACATGTGTTAGTGTAATATTAATATAATTCTTACCCTTAATTACCCTATTTACTTTTAACCGTGGTAAATAAAAGTAAAAAGTTACTATTCACCAAAAATTATTTTCATCTCATTGAACCACATTTTACTTACTGACATCAACCGTGTCTCTCGGATTTTTGAAATTCCCTTCACAGAAGCGGTAAAATTATGTTTTATGAAAAATTCTGTTTTTTAACTACCACTTAGTAGTTTCACTATTCATCAAAAAATGAAGGTTTTCAGAAAAATGCCAAAATTTCATCCTAAGCTATATTTCATATTCCGAATTCAAAAATGAAGTCTATTTTACCAAATTCATAACATAGAAGTTGCATTAATTAATTTTATAATTAAATCCCGCTGTTAAAACAAATAGCGTGTTTTTAAGAAACAATATCTATCAAAAGATTGACACTTGATTATGTCTGGTTTAAATGTGAAATTACATCCAATGACCAACATTGTATTAAATTGTAAAAATATATTCTAAATATACTTTAAAACCACTCAAATTAATAATTTATCACTATTAATTATTTCGATTAAAAAAATTGTTTTTAATTATAATTTAGTAATTTTCACTATTCATCAGAATATGAAAGTTATCCGAAAAGTACCAAAATTTCACCTTAGGCTAAATTCGATACTCCGAATCCAAAAATGAAGTTCATTTTGAAAAATAAGATTTACAGAGTTTTAAAAAGTGGTTATTACTATTCATAACGGCTAGTTTTAATAATCTTTTAATAGCATATCGTTGTTTAGTGAAACTCGGTATTGCGTATTACACACGCTATCGAGGAAGGTCGTGATTGCATGTAATGCAAGGCAAGTCAAGGATGCGTGTTGTGCAAGCTCCTTTTGGTGTAGCGTACAACACAAGACTTTAATAAAATTAAAAATAATATATTTTTTTATAAAATCTTGGGCTGTTACACCAAGACTTGAAATGTGTCAGGTGGTGTTCTAGGTCTCCTGATCCATTAAAAGTTTGTAAGGTAGGATTCCAAAAATTCGGTGGGGAATAGTTTCATGTAACCATTCAGGGTAATCTTTTACCTCTAGATGAATTGGTTCATTTTCCCCTTATATAGCCTCCATTTGATCATACATTCATATTAATAGTGGAAGACATGGTCGAGCACTGACAAGATGGAACTACCTATATTTGTTTTATATAGCTAGTCTCGGTTATCCTAGGGTAGTTCACTTGGAATGCTCTTACCTTCTGTACTAATCGAGGGAACTAAAAAAGCCCTTTTAGTGATGGATATAAGTATATTAGTATCCTAGATCAAAAAAATGTTGATTAATTGGATCAAACTTTATGTAAAAGATGAAAAAATACCCTTCAAGGGGATCTATTGAGAATGAATAACAAGGATCTATTTGAAGAAAATTCCCAACATGGATATTTTCTCTGAGTAATTACCCTGTATCTCTTCGACTATTTCATTTCCTCCTTGAATTTAGAAAATATTTACTTAATTATTAGAGGTTTAAATTCTTTTTCTAATAGGTTCATCATAGTCACAAATTTTCATTTTTCACAATTAGAGGCATACAGAAGAGGCTGAAAATTTGATAGGGTACAGAAATTTTTTTCTACCTTTGATTTTTGGTATTCAAACATTATTCAGTAATTTTGGTGTGGAATGTTTTTCAAATAGTTTCATCCTCCATTTATTCTTTTACTTTTTCTTTATGTTCTTTAGCATATTCTAAACTAATTCTAACAACATGTACTAGTTCACAATGTATTGTAGGAATCATATCTACATTGTAAATATAAGATGCTTGGTCACCCTTGGGCCATCCATTGAGTGACTCGTAAAGATATTTAAGAGTGGTTAACTTCTTGACATGTTACTTTGTATTAATACCTTTACAAGGATTCATATATTCTTTATAGGATTCCCCTAGGGTTTTTTTGAGGAGGGTAATCTGACGAGAGTCTCTAGAAAACCTCATTTTATACATTACATAAGAGAAATAAGGGTTACAAGATAACAAAAAAATGTGTATAATCATTTTGAAACACGTATCTTAAATGAGAAAAGACCGATCATTGATGATGAGGGGGTTTAGGTAAATGATACCTAATCCATATGGGATGGGGATTCTCCTATTCTATTTCTACAATATTTCATACTAGTTTTGTTGATCTTGAAGGAGAATTATATGGTAAAAATTCTTCCCCATCTACAGGCTTAGGTTTCTCCTGTATTTTCATTACTATTATTTTCACTACTTCCCCATTTTTCTTATGAATCATTTTCGAAGTATTATCTAGGTGAAAATAATGCTCTTATCATGATACACCTAATATTTTATGTAATTTCATCATATGAGTTTTGGATTTACTTAGATAAATATATTATTTAATATTCATAGGTACATGAGGTATGATCCTTTATATATCTTTATCTCAGTAGATTTAATGATTTTGAGATTTTATTAGGGTAAATTATTACTAAGTATACTAGCTATGGTGTGTATCCCTCTATTCCATGAGTCAGAATGGGGAAATGAAATTTTATGTCACTATTGGTTGAATTTTCTTGTTATGGAGGGAAGTGAAATGTATCACCCTTTGTTCTATACATCCTCTAATATGCACATTGGATGGGTTATTAGTGATCAACTGACATAAAATACTCTGAGAATCATTACATACACACTGAATACCCTCCTTCTACATTCTTAATTTTCAATGTATTTTTACTAAGAGTTAATTCAAGTCAATATTCCAGTGAAATTATTCTATTTAACATTTGATTTTATGATCATAAGGAGGGATTTCATGGTACTTATGAAGAGAATAGTTATCATGATTGATCTCATTATAATCATGAAGTATGAAATCATATAAAATTATATAGAGAGAAACTCAAGACTTGTTGGTTGCAAATTTGGGAGGAGAACCTTCCCAAGTACAACTACTGCTTCCTAGATATGGAAAAGAGTTAACATGATCTTATTAAAACATTGATAAATGGTTGATTTACTCAATAAAACTAGTAAAAATTATATTAGGTACATGGTCATACTTCTGGGGTTCAGATATATACTATAGTGAGACTTCTTAGATGTTCACTATTGGGTGGTTAGAGTCACCTATCATGTATAGTGAAATTTATATATAGGATCCTTCACAGGTGAATCCAATAAATATTTTGGGACATGATAATAAGTTTTCATTGTTTTTGTAGGAATGTATTCCTACTATGATGTGTCTATTGTAATGGGATGATTATCTCTATTTGGAATGAGAATGTGTACATGATCCTGTTGTACATTTATCTCGAGACTGTTCCTACGACCCTCCCAGATGGGAGTAAGAATTTTTGCCTTCTCCTAATTATCCTTTGAAGTGTTTTGATGAGATACTCTAGTGGTGGGGGTGGGAACATATTACCTTCCCTTGGATGATACTACTACTAATATATGTTGACATAATTTTTAATGTGGGTAGGGTTGTATAACTACCCCTCTATTGTATTCAAGATATTCCGATGGGATTTTTCTGTAAGAATGAGAATGTGTTCCAAGTACTGGGTTGGAGAAATAATGAGTTTTTGATCATATCATCTAGTTCTCAACAAAATATCCCGACGAGATCCATGTGTGGGGGGTAGGAATGTGTGTTTCCCATTGTTCATTATTGGTATACACTAACAAACTTCTTTGGGTACTTCCATAATGCGATGGAAGGATTTATAGAAATTTACAAGGATGCATTTCTTATCAAAGGTTGTACCTGATGTATATTAGTGGGATTATATAGTGGAATTAAGGATGTGGTAACACCCCCATTTTTTGATATTTTTCCACCTGTGATGTGTTTTCCTAGTAGCTTGGGTTTGGGTAACCTAAGATGGTACTCACAAGGTAGCATCTTCATCTTGATGAGTTCTTGATTTATTTTATATCTTTTAGTGATGATTATTAAAAGGAAACCTATTAGGTTAATCATGTACTATAGTCAGGCTGCTATTAGCCTCATGGTATGACTCCCTATAATAATAGAGGAACTTACTACTATGTTACGAGGATAGGATCCCGAAACGAGTTGAAAAAAAATATGTATCACTTGATTATTTTCCACCACTCCTCATTTGGAGGATGTTTGGTGGGGATTATTATCCTATAAGTATTCACATGTGACCTCCAATATTGGGATATAACCATTCAGAGAGTAATCCAAAACTAGTGCGTTTCCACCTAATGTTGAAGAAGTTGGGTGGGTGACAGTGTCTAGTGGTTTAGTGAGGATCCATCCCATATGACTATATATGAATAATTTTTTCATGATTGAGATAGATCTATTTGGGTTAGATGTATTTCTAGTGGATGTGTCTGAGAAACAAATAAATCAAACAATAAAACCCATCAAAGTAGCATCACAAGTGACCAGAAACTTATTGGAATAATTTATATACAGGATCTATATTGGGAAGATTTTACTTTTGTAAAAATAAGAATGAATAAATGAAATAATGAGAGGTCATACCAGTTATTTTTTAATGAAATATTCATGTTAGGTTCACCCTTTTATCTCACATGAAGGGATAATATGTTATTTGTGTAATTTCCCACACCATTTGGATGGATTCCAACACGGTTTATTGATGGAACCAGAAAATCTTAATGATTACCACATCTGTGAAAGACTGTGGGACCTATTTTTGAATGTAGTTTTCAATTGTGTTATTTTATAAATGATTGTTAGGAACTCACATTAGTCTAGAGGGTGGGATTTGAGGACCACGATACACTATTGGGGTGATTTATTGCTAACCTTGGGACCTAATTATATATTTAAGACATATTCTTGAATCATTACCAAATCCTAGTTTAGGAATGGTTTACCCTCTTATATTTTATTTTATTTATTATCATATATGTACATGAAACATCTATATGTATTAGAGGTTATCCATCAATGAAACCATTTTTAAGTGTATAGTGTTCTCCATTAATGGATCCATTTATATACATTAGAGGTTCTCTATCAATATAATAATATGTATATATAAGGGGTTATATATTAATGGATATATATATATCAAAGTTTTTACATCTTATTTTCTTATTTACATGTTAATGAATTGTTTGAATGGATTATTATTTAAATGATCATAATTGGTCACTATGAAATTTTTGGCCATACAAGAAGGTGATTGTTGGTTTGGTGTTGGGATAAAGTCCTTAATTGGTCTCCTTATTTATCCAATAGAATGTAATTATATCCCATGTAGTTACGTTAAAATTAATAGGATAGATCATACCTTTTAAGGTCTTGTGGAGAGGACTAGACCATGCTATTTTAGCATCATGTAAGAAGCACATTCTAGAGCAATGTGCCTAGAAAATATTTTGGTTGGGATTAAACATGAGAATCCCTTTATAGATGAAGGGAACCAAAAGGAATATACCCCTATACGTGGGGTACAATCTAATAGGGAATATGAACCAATAATTATAGTTATAGGATTAATATATTGGTTTTGAGCTTCATAGAGGTGTCCTACATATCCAGTTAGGATAGGAATCAAATCACACATAGTTTTGGATGGTTAGGGATTACATATAAGGAGGAGGACGAAAATGAAATACCGGTGAAGATGGTGACATAATCATGTTTTGTCCCTAATACTACATGATTAATTCTTTGTTTGATAAATAAGTAATGCTAATAGATTGGTCACATTACCTAATTGGATACAAATCAGACTAATATCAGAATTAGAATCCCAGGGTTATAGACTCCCCTAATGATTTAAAAGGGATAGGATTTGGAAGTTAGGAGGGGTATGAAATCCTACAAGAAAGGATAGGGGCTTAAACTAGGAGGGATTCCCTCTTATCTTCTCCTCACTTATTGATGGATGAGGGAGAGTCTGCAACTGGGAATCTAGGAAGAAATACTAGGAGATTACTCCAAAAGGGATTACCAATATTGTCTTTCAGTGTGTTTCTAATCCACATATTGGGGATTAAATTATTATTTATTAGAAAAAGAATTTCATGAATTCTTCCTAGTTCACATCATGTTTAGGGAAACATGCAAGAGGTTAATGCTTTATCATGAACCGAGAAAGTTCACACTTCAACATCTAGGATTATGTTCCTTGTTACCAAGGTAATATTGGATTGAAAATGTCCCAAAAAACTATACCAATTATGGAGGTTAATTGGGAATAATACTTTAAAACGGTAATGCATGATCTAAGGGGTGGTGGAACATTGGTGTGCCTGATAGCCCAATCATACAGGTTTGGTGGCCTTGGGGGGGGGGGGGGGGTCTTACTTCATGAATCCTTGGGTTTTGGATTTCACCTAAGAGAACCATTTGGATACTTCATGAAGGGGATAATATGAATAAAAATGATACATGAAAATTCTGTGTTGATATTAGTGATTTAAATACCCAAATGATACCCCATTTCACATGCTAGTATCTCTATGCGAGATGGTGGATATCACAAAAGGTTCACTTCTAAAATGGGAATTCCTTCGATAATGGATTACTTTATGAGGGAGAGTATCGCCTATATGGAAGACATGTTGAGCCACCTTTTTAACAAAGGATTCAATTTTTAGTCACAAACCTTTTATAAAGTGCTCATTTGTGGTTAGTTTTCTCTTGCATTATGGTGAGATCCATGAAATTGGAATTTTTCACTCTAAGTGTTGCTCCTTCTCTAAAATTTCTTTCTATATACCCTTGTATCTTGATTTTGAAGATATTATAGTATTTATAGGAATTATTGGAAGAAATTGGTTTCCCAAAATGGATGGACACATATCTTTTCAGATGCTATTATTTAGGGAAAAAATTAATGCCACATCCTGGAAATGAATTTCATTTTCAGGTGAAAATAGACACCCACTCTCTAGAAAAATGTATTTAATTTTGGGGAGGTGGCAAGGGCACAATCGATGCCTCACCCAACAATTGATTTTTGTTTATTTGGGTATATAGGTACCATTTAACTTTTCAAATGAATTTAGTTTGTGGTAGTTGGAGGGGGGTATGTGGATGTTTCATTTACACACAGTGATTTAATGTTCTATGAAGGAGATTCAGATTAAAATGTGGTTTTATGTACTTATTAAAATCTAATCTGAATTGTTTTTTATCTCATTGTCAGCTTCAATAATTTTGTCGAATAACTTTCATAGTTTATTTGAAAAAATTTAGGCATAAACAATGACCTAGAGATAATCCTCTCAAGAATGTACTTATGAACAATAGATAAATATCTTCCTCCAACCTCTCAAGAATTTAAGAGATATTCATGAATCCTTCAAGAATTAATATATTATTCCTATGATTAATGAAAAAATATGTAGGTGATAAAAATAAAGTTCACTAGAACTAGGAAATAAGACAATGATATTCCAGGTTTCAAGATCAATTGGGGATCACTGTAAGAGGGATTATACCCTTGGATCCTATGATGTAATGATATTACAATTAGAGTTGTCAACCAAATCATCAATGAAGAAATAATTGAAAAAATTATTTCTAAATCAGTCTATAAATTAATTGTAATTACATGTGATGATTCTTCTATTTGGTTATGGAATTAACATGTAAAATAATCATTAACTTAATTCCATTATCCATTAAATTCTTCATCATGAAAATATTATAGTATTCATTGATTAAGATAAAAATTTGCGTCTTCCATGGAAGATAGGTACTTACGATTCATCCAAAACCATCATTGTATGAATCCTTGTGTGGGAATATTGTACTCTGACATACTGGGATAAGGTTGATTCAAGTATTATAGTTAGTCTAGATCTAGTTTATGATTATAATGGGAAATTATTATCTATCTAAAATTATATAAAGTCAACTCAATGTTTCTAAAAACTCTACGATGTCAATCAGATGAGAGTACATGGAGTCTTTAATATGGTGCATGGATTCTTGAAGGAATTAGTTTTGAAGGTTTTTGTATGATTTAATTATAAGGGGAATCTAATTATAATGCACCTTGGGATATGATTGATATTTTTTTAGACACCTAAGTTCTCAAAAGTATATGATATCTTACTTGTCTCGCTATTTTTGAAGTACATTCCACACCCAACACATAAACTCACAACTAATGAAATATAGAAAGTTCCTGAATTATCATATGAGGTAGAATATATATATATATATATATTTATAATAGAGAGAAAGTATTATGGAAATATATTAATCATCATGTTAAGGTACTTTTGTAGAATCACTATTTGAAGGTAGTGACATGGGATCTTGGGGAAGAAATGTTGAATGTTTTCCCACATTTAATTATAAAATGATGTATGCCCAATTGTTTTTGGAAGAAATTATTGAAGGGGGAGAATATAATCCCAAATATTTCATAAAAATAAATAAATATCTCATTATAATAACTATCACATAATGTATGTTACTTTATTTCACCATAGTATTACACTACAAATTGAAGAGTCGCACTTTCAATAATAGATACAAATAAAAATAAGTATGATATAAAATATATGGGAACACCATAATCTTATAATTTTGGGATTATATCCTATAAATAATCGTAATAATAAAAGATAAATTATTATAATATATAAAATAAAAATCAAAATAAGGGAAAATTTAAAGAGACTAAGATTCTGATATGAATTATTTTAGATATTTGAATGAAATGTATTTATAATGCGTAACATAATGATTAAAAAGTTAAAGTGATCATAAAAATAAAACCATGGTCAATACAATAATAATGTAATTGTTATATATAACATATATGCATTATAAATACATAATCTCATATTGTAGTAATAAAATGGATAAATTTTAATAATTTCAATCAATGAATGATAATGTAATTCCATATATAAATAAATATATATGTTCAAGAATGATAAATATTTCTTAAAATGGGGGTTTTAAACTTATTTATCTAGATGCATGATTTTAAAATATAATAAGTGTTTTTATTTTATAATATGATTTATCTTATATAGTGAATGATTTTCATAGAAATACATAACATTTAGGGTCAGTGTAGAAAAATTAGAAAAATGATCAATTTGTTTTAGTATTTTATGTGTCAATTAAATTTTAAGGTGAATTATAAAATACAGTATGAATATATGAAATATGTTATAATTTCATTATTTTTCATAAATTATTTAATTAATAATATAAATAATTTTGTTACCTAAAGTAAGAAAAATTATTAAAATAATTTATTTCAAAATATTAAAATCAATTTCCAAAACATATAAAGTAATTTCCATGTAAAAATGTATTTTAAGGATTTAAAAACAATTCATTATGAAAACATGTGTTTTCTATGGAAAAAATAATACAAATTAAGTAAGTTGTTCTATTTAAATAATATATTTTAATTTTTATAATGTCTAATTCAATGATCATAGAAATTTGGTGAGCCAATGGTTATTTATTTTCTACAAGATTAGTTTCCATATCCTATGTATAGTGATTGTTAAAAAATTCTCCTTTTTTTATAAATATGAACCCATTATACCATTTCTATTAATTTTGAACCCATTGAGCATAAATTTTCTCTTAGTTTATCTCTTAGGAGTCCTTTTAAGAAGATCTTATGGTTATATGGTGTTTTTTCTCAATTATAAGGAAGAACATTTAATATGGTAAGGGTTCTTAATCTCCAGTCTTTTTTAATTTTTATCAATACTTTAAAATCAATTTAAATTTAAATTTAATATGTTTTAATACTTCTATATTATCAATCCTTTATCATTTTTAAATCTAATACTAGCATCCCCTATCACTATACCGACTTTATATGTTGTTATGTTGAAAAAATATTTCCATATCCATAAACATCAATATCGAAATCCTTAACATACCAGAAATTTGAGGTATTATAAATATATTATTTCAAATAGGGGATTATATCTATAAAAGTATGGTTATGATAACTTTTAGAAAGCCTATACCAAGTCCCTAGTGTAGCAAACCTTAATTTTTCACTAATGAACCTTTGGTATAAAATTATATGGCCTAAAAGTATATCTTTAAATAAATATTTAATCCATAATGTATATAAAATATGCTTGTGATATACTCATAATTTTTATTGGGGAAATTTATATCATTTATTTGGTCTCATAGAATTACAAACTATTGTATTCAATGGTTAAATATTATTTTTATCCTTATAAAATGAAATTATCCAACCCAATTAATCCCTTATCAATCATTTGACAATATTACTCTCCATTGTATTATAGAAATCCTATATGTATCAATTAAAATTGATGGATATTCACTTAGATAGATATATTATTACATTATCAAGGTAAATATTGATAATTTATATATCCATTAGTTTTATATAGATAATTATTGATCACTTATATATGTGTATCAATTGGGTTCTTTTGGAAAGAATACTGTATGTATTGTTTAACTATTCTATTTATATAATGGATGAATTCAAAATATTAATTGAAATGTGGATACTAGAATTATATATCCCCTTAATGCATTGGTAGGTCTATTGATACAATCTAGTATAGGGTAATGGGATCTTACTTACCCTTTATTTATGATGTCTTCATAAAAGGCCTCTAAGGTATGACTATGATGTCTTGGATTAAGCATTCCATCATTATGAGATCTATTATTTTTATCCATGTGATTATTAATTTTAATAAATTTTTCATCTTTTGATTTTTTATACTTATTCATTTCATTTATATTCAATAATTCGATTATTAATTCAGACCATATTATTTATTATATGTGTTAGGATCTCATGAAATATGATGAACATTGAGAGGGGAGGTGAATTAGTGTTGAAACCTTTTATTTTCATAATAGTCACTCACTCTCTTATTTTGAAAAAATACCACAATACCACCACAAAATAGAATGTAAATGAGGAACACATCAGATTTGTTAAAGAGATTCTCATCTTATATAGATGACTACATCATCAGCATATGATGTTTAATATCCCCACATAAAATTTCACTATTATTATAAAAATAAAGTTATATGAAATGGTATATCCTTGTACCTTCTACAATTATGGTATACACCTATTGAAATAAGAACCCACTTATGACATGGAGGAAGAAAATAATAATTTTGAAAAAGAGTCACAAAAAATCTTCAGTCAATAGGGGAATTGATGGATATGATCTTCTACCACTTCTATAAAACAACCTCATTGGGTTGTTTATTCTGACCCTTTTCATAACAATATTCATCTATCTCATTCTAAAATTTTATTCAGAGTAGTTACAGTACATAGATGACCACTTTGGGGAATCCTCATCATCTTTTTTTTTGCAAATACTCGGATCCACTTTCCTCATATTCACCAATAATTGTAAGAATCAATTTCTATAATTTTTAATGCATAAGTATGTGACCTAAATGAATCCATGATATCCTAATAGATATCTGGACATTAAATTACTATTTGTAGATATAGAATAATTATCAATAATGTTGATTGAATTTAAAAATGGTTCACCAGCTTTGAGTTCCCATTAATCTCAATTTCTTCTTAGTATATTCCTCATATGAGTATTTTAAATTACCCATATATTCTATTCTATGTATGAATTATCACATGAAATATTATTTTCATTGATAATTAAGTCTCACTGTGTAATATTTACATTAAATATTAGAACTAATATCAGCTAATATATTGGATTAATTCATTAATAATCACAACATTTAAAGACTGTAGAATAATATATTATATTCTTATTTAATATTACTTTTCAATTGGTAAAAATAATTTATTCTTACATATCTAATGGAAGGATCTTGTGCATACTTTTAAATCCTTTCATTTTCTATGAGTTAATTATAAATATCATAGTATAAATTTTACTATTCCACAGATTTAATCTGACATATCTCTAGGATAACTCATCTTACACACATATATATTTTGGGGGATACTATATATCAATAGATTAATCTTATTCATTATAAGTGTGATTTTATCTAACATAGTTTAAAATTAAAATCCTTTTCCAATTCTCCAAAAAATTCTTAATGTACATAAACTATAATTATTTTTCCCTAGATAGTTATATATGATATTTGTTAATCTCATATTTATTGAAATCAACTTCTAAAACCATTAAAATCAATTTTAAAATATTTGAAAATTTTATTTAGCCATCTCAAATATATTAATACCCATACACATGTAATAAAAATAAATTAAAATCATATTTTATGGGAACAATAATTTTCAGCCCTAGATTTGTTATTTATACCTTACATTTTTGTTCCATCAAAAGATACCAATTCGATATTAATAAACTTTTAACAATAGTGATGTATTTATTTTCAATATATCTATATGAAAAAAATGTATGTATAAGATTGGGTGATCCAAAAGAACCTAATAGATGATTATGGGGTGATGAGTTACTACTTACAGAAAAATGAGAAAATAAATTCTTGTTTTTTTCCTGAAATATCTTTCTGGACTTGTTATAGAAAGATGGATTTAATTATAAAATTATTTAGATGGTCACAATGTTAAATAAATTTTCTAATGAATGGGAGAAGTATACTATATGTAATATGATACATGTAAATTCAAGTTTCTAGATAATGGGTAGATTGAATAACTGATTATTAAATGATTAAAAAACTGGATAATTTATGAGAGAATCCCTTATAATGTTAATTAGAATGAATTCGTCTTAAATTAGTGTTGAAATAAACTTGGATAAATATTTGGAGAAGATTTTATTTGATGTAAAGTAGCATAGGATTATTTATGTTGATTTTTGAAAAATTTTCAATGTTAATTGAGTTGTAAAGTGACTAAGATAACTATTTTGAAAAAAGAAATTTATATTTTGAAGTCAAAAAAATGGGCCAACCCATAAGCTACCCCCTTGAGAATCTTTCTTTCAGAGAAAATGACTGATCTCAATGAAAGGCTAGTGAGGCTAGATATGGATGTTTAGAGAACCATTTTCTGTCTATGAAAACATGATGATTGTTGAGAAAATATAGGGTAATAACTATGGTTTGTGGAGGTAGCATGGTGGGCATTAATATTCTGAGGCACACTCAATTTGATAAACTTGTTTCATCCCCAACACAAGGACAATAAAATATTCATTATATGTGACATACTATTAATAATTTTTAAACGTGGACAAACATAGGGTGATACAAGATCACATGTCATCATCTTCTTCTACTAACACAATGATTTTTCATGTCACTAAAATGGAGTTTATGTCATACATACTATAATCGGGTGAGCCTCCAGGTGAGATATCAAGAATATTTCACTTAGGGAAATGTTATTAATCTACGGATTCTATAAGACATATTCCAGAAATAAATATAATTATATTTTTGGTACATCTAGAAGCTCATACAGAAAGATGATAACTTATACTTGAGAAGAAAATGAGCATATTATGATTGAAAGATAGGATGGTTTCTTATTATAATGGTTTTTTTATGTTCTTTCATAAAC
Source organism: Viscum album (assembly GCA_963277665.1). Taxonomy (NCBI): domain Eukaryota; kingdom Viridiplantae; phylum Streptophyta; class Magnoliopsida; order Santalales; family Viscaceae; genus Viscum; species Viscum album. The sequence goes on from OY728158.1 coordinate 784,338,521, forward strand.
AAACATCATAGTGATTTAAAAACCATGATTAAAGCTGAGTTAAATGGGATTTTTATTTATTTTGAATGATACTTGTCGATTGAGATGAGATTATTAGTACTAGGTCATGCAAATGAGGACCTCATTGCAGTAATAAGTTTATGATGAGTTCATATAAAGAATGAAAAATTTCATGAAAAAAATAATGCTGGCGAAAGATATGGAATTTCAAAGAAGGATATAGTCTACATAAAGAAATTAGAAGAATATAGAAAACTCTATATTTTTATTGTTTAAAAAAAATAAAGGTATAGGCTTAAGAACATGGATATAAGTTGAACCTAAATACACATTTAAACATGTGATTCCATAATTTTCAAAATCATGATGTAATGAGTGGCCATATGAGTTTTATACAAGTGACAAGCATTGAATTCTATAATCACTTACCTTAAATATTTGTAGCACATCATTTACATGGTAATGAATAGAAACAGTTTTTTTAAATGTTCTCTATTTGTATTTATGTATGTTTTAGAGGAGTCATTATGTGTTATACCTATATCATTATTATATTGAATGAAGGATCCTAAGAGATATTGTACTACACGATGGCCATGAAAATAAGTTCTATAATAAGAACTAACTCCATGATAAATATTATAGTTTTATGAAGGTATAACAACATTTGAGTTCTTTAATGAATGAGGATATAATAGAATAACCTGAACTAAATGTTACATGATGAACCATGTAGACAACTACATTTTAAATAAAAGAGTTTCACATGCGAGTAGTTATGATAATTTTTGGGTGATGTTCATGGAATGATTTAAAATATTGTGATTTTATTTCCACAAGATATGAGTTTATAGAAATTTATTTGAGTAGAGTTACCAAAAGAAGTTGTGTGATTTTGTTGTGAAAACAGTTTTGTGAATCATAATAGAGAGAACTTCGTGTATAAGTTCTAGAAGAAAAAATAAAAAGAACTAGAAGTTACTAAAGCTATTAAATAGTGGTAAATAATATTATATTATTTCTATGTGAATATATTAAAAACTTTTAAGTTGTTGGAAATAGATTACTATATATTTTTGGTTTTTAGATGTTAGAGTATACGACCAACTTGTATATAGTTCAAGTTTCTTACTCAGTGGTAGTCCAATACCAATGTAGGGAGAGAAGATCTAATCTTGTTGATTTAGTGACATATGAAGATGACTAAAGACCTAATTTATGGGTTTAGAGAAGTTTTTATAATTCCCATCATGAATATTATATATTGTTTGATATAGAATAAAATTTTCCTATGTGATTCGATGACATATTGGGGTTCCATAGAGCATGGTGTGATTTCATACTTAGTGTATGATACAATGAATAATACAAGGTGATTCATACCCATTGCAACCAACTTTAATTATAGTCAACTAGGTTCCCTATAAAACTTCTAACCTTTACTAATGAATTTATAGTTTCTACTTAAAAAAATAGATAATACATTTACACAGATGTAAAAATGGATGTTTCAAAAAAAACATTAAAGACTAAGTAAAAAATTGGAAAATAAGTTGTAGAAAAAATGAATGAAAAATTATAATTCACCACCACTATAAGGTAAAATGAGTGGAAAAGTTTGTCTGAATATATTTATTATGATTATATTAATGAATTGAGTTCTATTTTTGATTTTTTTTATAAATGGATTACCTAGTGATTTATACTCCCCTCATAAAGATTATTTTAAAATAATACTTATTGAGGTTATTACATAGATATTTTAGTTTATTATGGGATTAGTGGATGAAATATCTTAGTTATAACAATAATTTAATGTTCTTTATAAATATTTGAAATTGAGGATGAAAATGTTGGAAAACCAAATGAAGGGTATAGATGTGAAAAATTACTTCTTATTTTCCACAAAATAATGAGAAACTTGGGTACAGAGAACATGAAGAGTAAAGTTAATTAGAGGGATGAATAAAATAAAATATGTGAATAAATAATCCATGGTATATAATAATCATAAAAGGATACTCTTAGTGGTAAGTACAACCTATTGGAAGTTAGATCCAAAAGTATTATGGGCCTTGATAGTATGATTTATGAAATTCATAAGTTTCATTAAGAATAGACTGTTAATTTTGAGAATTATTGGGAATAAATTTTGAGATAAATTAAGGAAGAGTGTAATTCATACAACACTCTTAAACATGAAGTAAAAATGATAAATATAGAGTCATAAGAAACATAAAATTTCCATATTCCTAAGAAAAAAGTGACTTCCATACAATATATAATGAGATTATTTTCCTTATAAATCTACATAACATTGGGAGTAATATCTTTAAATTATATTCTGATCAATTAATAACTAAATTTGGGAAAAAGGAAATATGGTGACCTATTAATTCAAGTTTCACTAATTTACTATCATATTAAAGTGGTAGTTCAAATTTAAAAACTAGAAGAAAATGGAAGGATAAAAATTTCCAAAACTCCACTAGAATAACAAGGGTGGATTCTATGATATCTAAGAAAATTATCTCCTCAATCTAAGATCAAAAGAAGGTCTGTTCTATCGAAAAATATAAGGAAATAAAATATGTACTAACTAAATCCAATGAAAAAAGAATAAATTATTTAGCCATTTTTTTACCATAGAACGTTTTCAAATATGAAAATTTCTAGAATAATATGTTAATATAGAAAAATTATAGATTTTTTACATTAATGGGGATCAACTTTGAAGTAAATTGAAGACCAATTGTATAAAAGAAATATCTACAAAACAAGTAGAATGTTTCTATCAAGATCAGATTTAATTACGTGTATAACTTCTATGATCACTATAATATAAGTGGTTATAATTATTAATAGTGATTTAGGTACCATGAATTTATAAATCATATGTTTATGTGAATAGAAGACCAATAAATTAAAAATAATAAACTGATACAAATTATCCTGAAGAAATAAACAAAATAAAATAGATGATAAAATAAACCTAAGATGCCAATAAAGAAAAAGGAAAAGGATTTCAATCCTAAGTAGAGATAATTTTGTTGTGGTAGGAATGAAAATACCATGTTTCAAAGTTAATTTTCCCCAAAAATCAATATTTAAGGCTGTTGGATGGATTCAAAAAGTAAATCAATTCAAACGAGAGACAAGAGGACTAGTTTTTAAGTTAACATTCCAGATAAAAATTGGAAGGTGATTCTATATAATAGTAGTGATAATGTTACTAAGAAACCATATAAAAAATCATTGAAATATGATTATATTATAATGGAGTTCTTGAATTTTTCTAATGTCCAATTGTAAACAGATAAAAATATTGAGAAAGCACAGTAAATTAAAAATGATAATGTGAAACATGTTATTTCACATTAATAAGAACCTGGATTTCATGATAGGGTGTATGAAAAAGATAAAAAATGTATTTATTAAAAAGTATCATCATGGTAGGTGAAATAAATATTGACATATTAAAAAAGACAACATGATTATCTTAATATCTCAATAATAATTATTGAAAAATATGAATCATGAACTACGAGATTCAATTTAATTACTAGAATATATGAAGAAAAAAGTTCCACAAAAGAAGAAATATAGATAATGCTAATAATCGATGCTACCCATGGAGCATAAAATTTAAAAAACATATAGTATACAAGTTTGAAGGGTTATCAATAAAGTGGATCTATAAATAATTTTATTTCTGGGTTGATATCCAAGTATCAACACATCTTTTATTACTAAGAAACTGATTGAAAACTCAACTGATTACCTTTTATTTGTTTTACATTTTTTCTGTATTGGAAATTGAAGGCCATATTTGAAAAAGGGGAACTAGATATAGTATTTTAATATCTCTAAAACTAAAATTTTAATTTATAATAGATTAATTTTTGATTCAACAAGTGTCAAAAGATTCTTCATGATCATCCTTGTAAATGATGAACAATGACAAAGGTCATTGTGATGAATCCATTGAAGAGAAGTTAAAAAATACATGTTTCTATAGTTTTTCTAGAAAAATATGAAATTTGGAAAACCATTAATCAAAATTAATACATGAGGTATGAAAAATACTCTCACTATCCTTACATTGATTATATAAAATATGATTATAAAGGGGGAGTTATAGTTAATGAGAATGGGATGTTGATGGGGATGGGGTGGGGTGGGGGTTATATATCTTTTACATTAATATTTTTTATTTTTTTACTATGTACATATTTTTTTTTGTTTTTTGATGATTTATTTTTTACGACTTCTAGAGTGATAATTTTAAAATAATATCACTTGCTGCATAGATATAAAGACCTATTTTTAGACTATGTTAGTCCTCCTATTTTCTACACCAGGTTTTCCCATGTAAATTTTGTATTGACTAACTAATATCACATTTCAAGGAGGCATGGTAAAAAATACTTCTCTTAAATTGTTGGATCAGGTTACAAAATTGAATAATATAAAAAGATGAAATTATATTGAAAACCATAGAATATGGTCAAATATATGTAATTCCTTCCTTTATATTTCACATTTTCATTTATTATCAATAAGGGGAAAAGAAAATTTACTTTACATAGTGTACTAGTATTGATATCAAATAAAATGTTGGAGATTAAAGAGCCAAAATAGATATTGAAGAATATTAAAAAATATTTTGGTATTTGTTTTCAATGAATATATAGAAAATAAAGTTACATTTTGTAAAATATTGGTTTATATAGAAGAACCCAATATAAGAATATTGTGTGATGGGGTGCTTCTCAAACATAAGTGAGCTGTTCCACTGTTATCCTATAATATTTGGTTAGGAAAGTTATAGTAATGTAGTTTTTAAATCAAAAGATTATTGAGTAAGTCAAAATATGAGAGATAGATGTCAATGATTGTGATATGAAAACTATATACAACATGATAAATGTGACGTTTAGTAGATGGATAAAAGGGAGATTAAAGACCAAATGAATAAACAAGTAAACAACTGGATGGATTATGAAATAACCTATCCTCATGTAAATTAGAATTAATTCTAATAAAATCATCATTGAAATAAACCTAGATAGAGATTTAAAGAAGTTGTGATTAAGGTATTGGAGACTCCTGAAATACTTAAATAAGAGTTAATTTGACACAAAATAACTTGGTAATATTGATGAATAGGTTTGATAAAGGTTCTATATTTTTATTGGTGTATAGTGGTAGATATAACCATTCTGACATGTAAAATTTTTATTAAGAATAAAAAAATTGGCCTTTCCCTCAAGCCAACTAACCCAAGAATCCAACCATTAGATACCCAATAAATTATCAATTATAAGCTGATAAGTGAGATGTTGGTTAGAGAGAGTATCTCATGTGGGGGTGAATTGATTACAAAATAAAAAATTCAATCTATAACATGTTTAAATAAAACATCCCAGTTCAATTAAAATATTCCATGTTAACCAAAATAGAAGATCGATATACTTCTAAATGTTTTAAAATATTTCTTAAATATTGATTAGGTTTCATTTAAAAAATTCATGAAAACAACTTTATCTTTTGAAATCAATTTACATAACTGAACAATTATATAAAAACTAATTAAATTTGCCTATATGTGTTGTGATTTTTTTATAGTTTAAAACAAAATCTATTTAAGTATTATAAAAAAATAAAAAAATAAAACAAAATACACAGTGGAATAAAAACAATATGTTCAGTCTCAATCTGAGACCTAATCCTATCCACTTGGCAATGACCCACTATCAATAATATTATATAAAATAATATATGATCCACAACCCATATTAAGTGTACAATAACTAGGATTTCTAGGTCACACATGACCTCTTCCATAAAACCCATAAGAAAATAGATGTAAAGAGTGTTGAATAAGTATTCCATATCTTGATGTTAAGGAAATGGAGATAGTGTTTGTTAAATAAAAATTATACACACACTACTCATAAATACATATGTCATGAAATATATGTATGGTATCAAAAGAATAATAATATAAAAAAATTACATATCCTTTTCTCCCTTTGGGTATCATCTAAAATTAATCATAAAATATGAAATTTATAGAAGAATAATACAAAAAAATAGAACAAGAATAATCAGAGTGTTTCTATTTAGAAAAATCATTGAAAGTAGAACAAAAATGTTTCAACAAACAGTTACAAAAAAACATTCGTATCAATGAAAATGAGCCTAATCAGTAATGCTTCTTAGGCTGTGTGGAAGAAGGAGGATGTTCTTTTCCCTTCACTTTTTCTAAAGAATAAGTCGCAACATCGGATCTTGAAGGAGGTCGAGGGATGGATGCAGGAACACTAGTAATAGAGGGAGTCCCTCTTATGATGATCAATGTAAGGTGTTGAATATATTCTATGGGAAAGACAACAAAAGAATGGAAATGGGATAGATAGGGTGCATTGGGATCTTTGGTTACACTAGCTATGAAGAAATCTAGTTTTGAAACTAGAGGTGTTAGATGGGATGTAAGTAGAATGGCCTCGTGAGCCACTACAACAGTTTCATGAACATGAAGAAATAGTTTCATGAGATTTATGAAATCCACGATGACGTTTCCACCTCTTTCTATTTAATTAAATAAATTATTATTCTCTTCCACAAAAATCATTAACACTGGATTCATTACCTTCAATTGATATACTTGATCTTTAAAGCCATAACTAACTGTAGGCATTCTCTAATTCCATTCCAGATAATTGAAATGAGCATTAAACTTAGGATTAGTTTATAACATTGAGATATAATACCTCATTTCTTTGGTGATGGGTTCTATAAAAGAATTCATGTCTTTAAAATACTCTTTAACCAACATGTGTACATGTTCACTATTAAATATGATTTTAACTAAAGTCTCCTGAGGCTAGTAAAGAACACCAAATGAAGTAGCATGAAGATCTTATCTCACAAAATATCTTCTCATATCAACATCAGCAAAAGGATGATCACTAGAGGTAGAAGGTGTGGTAGACATATTCCCCACACTTTCATGTAAATCATTGATAGAAGAAGTCAAGGTAGTATGCATCCATTCTAACACATATTTCACAGACTCTAGAAAAGTGTAAAGTGTCCTATTTTTAATCTCTACCTTCTGAATGTGGGGCATAATTTTTTGGTTAATGTGATGAATCACAAGCTAAAAAAATACCTTGATCCTTTTCACTTTACTTAGTGAAAATTAGTGCTTGATTCTTCAAAATCACATCAAAATCAGAAAGAATATTTTCTTACAAGATTCTATGTCACCTATGGAGACAATATACACTAGTGATGTAGGGGAAATATGTGTAGGTAAGGGTTCAAGTGAAATGGTGGGTTGATCCACTCACTCATAATAAAAAATTTCCAAATATCCTAAAAAATCAATCTGTTTCACAAATGATCCATGAGGATCCTTTACTTCTCCAAGATTAGGTCGACCTTTCTTTAATGTAAAACTAGGGAACTTACCCAATTATTCAAACATTGGGTGAATACAACTAGAAAAAGACATAACATGAGATTTATCAAATTGAAGACCATCAATAGTAGACATACCTACAATAGGCACAACAACAAGGTCCTCAAAAAATCTCTGTACATCACATGGTATCTCAAAAACATAAGGGTCAACTTTCATCTCCTAAGAAACTAACTTCTCAATAACTGTAGAAACCTTTTTTTGATCATAAACTAATTATTCAACAACAGTCTAATCAAAAACATCTGCACACTTACTGATATCACCACCAATAGTATGATCATCTAGATGACTTTATAGACTTGAGAATTTATCCAAGTCAACTAATGCTTCCTTAACTTCTATTTAATATCTTTCCACATCACAAAATATTCTTGGTCTCTCTTCCAATCTAGAACCAGATAAACAAAGAGAAGAAAAAGATCTTGAGGTATTTCAACATTATTACCTCTAATGCATCCATTAGTACCATCAGAATCTTCATCATGGAAACTTCTATTTCCATCATTATTTCTATCTCCCCCCTAATAATCATTTTCAACATCTTCTTATTCTTAATCTCTATTTCCATTTTCCTTGGTCGATTTAAATAAAATCAGGAATTTATCTTCACCTAAAACTTCTGTCTCTTCGTCATTACTACCTTTTTTAAGAGTTTCTTCATAATAGAGAGAGACCTTTTAGAAGTATGAGCACTGAAGCTTATGAAGATGTTTTTTTGATAGGTCCATACTAGTTACTTTATCCATTGGAAACTCTTTCTCATCATCACCAAAGGTAGAAACTTTTTCTTCCACTTAATTGGGATACTTCACAATATTGTCTGACTCAAGTCTAGGGTCCACATGATCTTTCTGTCTTGAAGGATGATCAACTGGGTTGATCTCATCATCCATACATTCAAAATCATTAATCCAATGCTTCTTCCATGTATTACAACTAATTTTTATCCGTATACAAGTCTCCCTAGTGATGAAAAATCCTATACCATCGTCTATTGATTCTTAACCTTCATCAATTATACCATTGGTCTCTCGGATAGTTGAAATAAACTTATGGTTGATTAAGGAATTAGAACTTGATAATGTATTGGTTATTTTAGAAATGAAAATTAGTATATATACTCGCATGTTTATCTTCACTCATATTTTCATGAGACAAAACAAATAAACATCCTATTACATCATCATAGTAAAGTCACCCTTCTATAGGTAAATCATATGATGGATGAAATTTAAAGGAAACATGTATTCATCATCAGTTTAGAGGAAATTAGTATTCTCAAAACTCCATATCCTATTAACTCCACTAGAGCTTCTTCATAAACAAAAGTCTTACTAGACTATGGAATAGTCCATTGATAATATTTAGATACTCCTTTATGAGTAACTTTCAAACAACTAGCGCACTGACTTTAAGAGAACAATTCTTTTCAATTATTGATTCTAGTTCTTAACCGATCTCAACTTTCTTAAAAAAAAAACTAAGTAAACTAGTTACCTTGGTATAAAATCCTAGGATAAAATAGTTTCTCATTAGAATAGAACCATTCCATCCATCCTTGGTCCATTATAACTTTCTGTACTAACAACTTTCTTAATGGTAACCATTATTCCAGAACTTCTTTCATGGGAATAACCACTAATTTTTAAAGATTAGGATTTGGAGGCTCTACAGTATAATTACTATAATTCCCTTTATGTTTCTTTATGGGACTCGAATGTTCTAGATATGTATTTGGAGCTCGCTTCATTTTGACCCTAGAGATCATCTCAGTCAGTTTGGGCAAAGGAGAAGGAAGGTCAACATTTAGAAGATAAAGTTTTCACACGGATCGATAAAATGATGCGAGGAAAGAAGTGCTTTGTAATTAGATTGAAATATAATATAAATAATTTTTATGTTTTAGGGATTCATAAATCACAAATGAAAATGATCAATTAAAAAAAATTAAAAATTAAATAATTATTAGAAATGTTGACTTAAAATGTATATAAAAAAAATAAGAAAGTCATAAGTTATATAATATTAGTTAAAACCAATGGTAATTAAATATAAATGGAGAGAAGAACGAAATGATGGGAAAAATCAATAATGTGTAAAACTCAATAGTGGGAAATCTCAATGGTGGGTAAAACGCAATGCTGGGTAAAAATCACTGGTGGGTAAAACTCAATGATGAGTCCCTTAAAATTATACATAACCAAAGTTAAGCATACCTAACTCATGTTTGATGCTATTTGTTCTCTTATATTTCTAAGCCTTAGTAAAAATTTATACAAGTTTTTGTTATGTATCAATGTATTCAAGAGTGACATCACCCATCTGAAAATGATCTCTCAAAAAGAGATGCCTTACAACAATATGTCTATTTCAAAAATGGAATCCCTAGGTGTGTCCATTTCGAACCCTCCACACCGTTAAACCAATTTCCCACAAAGGTATCACTTTGGAGAGAGCCCTAGTCAGGAAGGATCCATTACCAGCTAGGATGGTATAGCATATTGAAGGGTGATGACTCAATCAAATATTGTTCAACACAATAATCTGTCAACACAAGTGGGTCACACCTCATTTCTCCCATCCATTATAGAACTGGGTTACCCGAATAGATAATGGGATCCTAGGGGATATAGAAATTCCTCCAAATGAGGACTCCCATGAATCGAACCTTGAACCTCCCAAAGAAAATTGTTATTGTACCCCTCTCCCTCACCATTTTTTCATCATTGAAGTGACACTTACATAAACATTATTTTTATTGAGTGAGATACATGATTAATAGAAATTTTTATATAAATTTTGTTGTCACAATTTATAGGGACATGTTGGAATGGATATCCATAGTCTAGTAAAGTATGTTTTGTCCACAATTTGTTTTCACAACAGCTACCTGTAGCTATGTTTTCGGCTTTGTAAGTAGACAATGTAACATAATTTTGTTTCTTACTACACCATAAAACTATAGAATTTACCAAAAAAATGAAATGTTTTAGAGTTGGTATTTCTATTAACTTGCAACCCCAAAAATCAACATCTTAATAACTAACTAAGTCATATGATTTATCTAATGGATAAAATATCACTAAATGTTTACTATATTTGTGGTATTTGAAAATAATTTTATAGCATCCTAGTGTGAATATTTTTTGTTTTCATGAAAACTATCAAACATACACACACTAAACCTAATATCAGGGCACTTAGCAGTTAAATTGAGAATACTTCCACTCATACCTCTACAACTAGTTTGATCTTCTAGTTTCCTACTTCATTAACGTCTACTTTATAGGTGGAACTCATAAGAGTATCACTACACTTAGTTCTATTAAAATTAAAATGTTTTAAAATATATATTTTATATTTAATTTCATTTAAAATAATTATTTATTTAATTTTAAAAACATTAAAACCAATAAAGACTTTAGATCACCCATTAAACTCATTTCAAACTCATTTTGTATCATTTTTGGAAAATAACTATATAATTAATTTTCAGAAGATCCATAGATAATATAATTTACATAAATTTTAACAACTAAAACATATTTTGAAATTATTTATATAAAATTGGTAGAATTAGATATAACTTTTGAAAAAACATTTGAAAAAACATTTGAAATAAGAAAAGAGCTAGGCCTAACATATCAAGCTCTAAGAGCTTGTTTCAAACCAATCAAATATTTTATTAATTTTAAAAAAAAGATTTGAAAATGGGGTTTGGAATCTAGGGGGTTGTTCAATGGAAAAATACTCAACTATATACCCATTTAAGAATTTCTATTTGTCTTCCATTTGATATAGTTTGAAATCTAGATGTTTTTCATAGACTAGTCATATTCTAATAGCTTTATGTCTAGCTACATGAGAAAAGTCCTCTTCATAATATATACCCTCTTCTTGAATATACCCTTATGAAACTATGATATCTTGATTCCTTACTATTGTTTCATATTCATCAAATTTTTCTCTAAACACCCATTTAGTGCCTAAATTATCTTTGGTTCTATCAATAAGTTACCATAATTTATTTCTTTCAAATTTATTTAGTTCTTCTTACATATACATTACCCAAAATTCATCACTGATTTCATTATTGATGTTCTTTGGTTAATGTTATGCCTAGATAGCTTGATGTTCATCCTGATTTCTTAATGAAGATCTAGTTTGTGTACCTATATATATGTATCCAACTATAGTATCTAAAGGGTGGTATTTAAGATTCCTAACATATCTATAAAAAATGAAAAATTACCTCAAGTTTATCTATAGGTCCAAGATCATGTTTTGGAATTTTCTTAGAATGATTTTGTTTTTCTATTTGATTTCCAGTAAAGTCATTAGGTTTGGAATTTAGGTTCATAGTGGACACATCATACTAAAGGTTTCCTAATGAAGTATTAGTCCCATGTGGATCCTTATCATCAAATTTGACATGAAATTACTATTCCCCAGTCTTGGTCCTTTTGTTATTAACTTTATAGGATTTACTAAAGATAAAATAAACAATGGAAATTCCATCGTCAATTTTGAAGAAAATTTTTCAATATTATCCTTAGTGTTAAGAATAAATAATTTGAAAGAAAGAAATATAAATTAATTAACCTTAGTATATCTATTATTCCAAAGTTAATAATGGACCTTCTTCAATATATGTCAAATCATAACTATATTGATTATATAGTAGTCTATGTTCACAGCGACTACCCAAAAGTATATATGTAATTCATATTCATTAAGAATATTTGGATCTATCAATTGAATAGTTCTATTTATTCTTTTGAAAACTCCATTCTGTTGAGGGGCTTTAGGAGCAGATAAGTTATGACTATAGACATTTTGTGAGAAAAAGATTCTAATTATTGATTATTAAACTCATATCCATGGTCACTTATTAAATAATTAATTCTAAGTCCACTTAATTTTATTTTAAGATTTGTCATAAATAGTAAAATTAGAAAAAGATTCACTCTTGTGAGCTAAGAATAATACCCAAGAGTACCTATAAAATTAATCTACAAGTGAATAAATATATTTCTTACCATTTAAACTAGAGAATCTGGATAGTCTAAAAACTACATGCAGACCAACTCAAGAGTTTGAGATGTTGATACTTATTTCTTTGATTTAAAATAAATATTGTGTTGTTTCCCTTTTTGATATGGGTTACAGACTTTATCATTTTTTAATTCAAGTTTGGGTAGATATGGGACTAAAAATTTCCTAATAATCTCTCTATGCGAGTGAATATTAATGTCTCAAAGTATCAAATGACAAAGAAAAGATTCTTTTTGAAAATAACATAAGCAGGAAACATTTTGAGAAATCAAAGAATCAATATTGATGACATAAACATTATCATTTCTTAAAGTAGTGAACACTAATTTTTTTTTATAATTTAAAATATTGAAATAATTTTTCTTCAAACATAACATTAAAACCATCATCACATAATTGTGATATGCTAAGTAGGTTATATTTTAAACCATCAAAAAACAATACTTTAGAAACTAAAAATGAGTTAGTGTTACCAATTTGGCCATGGATAATGATGTTTATTTTAGAATTTTCACCAATGGTTCCATGACCACTATTAACCTTTATGAGGCTCTTTGAGCTCAATTAATCTCCCATCATATGCATGGAATAAGTATTGTAGAAGTTCTATAGTTTTTATAGGATCTAATTAAGAAGCCTTCTTACAAAAAAAATTTTATACCAAAAATGATTTTGGTACCCAGATTTTATTGGGCCTGGATATGTTAGATATTTAAGCCTTTGGAACCCACACATTCATTATTGGTTTCCTATAATCTTATTGCAAACTATTTGAAAAAAAAATATTAGGTCCAATTAATAAATATGTAGATTTAAATTTTCAAGAATCATATTTTGAAACAAATGTGCTCCTAATAATTTTTCGTTATCCAGGTTGATAACCTATAGTAGTAATGTATTTTGGAGAAATTTTTACCTATAATTTGAGTGTTAATTTCTATACCGTTAATAATCATTTCAATCCATTCTTGAGTTTATCATTCTAAAATTTTAGTATATTGTTTTCCATTAACAATTGATCATTATTTTCTTTTTCTACAGTAAGATCAGACATAACATTAACAAATAAAACATGTTGTTTATTAAGGATATTATATTTTCCTTTATGTTTATTGAATGTTCCTTAAAGAATGTTACCATATTCAAACATTTTTTCCTTATACATTCATCATCATTATCGATTTTAGAGTGATCATAAGTAAGTATCAATGATACAATTGGTACCTTAGAAACATTTTCCATGAAGCACATGTAACGCCCCGACCCTAATTACCTAGAGTCGGTGCATTATTACATAACATTGGCATGATCATGAGAAAGATCAAGTCTCGAAAGACCGATTAGTTTAGTAGCCTTGGAATAACTAGATACATCCATAAATTTTACATTACATCATAAAAAAAACATCTTGTCTTCATATCCCCTCATACTATCCCTGCAGGTCATTCATAAATTACTTCTTCATAATCCTGGGAAAAAAATAAAATATTGAAAGGGGTGAGCTCAGATGCTCAGTAAGGATAACATTATAGCAGAAGCTTTCATAAATAATCATAAACACTTAAGGCAATTTATAACTAAAACAAAAGCCTTTTAAACTTGAACTTCAGCATAAAATGGAAAAGGTAAAATGAAATAATGCCATTTACTTACTCACATGGATATTCTACTAGTCGAATGATCACATGAAATATCAATAACCACTTTCATAATGATGGAATGCATAATGCCAGACTATCATAACCACATAGCCAAGGCCTCGTGCCAAGACTACAAATAAGATTTTGCCAAGGCCTTGTGCCAAGACACTAGTTTGTCTCATGAGACCTACCGATGCATCGAGGAGCTATAGCGGGCTCCACCCGTCACTTATTAAGTCCAATGCATTCCTAATATGAATAGGTTTAAACATAAAATAAACATTCGTATTAAAACTAGCACACAAAATGTCAATACTTTAACCACAAACCATGAATGGTATAAAAATAGAACATCCACAGTCAAACATAACTCATTTGATACAATATGGAAGATTTTATTATATCACATTAACCTCAATCATGAATAATGAAGGATTTTGACATAGATGAAAATAATCATCAAAACTATTTTAGGGAAATATCCCCCTTTTCTTGAAATCATTTAAAAGTCACACTATTTGTCAAGAAGCCATTTAAAAATAGATTTTTTTGAATCAAAGTGTCCCATACCACTTCAAAACTTTTAAAAGGAGTTTTAATTTTAATACTTTAATGTCCATATAAATAAATCCTTAAAACCATTTTTAAAACATGGACATTAATGAGCAAGATATAGAAGAATAAGTCTTTAAAACATTTTAAAATAGTATTTTGGTTAGAGATTCTAACCAAAAGAGAGACACTTGAATACAAATATTTGAGGTAATAAAAAATTTGTAATATCATGAGAATAAAGGGATTCATGATATACTATGTCAAAGTACATTATATACACCACATAAAAGTGATTTGGTGTATATCAACAAAGAAGTCTCAGTTGAATGTAAATTGAGATGAAATCTCTCATAAAGGCTGTATCCTTAGGTTAAGGATAAATCAACGACATAATTATGTGTGAAAAAATATAAATACACTAAATATGATTGAATATTCAGTGTAAAACAATCAAAGGATATTCACACATATTCTTGTAGAAACAACACCAACGAATTGGATGTTTAACTCAACAAATGGTGAAAGAGTTAAAATTACTCTTATCAAATTCATATTAATGACTTAAGAATTATCAATGGAGTGATTATGTGTATAAAAAGTATATCCACAGGAAGGGGAGTGGAAATTATGACATAATCAAATGAATAGTGATTCCACACATAATCTTGGAGTAATATAATCAATGAAATATGCGTAAAGCCGAATGAGTGGAAATTGAAATCTCAAATTCCCTTATCGATTTGGTAACTTATGAAACAAACAACCGTAAAATAAGTATCATACCATGACTATGTAAATACCCATAAATTAATGTATATTACATAATTAATACAATCATGGGCAGTACACATACACCACATGTAATAATTAAGTGGCGAACAATGGAATTCTCACGAAATTAAGAGCGAGATAAGAAACTCCTTACCACGTTAATCAACTGAGTCGTATGGACAAAAGTTTATAACCACCAAATGATTTACAGAATAACATGAATATAAATATAATCATGATAATATATATCAAATAGCAGTACACAATACACCACTTTCAATAATTTAGTGGCGAACAATGGAAATCTCACGGAATTGAAAGTGAGATAAGAAAATCCCTTACTTGTACTTTTTCCTTGGTCGATGGTAGGTTTACCTCCTGTATAATGGTGAAATAATTGTTATTGAATAATACAATAATAATTTACTTTAATATGATATCATATATGATCTTTTAACATTGATTTGTTAATAATATCTTAGAATTATCGTTATTTCGGGTGTTAACGGGTTCATTTTACTTTATATTCTTTGTTATGTGAGCCATATTCGTTATTAATGGGATTTATATTATTCATATCCAGAATGATATCATGTACTTAGATACTATTTTTTTAAATCATCAAATTATAATTATACTTGAATGGATATGATGGACAATGAATCTCATCGCGTTCGTGGAGACGGTAGTCCATACATACGCACGAGCGACAATATCATTCTTTTGATATTAAAATAATATATAATTGGATTTTATATCATATATACAGAATCATTATAATGTTATATTTATTATTTACATGAGTTACACATCATTATTATACCCATCCAAATAATAATATATTGAATAACAATTACACCACAACGTGGAGACGGTAAGCCGTACGTACGCACGTATGGTGACATGTTATTCAAAGGATGGATAGAATACTGAATATGGTTGTACCATATTTATAATAACATCACAGTATATATATGATACTGGATTTATTATTTTATAATGGTAATAACAAAGAAAGAGGAAGTGGAAGAAGAAAGGAACTTAAAAAGGGGTGGTGAAAACATTACCTCTTCTTCGGGTTCTTCCTTTTGATTTGATCAAAAGGGATCCTTAGGTTGGCTTTATGATCAAACTAAGGCCTCTAGGTTGTAGTGAGGGAAGTTGGGAGAGTATTTGGGCAGAGTTTGGCCGAACCAAAAGGCTTTGAAGGTGTGAAGAAATGAGAAGGAGGAGTTCCTTTTTATAAGAGGGGTGAGGGGCACCTTTGGAAAAGCTAGAAATATTAATTTATAATAAATTCATATTCAGTTTATAATGGCTCCAAAGTTTACTATTAAAAGGTTAAGGTGGGGATAGGTCGAAAACCACTCAACAAATAGAATTTAGATAGGTTTGGGTACTTATATTAACCTTATCTTTAAGTATTAACTCTAAGTTAATTAGTTTCACTTTTACAATGTCTCTTTGTATTTTTATATAATATGGTTAATAAACTTACTATATACATCCAAGCGACCCCAAAGTGGTCCATTAATGATGAACCTATCATGATATAAGTATCTTTGCCGAACCTTAGATTTTTAGGAATTTAATATCAATTAATAATATAATATTTGTTTTAAGAACTCTTTTATGTCAATTTTGACACTATTCAATAGTTGATTTTTGTGAAACTCATAACAGATTGATTACTTAGAAAAAAGTCCATTAAATCAATCCTAATATATCATATTATCCTAGAAAATTAGTTTAATTCATTAAAAGTTTCATATTATATTTATTTGGGTATTTATAATATCAATTATTTTAATTTTTCACTATTATAGTAATTACCGCATCATCATTGTGTCATTAATAAAATAAATTATTTAATGTCTAAAAATTATAAATAAAATATAATTATGTAGGAAATCTTTTTATCTTTCTAATGAATATTTATAATCGAAAATAAAACATATATAACCCTATGTAAAAATTGTTTTTCTAAAAGATATATGCTTGTGTCATTTTTGTATTCATTTTAACTTAATTAAAATAAAGTGTCATTATCACTTACAAGTGGATCCATGGGGTCCCAAAATCGACCCAAAGATGCCCATGGTCGACCATGTATCAACCAATAGGGTTAAGACACGTTTTAGGGTAATTTAGTATTATTATAATATTATTTTTTAACCCTTATTTACCAGATTTACCCTTAACCATGGTAAATAAAATATTTACCGCAGTAATTATTCAAAATGTCTAAAAATAAAAGTTACCTATTTACACAATTTTAACATCCTGATTCCAAATATGTAATCCATTTTCCTAAATTCAAAACACAGAAGTGGCAGAAATTAATTTAAAATTAATTCCCGCTGTCAAAACAAAAAGCGTGTTTTTAAGAGATAATAACTATCAAAAGATTAACACTTGTTTATGTTCGGTTTAATTGTAAAATTATGTCCAATGACCAAAATTATATTAAATGGTAAAAATATATTCTAAATATACTTTAAAACTACTAAAATTCATAATTTATCACTATTAATTATTTTGATTAAAAAAGTTGTTTTTAATTAAAATTTAGTAATTTTCACTATTCATCAAAATATGAAAGTTATCCGAAAAGTACCAAAATTTCACCTTAGGCTAAATTAGATATTCCGAATCCAAAAATGAAGTCCATTTTGAAATATAAAATATATATAATTTTAAAAAGTAGGTATTACTATTCATAACGGCTAGTTTGATCGGTTGTGGTGTGTGTTAAAACTCGAAGTTGCGTACAACACACGCTACTGTTTTATTCAAAGGAAAGCATACTGTGGAAGCTTGGGATGTTTCATTTTAAATTTTTTTGATGTCTCCATTTAGTCAAAAAGTTTAAAATATTGTATTTAAAAAGTTTTCACTATTAAAAGTTGATAAAAGTGCAATACTGAAAATGAATCTGTTCTTACATTATGACTAAGAAACTCATAATATGGATTCTAAAATTATAAGGATTATATAAAGTTTAAAATTTAGTTAATACTATTCATGACCTCTTCTAATGGCTTTTTTTTTTGTAAGTCAAGGTGTGATTGAACTCGGTGTTGCGTGTAGTGCAAGTTATTGAATTATTTTGAAGAAATAACACACTATGAAATCTTGGGGTGTTACAGCACATGTTGTATTTATATGGTTTATAATAATGAGGTGAGTTAGACTCATTAGAGTTATCCACAGAGGCACTCTATGTAGATTTTATCTCTTTATTGTATTTTCTATCTTTAACCACATATTTCTTTTTTTATTTCATCTTTGGATAATCTTCCTTCACAAGTCCTTTTTTTCTTTCACTCCTATAAGATTTTCTCTTTTGATTTATCATATCCCTTTAAATCCTTTTTCCAAGTTCATATGTTATCATACATACCTTAAGATCTTAGTTTCTTGAAGAATTTATTCTTATTTTATAACTTCTTAAACATTCTATCCATATAGGCTATTTCTTTATCACTATTCATTGGTCATTCTTCTTCACATGATCTTTCATCTTGTATATTTTAATTTTCTTTTTGTTTGGATGCAGTGGACTAAGAAGAAACATATTTTATCTTAAGTTCATCCTCTTCTTTATGATTGACTTTAAGTTCTTCTTTATACATCATCAACTTTCCAATTAGTTCTTTAGTAGTATATTTTTTTATGTCGTAAGATTCTCTTATAGAAAAAGATGTCCCTCTCCATATATCTGGAAGGAATCTTAGAAATCTAGTAATTTGGTGTTTATCTGATATTTGATTCCCTAGGGAGCTCATGGTATTACATATCTCCTTCAACTTGAGATACATATTATAAGTTATTCCATTAGTATTTATTTTAAAAGTTTCATATTTAATTGTATATGTTTTGAATCTCATTTCATTAGCATTTTTAGTTACTTAATGTGAAATAGCTAAAGTATCCCAAATTTCAAAAGAAGTTTTACAAGAAGATATCCAATTGAACTCTTAATCTCCTTAAGTGCCATAAATATAAATAATGTCTTCGTAATTATTATTATAAGAATGTTTGGTAGCCTTATCCCATGTTACTCTAGTATTTTCAGGTAATTCTTATATATCTTCAATAGTATTCCAATTTTCAAAACCCATAATTTTTATATGAATTTTCATCTTGATTTTCCACTGAGTATAATTATTACCATTAAATAAAGGAGTTCTTTTAGTGGAAGAATCTTCTTTTCTATTATCATATAAAAAATTAAATTTAGAAATAATGGAAATTTTAGATATTTAAAACCACTAAAATCACTGTTGAAAATATTTTGAAAAACCATTGATACCCAATGTTGGTCAGTGTGAGTATCTTAAGTGGGGGGGGGGATTGAGTACCCAATAATTTTTTTTCTAAAATAGGTTTAAATAAAATTCTATAGTTCAATAAAAATATCCCAAGTTAAAAAAATATTAGATAAACATACTATCTGATCTTTTAAAATATTTCTCAAAGATTGGTTAGATATCAGTTAAAACAATTAAGAAAAAAAATTTAAATTTTGATATAAATTAAATTAGTCAAAAATATATATAAACACTAATGAATATTAACTCTCAATTTTTTTTATTTTGTTTATACTTTAAAATAGATTTGGATTATGTCTTAGAAATAAAGAAAACAAAAAAATATATACAATGGAATAAAAACAAGAAGATCTGTCTCAAGACAAGTCATAATCCTCTCCACATGAAAATAACATACTTCCAAGAATATTATATAAAATAATCTGTAATCTGAAACCTAGACTAGGTTTACAACATCTACGTTGTCCAGGTCACATAAGACCTCTTCCAAAAAACATGTGGGGGAAAATATATAAATATTGTTGAGAAGATATCTAGTATATTCTAGTTCAAGAGATGGATATAGTGTATGCATTAAATATAGGGTATACACACACTACTTGTAAAGTAAATAAAATAAATATACTATGAAAATAAGTTATGTAGATAAGTTATGTTGCTTGGTTTGGAAAGTTATGAAGCATGTGTCTCCTTGAATGTAGCTTGAGTATTCTCTCAAGTTGAGTTTATAAAATTTATATTAGAATAGTGTATCATAAACCATTATGTTTTATCTATAGGAATTATTCTAGGTTATCAATGTGCTTCACTTAATCTATAGTCTATCATTAGTAAATATGCTTTTTGTAAGTCACAACAATTTTATTTTGATCTCCCAATGTTCATCACTAGATTTCTATGTGTTTCTTTATTCTTAGTTCATTTAGTGATTCTCTATGTTATCTGAACAAGGGAGAATCTTCCTTATTTTATTATTAGCATGCATTCATGCCCATGTAGAGAACAATAATATGGATATCTTACATCCTTGTACTTAGGGATGAAACATTCTTTAATGTATCTCAAAAAAAAGAAAAATTATTAAAATATGTTTCAACCTTAAATTTGATAATATATCTGTTAGAAATATTTATTTTAAATAAATATAATAGTGGAAATGATTCATTTTTAATTGTGAGACAAAATATAGAGGTGACTCATGGTGGAGGAGAGTCCAGATGGCTGTGAATCAGGTTCAATGGTAACTCAGGTCTAGCAGTGAGTTAGGTTCAATGGTGAATTATGTTTTGAGGTAGGTCTTTTTGACACATAGCCAAATTTTGGGTTCAATTAAAAGTCATCCTCTTATGGTTTGTGTTTATCATACTTTAACAAAATTATGTTTTGGAAGTGACTCATAACTGATCGTAGGTTATTCTTGTACTTAGCTAAATTTTTTCCCTGGCGATGAGACATTGATGGTGGTGGCTTAACCTCAATAGTGAGTCATCCTTAGCGCTGACTAATCTTCAACGGTGAGTCATACTTGGTGGTGACTAATATTTAATCGAAAGTAATACATTGAAAAATTTCATCAGTATCACTTACAATGTAAAATGATACCATAACACATAAAACTCATTAATACCATAATAAACATGATTTTTTGATAATTAAAACAAGGGTTTCAATAGTATTCTATGGATGTTTAGAGATCTATAGTAGATCAGTGTAGGAATGAAGAGTGTGGGATAACACTAGGGAAGTGTTCATGGTATGGGTTTGTAACATTGGGGGAATTGAGCTATACAAGCACACAAAATTCGATAAAAACCACATCCCTAGTGCAATTCAAATGTTGGAATCATGATAGGTTTATACATTTCATAAAATTAGTGTTCATTTTGGGACTATGATAACAGAGTGATCCTCCATAGAATATATCAAGAAGATTTAACCTATAAAAGGTTGTTGTGTTATGTCTTCCATGAGATAAATTCCATTCATGAAGATAAATAAAATTCTAGGTGGATCCAAAATCACATGTAAAATGTCAAGAAAATTCCATCCCAAAGAAAATGAGTTGGTTAGGACCAGAAAATAGTCTGGATGTTTTATTATAATAATGATTTGATAATTTTTAATCAATAAAACATCTTAGTGATTTAAATACAATGATCCAAGAAGAGTTTGAATGTTGTTTTCATTATAAGGTTACAGGGTGATTAAGTTGAGAATATATGCTCCATGCTATATGGAGGAGGACTATGCTATAGAGATAAGTGGAATTTGAGTTCATAAGAAGAAAGGGACAATATGAAAGGAAGAGCATGATGGGAGAAACTATAGTGTTTCAATGAATGAGATAGTCATTCTAAAGACACTATAAGAACATAGAAAAATCAATATCTTGATAATTTTATTGGATAAAATATTGAGGCTTAATATTATAGAGATTTATAAAATCTAGATACATTTGAAAACATATAATTCCATGATTTTTAGATTCAAGAAGGAATGAGTAGTTAGCCATGTTTTTTGAATGTTCTAGGTGCCGAGAAGTATGATCAAATATCCAATAAATTTCCATATAAAATTATTTTTAGGGTAATGATAGAATGATGATTTTGATACATTCACTCCTTTTATTCATGTAATGTTTAAATTATTACATTCATTTTATTTTTTTAAGATATTATCTAGTGAAGGATCCCAAATTATATTTTATTATAAAATTGACTTGAAAATTAGTTTAAAAAAAATACATATTTTAAGTCCATATGAAATATTATATTTGAATGAAGGAATATCCATGTTTGAGTTTTTTTTGTAAAGAAGAATTTTATAGAATACCTTGACATATAATTTAATTGTAGAACCATGATACAAACTATGTTTTCATGAAGAGAGTTTTTCAAATAAGTAATTGTGATAGGATGTTTCATGAAGTTCATGGAATTAGGTACAATTATAGGAAGTTAGTTTTCTAAGTAATAAGTTTTGAGGGGTGGATTTTTGGGGAGTTATCGATATAAATAGTGTGATTTAGCTGCACAATATTAACCAGAATAGAGAATGTGATATATATATGATTTTTATAGATAAAACCAATAATAACATGAATTTACATAACATGATAAATAGTAATCTCCACCAACAAATTATTTAATTATTTTTATATTCTAAATTATTATGCTATTACAAATTTAGAACTCTAGAAATTTATTTTTTAGATGTTAGTGTACATGTACAACTTGCATGCAGTTCTATTTTCTTACTAAATGGTAGTCAAAGACAACTTTTGAGGAAGAATGTATGCTCTTTTTGATATAGGGACATCTGAATATGATTGAACACCCACATCAATATATTGTATGATTCATTATAATAATTTTTGTGAGGGATGAATAATGTGTGATTCAATATAATGTTCTCTAGTGAGATTTTTTATGACATGGTTGATGGTTGTGGAGTATGGTGTGATGTTGTACTAGGTGCATGATGAACTGATGGTTCCAAGGTGATTCCTTCCCATTGTAGCCACATGTGTTTATAGTGGTGAATATGTTACAATGGGGAATACTTGATCATATGAAGGAGTATTTTTTCCAATAAGGTGAAGAGATATATAATATTTAACTAGGTCTAATAATATTTACTTCAAACAATATCTTGGTAAATCTAAGGAAAAAATATCAATAGGATCCAACATGATCTAGTCTAGAAAAATTTTAAAATAAGAATTCATAACGGATTATAATTGATTCAACCCTACCGATTATTTTGATATAACTAGACCTAGGAACTTAATTATCTCATTTTACTACATCTTTATTCAAAAATATTCTTTTATCGCCCTTAATAAATGAAACAAAATGTGCTTATTTTATCCCCCCTTCGGAAAAAAAGCAAAGGGCCTTGATAGGGGTGGAATCATTCTCTTCAACAAAATTTGACTCGAATCAATCAAATTTAATTATATATGATCTATTTTAGAGTATACAAGAATAGATATTAAATAATTAATAAATAATATCCATAAATAAGTTCTTCATGTGACAAAAACATAGAATATCAATCTTATGAATAGTTCTTGAAAATTTTCAACCACTCTATTACATGCAACTCAAAAAAATAATAATAATATAAGAATTCAAGAACAATATGGTTTATACACCAAAGGATTAAGTCTTATCATTGCTCCAAATAAATTATACATGATATATGTTTGGATTAATTTAAATATACCTCGAAGTTGTTATGAAATGGTCAATACACCCATTTGTAGTCTCCAACTCTCAAAATCCATGTTATGGGTGTTTGTGTGTGAGAATACTAGTAATAAGATACTTGGAGGGAACAAATTATTGTTTCAATATTATGTAAACCATCTTATCTTTCAATAAACGATAATTAAAATTGATGGGAACTGATCTTGGATGGTTAATTGGATTGTTGGATAAATTCATATGACTTGGGTCGTCAAAACCAATGACTAGTGGATACTCAGTACTCAAATATATCTCCTAAAGTGGACTCTATATTTAAATCATTTGTTTATAATTAGGTGATGAAAAATTATACTGATATTTAGTAGAACTCAATGTGACTTATGATTTATTCTTATAGTT
The DNA here is from genome assembly GCA_963277665.1 of Viscum album. Taxonomy (NCBI): domain Eukaryota; kingdom Viridiplantae; phylum Streptophyta; class Magnoliopsida; order Santalales; family Viscaceae; genus Viscum; species Viscum album. The sequence continues at coordinate 784,362,978 of OY728158.1, forward strand.
TCATGACACACATCTTCCATTAATTAAGAATACTCCACTAGATGTGGACTTTCTATCTTCAACATGACCATATTAGTTAGCATATGTGAATCCCAGTAATCATAGGTCATCTTTATTCTTATTCAATGGGATTTGATCATAATTATTCTGGATAAATATTATTATTTTATTAGACTAAATAATGTCGTTATTCTTTTTATTTAATGGATATTTATCGTAATGAGTGAAAAAACACAATATATGTCATTGTGGTAGTCAAATACAAAAATATACCAATCAACTATCTAAATTATTCCTCACCGACCAAATTATATTCACCATATTTAATCAACATTGCGACTACATAAAATATTTTAGATAATATAATATATTATTTAATTACAAACCTTATTAACAACTCATGGGAATATTCTTCATGAGAGATAACAACGCGATAAGAATACTGGATAATTTTATAAACCAAAAATTATTCTCACCAAGTAAGGGAATATTAATTTTTTTTGTTTATTTGTGTGTATAATCATTCACACAAGAATTTTTTATTACTTTATAATATAATATCATCATGGTATACAATCACAGTAAGTGATGTAGTGTTATTATTCATTGCATAGAGAATGTAGTTCCATTGTCACTTTGTAAATTTCATTTTCCTCATATACTCATCCAAATAAAAATATCAAGCTAGATGGTCTAGATTCAACCCATATAGATCATTCTTTAAATTAAAAAAGATTATGTCATATTATTCAAGTATAAAAACATTTGGTCTCTCTATATAAACTTCTCTATTCATCTCATCATTTAAAAATAAAATCTTTTTATCCATTTGGTTTTTTATAATTCCATTGTGAGTGAATAGAAATAAATATTATGATGGTATCTAGTTTTGAAACATGGGAAAATGTTTCATAAAAAATCAATCATTCAATTTCTGAATACCCCTTGAAAACCAATCTATGTTTATTTTGAAACATTACCTTTCTCATCGAACATGTTTCTAAAAAACAATTTATTGAAAAAAATTATATAAAATTATATTTGTTCTATAACCAAGAAATATTCCATCATTATATTTATAATCAAATTTTAAACAACTTATACCTTTTTATAAATAAATCATAGACTCCCAAACATTATAAAGTATTTCCGATTTAGATTTTTTGAACCACGATTCATAAGGGGGAGTATCTCATTTTGGTTTCAATAATAACCTATTTTTAATAATTATATTAGTAGAAATAACATGTCACCAGAAATATATTGACGTGTCATCCATTTTTAGTATGGTTATACACATATCAACAAGGATACTATTTTTCCATTTTCCATATCATTTTGCTCTAGAGTGTAAGGTGAACTAAATTCCGGCATTACACAATGTATATAATGATATTCTAAAAATTTTATTGGAATAAATATTTCCATTGTATAATCTCAATATTATTATATAAAACTAATTTTCTTCTTATATAATCTTCTAAAACTTTTAAACATACTCAATTATTAAGATTTTAATGAAATTAACATAATCCAGGGTATTCTTGAAAATTATTCAATGAATTTGATGAAATTATTATCTCCACTTATTTAATTTTTACTCATGAGTAGACCAATGTTATTGTGAACCAAATATAATGGTATTTTAGTTTAGAACTAAACTCAATTTATAATTTTATTCACTATCATACCTCTTTTATATGTTTTAAAAATAATAACATTTTCTTCTTCAAAATAAGGAATGTTTCAGACATCCTCTTCATTGATAAACTTAACTATTTTCTTCTGTCCAAGATGATGAAATATTAAATTATAATAGTTACTATTATCATAGATAATCATGTTGGAACCAAAACTATATCCTCTAATATGAAACACATAACCATAAGCTTTTAAACTTCTTGATTTTACCATCCCATATTTTAGCCTCTTTACATTACATAAATTATATATAAAAATAACTTTCTTAATATAAAAACAAGGTGCTGATAAATTCAATATGTTGGATTCCTTATATTTTAATCATGATTTAATGATCAAAAATCATGTTAACCTTGTTTAATATATCACACATCACGTTAACCTTGTTTAATCTATCTCAAATCATGTTTAGAGATGGTTGGTTTCCCTATGATTTAATGTTTACAACTCATTGTATAAAATTTCAGAAGATCCTGATTCAGAATATTATAAATAAAGTTTGAATCATATAAAAGATGTTTGATCATGTTTTATATTGTTTTATTACATTAATGATTATGTCTAATACATTATGTGAATGTTATTTCCTAATACAATTTATAGATATTCATCTAAGTCTGAGAAACCATGAGTCTGCCACCAGTTCCAGATTTTGGAAAAGTCCTAGACACCTTTGACCCTTAAAACGTAATCCAGACACCATGAAACTGACACTGTAATCCTGACATTGTGACCCTAGCACTGTAATCAAGAAACAGTGACTCAGACACCGTAACCATTTTCAGATTTCATAAAGTCTCTGACACCAGTTACTTACTACCATCACCAATACACTTTTCAAGGTTTTGACAAAGGACTAGACACCGTTACCTAAGACACCATGATCCTAACACTGCATTTGTGCTACCCGCTCCTAATATCAATAAAACTATGGCACCAAGAATGTATCACCACTCAAAGGAAAAGGAGAAAACACTGTTTCCCATGGAAACCATTTCCCATGACATCGTTTCAAGACCAACCGTGACATCGTTATTTAATCTTTTTTATCGTTTTAAATATTATTTCTAATAGTAATATTTGATTCATTTAATGGCACTGAAATAATTAATGTTTCTCTGTAGAAATGTAACCTGATAGTATGGGGTATAGTGTGTAAAAATTATTCTTCTTATAAACTCTAAACAAATTCACCCTCGAAATAACAACAAGAACACAAGACATAGAGCATGATACGAGAGACTATTTGAAAAGATAAATGATGCATGAAATAACATACAAATGAAGAACACACAAAGCACTCTTTATCTCAAATAGGATGAAATACCATCAATCAGAGCCTCAAACATCTTCACAACGCCAACTCCAAGAAGGAAATGAGATATAGATCTTACTTCATCGCACTAGAAACTAGATCACCAGACTTGCGATACTCTATTTTTCACAAAAGTACTCGATATTTTCATCTGCTTCATCCTATAAGTCTAGAATTATACAGAGTAACACTCATAGAATTTCTAATCTCTTCTCATCATCTTTTCTCTATTGTGTACTATTTTTAGCTTTCGAGAAGTGTGTGTTTGTCTATATTAAAACACACAATGTATCCTATATTAAATATAGGGATACAAGATATCCTTCCTCTTATATATTATTACATCAGTTTACTCTCATGGATATGTGTGGAAGAGGTCCTTGTGTAACCTGGTATTTTATGCCCACGAAAAATAGTTTTAACACCCCAAGATTTTATGAGATAGATTATTTTTAATTTATTTAATGTCTTGTGTTGTACACAACACCAAGTTTAGATTGTTCTATACACAACACTATATTAGCTTTTAGAATACACAACACTATTCTTGGCTTGTGTTGCACAAAATTTCATGTTCCTTTGATTGAATTCATTTCATGCAACACTGAGTATAGATTTTGTTCAGTTAATAAACGAACTGAGTTTTTATTATGTTATACACAACACCAAATTAATATTTCAATATACGAAAAATTGACTTGGCTTGCATTACACGCAAGAGAGACCTTCCTCGATAGCTTGGATTGTACGCAATACCGAGTTTCACTAAACAACGATATATTTTTAAAATATTATATAATCTATCCACTAATAATAGTATTAACCACATTTTGAATTTTATATAACATTATCATTTATCTTACACATGATAGGAGAAAAAAATAATTTTTTTTCAGATAAAAGAAGTATTTGTAAAAAAAAAGAAGTTTTACCCCCTTTTGATGGCGTGCCCATTTTAAATATAATTTTTGAAATATTTATAATTTAAATTTGAAAAAAATAAACTTCTTATTTGGAATAGAAACATAAAAATTTACATTTTATAAATTTTTTATATTTTTCTAATAACTTTAATATTTGATGAATAGTGAAAATATGCTAAATTATAATTGAAAACAACTTTTTTCAATGGAAATAATTTATATGGTTAAAATATATTATTGAATGGAATTAAAATATAAATAGAATATATTTTTATAGTTTAATACAATGTAATCAAATTTCATTAATTTTACATTTAATTCTTATGTAAAAACATTTCAATCTTTTACAATGTCTTAAACAAAAACCCATTTTTTTCGACAATGAGATTAATTTCAAATTAATTACTGCAACTTCTATGTTTTGATTTTAAAAAAATGGATTCCATATTTTGAATTATAAGGTATAAATTTTTTAAATAGGTAACATTTATTTTTAGACATTATGAATAGTAACTTCAGTAAATATTTTATTTACCATGGTTAAATGGTAAATCTGGTAAATAAGGGTAAAAATAATATTATATTAATATTAAATTATAATAACACACATCCTAACCCAATTGGATGATACATATCTTACCATGAGCATCCTTGGGTCGATTTTGGGACCTCATGGAGCCATTTTTAAGTGAAAATGACATTTAATTACTTTTAATTTAATGTTAAGGAAAATATAACCTAAACTTATATATTTTACTAACAAAATTTTTATATGGGGTTATATAAGTCATATCTTTGACTATAAATAGTAATTAGAAATATAATAAGATTTTATACATTATGATATTTTATTTTTAATTTTTTAACATTAAATAAAGAAATTTAATTATGACAGAAGGATGATGCAATGATTGCTTCATTAATAAAGGATTCAAGTAAATTAATTTATAAATTTTAAAACAAATATAATTTTGTTATTTTGATTTCTTCCACAAATTTCATGGATGATAATTACATATTATATTTTATTTAATGCCTTATTTTTTAAGGAATCAGGTTTTTATGATTTTAAAAAAAAATTCAAGTATGAATATTGTCCAAAATTGACACAATTCATAACTTGAAACATAAAGTAGTTTATTAAATTATATTAAATTCCTAAAAATCTAAGACTCAGAAAAATAGTTAATATAAGTCCAAATATGTCATAAATAACTTTTTTTGGTTCTTTTGACAAGATATAGTAATTACATTAACCAATAATGTGTAAATAACATGATATCACAGTAAGATTAGAAAGGGTAAAATAAGGGTAAAATAAAAAAGATAAGGATACAAAAATATTTAAAACATTTGAAACAATTATTAGATGATGGGTATTCAAACAAAAATAATCTTATCGTAGAATTATATAAGTTTTAGACCATTTTAAATCTAAATTGAATTTATAGTAAAATAATATTTTGGAACATTCCTAAAGTGCCTCTCTCCTCTCTTACAAATGGGAACCTCCTGCCTTTCCTCTTAACTCTTTTTTAATCCTTAGAGATCAGCCAAAACCTTCCCCATTCTCTTCCAAACTTCCCTAATTACATTATAGAGGTTCTCTTATTCTCAAAAGAGCATCTCCATTGTCCTATGAGGTAGTTTAAAGGAGGCACGTCAAGGAAGAGGTAATCTCTTCTACCGATTCTTTCAAATTTATTTCTTCTTCTACTTCTTTTTATTTATTTGTTTAATTATAAATTAATATCATCAGTATCACTCATATACTGATATGTTATTATAAATATGAAACAAACCTATTTCACCTTCTATCCATCCTATGAAAAATGAAATCACCACGCGTGCGTACGTACAGATTACCGTCTCCACGCCGTGGTGTAATCTGTTTTCACCACCACATTACTTTGATGGGTATAATGGTGTAAATAATAACTATATATGATTATTATATAATGATACTAATTTTGAGATATTATACACCATCCACATCAATACCTTCCAACAACTATGTGAACGATATCATTGCTCGTGCGTACGTACGGCTTACCATCTCCACGACGTGATGCGATTAATTATCCATGTTAACCATTAAAGAATGATTATAAATTATATATAATAAATAATCATGAAATATATGAAATAATAATTATAATTTATTTATGTATATATCATTTACTTACTTCCATTCAATTTAATAAGTAAATAAAAATAGCGTTCCTGCGTACGCACGACCTACCCTCTCCATGAATGGTGTATTCCGTTCCATTTATCTATCTATTATATATATTTATATATTGAATATATATGATATATAAATCATGTTTTAAATTATGGAAGTAATTAAATCAGGGTCTATGTAATCATATGAATAATAAGAAGTCCAAACACGTACGATAAATGAAACAATTATTACCCAAAACGTTGCTTTAACATAGAATTGACAAATGAACGGGTAATATAAAGTCATAATTGAACTAAATATGATTTAATAAATATTATTATGGTTCTGTTAAAACTTAATAATATTATTAAACCCACTATACAGTATTTTCAGACACATACAGAAGAAATCGGACCTAAGGTAAGAGATAATTTTTGCAATCTCATTTTTATTTGAGATTATTTATACGTAAGTATTTTGTGGGGATATATTTATCATCCATGTATATATTTTATAAAAATGTTTTCATAAAATATTTAATATTCTTCTATGTATGTTTAAAGTCATTTTTAACCATTTCTTACTTTTATAACATTCTATGGAAGAAATCGTTCTTTTGTTTACCATACAAGGAACTTTTTTGACTTTTCCAAAAAAAGTACGAGGATAATGTTTTTGTTTAAAATTTAATGCATAAATGGATTTTTATAGTTTCATGATGCTTTATTTTAATGGTGCTTCCTATAAATTATTTCATGTTTATTTTCAACTAAATTCTTTTCTTTTAAAATTGCGTTTCATTTGGAGAAAAAAATGTTTTTGAAGAAGAAATGATTTTTTCTTCAAGAACACATTTCAAGTGATTTATAAAAATTATTTTCTATATAAGATGATGTAGGTTTATGTTTCTATCCCTATTATTAATTTAATTTGATTGTTTTTATGATGTAATTATTTTTTATGAAGTCCATTTATCTTATATAGATTATGTTATGATGACATGATGTTTAAGAATCCCATTTTATTTCATGGGTTATTCTATGATGAATGATTTATGTTTTTGTGGTACATGTCAGAATGATTTCATTATGAGATGGGTAGGACCTATATCTCCCTCTAATTCATTAGGTATAGATTTATATATCATGAGATATACATGACTGGAATGAAAGGTAAATCCGGTTCAGTAATACATGGCTGGAACGATATGTAAACCCAATTCAATAATAGACATTGTCCACTATGATAGTCTTGGAAACAATGCATTGGCTAATATAGAAATCATATTATGTGCTTAATGGTTTTCCACAATTACATGTTTTATGCCAATTCTAATATATCATGGTTACTTTTCCTTTATGATCCATGTTGTCATACCCCAACTTTTTGATTTATTTTTATTTTATTATTTCTTGGCTCTGGGTCCTCCCACCAAGGTTTGGGCTGTGTCCCAGTTTTAATTTTTTGTCTTTTAATTTTTGTGGGTTTCGTACCTATACACAGTCACCATACGGTGGGCGGTAGCCGCATGGTTATCCCGGGTGCCGCAAAAATGTCTAATGATTAAAATAAACAAATATTTATGTAAATAAATCGATTGAAATGTTTAAATTGTAATAATAATAATATTATTATGCAATTAACAATATTATTAATAATGAGGTTTATTATTGTTATTATTATTATTATTATTTTATTTATTATCATTCTTGTTATTATACCTTTTATAATTATTAGTTTTATTATTTTTATTATTATTTATGGTATTATTATTATTATTATTTTTAATATTATAATGAAATAAAAAAACTATGGAACCCTAATCTACCCGTATCTGGCGCCCCCCTTTCCCCTCTCCTCCTACCCACAATGCTCCCTCTCTACACGAACCCTGGGCCCAACTTATTTAGTCCTCCACCTTCTCTTGCATCTTCACTCTGGAACCCCTTGCTACCCTCAACTCGTGCCTCCAGCTCGTCCCTGCAGGTCCCCATTGCCTCTCCACTCCTGCTTCATTCTACACCTAGCAGCCCGCTCCTCAACCCTATCCTCACGCTCCAACAACCTCCACCACTTCGTCTGTGCCGTGCCATCCCCCTCCTACTCCTGTCCATCGCCTCTCACTCACCCCTACACCGTGATCCCCTTCTCCAGAAGAACTCTCCCTCATCCACCCTCATGCTCCCAACATCCCCTGGTCTATCCTAAGCCACCCAACAGATTCCTCGCCCTCGCTTCCCTACTCCGACCTCGTCCAGACCCTCACTCCCGACCCTCCTCGCTCCCAGCATCTGCCTCGCCCTCCACTTCCCCACCTATAGCTTCTTCACGCTCACCACACCAGCCTCACGCCACCCTCATCTCGTGATCTAGCCTTGGCACCTCCTATAGGAACGCCCTTTACCTCCCCTCACTCCGGCCAGGCCCTTCCATGTTCTCCTCACCCATGCAGCTAAGTCCCTCCTCACCGCTGACCTTTCCACTTCCTCTCCCTGGATTTTAATTTCGCCTATCTTCTCCTCCGGAAAACTGAAGCCGCACCCCTACTCTCTGTGCTCTGTCTAGCCCGACTTCCTCTCCCGCTCCTTTTGGCAATGACCTCCTCTTGTATATTTATTTATTAATTTATTAATTAATTAATTTAAGTATTTATTTATTTATTTATTCATTCATTCATTCATTCATTCATTCATTCATTCATTTATTTACTTATTAATTTATTTTCTCCTTCATTTCACATGTGGTGTTTTTATTTGTTCTGGATGAATCATAATACCAAAATTTGTGTTTTACATGTTCTTATCATTGTCTAAGGCATGCAAATGTTCTGTTGAGTGTTGTTCATCTTTCTGCGGATGTTTCGTTGTATCCATGCTTGACTTTGAGGTAGGAATTTTTTGAACTATTATTTTTCCGCACGATCTATGACACTTTTGTGTTTCAAATTAATTTTTAAATAATATTCGCACCTCCATAAGTTTTGTAGATAATTCATTGTGGTGATTTTATTAGTTTAAAATTGTTAAAGATAGATTTTGAAATAATTATCTCATTATGTGTAGGTAGTTTTGCATATAAACATTATTGATAAATTATTTTTCTTATATAATTGATTTAAAATGATATTTAGTTAATTTATATGGTGTAAACATAGTTTTTAAAGAAGTTTAATGTGTGTGATTTATCCTTATAACATTTTGTGTGATATGAAGTTCATTCTTTTATGAAAACCAATAGTGTTTCCTCTATTAGTGTTCTAGGAACTATTGAAATAGTGTATTTAAATGTGCAAAGACTGCAAATTGTGTTTTGGTGTGGGGTCAATGTGTATTTTGTCAAAAAAGAATATTTGAGTGAGTTTTTGTGTTTTAGGCCATGGGTTTCTCCTTAATTTTTTTTAATTATTTTTCATATTAGTTTAGTAAATGGTGAAAGTGTTTTCTTTAGTTGTGAAAATAGATCTTTTAGTTATTCAAGTGGTGAGAGTTAATTTTTGTAAGATGGAAAATTGTTTTTCTTAAGTGTTTGGGTATGCATTTTATTTTTAAATGGAATTACCATGTGAACTTGGTGAGAGCATGATGCGAGTCTTTACTTTTACTATTTGAAATGTCTTACGAAATGGGTGGATGATTTATTAAATTATATTTGACATGTGAATCATGAGTGAAAAGTGTTTCAGTATGCGTTTGGGTTTTATTTGAAAGTGAGTGCTAATTTTGTGAAAAATATTCTTACTTTCTAAATGATTTTGGGTTCTTGTGTGATTTCAGAAATGGTTTGAAATGAAAATTTTGAGAATATTCCCATTTGGATTTGTAAACTAAAAATTGGCATTTTTGTGATGTTTTGGGTAATACTTTTAGGCATGTTGAGTTAAAGGACCGTTTGTCACTTTACCCAAGGATAATGTTTGTACTAACTTTTAAAAGAGATTGTGTTTTGGTGAAAGTGTATGCCCGATTGAAAACTTTTAACATTTTATGAAATTGTTTAAATTTTAAATGGTGGTATGTCCTGTTTTTCACTTTGTTATTATAAAATTATTGAATGTGTATTTGGGGGCGCTTCTGTCTAGGGTAACCCTTTATGGGTGAATGCATGGGAAGTGTCTGTGTTTGAGGAAGGAAAGTGTGGTAATATGAGTCATGTGTGCAAGGACCTTATAACTTACATAGTATTATTATAACCACCATGGGTTCCTGATCAAAATTTAGATAATTGAGTGATGATTTATGATCAACCCCGATTAGACGAGTTGGTACCCCTGGATTGGTTGTTATGCTAGGCGGGCTTTTCCACTGGATTAGTTAATTTAGGGCGTCCAGTTGGTTATACACTTAGGTGCTTCACCATACGCTCGTAGGTGGTCCAAAAACTGAGTACGTCCAGGGGTCTTCTAGGGATGTTTATGATCACCCATGGTTACTAGATTATTTTTATTACTTGTTTACTTTTCATTAAACCAGTTTATTTTCCATCTTGCATTGTTTACCTGTTCTATTTTAGCCCAAATTTGGTATACTTTGTTTTCGGTATAGTTTATAAAATTTGAAATGATATTGTAAATGGTATGTCGTGTGTTTTGGATTTTTAAATGAGAAAATCATGTTTCTTATTTTAAAATGTAAAAACCTTACATTAATATTTTTATTTCAAACCTGTGTTAGTGGATTGTTTCAGGAAAGGAGACGTTGAATTATGTGGTTTATCTTGGAAACCCTAATGAGAATTTTTAATGATCACACATGTCATTATCATTTCAGTTGAAGGTTTCCTTTGCTCAGGTTTTCTTGGTTGATTTTATCATTATTAGACCGAGGTCAGACTTTGGTTGGGAGGTGACTTGGAAGGTCACGTGGAGATACATTGATCTATTCTGTTTATTTTATTTTTCCGATGCTCGAGTTTAGTTTTATTATTCTATTTATTTTAGTTTATTTATTTGTCTATTTGGGCCAAATTGTTCCCAGTGATTAAATTTTGATGCCCGACACTAGTTTCTAGACTGTGGGGATTGAGAATGCTCCTCGGACCATGTCACATACCATATTGGGTGATCGGTTCAGGGTTGACCCAGGTTGGTTCGTGAAAAAATGGTATTGTAGGGGCCCTTATTATTTGGGGTGTTCATTAGATAGATATTAGGATTGTCGGGACTTAGAAGGTAGGTATGAGGAGGACGTCATGAACCCTCACCTATTCCGAACCACGAATCGCTAAGAGTAGTCCATGAATTGATTCCTTGTTTTGTTTTGGTTTGTTTTAGATTAAGGGATGACAATGGAGGAAAGCCATTATTACATCGTGATTTCACATGGAGTAGTGACCCATGTGGAGTCCGAGTACATGGGTTAAGTTCCTCCTACTAGTTGACGCTTACATGGGGCATTGCTCACTACCATGCCATTAGGTTATGCATAAATACTAATCCCTCACTCTAGTGATTTAATTCTATTTAAGTGTCATCTTGGTTCTGGTTGGCGTGGGTGCGCTTTTGAAAAAGAAAAATGATTTTTGAAATGAAAATGTCATCATTTAAGTGGATTTAAATTTGTAAAATGGGTTTTAAAACTGAATTCTCTTGGTATAAAAATATGATGTGTGCTTGGAACTGGTAGAGAAATGGTTTTGGTGCATCCTCAGGTACTCTTTATTAACCTTCGCACATGTGAGGGAATAAATGGGAAGTGCATATTGGTACATATGGATGAAAGTGGATAAAGATGTGTGAAACAATTCATGGGATTACTGGGGTGTGTACATGGAATTAAAGGCTAGACCTTGATATTCTAAAGTGATTTTGAAAAGGGAAATGATTTTGGAAATTGTGTTCGGTTTGAAAAGTGGCCTTGAAAGAAGGTAGTTTTGAAATCTAAAATGGAAAAAGGAAATTTTGTGCTGTGTTTTTATTTGTTTGGTTTTTGAATTGGATTCTTTTGGATGAAAGCATTTTCAATGAAATTACTTCAGCATGAGATTGGGTTTGGCTCTTTGTTTTATATGTTTTTCAGAAAATGACACCTAGAAGTACCCCAATGTTTCTAATAATTCATGCTCAGTTTTTTGGTACTTCTCATACATTACCTATCCTTCATAGTGAATGGGGTCCATAAGAGGCAGTAGAGTGTCTTGAAGAGGTCGAACACATCTTTAGGGTATTGGGAACTCCCAAAGCTATCAATGTGTGTGCTGTTTTGGGTATGTTTGAAGGTCCAGTATTGGATAAATGGGATTTGTTCACCCCTACATCAATGAAAGTTAGGATGATGTGGGATGTATTTAAATCTATCTTCGTACGATGGTTTATACTTGAAGAGGTGAAGATGAAGAAAATGGAAGATCTCATGCATATTCCACAAGGCCAACGGATGATGAAATCATATGTTGACCATTTCAAGGAACTTGTGTCCTTTTCTCCAAAGGCAGTGTCACAGGATTTGATGAAGACTTATCTCTTAATTGGGGGTCTCCATCTAGAGATCAAGGATTTGGTCCTCCCTTCTAAGGACCATTGTTTCGAGAAGCTAGTGGATGAGGCGTTCTTAGCTAAGTAGGTCTTTAGAGTACATATGGTAAAAAATTCAGCATATCCGGTTGTTTACTATGGTTCCCCATCTAGTGAGCAAGGTGTGTTGATGAACCTATTTCTAAAGATTCCTCTCTAGTGTTTATGGATTTCAATTTGTCAGACTGTTTTGTGGTGTGCCACCAGTGTGGCTGGTTTGGGCAGGTGAAGCTGTCATGTTGAATCCCTCCAAAGATGTGTCATTGTTGCAGGTGTCTAGGTCATCTAGAGAAGTTCTGCAAGAATCATTGCCTGAAGAAGATGCTATGACTGGAGGAATTATAGTTCCTGACTGTGAGGTAGGATATGCTTCATCCATCAAAGCTCCAACCACAGGTCTTGGGGTGAAGCTCACACACATTCAGAAGTTGCCGGGGGTGTGAAGCCTCGGTTCGGGTTTTGTGTTTCATGCTGACAGTAGAACATTTAAAGTCTTTTCATTCTCATTTTTCTACTGTTAAAGTTTTGAAATTGTTATAAGTTTATTGTTTTATTGTGGATTTATGATGGACTCATCCAATTTTAATCCAAGCTGTCTTGGTTGTGTGAATGTGGTTTTCTGAATTGTGCATTTTTCTTAAAGGGTTATTTGAACCTTGTATGGTTTGATCTCGGTTTAGCTATATTCATTTAGATATGTAAGTTCCTATGTAAGAATCGATGTTTTTAGTTATTCTCTAGTTCACTGTTGGGGTTACATTCTTCGTGGAGGTTTTTATCTAGTGTTCATAGTTTTTGGTATGGATCGAAAGTTCCATGTTTCAGTAGAGGTGTTGTTTTGCTGACGCTATAGAAGTTAGTTTGGATCGGTTGGGAGTTCCTGCATCATCCCCCCTTCCCGGGGTGGTATGTTTAGGTGTTGAATTTTTTCACTAGGTGAGTTATTGTGGTGGGGAGAACCCTCTTGTGTTATCTCGTTCTCCTGTGTTGTGGTTTCTTTCGGTTTCAATCAGGCATGGATTCATGTTTTGTCTATCATTCATCTGGGTGACATTATTGGGGAAAAAATGTATGTGGTGGGGAGAATTTCCACACCCTGACTTTTTGATTTAATTTAATTTTATTATTTATTGGCTTCGGGTCCCCACGCCAAGGTCTGGGCTGGGTCCCAGTTTCAATTTATTGTCGTTTACTAATTTTAGTGGGTTTTAGACCCGTGTGTGGTCACCACACGGTGGGCGGTAGCCACGCAATTAGCCCGGTTCCATGCAAACATATAATGATTAAATTAAATATAGATTTATGTAAATAAATTGAGTTGAATGATTAAATAATAATAATAATAATAATAATATTATTATTAATGAGGTTTGGTTATTGTTATTATTTTTATTATTATAATTTTTGTTATTATAACTTTTATTATAATTATCTACATTATTATTAATTTTTTTATTATTTTTGGTATTATTATTATTATTATTTTTATAATAATTAAATGAGAAAAATAAAACTATGGAACCCTAATCTACTCGTAGCCGGTGCCCCTATCCCCTCTCCTCCTACCCGCGGTGCTCCCCCTCTGTAGAAACCCTGTGCCTAGCCACATCAGCCCTTCGCCTTCTCCTGCATCACCGCTCCGGCACCCCTCGCTACCTTCACCTCGTGCCTCCAGCCCATCCCCGTCACTTCACCCCTCCTGCTTTGGCCTTCGCCTAATATCCCACTCCTCTACCCTCTCCTCATGCTCCAGCAAACTTTGCCACCTCGTCTGCGCCATGCTAGCCCCCTCCTTCTCCCGACCACCACCTCACTCCGACCCCTGCGCCATGCTCTCTGGCTTTAGAGGACCTCTCCCTCACCCACCCCTCACACTCCCTGCATCCCCTAGTTTATCCTCGACCACCCAACAACCGCCTCGCCCTCACTTCCCTACTCCAAACTCATCCAGCCCCTCACTCTCGGCCCTCCTCATGCCCAACATATGCCTTGCCCTCCAGGTCCCCTCCTCTATCTTCTTCATACTCACCACACCATCCTCATGCCTCCCTCATCCCATGTTCCAGCTTCGCCACCTTCTGTAGGGATGCGCTTTCCCTCGCCTCACTCTGGCCTGGCCCCTCCATGTTTTCCTCAACCCTGCAGCCAAGTCCCTTAACACCACAAACCTTTCCACCTCTGTGTCCCAGCTTTTTCCATTGCCTATCCTCCACTCTGGTAAACCGAAGCCACACCCCCTTCTCTCCGTGCTTCGTCCCACCCGACTTCCTCTCCCACTCTGGATGGAAGTGACCTCCTCCAATATATTTATTTATTATTTTATTAATTAATTAATTTACTTATTAATTAATTTTCTTCTTCATTTCATCCGTGGTGTTTTTATTTGTTTTGGATGAATCATAATTCCGAGATTTGTGTTTTTCCCGTTCTACTCATTTTCTAGGGCATGTAAATGGTCTGTTGAGTGTTGTTCATATTTCTGCAAATCCGTCATTGTATCTGTGCTTGAATTTGAGGTAGGTGTTTTCTAAACTTTTCTTTTCTTGCACAGTCTATGAAACTTTCATGTTTCAAATTAATTTTAAATACCATTCTCACCTCTATAAGTATTGTAGACATTTCATTGTGGTGCTTTTATTAGTTGAAAATTGTTAATGATATATTTTGAAATAATTATCTCATTATGTGTAGGTATTTTTGCAAATACACATTATTGATAAATGATTATTCCTATCTAATTGATTTAACATGTTCTTTAGTTAATTTATCAGGTGTGAACTTAGTTTTCAAGGAAGTTTAATATGCGTGATTTATCCTTGTAGCATGTTGTGTGTTATGAAGTGAATTCTTGTATGAAAACCCATGTTGTGTCCTCTACTAGTTCTTTATGAACTGTTAAACTAGTTTATTTAACTTTTCAAGGACTAAAAAATATGTTTTAGAGTGGTGTCAATGTGAATTTTGTAACAGAAGACGATCTGAGTAAGTTTTTGTGTTTTAAGCCATGGGTTGCTTCTTAAAATATTTAATGATTTTTCATATTAGTTTAGTAAATAGTTAAAGTGTTTTCTTTAATTGTGAAAATGGTTCTTTTGGTTGTTTAAGTAGTGTGGGTTAGTTTTTGAAAGATACAAAAGTAGTTATCTTATGTTTTTGAGTATGCATTATATTTTTAAATGGAATTCACACGTGAACTTGGTGAGAGCGCGATGCAATTATTTTCTTATTATTTTTGGAAAGTCTTATGAAATGGGTGAATGATTTATTAAATGTTGTTTGACAGGGAAATCATGAGTACAAAGTGTTTTAGTTTGCGTTTGGTTTTTATTTGAAAGTGAGTGCTAATTTTGTGAAAAAGATTATTTCTTTCTAAATGATTTTGGGTTCTTGTGTGATTTGTGAAATGGTTTGAAATGAAATCTATGAGCATATGCGCATTTGGATTTTTAAATTCACAATTGGTGTTTGTGTGATGTATTGGGTAATAATTTTAGGCATGTTGAGTTAAAGGCCCATTTGGAACTTTAACCCAAGGGTAATGTTTATACTAACTTTTAAAAGAGATTGTGTTTTTGTGAAAGTGTATGCCCCACTGGAAACTATGAACATTTTATGAAATGGTTTAAATGTTAAATGGTGTGACTATATGGTTGGAACTTTGTTAATGTGAAATGATTGAATGTTTATTTGGGGCACTCCTATCTAGGGTACCACTTTATGGGTGAATGCACAAAAAGCATCCATGTTTGGGGAAGGCAAGTGTTGTGAGATGAGTCACGCGTGTGAGGGCCTTCCTACTTACACAATATTATTATAACCACCAAGGGTTCATGGGTGTACTTTAAATGATTGAGTGATAGCTGCATATCATCCCTGATTAAAAGGGTTGGTACACCCTAGATTGGTTGTTAGGCCAGGCAGGATTTTCCACTGGATTGATCAGTTTAGGGTGGCCAGTTGGTTATAGACTTAGAAGTTTCACTATACAACGGAAGGTGGTTCTGAAACTGAGTATGTCCAGGGGTCATATAGGTATTTTTAGGTTCACCCATGGTTACTAGATTATTCTTATTGATTGTGTACTTTTCGTTATACCTGTTTATTTTCCAGCTTGCATTGTTTACCTATTCTACTGTAGACCATCTTTGGTATAATTTGTTTTGGGTTTAGTTTATAAAATGAAAAATTATTTTGGAAAAGGTATGTCATGTGCGTTGGATTTTTAAATGATAAAATCATGTATATTATTTTAAAATGTGAAAACCATACTTTTATTTTTTTATTTCAAACTTGTGTTAGTGGATTGTTTCGGGAAAGGAGACGTTGGATTATGTGGTTTATCATGGAAACCCTATTGAGAATTTTTAATTCTCATGCATATCTTTATCATTTCAGTTGTAGGTTTATTTTGTTCAGGGTTTATTGGATGAGTTTCTAATTATTGGAGCAAGGTTGGACTTTGGTTGGGAGGTGACATGAAAGGTCACGTGGAGGTACATTGAGCTGTTCTGTTTATTTTATTTTTCCACTACTCGTGCTCAGTTTTATTATTCTGTTGATTCCTGTTTATATATTTGTCTTTATGAGCCAAATCATTCCCAACAATTAAACTTTGATGCCCGACACTAGTTTCCTGCCCATGGGGATCAATAATTCTCCTTAGGCCATGTCTCGGACCTGCTTGGTTAACCGGTTCTTGGTCGACTTGGGTAGATTTGTGACACATGCCTTAAGTACTACCAAGATTTATGTCATTGCTCAAGATTTTGATGTTTAAACTTTATGTTCATGTTTTCACGTTCAAATGTTTATGGTCTGTTTTATGTTCTTCATGCTTACCCTTACTGAGCATTTAAACTCACCCTTTTTATGTTTTCTTTTCCCATAGGATATAAAAATTGGTTTTAGGTAGGAAAACCAAAGGGGAAGATCTTTATGGGAGATGTTGAAGATATTTCACCAATTTTAGAAGATTATGTTCCAAGTTTCCAAATACACAAAACTAATATGGTTTTCAGGTGTTTGTTTGGGTCATGTATTAAGTATTCTACAAAAGAAATGTATTGTCCATGTACATCAAGCTTGGGTGTCTACAATTGGTATTAGAGTGAAGGCTTAGTTAACCTTTGGAAAAAAGGATGCGAAAAATTTAGTAAGATTCCTAGAGATATTTCTAAGTTATAACAAGAGATATCCGTAAGGTTAAGTATATGTATAGGTTACAGTCCTAGAATTATGATAACGATCATGAATAACCTAGGATAAAACCTAAGATATTAGAGATTGAATGTACTCTCCATTGATTATGTTGTTTTCCAAGTATGATTTTTACCTCTCACACTATTTTTTTGGGGTTTAGAAAATGGCTGGAAGTAGGAGGATTCATGTTAATGGAGAATATGATGGACAATGAAATGATATTCTTCATGAGAAACCAATGAAATGGGAGTTGGAAGAAGAAACATCATTATTATTCCTAATAAATAATATCATAATATGATCAATAATATAAACATTGGTGAGTTTCTTGAACCAGCTAATAAGAGAAAGATGGAGTTTCATGGTGATCATAGAGGAAAAAAAGATTAATTTCCCTCATTTAAATTAGGAGGGAAGAGGAATCAAAGAGAATGTTTGAAAGGAACTCGAAGATGCTTTGGGTGTGGAAAAGAAGGACACAAAGCTAGTGATTTCAAAGGAAAAGGTTATTTAACAATATGGACAAGGATAATAGTATTTCTAAGACATCAATGATAGTTAACTTTTTTAAATGTTGAATGTATGGGAATTATGAAAATCGACGCCCTAAGGGAAAATCTCATGATTAGATTCAGCTTGGTCAAATTGGTAGTATTTATGTTGATGATGATGAAGAGACTACAAATGATATATGATATGAAAGAAGTGTTAAGGAATAAAATGTTAAAGCTTAGTTAATGGTTTAAGAAGGTAGTGGAATGATTGATAGTTTATCAAGAGTAATGTTGTATAATTAATGTAATGGTACTATGGAATAAAGAAACATCTAAGGTTTGTTACACTATTCTATTTCATTATGTATTTGAAAGTCTATGTTGAATGATATCAATAACCATGAAAGGTTATTCAGATATTTTTAGAAGGCACAATATATGCACATAATTAAGCGACAAGGAGATAAGGAGATGTTTGATAGTATTAATGAGTTCATGACTGATATAAGGACAAAGTGATATCATGGTTTGAGTATATTGAATTTTTGAGATTTTGGTATGTGGAAAGAGTTAAATTTTGACAGTATTCAAGTTTTTAAAAATGTTCTATGGTAATTCATGTTTTTAGAGAATACATGATCAAGGTATTCACATATTTGGAATCTGAGAAACAAGATATATCTTATGATATATGGGGAATAAATGATGGTATTCACATGATTGTTATTTAACATTTATGATAATTGTTTTCTTTGTAATGTGATATTGAACAAAAGTATTTTGGATAATCCTAAAGGTTGGAATGAATTAGTTTGGACATCATATAGTATTGTTAGAGGATATAAATTTTTTATATTATTTTTGGAATTTTGTAATAGTATAGTTTTAGAAAAAGGACAACCCGCAGGATGGGCGACAACCCGTCGTGTCAGACAAGGCTACAAGAATTGAACCCACTAATGAAGTGCGACATGCCTTTATTTCCTACCACTAGCCTACAAGAATTACCTAGTTATTAGAAATTAGTTTTATTTTATTAAGCGATATGATATATGAAGTATGAGTCCATTTTTTGAATAATATAAGATAAATCTCACCATAGATAAAGTTTTTTATGACTTGTGCCAGCCTTTTCGTGAAAGATATAGATTTAATGATCTGTCATTCTATCACATGATCTGTTAACACTTCAAGAATGAAAAAAGTCGACTTAATTGTTTTAAATAATAGATGAAGTGGAAACTGTTCAAGGCACGAACAATGGTAAGATTGTACCCAAATCAAGTAAGTATTATTCTCATGAAAAATTATTCAACTTTAGGGAAAGGATATTGAAAACCAAAAATGTTATCCTAGTGCCTTATTACCTGATGAATCAGATGGTCCCTTAAATCATCATATATTTATGGATTTCTTATAATTAACTTTCTCCAAACCTTATTCTCTATCATTTTCCATCAGAATGTGATGGTTAGATTTCTCTTCCATATCCATGTTTTCAATTCCTACCTATGTTATTTTATGTGGAAACTTAGTGAATAGATAATTTGGGTCACCGTTATGTTTCTAACATTAATTTTTGAAATGAATTTTTAGTATTCATTTTTATTATGTGAGTTTATATGAAAGAAAATTTTAATTAGAAAACCATTTATAACCCTGACAAATTTCGGGGGTGAAATTTATTTTATGGGGCGTAGAATGTAACACCCCGAGATTTAATGAGATTGATTCTTATTAATTTCTTCAATGTATTGTTTTATACACTACACCAAGAGTAGCTTGTGATATACAAAACACCCAAGGAATCTTGGAATACAGGAAACAATGACTTTGGCTTGCATTGAACGCAAGAGCAACATTCCTCGATAACTTGCATTGTACGCAATACTGAGTTTCACTAAACAATGATATATTATTAAAATATTATATAATATAGCTGTTATGAATATTATTAACCAAATTTTTAATTTTATATAACATTATAATTCATATTACACATGATATGTGAACAAAATCAATTTTTTCTGATAAAATAAGTATTTTCCAAAAAAAATGCAGTTTTACCCCCTTTTGATGGAGAACCCATTTTAAATATAGTTTTTGAAACTTTTATAATTTAAAATTGAAAAAATAAACTTCTTATTTGGGAGAATAACATAAAAATTCACTTTTAATAAATTTTTGATATTTTTATGATAACTTTCATATTTTGATGAATATTGAAAATACGCTAAATTTTAATTGAAAACAAATTTTTTCATCCAAATAATCTGTATGTTTAAAATATATTATTTAATTATATTAGAGTATATATAGAATATATTTTTTAGTTTAAGAAAATTTAAGTCAATTTCATTAATTTTATATTGAATTCATATGTAAAAATATTTCAGTCTTTTACAATGTTTTAAACGAAAACCTGTTTTTTCGAAAACATGATTTATTTTAAATTAATTACTAAATATTCTGTGTTTTTAATTTATAAAAGTGGATTAAATATTTTTAATTATAAGGTCTAAAGTGTAAAAATATGAAACTGTTATTTTTAGACATTATGGATAGTAACTTTAGTAAATATTTTATTTACCATGGTTAAATGGTAAATCTGGTAAATAAGCGTAAAAAATAATATTATAATAATATTAAATTACCCTAAAACAAGTACTAACTGTATTGAATGTTAAATATCCTACCATGTTCATCCTTGGGTCGATTATGGGACCACTTGGAGCCATTTTCTAGTGAAAATCACATTTAATTACTTTAAATTTAATGTTAAGGAAAATATAACCTAAACATATATCTTTTACTAATTTTTTTTATATGGGGTTATATATTATATCTCTTTGACTATAAATAATCATTAGAAAGACAAAAATATTTCAATAAATCATGATATTTTATTTATAATTTTAGGATATTAAATAAATAAATTTAATTATGACATAAGGATGAGGAAGTGATTGCCTCATTAATAAAGGATTCAAATAAATGAATTTATAAATATTAAAACAAATTTAATATGGTTATTTTGATATCATATATGAATTTAATGGATTGTATTGACCTATTATCTTTGATTTAATTCCTTATTTTTGAAGGAATGAGGTTGTTTTGAATTTTTTAAAAAAAGTCAAGAATGAATAGTGTCCAAAATTGACACAATTCATAACTTAAAACATAAAATTGTTTATTAAATGATATTAAATTAATAAAAATATAATATTTGAAAAAATCATTAATATAGGTCCAAATATGTCATAAAAAACATTTTTTGGTTTGTTTGAAATTATATGGTAATTACATTAACCCACAATGTGTAAATAACAGGCTATCACAGTAAGATTAAAAGGGGTAAAATAAGGGTAAAACCAAAAAGATAAGGATACAAAAAATTTCAAAAACTGTTCAATTTCTTTTTGGATTATGGTTATTATAACAAAAATTATCTTATATTTTAAGTAAATAACTTTTATACCATTTAATTTAGAAATTTAATTTATAATAAATTAATATTTTAGAACTTTCCTAAAGTTCCCCTCTCCCCTCTTATAAAAGGGAACCTTCTCCCTTTCCTCTTATCTTAATTTTATGCCTTCAAGATCGGCCAAAACTTGAAAATTTATCTTATAAAATTCCTTAATTTCATTATAGAGGTTATGGTCTTATCAAAATACAAAGTCTAGTGTGCTAAGAGGAAGTTTAAAGGAGGCACTTCAAGGAAGAGGTAATCTATTCAACCGATTATTTAAAATTTATTTCTTCTTCTACTTACTTTTATTTAGTTATTTAAATATAAAGTAATAACATCAGTTTTACTCATATAATTATATATTATTATAAATATGAAACAAACCTATTTCACCTTATATCAATCCTACGAAAAATGAAATCACCACGCATGCGTACATACAAATTACCATCTCCACATCGTGGTGTAATCTGTTTTTCACCACCACATTACTTGGATTGGTATAATGGTGGAAATAATAACTATATATGATTATTATAACATGATACTAATTATGATATATTATACACCATCCACTTCAAAACTGTTTAACAACTATGAGAACGATATCGCTGCTCATGCGTACGTACAACTTACCGTCTCCACAACGCGATGAGATTCATTCTCCATGTTAACCATTCAAGAATGATTATAAAGTATATATAATAAATAATAATGAAATATATGAAATAATAATACTACTTTATTTACTTATATGTCATTTACTTACTTCCGTTCAATTTAATAAGGAAACGAAAACAGCATTCGTGCGTACGCACGACCTACGATCTCCATGAACGGTGTATTCCATTACATTTATCGACCTATTATATATATTTATATACTGAATATATATTATATATAAATCATGTTTTAAATTCGTGATGTAATTAAATCAAGATCCATGTAATCATATGAAGAATAACAAGTCTAAACATGTACGATAAATGAAACAATTATTACCCAAAACATTGCTTTAACATATAATTGACATATGAACGGGTTATATAACGTCATAAGTGAATCATATATGATATCATAAATATTATTATGGTTATGTTACAGGTTAATAATATGTTTAAACCTACTGTACAAGAGTTTTAGACACATATAAAAAAAATCGAACCTAAGGTAAGGAATAATTTTGCAATCCCATTTTTATCTGAGATTGTTTATATGTATGTTTTTTCTGGGGATATATTTATCATCCATGTACATGTTTTATAAAAATGTTTTTATAAAATTTTTATTATTATTCTATTTATTTTAAAGTAATTTGTAACTATTTATGGATTTTACTACATGGTATGGAAGAATCTTTCTTTTTGTACCATACAAGGTACTTTTTTGACTTTTCCAGTAAAAGTACGAGGATAATGTTTTGGTTTAACTTATATGACATGAATAGATTTTTATAGTTTCATGATGCCTTATTTACATGATTCATCCTCTAAATTATTCCAATTTTATTTTCAACTAAATTCATTTCTTTTAATATTGCGTGGCATTTTGAGAAAAGAAAACATTTTTAGAAGAAACGATATTTTCCTCAAGAACTAAGTTCAAGTGTTTTATCAAAATTATTTTCCATCTATGATAACATAGGTTTATGTTTCTATCCCTATTAGTAATTTTATTTTATTTTGTTTATGATGTAATTATTTTTTATGAAGTCTATTTATCTTATATAGATTATGTTATGATGACTTGATGTTTAAGAATTCCATTTTATTTCATGGGTTATGCTATGATGAATGATTTATGTTTTTGTGATACATGTAAGAATGATTTCATTATGAGATGGGTGGGACCTATATCTCTCGCTAATTCATTGGGTAAATATTTATATCACATTTGATAGACATGACTGTAATGATAGGTAAATCTAGTTCAGTAATATATGGATGGAACTGTAAGTAAAACCAGTTCAGTAATGGACTTTGTCCACTATGATGGTCTTGGAAACAATTCCTTGGCTACTATAGAAATAATATTATGTTCTTAATGGTTTTCCAAAAACCTATGTTTTATGCCATTGCAATTCTATCATGGTTAATGTTCCTTTATGATCCATTCCATACAAACTGCCAAGATTTTTGTCATTGATCGATATTTTGATGTTTAAAATTTATGTTAATGTTATTACGTTCACATTTTTATGGTTTTTTATGTTCTCCATTTTTACCATTACTCAGTATTTAGGCTCACCCTTTTTATGTTTTCTTTTCCTCAGGATATAATGAATGATTTTAGGTTAGAAAAAAGGGGAAGATATATATGGAATATGTTGAAGATCATTCACCAATATTAGAAGATTATGTTCCAAGTTTCCAAAGACACTAAAATAATATGGTCATTGGGTGTCTGTTTGTGTCATGTATCAAGTATTACATAAAATAAATGTAATGTCCATGTACGTTATGCTTGGGTATCTACAATAGTGGAAGAGGTCGTGTGACATGGACAGTTCTCTCTACTATTGTTTACCCTGATTTATTTCATCTTTTGGATAGAGATTGTAAAAAAATCCCGTCTTTTCGCTTCATGTAATCTCTCTTTTGTTTCAATAAATTTTTGCTTTGGCCTTTAAAAAAAAATGTTAATTAAAATAAACTCCTTGGTGGCAGGTGATCACCAAGTAGAGTGGATTAGGTCTCGGTATGAAACAGAACCACTTGTTTATCTTCAATGTATTTTAATTTAGGTTTTCTCTACATTACTTTATATTTCAGAAAACTAAATTTTAATTTGATAGTTAGTCTTAGATAGAATTAATAACTATTTTTTCCTATTAGATTATCTTCAAAAGTTGTATCAATAACTCACATTGATACTACTGAGAATTAATCAATCTTATGAGAAGTTATTTGAACATTCAAACTATTATAACAGTATTACCTTGATTAACTGTCCTGTATTCATTTTTATTGGGGAATCTATTTTTGTGAAATTTTTAATAGAATTTTTTATAGATACTCAATTAACCCTCCTCTTGAGTAATATACTCTGACCAAAAGTTGGTATCAAAGGAGTCTATTCTTGTTAAATATCTGTTTTAAAAACTTTTCAACTATGATTTTAGTTGTACTTTAAATATCTATAAATTTCTGTTAGTTCTAAATTTATATCTCTTTAAAAGTATTTCTTTATTATGGATTATAGACTAAAGGGTGAATCTACAAACATACCTCCATTTTTCAAGAGAACTAATTATTCCAAAAGGAAAATTAAAATGAAAATGCATTTAGAAACTATGTGTTTTCAAATTTGATCTTCAATTGTACATGAGTATAAGATTCCTGCTACTACAAGAACTACTTGGGATGACCCAAATTATACTTATTATAGTAATAATTACAAATCCAAGAATGCCTTATTCTACTCTTTTGGATATGAGGAATTTAACATAATTTCTGTATGTAAAACAACCAATGAAATTTGGGATACTTTGTCTGTTTCACATGAATTAACTTCTAATGTTATCGAAATGAGACACAACAAATATACTACTAAATATGATAATTTTAAGATGAATCCTTATGAAACTATTACTTACATGTATATTAGTTTCAATGAAAAATTAAACACTATGATCTCTCTTGAAAGAGATGTTACTTCCAATGAACAAATTATGAGGATTCTCAGATCCCTACATGAAATATGGAGAGTAATATAGGTCTCTATTAGAGAGTCACGTGACATTATTAAATAACATGTCTATGAACTCATTTTGAAATTAATGATGTAGGAAGAAGAGATTAAAGTCAATAAGGAAGAGGAGGATGAACCCAAAAAAAATTTGTGGCATTTAATACCACTACCTCTAAACACAAAGAAAAAGAGAAACTATAAACCTCTGTAGAATGTTCCAGCATTGAACAATCATCATCTGATAATTATGAGGAGATGGCTCAATTATCCAGATGGTTTAAGAAATTTTAAAAAAGTAAGAAAATTTTCCAGAATCCATACCTAAAAGGAAGATATTATCCAAAGGGAATATAAGAGAAGTATTGAAAAAGAAATGAAAAGTTAGATGAGATAGTATGTAATGAAGTTATGTGAAAGGGACATGTAAAGGCTGACTATACCAAACTCAGGAATAAAAAGAAATTTGAGGAAAAATATAGAAAGTATAAAACGGAAATGAAAGAAACATGGAGTGTGTATAAGGATAGTTCAATTGACTCAGAGTCTTTACATGATGAACAGGATAACAAAGACAATATGTGTTTTATGACAAACACATTTCAGGTAATCATGGAATCTATTGTAAAAAATCCTATTATTCTGGAGATAAAAGTGATTCTGAAAATATTTCTAAAGAAGAAATGTTTGAGTATTGAAATATGCTTGAAAATACATGTAATAAACTAATATATAAATACATGTCTTTAAAGAGAAAGTATGCTCTTACCTCAACTTTTAAATCTAAACTTGTTTTATAAAGAGATAAAAATGTTCAATTACTCAAAGAAAACAATGAATTAAAGTTTTCTATTGAGAAATTAAAAATCGAATTTGAAAGGTTTACTAATGGTAATGATATATTAGTAAAAATTCTAGGTAAAAAAATTACCCATAAATACAATGATGGTATTGGTTATCAACCTTATAAACTAAATTTTGGGAATTTTTTTTTGTTTCTATATCTTGAACATACAACTTTATTCCAAGTTTAGAAAACCATTCTGCTAATTGAAACTATGATCTATCCTCTAGTGTTTTGAGTTTTTCTAGAATAAATAAAGTTTATTTCTCAAATAATTTACATAATTCTTATAGGAAACCTATGAGGAAGATGTAAATTTCTAAATCACTTGTTACTAATAATACTGGACCCAAAAAAATATGGGTACCAAAGTCTGTTTTTATGTGACCATGTTTTAGGAATTTTTTTTGAAGAGCTCCTATAAAAGATTATTGTAATTATACAATGGATGTTCAAGACAAGTGACAGGAGACTATTCATGTTTCAAGAACCTAATAATGATTTATGGTGGGAATTTCACTTTTGGTGACAATGAAAAAGAAAAAATCCTTGGCCTAGGCCAAATCTATAACTCGAACTTAGTTTTAATTTCTAAAGGATTTTTTTTGATAAATTGAAATACAATCTGATTAGTATTTCACAACATTGTGATGATGGATTTCATGATAAATTTGAAAATGTTTCTTGAAATATTTTTAGTTTTAAAAATAAATGATTATTTTTTGGATTATGAAATGAAATGTATATTCTGTTAACATAGATTATTTAGTTTCTCAAAATGTTTCATGTTTAACTTTATTTCACAAAGAGTCTTGGATTTGGCATAGAAGACTAGAAAAATACAATATTCACTCCCTTATAAATATTACTAGATAAGGTTTATTCAAAGATCTACTCAAACTATAGTTTCCAAATGATAAAGTGTGTAATCATTTCCAAAATAGTAATCAACACAAAATTTTCTTCAAACCAAAGAAATAATTATTGACTTCTCAACCTCTCGAGTTGGTTCACATGAATTTTTTGGACCATCTAGAGTTTCTAGTTTAGATGGGAAGAACTATATTTATGTTCTTTTATAAGAATTTTTTAGGTATACCTTGACCTTCTTATTGTCTCACAAAAGTGAAGCCTGCTCTCATTTCACCAAGTATGCTAAAACTGTAGAAAATCCTAGAGGACTTAGAATTGAATCTCTAAGAAGTGACCATGGATATGAATTTGAAAATCAAGAATTTGAATAATTTTTCTCACAAAATGGTTATAGTCATAATTTTTCTACCCCTAGAAAAACTCAGCAAAATGGATTTATAGAAAGAAGAAATAGGTCCGTGCAATAAATTTCTATAACCATTCTTTGTGAACATAACATACCTATTTATTTTTGAGATGAAGCTGTAAATACAACATGCAATATTATTAATAGAGTATTGATTAGTCCTATTTTTAAAAGAAATCCATATGAGTTGTGGAACAAAAAAAACCCAAAGTGAACTACTTCAAGGTATTTGGTTAAAAAGTCTATATCCTCAATACAATGGAAAATATTGAAAAATTTGCATCCAAGAGCGATGAAGGAATATTTCTTGGATATTCAATATCTAGTAAATCCTGTAAAGTTTTTAACAAAATAACTAAATGTGTGGAGGAATCTATTCATTTCATGTTTGATGAGATATATCCACATGAGCCTAAGACCTCTCTTTAGAATATTGAGGATGATATGTCAAATCTAGACATCAATGATAAATCATCTAACCATCTTTCGTAGGAATCTGTTAAAACTTCTAGTTCTGGATATTCTCTAGATTCAAGATGTAATGAACACAAACCTGTTGAAGAGCCTAAAATCACTATCCCTTCTTTTTATAGAGCTGTTAGAACTCTTATGAACTATCCTTTAAATGCTGTTGTTATATTTTTGGACAAAGCAACACAAACTATAGACTATATTAGAAATCCAGTTTAACATCAAGATTTTTTGTCATAACTTGAACCTAAATAAATAAATGATTCTATCAATGATGAATTTTGGGTGATGTCTATACAAGAAGAACTTAATCAGTTTGAAAGGAACAATATTTGGAAACTTGTTGATAAACCCAAAGACATTTTTACCATATGCACTAAGTGGGTGTTTAGAAATAAAGTAGATGAATCTAGTAACATAGTTAGAAAAAATGCTAGATTGTCTACACAAGTCTATAGTTAAGAAGAAGGAATTGAATATGAGGAGACCTTTTCACCACTAGATAGACTTGAAGCCATTATAATCTTGCTTTTATATGCAGCACATCTGAATTTCAAACTATATCAAATGGATTTCAAGAGTGAATTCCTAAATGGGTATATAGCTGAGGATGTTTTGTAGAATAACCCCATAGTTTCACAAATTGTCACTTTCCAAATCAAGTTTTTAAATTATCAAAATATTTGAATGGTCTAAAACAAGCTCCAAGAGCTTTCTATGATAGATTAAGTACTATTATTACTTCCAAAGGTTTTAAAAAAGGTATATCTGATCCTACTCTTTTTATAAAACCAATTTCCAATGATGTTTTAGTAGTTCAAATTTTTTTAGATGATATTATTTTTAGATCTTCAATTTTTTTTTGTGTATTGTTTTTTCTAAAATAATGAAAAATTAATTTGAAATGAGTTCAACGAGTGAAATAAAACCCTTCATTGGATTTAAAATATTTCAAAATAAATATGATATTATTTTAAATCAAAGAAAATATACTAAAGATCTTATAAAACGTTTTGTCATGGACAAAACTTAAAGTAGTGATACTCCAATGAGTATTACTTGGAAGTTGGATATTGATTATGATGGAAAATCAATTGATCAAACCACTTACAGAGGAATGATTGGAAGATTACACTACTTAACAACTAGCTGACCTGATATTATGTTTGGTGTATGTATGTGTGCTATCTTTCAAGCAACCCATAAAGAATCTCAGTTAAATGCTGTTAAAAGTATTTTCAAGTACCTCAAACATAAACCGAATCTAGGACTATTCTATCATAGAGAACAATAATTTGAGTTAGTTAGCTATCATGACTCTAATTTTGGTGGGTGTAAGTTAGATAGAAAGAACCTCTAGAACATGTCATATTTTAGGCAAGTCTCTAGTGTCATGGTGTAGTCTGAAGAAAAACTATGTTACATTATCTACTTCTGAAGTTGAATACATAGCTATTGGAAGTTGTTGTGCAAAAATTTTGTGGATGAAACACACATTAATAGATTATGGATATCAATTCATACATGAAACTATAAATTTTGACAATACAAGTGCTATTAACATTTCAAAGAATCCTATTTCACACTCTATGAAAAAGCTTATTGATGTAAGGAATCACTTTTTGGGAGATCATTATCAAAAAGGTGATATCACATTGGAATTTATTGGCACTGAACATCAACTTGCTGATATATTCACCAAATCATTAAATAATTAAAGGATAAATTACATCATACATGAATTATGATTGATATGTCTTAAGTAAAAAAGTTTACAGTCTCAAACTTACTGTCTCACACTTACTATTTCATAGTTTATAGTTTCAAGATTTATAGTATCACAAGTTACTATCTTAGAATTACTATCTTACATTTACGATCTCACAGTTACTTTCTCTCAGTTATTGTCTTGAACTTACTGTCTCAATGATACAATCACACCATTTTTTGTCATATTATAATGACAACACAGTGACAACATGTTCATGTCACACCGTAATGACTCAGTTTTCTATTTTTAGAATTTTATTTCCCATATTGTTGCATCTATTATTTAATTTTTAGGCAGCATTTTTGAATTTGTGATGGTTGAAATCTATAAATGATAAAAACCCAATATCTTTCACTTCTCTCTACACTCAATCTCTCTTCTCTTTAAATATAAACCCCTATCTTTCAAACTCTTAGTCCTCTTTTAGCCTTTCATCTCTCTTGAACCCACATTGAATTCCCAGAATGATGTGTCCATCTTCATCAACTCCTGAGAAGCAAAAATATCATAATAAAATGAAAAAGGCATAGAAAGTAATGTTTGAGGGACCGTTGAACCCGAATCATACTGATAGAACAGTATTACCCAAAAAGGAAGTATGTCCTAAGTGGTTGCTAACAAGTAAGTCACTAGTTTTGAAAGTACTGGAAGTGCAGGAATGTATGAACTTGTTCACAAAAGAGAAAAGGCCGATTTATCCAAAACACGTTTCTCAATTTTATCAGTGTGTCCTGTTTTCATTCAATACAGAAGATGACTTTATTGTATGAAGCTAGATTAATGGTCAAAGGTGTAACTTTTCCTCGATCTTATGGGATGATTGCCTAGGGATACCTCATAAAGGAATATTTTAGGATTACTAAAGAGGTCCTCCTAGTCCTAGTGTTTCTTTTATCTTAGAAGTGGCCCTTGGAAGTTTTATTGGAAATAAGAAGAAAAGAATGGAAATTTTTACTGAGATGGATGGTGAGACAAGGTTTCTATTTAAGTTTATCCAGAATATTATTTTCCCAAGGAAATGGGATTTTATACTCTTTAATATGAATATGTATTCTTGATATATATTATGAAAAATGTTCACAAGATTAATCTGTGTAAGTATCTTATAATTCACATGTGTGAGGTGATCAAGAAAACTTTGAAGTATACCACTTTGTCTTATTCTAGATTAATCTCGGCAATGATATCTACTGTAGGTGTAGTTGGCCTAAATTATGACATCATTAATGATTATGTGTTTTTCATCTTAAAGGATACAATCAGAAATATGAAAATAAGCTAGAATCCTTGGAAAAAGTCTTGGGTGGAGGATAATGAAAGGTTTTATAAAAAGATTAATCTAGTTGATAATCCTTCAATTCCTAAGAACATATCTAATCCTGGTGTGGAACTAGATGAAGTTGTGAATTATTCAGATGAAGAAGTAGGAGATGCAACTATTTCACCAAAGGAAAGAACTTCCTTGAAAAAAGAATATAGTGGTCTACATATTCCACAAAATGTAGTTTAAAAGGATGTACATGTTACTAAAAAAGTATTATTTCAATGGAAGAACCTGCTTTTAGAAAAGGACATACTTCTAGTGTAAAAGAACAAATTGTTCCTAAGTAGAATTTAGAAGAAGAATCTTCTTTCGAGGAAGAGGCTACTATTGGGGAACAATTAAAAGAATAAGATGATCCTGAAATTATCCTATATACTGAGGAAAGAATGGAAGATGGCATTTAGCTAGATAAAAAGTAAATATGTGATCCTATTAGAGATGAAAATTTGGAAGTAGTTCAAGAGACTGAATCTCTTTTTCCCATAAGAGACCCACCTGCTGAGGGGGGGGGGGAATCACCTCACTCTAGAGAGTGTTCAAGTTCTCTATCCTGTTGATTAATGCACTGTGGATACCTATTATAAGTTTCCAAGTTACTTTGATGTTGAAAATACCTAAGAGGCCTCTATTAAAGGAATATCTCTTTCCACTGTGATTAAATTGAAACTAGTTTTTTCTCTAGAAGTAATATTTTCTATGGATCTTGGACCTGTTTCAGCTCTTGATCCAAAACCTACAGACAAATCTTCTAATTTTGTGAATCACAGTGATTTGAAAAATTTTAGAGATACCTTGTTAGAAGGATTTGAAAATATGTTGAACTCATAGACTACTCCTATAAAAAATCTCAGTGAAAGAGATGTTGCCTTACTGTTAGAGAAAATCATAAGGAAAGTTCAACCAAAAATGATTCGTGAAATATAAAAAGTTAGGATTGAGAAAAAGCAGTTGAGTGATGATGTGAAGTCTATTAGATTTATGGTTGAAGATATGGAAAAAGTGTTGCAAACTGGACATGGTCTTGATGCTCATCCTATTAAGGTGGTTATTGATCAGATTCCACAGAAAGTTTCATCTCTGGGTCAACCAAATTTGAATTCAACATATGAAAAAGTGGGTGAGAGAAACATCAATATATTCAATGAGATGCGCAACCTTGTTATTGGTCTTAATAAGATAACTGGTGAGTACAAGGGATGTTTATAGAAAGATTTAAATCAGCTTAAGTCCCTCAGTTCAGCCGTTACCACTTCAAATGCCTCTGAACAGTCATATCAACCTATAGACAGTGATCTGATTAGGAATGTTGTTAAAGAACAACCTTAGTCATTTTTAAGTGGGTTTAATAACGAATGTTTATCTGTTGTCATCAAGAATAGTGAACGAGTTCTTGAATTAGTAATGATTCACTCAAAGATTTCCAATGATGCTCAGGAATAAATTACTGAGAATGTGGAATTCTACTTTAATAGGACCAATCCAATCATGATCTATCCAATCATTTCATATACCATGTAAAGGATTTGAAAATTCATCCTGTCAATCAAGACTTCAAGACTCAAGCCCAAAAGATGAAAGATTTCACTCCTCTTTTGGAAAGGTTCATAGAGAATAAAGATAATTTTTAGAAGGAAATGCAGTATGGTGGTGAGATCATTAATAATTTCATTATGTTGTTGAAGCCTTATCTTCATGTGGAAAGCACTGCCATTGTGGCTCCTACAGCTACACCTTTGTGGCCTGGCTTAACCCTTCTTCATCCACTACTTTTGCTTCTACCTCCATGTTTGTATCTCATGCTTTGAGCCAGATTTGACCTATTATCCTTGACCAATCCTTTCCCCGGTCTTCAACTAAACCCACTCTGACGCCTTCTATTTTTTAAGGATTACATATTCCTTCTCTCACAATTGTATAAATCCCTTCTCCAACCTCTACTTCTGCTCCTTTGGCTCATCCTGAAGATTCCTCCAATAGAAAACAAAAGGCTGCTGACTCTGAAAAGAAGTGAATGATTTCTTTTTGATAGGTATGTTTTGTATTTTTTTTCTCATGATTGTAATGACCTCTATCTATCTATTTAATGAACTGTGCACTGTTGTCCTTTATTCTCTTACTCACCTTCATTCCATGTTTATTTTGTTTTTCTTATATTCTTTTTTCTAATACCAAGGGGGGGATAAGAAAGAGAATTTAAATTCCATGATTTGTGATCATCCAAAAGGGGGATATTATTGGACTCCTCATTTTTGAATCATATTTTATTGATCACAAATCATGCTAACATTTTTTAATCTATCACAAATCATGTAAACCCTTTTCAATCTATGAAAAATCATGTTAAACTTGGTTAATCTATCTCAAATCATGTGTAGAGATGGTTGGTTTCCCTATGCTTTAATGTTTACAACTCATGTTTTAAACTTTCACAAGATCCTGATTCTGAATATTATAAATCATCTTTGAATCTTGTAAACTAATATTGATATTTTTCTATAATATTTTATTACATTCATGCTTAGGTAAAATTATTTATATGAATATTATTTCCTAAGATAGTTTAAAAATATTCAACTAAGCCCGAGAAACTGTGAGTCTTCCACTGGTTCCGGAATTTGGTAAAGTACCAGACACCATGACCCTGACACTGTAATCCAGATACCATGATCTTGACATTATAATCTAGAAACTGTGACCCTGACAACATAATCTAGAATCCATGAATCAGTCACCATAACCAATTTCAGATTTCATAAAGTCTGTTACACTGATTCCTTACTACCATCACCATGACACCGTTAAAAGTGTTGACAAAGGAATAAATACCGTTACCTGAGACACTGTTATACCGACACTGTATCTGTGATACCAGTTCCTGATCTCAATGCAACTGTGGAACCGTTACGATCTCACCGCTCAAAGGAAAAGGAGAAGACACCATTTCCCAGTGAAACCATTTCTAGTGACACCGTTTCAAGACAAACCGTGACACCTTTCATTAATCTTTTTTGTAATTTTGAATTTAATTTATAACAGTAATATTTGAGTCATTTAATGGCACTAAAATAATTATTGTTTCTTTGTAGACATGTCACCTGACAGTATGAGGTACGAGGTGTAGAAATCATTCTTACTTTCCACTATGAACACATGCACCTGGAAATAAATACCAGAACACAAGACGCAGAGCACGAGATGAGAAAACATTTGAAAAGATAACTCAAGTATGAAACAATATACAACTGAAGAACACATGAAGCAATATTGATCCCAAAAATTATGAACTACCATGGATCAGATCCTAAAACAACCTCACAATACCAATTATAAGAAGAAAATTAGGCACATAGCTTGCTTCATCAAACTGGAAACCAGAGCACCAGACTCGCGGTACTCAGTTTTTCATAAAAGGGATAGATATTTTCATATGATTCATCATACAAGTTCATAGCTTCATAGAGAAACACTCAGAGAATTTCTAATCATTTATCATCATATTTTCTCTATTGTGTATTGTTTTTAGCTTTGAAGCAGTATGTGTGTCTCTGTATTAAAACACACACCGTCTCCTGTATTAAACTGAAGGATACAATAGTTCCTTCCAATCATATCTTTTTACATCTGTTTACTCCCACAGATAAGTGTGGAAGAGCACATGAGCCTCAACCCAGTTAGTGAGGTATCCATAAGTGCATCCATAAGACCCAGGTTAAAAACCAGGTAGAGGCATATTTTCGGGTTACTGTAGCAGCACTTTAGTAGGTAATGTAGCAGAACTATACACTGTACAGGTATTGTAGCAGAACTATACATTGCATGGGTACTGTAGCAGGCACTATTCGGTACTGTAGCAGATGGAACTATTCACCTTGGGCCATCGGTTTCGGCTTGGAGCCATTAAGGATATCGGGCCACCCAGGACTTCAGTTCACTAGGGATTTCGGGCCACCTTTAAGGCCTTCGGGCCACGTCAAGGCCTTAGGGCCACATGCAGTTTCCCCAGACACACTACAAAAAAGGAGCAGCCCTAGAAGATGATTCAGAGCAGGTGCACTCCCCAGAGCAAAGCCAAATGGATTTTTCAGAATGAGAGGGTATGTCTATTCCATCGGGACCAGCCTATGCTTGCACATGAAGCCTATCCAGACGAACATGCAAAGGTGGAGAGATACTATCATGATACAGATGCTGGGGAGGGGCAGTTCCTTATAGATAGTCTGGTTGAATTCCCTAAGACCTTCTGTTCATGTAATCTCCTAAGCCTACGATCCATGTAATCTTTGAGCCTACGAGCCTTGTAAGGGTTCCCCCTCATCTCTTTAAAGGTGGGTTATCAAAAATCAATAAAAATGAAGGCTTTAGGGCCATTTTGGCAGGGGGATAAGTGTAGAAGAGGTCCTTGTGTGACCCGATAGTTTATTCATACGAAGAAAAGTAGAAGAGGTCATGTGACCTGGATAGTCCTGTGTACTATTGTCTACCCCAATCCAGGGTGTGGATCATGTTTATTAATATAAATTGATTGGTGGCAGGTGATGACCATGTGGAGTGGATTAGGTCTCTTCTTGAGTCTGAACCACTTGTTTTATCCATTGGGTCTTTTAATTTGGTTTTTCTATGCTTTACAGTATAATTTATAAATCTAAATTTTACTTTGATAGTTAGTATTGGATAGAAGTTATAATAGTTTTTCCATATTAGAGTATCTTGAAAAGCTGTATCAATAACTCACATTGATATTATTGAGAATTAATCAATCTATTGAGAAGTTATTTGAATAGTCAAACTATTATAACTATATTACAATGATTAACTGACCTATATTATTTTTTATTGGGGAATCTATTTAGGTGAAATTTTTAATATAAATTTTTATGGATACTCAATTAACCCCCATCATGAGTAATCTACACTGACTAACACAATATATTATAGTACACCCCATAAAAAATAACACATTTTAGTGTTTGATTATTTCTCAAAAAAAATGTTCCATTCTAAACCCATTGATCATTAATGATATTTCATTGAATGTGGAATCATATACTCCATTATATATTCTAATTTTTTTAGGATATTTAAATTACTGATCATGAGGGAACAAAACTAATTTTTAATAATTAATGGATTCAATTATTTTTAATCCATGAGTGAAACATAAAAATAATTTCCTTGTGGTTTAAATTAATTTAATTTTTTAAAATTTTTAGATATCAGGTTTAAATTTTATTGAGATATATGCGTTTGAGACCTTTATCTGTGGATTTTTAATCTTGATCACACCTTCCAAAATCCACATTTAGATTAAAGAAACTCCTCTGAAACTCAACATAATTTTTATTATATTACAACTGAATATCTATTCTAATAAAACATTGTATCCCCATTGATATATTCTCCCTCCCTTTCTTAGGTAGAGACATGTTATACCAGCAACTATAAGACTTGTGACCGAACACTCCTTAGCACAAGTAGTAACACTAAAATCTATTTCCTTGATAAAAATTCTATTTTTCCTTGGGTTTCTATCAAACCTCATTTATAAGCCTCTAATATGTTGATTTTACCCCATTATTTTGTGGATATATTGTTTGTACAATTTAGTATTGTGAATATATTTGTAAATAATGTTTCTATATTCATATGTGAACAAATTATAAATTTTCCTCAAATATATCAGTTATTACAATTAGATTTTTTTACTATATTTTATAAAAAATTGATTTTATTTCATGTTTTTTATGAGTATAATTGCCCTTAAATATTTTAAACACTTAATTTTATTGGTATTTAATTTATTTTATTATTTTCGACACTCACTCAAATCCTCAGAAGTTTCAATATTATTTTAAAATTATTGGTTCTTTCATATGATCACCTGAAATATATATTATAACTATGGTTGATTTTATTAATTTTCTTCTCAAATTAATGAATTTTTATTTTTGACCTCACATCAATTTTATCCCTATAAATAAAATTCGAAGTCATTTAATAAATTATTCTTTACCATAGAATTATAAAGTTTCAACCTATCTATTTCACATGTGATATTTTACTTTTCAATCTGTCTTTTCTTACTTTGTCAAGTTTTTCTATTAGATTTTAATTTTCATCTCTTATCCTTAAAATATTCACTAGGATCGTATTTATCTCAATTATGATGGTGCATTTATTAGTTAGACAAACATTAGCAATATAAAAATTACCAAAATTTCTATTTTATCCACTTAGGAAACAATCTCTTCATATTCTTGATTTATGAGAAATTTTTATGAGTACTATAAAAAAGTTTCCTCATTAGCATATATTTATTTGTTATCATAAAATACCTTATCCAAGTAATAGAAACGTTATTATAAAGGAATTGAATGAAATAATATTTCCTTTAATTGAGATGGATTTTTTCTAGAATGAATCTAATTTATTATTGGATCTCCTAGTGTCTTCATCATCATTATTGTTTTTTATTTTATAAGGACACTTGGTAGAAAACTATAAAATTTTAACACAATTAAAAAATTTAATGGGTAATTTTCCTTGATATATTCCTTTTAATAGTTTGATGTTTCTTGGAATTTGGTAGAGGATATCATTAAATACCCTTGTATTGTTATTTTCATTAGATTTAATCTCCTAATATTCCATATTTAAATTTGTTATATAATTAAATGAAATTTATTTCTATTTATTGTACTTAATTTTGGGATAAACTACCCTCCTCATCTTATAAATAATTATAGTGTTGTACATAAGATCAATTTTCAAACTACAAAGATCTATATATTCCAGATTAGAAATATTGGCATCAAACTTTCTAGGAATAATTATCATTAATTTATTTATAACTATATAGTCTTTGAGGATTTATCCAAATCTTTTAATGGTGCTAAAAATCATATTGGAACCAGTAAAGAAACCATATATTCATCTCATTTAATTCTCACATCTTTAAATTGAATTCTTGAAAGTCATCACATTACTTAATTCAACATGTTGGCTCCTTCAAAGGTACAATGATGTTTTATTCGAAGTATACTTAGTTGTATTATATCCCATCACTTTTGAAATATTTTTTTTGATAATGAAGATAACAATGAATTCCATACATTTCCATCGCTATTAATATTCGTTTTTATCAGATATAGACCATGAAATATTCTCACTTGGTATGTTGAAACATTGAATACCAGACTCAGGGGAATGGATTCAAAGAGATAGAATTTAGGTTATCGTTTATTCAATAAAAATATGAAAATGTTTTTATCAGAATAGTTATATAATGTTTCTCTAATAATAATTTCAAGAGAGATCTAGAGAGATACTTATGTCTTTGATACCCATTTTAAGTATCACTCAACAATGTGATCAACACTGGGGTATTGGATCACCATTTAAACCTTACCTTTTCAAAATATCATATCACATTATTTTTTAATATAGATCTCTCAATCCCACCAGAATTAAAAAAATAATATCAAGAACATAGCTGATTTGTTATTGAGCTTCGAATATAATTCAAATGACTACATCTCGAGTGTATAGTGGTTATTACCTCCCCCCACACAGAGATTCTATTTTTTTTCAAGATGAATCTAAGTTAGGGTATATTATTGAACCTACTATAATGATTGGAAAACTCCCAATTTTAGAATATATATCTCTCCAAATTAATACTATGTTAAAGATATTATTCAACATGAAACACTAAACTAAAACAAGTCATAAAGTATTAGATGAATATTATTTATAAAATAATAAGAATAATAAAACACATAGTAAATAAAAATAAATTTCTCAACTAAAATGTCTTATATTTAGAGGATAAATAATTAGTAAGATTAAATATTTAAAGGAAAATTCTTTCTTAAATAAAAAAACTTTAAAGCGTTAGAGATTTTATAGAAATAAAAAATTAAATTCATCAGTTTTAGAATTTGATTTTATATGAAATAATATATTAACATTATTTAAATGAAAAATCAGTTTTAAATAATATTAATGACCTGAAATGTTTAAAAATATTATTTTTCAATAAAATTAATTTTCTTTATATTTTTTATTTTCATTTTAAAAATAAATTTATTTTTTTAGAATTTTAAATGTGATTAAATGAACATAATTAATTAATTGAACTTGTCAGAATTATTTTAGTATGAATTTATGGAATTTTTATTAGATATTTTATTTTTTGGTGAATAGAAAAAATATATTTTTTAATATCGTATCATTTTTTAATTTATCATCATCTAAGAAAAACACAAAAAAATCTATAAATATTTTTTTTCATGACCAATAATTTATTTATGTAATTAAAATTTTCATTTAAAAAAAAAATTAGAATTTAGAAAACCCATGTGTAACATTTTTAAATTTAATTAATCTTTTATTTCAATAAAAAACTATTTTTTTCTTATTTTAGAACTAACATATCACATGATGGAATTATATTTTGGATTTTTTTAATCCATATAAAACATATTTTCATAATAATAAAATTAAAAAAGTCATTGAAATAAATAAAATTGACAGTTTTATCATAAACATCATTTTTTCACTTGAATATACACATTTTCTAAAAACTAGTTTTTACTTGTCATATGATGTAATGTTAAAAATTAATTTTTTCTGAAAAATATAAATTTTATTAGAAAAATGGATTTAATATTTTAATTAATGTGGTTCTAATTATTTATTAATTTTCATTTTATTTTCAAGAAAAAAAAAATTAAATTACTTTGGTAAAAATTGGTTACCACGTTAAAAACCAAAAATGGTAAAATTGAAAATCTAGGTGAAAATGAATTATAGAATTTTAAAAACCTTTGTGGAAATATTTTTGAGTCTATATTTTACTTATTCTTCCCTGAATCCATTATTTTCTATTATTGTTTCTATTTGACCTTCGAATAATGACAGTACCTTTTATGTATTATAAAAATGCCACTCATCTTTCTTATAAAAAGATCTGTCACCATTCATGTTCTCTTCACACCACAAGCCTCTTGGATAAAAAAACACCAACCAAATAAGTCCCACACACTCCTAAGAAAATATATAGGTTCTTGTTTTCTAAAAAGAAAACCTCTCAGAGCCTCAATCAATTTTTTCAAAGGATCTCTTCCACTAAATAATATAACTTTCTCAATTAATCATTTCTTGTTCCTTATCCATTGTTTTCTTATAATACCCTAAAATATTTTATATCCAAAAACATATGATAAAATAATTATTATTAAAATGATGGAATATTTTTATACTATTGTAATATCCATTTTTTTACCCACCTCAAAAACTATTACAAAAATAAATATGTCATCTTGCGTATGTACAGACTACCACCTCCCTAAATGAAAGGTTATATTTTTCATAACCACCTTAAATGACATGTTATATATTTATATTTAAACTATTGATATTATATTTATTAAAAAAACTAGATTCTAAAATTATAGACCAATAATTATTACCCTCCAAATCTATGAAAAATGAAAGTATCTCTCATTCACTAGTGTGGATTATTACCTCAATGAAAATAATATATTTAATTTTTTATTCTAGTATTTTATTATTTATAAAAATATATCATAACATGATTTAAAATATTCTAAACATATAAATGATATCAATAGTATTTTTTAACTATGATATTATTCCAAATGAATCATTTTCTTAACCAAAATCTCCCATATATTCGAGCTTGTTCATGTTTTAGTCGGTTTGACAACCTATAAGAACACTCCTATAAATTTATATAATGGATAAATAAGGAATAATAATTAATGGTCATATTGAAGAATAATATTTAAACATTTATTATATTTTGTTTTGGACTAGTAATTTTAACATCTAACCATTTATGAAGATACCCCCATTTATTGTTAAAATTATAGAAATAAGGTCATCATCAACTTCATTGTCTTGAATCATAAATCAAATACTTATTAAATAATATTGGAACACTATAAATCCTTATAAAACATATATTCCAATATATTTATTGATCTCACAATGATGAACTGTGAATTTAGAAATAACAATATACTCCACTATTACAAAACCATCACTATGAAAAAAAATCAAAGTTAATTAATTCTACAATAAATATAAAATATAAATTAAGATATCCTTTAAGTTTGAAGATCATATAATAGATGAACCTAAAACCAAGTTAGACAATATTTCATGGAAATTAGTCATGGAGTCTAATTCTGGTAGGCTTATTTTTTTCTTTAATGAGTCTTTTATTTACTTTTGCACTTGAACTCAGGTTTCTCACATTTCCCTTAAAAGTAGTTGATAAATAAAAATTTAATTTTCAGTTAGATATCATTCATATTCACCATATTTTTCCATTTTTGGTGTATATATTTTTCAATATATTTCTTTGTATTATAATTTTACTTAAATTTTCATTATTTATAAAATTATATCACATTAGATATTTCATGGGATTTTGATTCGAAATATACCAATTTTGTAAGGTTGTTTGTTAACTTAACTACCTTTTCTGAGTTATAATTACCCTTCTTGAACTTATTTATTATATTATTGGTTTCTTCCAACATTATATGTTAATCCATGGTACTTTATATTGATCTATTGTGAGAATTACCTTTTTATTCAAAGATTTTTTGTTGATAAATTTATACCTAAAAAAGAATATCATTCCTGACAATCATTCATGTCCCATTTGACAATGGTTTCCACTAATTATCAATGTTTTATTCCTAAAAATCTTCTCAATTATATTTAACAACATATTTATGTGTTATTTCATGAGATTTTTACATTTCCCTTTCCTCCTTTCAAAATGAATATTTAATATCCCTTTTTTTATTTGTGTTTTTTTTAAAAAGATTAAATGTTATTAATTATGTTTAGACTCTCACGACAATATGTTTTTTCTTCAATACCAAATTAATTATAAAAAAATTCATATACTTTTAAATCCTCTATTTTTGAAAATGAATTCTAAATTTTTTTTTTCAAAATATCAATATCATATTTTTGAAAGTAACTTTGGAATGTGATCAATAAATTATCCTTTCAAAAGAATAGTAATTATTTTTGAAATACTATTTGAATATTTATCTTATCATATTGTCATTTTTATTTAAAAATATTAATTTAATTGTTTGAAAATAATTTTATGAATAATTTTGAACCTTGATAATTTTGAAATGAAAAGTAAAAACTATTATATTTTTGGAATGTAAATGATTGATTTTTGAAGGGAAATTTTGATTTTAAAATTAATTTTTAATGGATTTGTTTTCATAAAATAACTCTCTAGTGATTCTAGTTCTTATTAAAGAATGTTTTCTAGAAAATATTTCATTTATAATTTTTTATTCTATATTTTTTTAAGGGAATTTTTTATTAAGCCCATCGTATTTCATTTTAATGAAATTGTTAAGGGGTTTTCAAAAAATTTTAGAAAAGGAATATTTACTCTAAATTTTTAATTCATTTATTCCATAATATTTAATAGTCATAGTTTTCATATTTTTGAACATCCCTAATGATCCTTATGTTTCTCCAAGGATATTTTTAATCCATTGTTCAAATTATTTCTCTATATAACTTAGGAAATGTTCTTGGAATTTTTTTATGAAACTCATCACTTTTCCATGGGTTTGTTAAGTGATGATTTAAGTATGAATGTTTTAATTTTATAATATAACATATATGTATAAATGAATACTATTTGATAGGTGGGTCCAATATAACACTCTAATTCATTGGGTGGAGCAATACATATAATGATATAATAAAGGGAAATGAGTAGTGAATATTAATTCACCAAGGTAAACTGGTAGTGTCAGTAGATACACCCTGGGAAATATGTAGTGATTCCAAATGTATGGAGGGAATCTAGAAATAATTCTTGCTCCATTAAGGAAATAATTAGCGATGATTGGTCCACTGAGGGAAATTGGTATTGATGCCTGATCCAATAAGGGAGAAATGTTGTGATACCCAATCCACTATATTATGATAATGATTATTATTATTGTAAACCTTTCTATGTAATATGAACATAATTATGATACATAGAAAATGTTACTTAAGTCATGTTTTGAAACCTTTTTTACCATGGTATATATTTTTTTACTTGAGATTACATGTCATTTGATCAAGACTTATATATGAATCTTATTTTTCTATATTTTTTTTAAAAAATTAAATTTCTCCCCTACTCATATTTTATCATATGATTATTATATAACCATTGATGGGATGTTGAAAATATTTCCTTTACCAAGAATTTTAGCTCTAACCATTCTTTTTTATATTGTTTATAGGAAATTGTATAAAGAAATATATTTTGAAGGAATATTTTTTTGTAGATCATGTGTGAGAAATGTTGAATACATAAAAAAAGTAAATACAACTACAGTGAAAAATTGGTTATATTTGGATAAAAATAATTAGGGAAAATCATAAAATACAATATAGATTATACTCTTAGGATTAAGTGTTTATTTATGAGCTATAATGTTTAATTTTTGGAAATGATTTAACATTATTTTTTAGCTAGGGTATTCTCGCATATATGAAACTTAGTGTTTCAATAACTAATTTTTTTCATCATACCTGAGAGTTAGAGTATGATGTACCTCAGTTGGTATCATTGCAATGTTTATTGAATTTTGGGAATTAGATTAGTTATTTTTGGGAATTAAGATAAGATAAATTTAGTGGAAATCCTTGGGATAAGTCCAATGGATAAATATAAGAATAATTTAACAACAATAAATTTCAACAAAGTAGATATTTTATAGTTCCCTTTTAAATTATGTCTATTTTTGGATATTTTTCAGTGGTTTTGATTTTAGCATAGATGAAACTTTGGTTAATCAATTTTAAAAAGGCTGATTGAGTGTTAAATCGAAGGCCATTATGATGGATTTAGATATATGTTGATGATGTGATATATAACAAGTTAGGAAATATAATTGACTATGAGAATTACCATTTTTTTAAAGACCCATAATTTCAGTGTAATTTTTTTTATTAAATGGGAATTTTTAGAGTCCGCGAAAATTGACGACGCATGATTCCGAAGCCCAGAGTACCCAGAATGAATTTCTGAACTTTTTTTTTTCGGGTACGTTCAGTAAACATGCGAGCGGGGTTTTCTAACTTTTGAACCAGTGCTCGGAATTGAAATATAAGGATATCGTTGAACTCACAGCACTTGCATTCGCTTAAGGATACTTTCACCTTGATGGTAGTTGGTCGAGGGTTAAAGTTAATTTTTGGGTTTTTCATGACAAGAATAAAATAAAATAAAGTGCGTAACATTTAATTTTATTTTGTTTTTAAACTCCCATGTGGAAGTTTAACAGGTGGGGACCACCTGAATTAACCTCCCATGAGAGGTTATGGTGGTGGGGACAACCTAAGGCTTAAACCTCTTAAACTCCCCTCTTAATGAGGGAGAAACCTCTAAACCCTATCTTTATTGTAGAGGAGCCTCTTAAGCTTCCTCCATATTAATTATGCCAACACCATACGATTTTTTTCCAACATGTGTGTGTGTGTGCCAACATAATTTCTTCTTAAGTTAAATTATATTGGCACCTCTTTATTTTGGTGGGAAAAGGAGAAAGAGAGAACTCTTTGGAGAATTGTGGAGAATCCCA
Organism: Viscum album; assembly: GCA_963277665.1. Taxonomy (NCBI): domain Eukaryota; kingdom Viridiplantae; phylum Streptophyta; class Magnoliopsida; order Santalales; family Viscaceae; genus Viscum; species Viscum album. The sequence goes on from OY728158.1 coordinate 784,407,788, forward strand.
TCCTCTAATGAAGAATGCTCTCGCCGACGAAGAACTCCTTTGACTACGAAGAACCAACGAACAACCCCGGGATCATAGGCGTGTGGCGGGCATGACAAATGCCAATATCTTCGACTTCCTCCAACATGGGACATCTTAATATATGTCGAATTTATGTCCGTACTTCCTTCTCACGCCAACGTCAATGAAAAATCCAAAGTAGGGGGTTATTATTAAATTATTTAATTTCTCTCGTTTAATTTCCTCATTCTTGGTAAGCATGGTGAATGTGGACCAACCAAAATGAGTTGACCCACGATTCGTATTAAATTGAAGAGTTTGTCGTTCTTGACTCCTATTTTTGTTGAGACTCTTTCTACCTTTCTAATGCGGAGGGTGTGGGCCAAACAAACATGGCCCAACACCTCTGCCATTTTTCGTTATTGTGTTCTCCACGATGGAAGAAAGTGGCTTACGCCATGACAACGAATGAAGAGAGAGGCCGACTAAACCAGCCACTGGCAAAGGTATGACGACTCGCCATCCATGGAAAAGCCACCCTTCGAGCTCCCGCCGCCGTCCCAGGCCTAGCCACCGCCACCGTACGCAGCTGAGTTGGCCCCCACGACCTCGCCTCTCGAGCTGCCGGCACCATCCATGGACAAGCCGCAGCTCGAGCCGCATCTACCATCTGCAGCCGAGCCGCCACCTGCTGTCTGTGGCCCCGCCGTGCCGAGGATCAGCAGACGGTTGAGGGGCCACCTAGGCAGAGGCAGAGGGTCGACCATGGCGGTCCGAAGGGAGTAGGCGGACGAGGCAGAGGAGCTGTCCGAGAAGCAGGTGGTGGGCGACGCTTTGAGGCCCTACCACCACCACCACCAGGAGGTCCACCCCGAACACAGGGAGCTAGCGGGCAGAGACATGCACAACTCCAGGCAGCAGAGGCCTACGACCACGGCGCGCCCAAGATGATTCTAGGTACTATCTGTGTCTATTCCACCCTTTCTACAGTTCTTATAGACATAGGAGCGAGTCACTCTTTCATATCCGCTGCCCTTGTTCGGAGCTCGGAGATTCCGACAGAGCCGTTGGCTCGATCATTACGGCTAGAGACTCTTATGGGAGCAGACTCGACAATTACGCACTGGTTCCGGTAGTGTGAGCTTACTCTAGGAGGCGAGAGCTTCGGCTGAGATCTTCTTGTAGCAGCGTCGAGGCCTTACGACGTCATCTTGGTCATGGATTGGTTATCTACAGTCCATGCATAGATTGACTGTATTAGGCGCAAGGTGCGATGTGTACGCAATGAAGAGAGCAGGTTCACCTTCACCGGCGAGAAGGGAGCCTTTTCAGCACAGGATGGACTCTCGCAGAGGAGAGGACAGCCCATCACTCATCCGTTGGCTAGCCTCATCCTAAGAGCAGTTGACATGCAGAGTCCTAGTTTTCCTACAGTGGTGGATCAGTATGCGGACGTCTTTCCCGACGACGTTCCAGGACTACCTCCTCGTATAGAGGTAGAATTTTATATTGACTTGTACCCTGGGACAACCCCGATATCGACTCCAGCATATCGGATGGCTCCCACCAAGCTTCGAGAGTTACGGGTACAGTTGGAGGACTTGCAGGGCAAGGGATTCATCCGACCCAGTGTTTCACCCTGGACTTCCCCGATATTGTTCGCCAAGAAGGCGGACGGGAGCTTGAGACTTTGTGTCGACTATCGTTGCCTGAACCAGGTGACAGTGAGGAACAAGTATCCGCTACCGAGGATTGATGACCTCTTCGATCAGCTCAAGGGAGCACGGTGGTTCTCGAAGATAGACCTCAGGTCAGGCTATCATCAACTCAGAGTTCGGGACGAGGACGTGCAAAAGACGACCTTCAGATGTCGGTATGGCCACTATGAGTTCTTGGTTATTCCTTTCTGTGTAACCAATGCTCCGACAGTGTTCATGGGCCTCATGAACAGGATCTTTCAGCCATACCTCGACCGATTTGTCGTGGTCTTCATCGACGACCTTTTGATTTACTCGACGACTGAGGAGGAGCACGCCTACCACTTGCGTGTTGTACTAGACACACTCCGAGAGCACCATATTTATGGAAATCTCTCGAAGTGTCAGTTATGGATACGTGAGGTCCACTTCTTGGGACCCGTCATTTTTGAGGCGGGAGTTGCGGTGGATCCCGCGAAGATCGAGGAAGTGCTAGCTTGGGAGCCACCTAGGAGCGTGACGGAGGTACGAAGTTTCTTGGGACTAGATGGATACTATCGGAGATTTGTGCCAGACTTCTTCAGAGTTGCGGCACCACTATCAGCTCTTATTTAGAAGGGTAAACCCTTTGTGTGGTCAGAAAGAGGTCAGCAGAGCTTCCAGGAGCTGAGACAGAGATTGACCAGCGCCCCTATCTTGAGGTTTCCGGAGGAGGGATTAGGGTATGTAGTCTACTGCGATGCATCAGGGAACGGACTCGGATGTGTCCTGATGTAGGAGCGAGCCGTGATCACCTATGTATCACGTCAGTTGAGGCCACATGAGCAGAACTACGCTACCCACGACCTGGAGTTAGCAGCAGTGGTCTTCGCTCGGAAGACATGGTGACACTATCTGATGGGCGAGCGCTTTACAGTCTTTTATGACCATTAGAGTCTCAGGTACATCTTTTCTCAAAAGGACCTGAACCTGAGACAGTGGCGATGGCTTGAGTTCCTCCAGGACTATGACTTTGAGATGGTCTATACTCCTGGGATGGGGAACGTGGTAGCCGATGCTCTCAGCAGGAGGAAGAGAATTCAGCTACTTGAGGAGGGGACAAAGCAGCTATCCTCTTTGAAGATTTCCTTCGTGGATAGAGATGAAGCAGCCTTCCTTCAGTCTCTCACAGTCACCCATCCACTACTGCAGTGGGTCAGATAGGCACAGCGTATGGGACGCTGACTATGAGACGTGGCGTGTAAAGATATCCTCAGGACAGACACCTAATGGTTTCTCCTTTGGAGTAGAGCACAAAGTCCTTTTCAGAGGACGTACCTTGGTACCAGTTGCTTTACGGGAGGAGGTGCTGAGAGAGTTTCACACTTCTCCTTTGGCGGTACGTCCTGGAGTGGCGAAGATGTACCAGGATCTCATAAGAAAGCACTGGTGTCCGGGCATGAAGAAGGCTGTGGCGGAGTTCGTTTCTCGATGCCTCACCTGCCAGCAGGTGAAGGCAGAGCACCAGGTACCAGCAGGCTTGGTGCAGCCCTTGGTGGTCCCGGAGTGGAAGTGGGATGGGATATCTATGGACTTCGTGACTAGACTTCCACGCACTTCCAGAGGTCACGACTCCATTTGGGTTATTGTCGACCGACTCACCAAGTCGGCTCACTTCTTACCCATCCGAGAGCAGGGCTCAGTGGAGAGCTTGGGACGTATCTATATTCAGGAGATTGTACGGCTTCACGGCGTGCCATCATCTATCGTCTTCGATCGAGATGCTCGATTTACTTCCCGGCTTTGGAAGGGGTTGCAGGAGGCATTCAGGACGCAGCTACGTATGAGCACCGCCTTTCACCTTCAGAAGGATGGTCAGACGGAGAGGACCATTCAGACTCTCGAGGACATGCTCCGCGCATGTGTCCTCGACTTTGGTCGCAGCTGGGAGGACCACCTACCCTTGGTAGAGTTTGCGTACAACAACAGTTACCACTCCACCATCGGGATGGCACCATACGAGCCGTTGTATGACCGAACTTGCAGATCTCCTTTGTGCTGGACAGACCCTGGGGAGTCAGCACTTGTGGGACCAGAGATGGTCCAGGCCACGACAGAGAAGGTCCAGGTCATCCAGGAGCAGATGAGGACAACACATAGCTGGTATAAGTCTTATGCTGACAGGAGGCGGAGGCCAATAGAGTTCGAGGATGGCGACCACGTCTTCTTGTGTGTCTCACCTCGACGTGGATTACAGATATTTGGCCAAGGCGGAAAGTTATTTCCACGCTTTATCGGACCATTCCAGGTTCTCAACAGTATTGGAGAGGTGGATTATCGCCTGGCTCTACCACCTCAGTTGCACAGGGTGCACGACGTCTTCCACATATCTCAGATGAGGAGATACGTGAACGACCCGACACATATCATCAACCATGGGGAGCTAGATGTTGATGGTGGGGCGAATTTTATGGAGGTCCCAGTGGAGATCGAGGATCGACAGGAGTGGGTCCTACGTGGATGGTCAATTCCACTAGTGCGCATCAGATGGCAGCACGTGAACCTCCAGGAGAGCACTTGGGAGCAGGAGGCTCAGATGCGTGCTCAGTACCCACATTTGTTTCCCTAATTTTTGATGTATCTTTTCGGGGACATAAAGCCCTGAGGTGGGAGTAATGTAAAGACTCGTAAAATTCAAGGAAATGTTTTCCTTAATTTTCTTTGGGATTTTACAAGAACACAGTTTCTGATGGCACTTGATTCTGAGGCCCGGTGTGCCCGGAATTTCTATCCGAAGTTTAGCTCGGGTACGTTTAGTGAACGAACGAGCGGGAATTCCTATCTTTTGAACCGGTGCTCGGAATCGAATTCCGAGGGCACCAATGGAACCGCAACACCGGTAATTGCTTAGGAACACCTGTTCCGGAGTTTCGTTTAATCGAGAGAAGTTGATAAAAATTGTGGAAGTTTAATTTATAATTAGACTACAATTTTTATTTTCTTAAAGTTGTTTAAGGATTTGGGTGGAAGTTGGGTAACTACCCAACTTCCCAAGGGAGGTTATGAGGGTGTTGGGGACCACACGAACCCCACCCTTTCATATTATTCAACTCCCTCAACTCATGTTTTAATTTTGATAACTTAAGTATTAATAACTTATGTTATTAATTAAGTGAGTTAAGTGTGGATGTTTGAATTTCAAACTCTTGAAATTCAAAAGTTATGTTATGTTAATAAAATAAGAGGTGAGATTATTTTATTTTGGGTTAGTTTCTTGTGGTGGATTATTGGGGAGAAAAAGGTTAAGGATTTTGGAACTTCTTCATCTTCGATGAAGAACGCGAAGAACACTTCGGTCTCCGACGAAGAACGCCGAGTTCTGAGAAACCGATTACGCGACGCCGTGTACCCCGACGCCGACGCGACTTCCTCCTTCCGTGATGTCTCTTTCCGCGATGGTTTATCCATGAAAAATCCTCATTAGACGAACCTCCGTTCAAGCTCGCACGAGGTAGGGGATATATTTGTTTATTTTTATTTTGTTCGTGAATAATACTTTGATGTTCTTCTTGTAATATGACCAAATGCTACCGATTAACGAGAGGGGGGCCGGACTGCACAAACACGGCCAACCTACCTCCTTTATCCGTGTTGGTTCTTTTGTTGATTGGAACGGAATGGTGTGGTGCCGACACACCAGGCGGAATCGTGCGGTAAAGAATGCGCGGCGCCGTCGCGCCGCGCCATGAAATCGAACAAGGACGCGACGCCGTCGCGCCGCGTCGAATAGAACCGAAGACACCGCAGCCAGAGCGGGGCCGTGGTGGAGGGGCGCGGCGCCATTGCGCCGCGCCAGACGAATCAAGACTGTGGCCAGTTCCGGGCCACCACAGAGCAAGGAGACCGGTGGAAGGTTCCGGGCCGCCGGTGTCGGAGCAGGGAGGGGACCAGCCAACGTTGGTCCCGTGGTGGTAGAAACCGGCCAGCCGGATAGGAGAACATCCAGGGGTTCAAACCCCCGGCCGGCCATCAAGCGGCCCCCATTAAGGGGGGCCGCTGTTACAAATCGCGGGGGGCAGCGCCCCCCCCCCCCCCCCCCCCCCCCCGCTAAACCGAACGGCTCGGCCGTTCGGCCGAGCGAGCTGGCGCCGCGCGCCGGACCGCCAGGCCGGCAGCCGGGCCGCGCCGCGCCCAGCCGGCCCGACCCAGACACGGGTCTGGTCGACTCGGTTCGGGCCGACCCAAGGGGTCTCGGGCCGGGACTGTCCGGGCCCAAAACCCCCGTTTTAGGAACCTATTGGTTCTTTTGCTCATCTCTCGGGCTACAGACCTCCGATCGACGCGTCGTCAGCAGAGATGCAATCCTTGGATCGAGAAGGTCATTTTGGTATATCGCGCTCAAGGTTTCAGAATACCTTGAGTTCGGCCGGGTTGGTTCGTACATGAAACCAACCGGGCCCTCGGAGCGGAAACACTCATATCTTAAGCTCCGGACGTCCGATTGACGTGCCATCGACTTTGTTGGATTCCTCTAAGTGAGACAGATCTTTTGGCATACTCCACCCGAGGTTTGGACGCTGGTGGAGTACGATCGGGTTGGTTTTGCCTTAAAAACCAACCGGGCCCCTGGGACGAAAAATCCAATAACTCCCAGACCGGGCGTCCGATTGACGCGCCGTCTGCGACTTTGAGTTCCTATTGACGATACGGAACTTTTGGATACATCAACTCTAGACTATGTGTCATTTGATGTATCAGCCTCTCGGCTCGTGGAGCGGACCCTCTCGAATGAGGTTGCTGTGTGCGGGAACCCTAGAGCTGGCTGCGTTTGCGACTGTGACGACGACGACGACTGTACAAAGATCCTCAGTGGATTCGACGGCGACGACTACAGCACTCAGCAATCCTACGTGGATCAGTGCTACCGATCCTGTGTGGGTCCGATCCTGTGTGGGTCAGCGCTCAGCGGTTCTGTGTGAGCCAGCGCCTACAGATCCTGTGTGGGTCCGATCATGTGTGGGTCTTTACGGGGGTTAGTTACCTATCGATCCCGTGTGGGCCAGACCCTTCCTGGGTCATTGTGGGGGTTAGTTACCTATCGATATTGTGTGGGTCAGACCCTTCCTGGGTCATTGCGGGGGTTAGTTACCTATTGATCCTATGTGGGTCAGACCCTTCCTGGGTCATTGCGAGGGATAGTACCTATCGATCCTTTGTGGGTCTGACGACTTAGATGAATCAGTGGATATATCAGATCATCTCCATCGTCATACAAAGAAGTATACCTGTGTGAGCTGAATCCTGTTTTTATTTCTTATGTGGATTGAGTTGTGCTATCCTGTGTGGATTTACGTTTTTCTTTCCTATGTGGATTGTGTTGTGCTATCCTGTGTGGATTTACATTTTTATTTCCTGTGTGGACTGGGTTGTACTTGAGCTCGGATGTTGGAGCCAAACGAGAATTGATGACTTAGGTATATGTATGGGCATATACCTAAGCAGTGTCGGATGTTACTTCGTGATTGTATCTTTCCTTTGTGGATTATCCTTTGTGGATTCTGGGAGACCTTCGGGGGTCTCGGGGTCCCTAATGAGTAGCTTATACTCACCCCTGCACGGGCTATGCCCGCACTACGTTGTGTTGGGTGCAGACGACGGACAACGCTGATCGTGGTTGAGGCTTACAGAGAAGGATGGTACCTGGAGGTAGACCACTGGGCGGAACGTACTCGGAGCGGTCGGCTAGACCCGAGGAGCAGTGGAGGCTATCTGTACCCACCCTTCAGGTGGGATTTCCAGTGGACAACTCGATGATGTGGCTTAATTTTCAGTTGCTGTTTTCCCTTTCCAGTTGTACTTTACTTTCAGTTGGGTTTGTATACTGGCCCACTTACTTTCCGCACTTACTGTTGTACTCTGTTTTTTACTTAGTGTTTACTTCTTCTTCTTGCTTGCTCTGTGGTGTTTGTTTACTTTACTAAGGCAATGCCTTCTCTTTTTACCGGTATTTACGCCTTGGTGCTAGTCGCCAGCCCCTGGCCTATGGAAGGCGGGCTTGGGGTAGTCACAACACGGGCCCTGAGGACGGGTCGTGACAACACCCTCTCTGGCCGACCCACCGTCACAGCACCCCCCGCGACCCTCCGTGGCCCCTCGCGGCCTGCCGGATCATCCAGTGGGATGGGCCACCCAGAACGGGCCAGGACGGATCCATAGGGCTGGACCGAACCTAGGGGTCTAGTTCGGGTTGACCCAGAACGGGTCGGCGGAGCAGGGTTGGGCTGGGTCGGTCCGACCGGGTCGGACCGGACCCAGACCCACTACAACCCATTTACGCACTTTTGGCCCTAAATTTGGCACCAGGCATCTATTTGATGGACCGTCAATGGTTCCGGAAACCCTGGAGTGAGAAGGTATCTTTGGTATACCCCACTGGAGTTTTGGATAAAGTTAGGGAATGGTCGGGTTGGATTGAGCACGAATCCAACCGGGCCCTCGGGACTAAAAGGCTAATAACTCACAGATCGAGCATCCGATTGACGCACCGTCTATTGCGTTGAGACCACTATGACATGAAGAAACTTTGATATACTTATTCGTAGGAAATATTAGTAGTTAGAGAATCGACCAGTGGCTTGGGGAGAAGACTCTCCTGGTGACGATCAAGCCTAGTGCGGAATTCCAATAACTGGCTGTGATGAGAAGAGTGCTCCTAGAGATCCTGTGTTGGTCAGCTCCTAGAGATCCTGTGTGGGTTATCTCCTAGAGATACTATGTGGGTCGGATCCTAGGGATCCTGTGTGGGTCAGCTCCTAGTGATGCTTTGTGGGTCAGCTCTTAGCGATCCAGTGTGGGTCATCTCATAGCGATCCTGTGTGGGTGAGCTCCTAGCGATCCCGTGTGGGTCAGCTCCTAGAAATCCTGTGTGGTTTATCTCCTAGAGATCCTATGTGGGTCATCTCCTAGGGATCCTGTGTGGGTAAGATTCTAGAGATCCTGTGTGGGTCATCTTCTAGCGATCCTGTGTGGGTCATCTTGTAACGACCCAATATTTTTGAGTAGTATATTAACTTACTCTTATTTATTTAATAAGATGTTAATGGTTAATGCAGAAAGAGGAGTCGATGGCTTCATCCAGTAGACTCAACCCTTATGAAGCCCACTTATCAGAGCTTGGGAAGGAGGTAGCATCTGTGGGCTTCGCTTTGGACCAAGCCCAATCCGAGCTCCAGCGTGTCAGGCTTGAACGAAAACGCTTGCAGGAGAAGTTCAAGTTAGTGGAGATTGCTACTAGGGCAATGTTATCTGAGACTCCCTCAGATTCTATCACCATAGCACACCTTACACTTAGGTCTTATGCCAGTGTTATAAGGGGCTATGTGATGAGACCCTAGTTTCCTTGTGTAATCCTTTCAGATGAATAAATTGAGATTTCTTCCTTTAGTGATGTTTGTGAAATTTCAAATGTCTAGATAATTTTAGAATGTATTTTATTGATGAATTTTGAAAAAGGGATATTTTGAAATATTTATGTAAACCCTAAATAACTAATGATGTGTAATGATTTTCAAAAAATGGTCTTCTACAAAAGTGTTCATTAAGGAATTTGGAGTCTAATAAGATCAACTTAATTTTTGATGAATAGTAAATTATGAATAGTGATTTTACGCTTAGGATTAGTAATGTGACCAAATGGATTAGTAATTTTCACTTAAAGAAAGTTTTAATATAATTTAGACACCTTGGTTAAGTAATGTGATTCAATAAAATGGGTAAATAACGGTTTCATAAATTATTAATCAAGTATTAGTTTTTTCGGATGAATAGTGTTTTTTAATTAAAAATTTAATTAAAAATAATTAGAAAATTATTTTTATAAAAATGACTTTATTTTTGAACTCAGAGCATCGATATTGTGTTAAGGTAATTTTTGGGGATTTTTCTGGAAAAAATGAATTTTCGATGAATAGTGTTTTTATTTAAAAATTAAATTAAAAATATTTAGAAAAATATTTTTATAAAATGGATTTCATTTTTGAAATCAGAGCATTGATATTTGGTTAAGGTGAAATTTTGGGATTATTCTGAGAAAGTTGAAATTTTCAGTGAATAGTAAAAATACCGTTTTAGGGTTTCGGTATGTTTAATGACATCATAATGATGTCATGATGATGTCATGAGATCTTTTGAGGGTTGGCCGGCCAAGGGTGATGAATTATTGTTTTGGGGGCCCCATGTGGCCTAACTCCATGATAAATGCCAAGGGAGAGCCCATGGGTTTGAGAAAAGCACATGTGAGGTGTCCTTTGGCCATTAATGCTTTGTCCCCTCACTTTCCCTATAAATACCCACCCTTTCCTCCCTTGGTTTTCACTCCCAACTCTTCCCCAACGAAGTTCTGGTCTTCTTACCTTCCAAAGAGTCCTCCCAAGGTGCCCCCAAGCCCTCAAGGTCCAATCCTTTGAGTTTCAAGAGTCACGTTTTAAGGTAAGGGATCCGACCCCTCTCTTTCTTTTCATGAAATCTCTTTTATGTCATTCCTATTATGCTCCATGTTTTTATGTGAGAGGATGTTCTTTTATATTCCTCTTACTGCCCTTTCATGTTTATATGATGAGAGATCCCCTCTTACTCTCATCATTTCGTTTTATGAAAGTTTAAGTGACGCCGTTAGGCTGCCGAATTTTTAAGGGATTCTTTCACCCTTCTCATTTTTCAAGTTCAATTTTCATGTCAAGTCTTTCAAGTTCCTTTTTATTATGTTGGGGTATGATCTCTATATCAATCATACTGATCTCTTATGATCATATGATGAGGGACCCTTTTTGATCTTGTCAAAACATTTTCTTTTGAAGTTAAGTGACGCCGTAAGGCTGCCGAATTTTCATAAGAGAAATCTAATCTTTTTCCTTCCATGTTTTTCATTTCAAATGGTATGTCCCTAAAATTTCGTTACCATGTCCATATGTCCTTCTTATTCTTTCACCCTAATGTTTTATGGATCATTTATGAGTGGGTGACCCATGTCCCCTCTCATTTCAACATTTTCTAAAACCCCGAAACTTAGCCGTTATGCTGCAGAATTTTCCCCTCAAAATGCCTCTCTCTTTTCTCAAAAATTATTTTATGTTATAAAGTGAATACTCAAAGCTCTTATTTCTACAAAGGTATTCACATATATATCAAAATGTTCCATTTTAAATTCTGGGATTACATACATGAGACCCGCTTTCCCTTTCCGTGGGTTTAAAGTGACGTAAAGATCATGTCTTTAAAGCAGTTTTTAAAACGTTATGATTATGAAATGAAACCCATTTCCATTATGCTATATGGGTTATTTATGAAATGTTTTATGATGATATATGTGGCTCACATGATAATAAAGGCAAATTTAAGGGTGCGCCCTGATAGCGCTCCAATGCATTGGGTAATGATGTAACCACTAGAGATTACAATTTTCACGATACCTTGGTGAATAACCTTGGTAATTTTCAAATGACACCTTGGGGATGGACCTTGGTGATATGTTCATGATTGTCTATGTTAAATGATGTAGCCACATCTTCAAGTTATGAAAAATGTTATTTTTATTATGAAATGCCTCATGATTTCTTTCTTATGCCTTAATGTTCTTTTCATGTCCTTATTGAAGTATCTCAAGTTCACATGTAAAATGCTCCTCTTATTTCCCTTACTGGGCCTTCTGCTCACCCTTTCTTTTGATGTATGTCCCCAGGTTATGAGATGCATAATGAACATAGGATGAACTAAAGGAGAAGCCTTTCAAGTGTTTAAGAAGAATGTTTTTATATTATGTTTTTTTTTATGTTTTATGATCCTTGTTTCCAAGACACTAAACCTTAACGATCCTCAGTTTTGTGTAATGTAATGAAAGTTTATGTTAAAATGGTGGGATGCTATACATCTCCTAGCGATCCTGTGTGGGTCAGCTCCTTGCGATCTTGTGTGGGTCAGCTCCTAGCGATCCTATGTGGGTCAGCTCCTAGTGATTCTATGCAGGTCAGCAGTAGAGCCTCTTAATAGAGTATATGATTAAGTAGATATAACTAATCATCTCTACTACCCTACTTATGTTATACCTGGTGTGATCTAAGTCATTACCTCTGTGTTTTCCTCACGATTGAGATGGATTACTTGAAAACTTAGGTATATGTATGGGCATATAACTAAGTTGGGTTATCTATTGATTTCATACCTTATGGTTTATCCTTGGTGGATTTTGGTAGACCTTGAGGGTATTGGGGTCCCTACTGAGTATCGTTATACTCACCCCTACACGGGTTATGCCCACACCTTTTTCTGTTGGATGCAGACGACAAACAACGCTGATTAAGGACAAGGATACTAGGACTGAATGGTGGTTGGAGGTGGACCATAAGGCGTGTCGATTCATTGAGGAGAAGGGTGGACGTGGGGTGATGAAGAGGAAATATTTACCTACCCTTCAGGTAGGAATCAATGTGGATGATCCAAGAGACGCTTTTCACCTATCAATCGTCTTGTATTTTCCAGTTTTCCTTGTACTTTCTAGTTGGGCTTGTATTCTGGACCCTTTTTCTTACTATACTCACTCTGTTTACTTTTCAGTTTACTTGAGTTTGTATCTTACTGTGTGCTTGGTTGTGTGTTTACAAGTTATAAAGGCAACGCCTTAACAGTTCTAGGGAATTATGCCTTTGGTGATAGTCTCCAGCCCCTCGCCTAAGGAAGGCAGGCTTGGGGTAGTCACGACAAGGGCCCCAGGGGACGGGTTGTGAAAATTATAGTTCAATATAGATAATCAACCAAAAACAAAACAAATAACCAAATTATTATAATCAATCTTATGTCAATTAGAAACCTTACAAACATAAAGACTCCAATGTAAATATTTGGCCTCTGTATCCGGGACATCCATTTTGAGGTCTTCAAATTTATTGTCCATCTTATCCCAAGCTAGGATAAATTATTCCACACCAATAATCCACTCACTGAAGCCATATGTCAAAAATAAATTCTTATTTTCAATCCAAGAAAACTATTCCTAGTTATAGTTTACACAAATAATTCTCTCAAATATAATTTAATATTTCTTCTATGTGGTTTTTAACACCTCTACCACATATAAGATCTATTAAATAGAATAATGGATGAGCTCCCATGATTCCCTTTCTTCTCATATCACATTAACTATTATTCTATTCATAGACCTATATTACACCTGATCTTGTAATAGATTACTCTTCTTTCCATCATCTTGATTTGGTTCATTGTCTTTGACACTGTTCATCATCTAATTATTTTTTCATGGAATTGTAATATCTTTGTCTACTAGAACATATTCTATTGAATCACTATCAATTTCCTTGTTTATTTTATTATATTGAGTTTCCATTGGCTTCAGTAAATGAGAATATTATATAAGATATTTAGTTTTCGTTTTCTTTTATAACAATACAACCCAAGTATCCATTTTTAATTTTCCACCTTTCTTCATCCTAAGATTGTGAATTCCTCTACCATGAACTTCACAAACATATTCCACTGAGACTTGACTAGACATCACATCCTATTTTCCAGTTCCATAGTAACTATGATAATCCAGGAGGATCTAAATTTGATTTGTGATTTGAATGATTATTTTTAAAAAATCCCCTTTATAATGTTCTACATATCCAACCTCCAGGTTGCCAAATCTATTTCTTACCTTAATAATTGATATACTCCCCCTTGAACTCATCATACCTGTATCCTTCACCGACTCCACACTCTACCACTTGAACCACTAAAATTTTATTGAGTTTCCCCTACTTACATATTTAAAATATTTATACCTTCATTCATTTGGGTAAATATCCCATCAAATCCGTCACCTATAACCACTACATTTTCCTGACTTGCCACAACCCCTGAAGACCACAACCCCTCCAGGTCGCATTTCAACCTTCCATAGATATCTATAGACTTATAATATGGATGTATTACTTGTTAATTATTATGATTATCCCTTTATTATCTTCTTTAAATTATGAAATCATTATCATGAACCGGGAGAAGGCCAATCCCAACAGTCTCCCAACCCGCATGTGTTCTATTGCATACCACATCTAAGAAACTACCTCGATTAATTGTTATGATTCATCTAACTCAAACCTGATCCACATGTCAATTCTTTAACAATACTTCTTAATTCCATGAACTTCTTTTAGTTCAGCTACCCAATGTTGCACACTACCATCAGATGCCCCATTGTTTTCATATAGAGAGTAGAAATCAAACCATGACTCAAAAATAATTGATTGTATATAACTAAATGCTTCTCCCAAAGTAACCCAAAAGACTCAATAGGTAGTCTCGAAACATCCACTTTAACATAGATTCTCAATTAAATAGGGTGACATAGTAATCTAGTCTTACTCTCAGAGAAGAGATAATTCCCTATGAGATTTCTATCATATGAATAATCAAAGGATTTTGAAATAGAAGTGGGAGTTCTAAAAATATAACCTATATCAATATGGTCAGAAAATAAAATTTCATGTGGAATTCATATGTCCACCTAAAAAGGATGAACATGTATCTTTTTTTTGATGCAGAGACCACGTTATAGGTCCCTAATCTGGATGTATTCTGATGCAACCCTAACTATTATATGTTTTGAATTGTGAAGACCCACTTTAGCTCACTCATGTAAACCCCAAGATCGAAAAATGATTTGGTTGAAAGAATCCACTGATGAATGGAATTTTTTTAAATCATTATGTCAACATCATATTCAATAGAGAATAAGTATTACTAAATTTCGAGGTTGAAATCGATAGTAGCAGATAGCCGATGAAGAGCACTGGAACTTTTGGGCTAAGAGAAACCTGGGGGAATGAAGAAGGATATTCTGGGTTAGAAAATGGGAAAAGGGGTGGGATTGATATCATTCGAGGGATGACGAAGGTCCCACCCCCTCCAGGGGGGTGATGGCATGATGCCCATCACCATCTAGGAAAAAATAATTGGAGGAAATCACCTGAGAGAATTCCCTATAGATAAACTGGGCTAAACTGAAGGAGTAATCCATTGATCCAAATATGTTATATTCAAAATAAAAATATCACATGTTGAAATGAAGATGTTATTAGAAATGATATCTTAGGATTGAGTTTTCATAAGTTTATTTATTATAATTTTATTGGATATTATGATGACCATTTTGGTTTTAGTATTTTTTTAGAAATAGGACCACGAAAAATGAGTCTATGAAGGGTATTTCCCTTGAAACTACTATAAAAAACAAAGGAAATTTTTTTGGTACAAATTATTGGGATAAAAGTAAATCTCAATTCATTCCTATTTTACAGAAAACGTTGAGTCTCTTAATCTCTAAAATTATGAGGTTTATTTTTTATAAGAAAACATATCTTTATTTTATTATAAATGAATTTTATTCTTTTATTAATAAATGATAACAAAATTGCGAAGACATAATTTATGTAAGAAGGAGAATGAAACACATAGAGATTTGGGAATATATTTTTCTCCAAATTAATACTATATTCCACAACATATTCCACATGAAACACCATAATAAAACAAGATGATTCATATTTGATGAATACTATTAAGAGAAATATATGAATAATAAAACATCTAGTGAATAAAAATATATTACATAAATAAAATTTCTTAAATTTTAGGATTAATAATTATTGAGATTTAATATTAGAAAGGACTATTCTTCTTCCAGTATAGGGTTTTATTTATATATATATATATTCCTAATAAGTAAAATTGAACAAATTTAAAATATTATTTTATATGAACTAATTTATTTACATTATTTATATAATAAATTCTCATAAAATAATATTAATAACACTTAATGTTTAAGAAGTTCATTTTTCAATAAAAAAGTTTTCTTTATATTATTTTATTTTTATTTAAATTATAAATATATAATTTTTTGAATTTTAATTTGAGGAAATGAAATTTAATTCTTAATTCAATATTTTAAATCTAGCATAGGATGATTTTTTTATGTTTCTAAAATAGTTTATTTTTAGGTTAATAGTGGAACACATTTTTTTATTAATATAGTAACATTTTTACTATATCACGATCTAAGAATAACAAAAAAAATTTATAGATTTTTTTCATGAAAAATAAATATATTAATAATAAAATGAATCATTTAAAAAATATTCTATGTTGAATATAGGAATCCTATTTATTACATTTCAAAACTTTATTAATATTTTATTCTTTTAAAAAACTGGTTTTTATCTTTTCTTTGATTATAATATCCCAAGGTGGAATTATATTTTATTTATTTATTTATAATCCATATAACTCTTATTTGGTTAATAATAAACTTATTAAATTCCTATAAATATTTTTTTTAATTTTATTGTAAACATTATTTTTATACTTAAATGGACACTTTTTTTAGAAATGGGTTTTTATGTGTTACATGCGTTAATGTTAAAATTATATTTTTAAATATTTAATTTATTTTAAAAATATATTTCATATTTTCTATAATAATTTCTATAATATTTATTAAGTCTCATTTTATTTTTAGGCATTAAAAGTAAATTACTTACTTAAAAATTTATTTCTATGATAAAAATAAAAAATGGAAAAAGAGAAAAATCAAAGTGAAAAAATATGTTAAAAACCTGTGTGGAAATATGCAGGTGAAACTTTATTGGAATTAACATTCTCTCACTCTATTATTTTCCATTATTTGATCTATTTGACCTTTTAATAGTGACTTTACCTTTTATGTATTTTAAAAAATTTCACTCCTATTTCTTATAAAAGGATCCATCATCACCCCACATCTATTCATACCCCAAGACTCTTGGATTTGACAAAAATCATTCCAAATAACTCCCCAAAACTCCTATACATTTCATACATGTACTGATATTCATAAAATACCACCTATTAAAGTGTTAATCTATTTTAAAAAGGAACTCTTCAAAGGAGTAATGTGACATTCTAAATTACCCCCTTTTTTCCATTTAATTTATTTTATTCATCTTCCCCTTCAAATTATTTTCAATCCTTGAAATTATTAAAACATAAATATTACTAATATTATGAATTTTTTTTATACTGAAATAATATCCATATTCAACCAACTCTAAAACCATTTTAAAAATGAAGGCATCACCTTACGTACAAGCAGACTACCGCCTCCATAAAGGCATGCTCTATTTTTATAAACCCCAAACATGTATGGTGTTAAAATATACTTAAATAATTAATATCATATTTTTAACATTTTTATACTAATTAATTATTAACCTCTTCTTGTCTTCCTTCTAATCTATAGAAAATGAACGCGTTTCTTGTGTATAAGTGAAAACTACTGTCTCTATGAAAATAACATATTTTTTTCCACTCATAAATTTTATTATTTATAAGAACCTATCCCATAGTAATTAATTAAATCATAAACATATAAATAATATCATTATTAATAATTAGTTATTATATTATACTAAAGGAGTCATATTCAAAACCATACTCACCCAATGATTAAAACATCTGGTTTTTTGGGTTGGGTTAGCCTCCTACACAAACAATGATACAGAATTATGTAATAGACAACAAAATAATCATAATTAATGGTTATATTCTAAAATAATAATTAAAAAATTATTTTTTTCACTATAATTTTAACAGTAATTTCTAATATATTTTTAATAAACCACCACCCATTTGTTAAAATTAATGAAACATGATTATCATATACTTAATCATGAAAAATAAATACAAAAATTATTATAAAATATAATTTTAAAAACATATATAATCATGAAAAAATATTCATGTAACATTAAGGATCTTATAATGATGAAAATTGAATCTATAAACAATAATTGACACTACTATTAAGAAACTAGTATTAACCAAACAATCCAAGCTAATAAAATTCGATGATAAAACAAATTAACTAACTAATATATTTTTAATAAATGATTATTAATGAAGTTTATTAAAATTATATTTCTATGAAAAAGTCTAAAAAATATGTGATTAAGATATATATTTTTGGTATTAAAGATTTTATATATTTTTTAGCTAAGCAACATTTATTGTATGATATTTTCCACCTCAATTTTGACTAATTGAGATATGTTTCATAATCACTACTTGTTTCTTTTTATGGAATATAATGTCCAAAGTTTTATTTTTGTCATAATTTTCATTAATTTAATATTATTTTCAAATAAATTTAATATTTAATATTTCATGGGATATATATTCAAATGATACTGATGTTCTAAGTGTATTTGTTAACTTAACTCCCTTTATTGAGTTATAATTCATCTTCAAGAACTTGTTTTTTATATGCAAAATTTTTTACAACATAATATTTAATCTCATCGAACCCTATCTTCCTATTTAGGGGGAATTAATTTTTAATTCAAATATTTTACATTGTTTAATTTCTTCCTAGAAAAGTATATAATTTTTGATAATAATCTCCATCCTCTTTAATGATGGTTTCCCCTCATTATCCATATTTTACATTTATTACAATGTTCCCCATTTTATTTTCAAATGAAATTACGTGTTATCTCATGTGATCTTTATATTTCCCTTTTACTCTTTCCCAAAGGAATTTTTATTATCTCTTTCTATGATGTCGGTATTCTATATAAGTATTTTAATATATTAATTTTTTTTTTCATTTAAAGATCATATGTTTTATATTCCACTACATATTTTCCCAAAACCCCTTTGTAAACATTTTAATGATCCAGTATTAAGGATTACTTTTTAAATGTAAAACTTTTCATGAAATTTCACTTCACTTGTTTGAAAATTACTTTTGGATATGATTAAAAACTTTATCTTTTAAAAGTAATGTAAAAAATGTTTTCTAAAAACACATTTACACTTTATATATTTATAAGATAATTCTTATTTTCAAATAATCCTTTCTATGTTTTAAATTATTTTTACAAATTATTTTATCTCTTTATGATTTTGAAAAGAAAAGGAAATATTTATATAATTTTTAAAAAGTAAAAGTTTTATATTTAAAGAAATTATTGATTTCTAATGGGATTTTAATCATTTTATTTTTTATTAACAATTATTAAATATTTCTATATCTGCTTAGGGAATGTTTTTTAAAACATATTTCTATTATAATTTTTCCCCGAATGTACTTTTTCTTTGTTTTAAAGGATAATCTATATTGAACTCAATCTATTTCATTATTGGTATTTTTAATGATATTTCAATAATTTTAGAAAATGAGTATTTCCACCCATTTTTCATGTGATTTATCCAATGATATTAAACATTTATTTTCTTTCATCTATGTAAACTTCCATAATTCAGCTTATGTTACATCAGGGATATTTTTAAGCCACCATCCAATATATTTCTCTCGATAACATATAGAATGTTCTTGGAATAATTTTCATCATAACAATGTTTTTTACATGAGTTAACAACATGATGTTTGATGTATGAATATTTCATGATCTAATGGAACATATATGAATGGATAATTATTATGGGATGTTTAGGTACTATATAACCCTCTAATGAGTGGGTTAAAGATTTAAACCTCATGACATAATAAAAGTAAATGAGTAGTGACACTAAATGAACCAAGGGATACAAGTTGTAACGCCTAATACACTTAGGGATATAGGTTGTGATGCCTAATTGACCAAGGGAAACTAGAATTAATCCCTGATAAATTAATGGAAATAGGTAGTGAATCCTGATCCACCAAGGTAAATAGGCAGTGATACCTGATACACAAAGGGAAATAGTTTCTGATTCTGGATGCACTATGTTATTATTCTTATTCTTATTATTGTGACTCATTTCTATGAAATATGTATTTTATTATTATCTATGGATAATTTTTATTGTCTCATATTTCCTCATATATTATTACAATTAAATATTGTTCTTATAAATAATATTATCTTTTTTAATTGAGTTGATAACTAGCCCTTATTTGGTTGGAGGTAGTAAAATACATGTCTTAAAGTCCCATTATATATTACATAATATGATTTCCTATGATCCCAGATGGTAACAAATCCCTTTTACAGCCTTCTAACTGCAAAAAGTACCACCCTAAAGGGTTCATTTATAACTTCCTCATGGTCTGTTGTCGTCATACGTTCAGCTTCTCCATAGGTGATTGACTATTTCCCCATATTTCCCTCCACAAATGAGTATATTTACCTATATTAGTTAAAGTTTTTGTGACTTTATTCCACTTTTATGCCTAAAATACCCTATGGACCATGCCCATGTGATGGACTAAAATCCCCATGGCATAGAGGCCTATTTTTGTGGCCCAAAATTCAATCTTGGATGAATAATACTACCACTACAATAACTTTCTACAGTACATGCACTAGTAAGGTAATACAGTACTACTATATAAACTACTATGGTTTATGTATAAATTCTATATTATATAGATTTAAACTAGGGTTTGATAGAGGATTACAATGGATTCAATTATTCACTCTTTTTTACATGCTACATGATTTTTTATTTTAGATTACATGTTCTTTATTCAAAACTAATATAAAAAATATATTTTTATAGATTCTATTTAATAAAATATTTCACTGTCTCATGTTCTCTCATATACATATGATCCAACCCTTGATTACATATTGATAAGTTTTTCCAACTAAGTTTTTGACCTCACCGATTTTTTTGGTTTCCTTTCCCTATGAAACTATATATAGAAATATATTTAAAAAGAAGTTTTAGGTAAATATTATTTTTGGGAGATATTGAAAACCAAAAACAATAAAATAATAGTATAGTGTTATATTTTCAACTTTAGATAAAAAATCATGGTTCCTAATCCTTAATAAAAATCGATATTTCATTATTTGTATTGTGTGTTTATTTGGGAGACGAAATGTTTAAATTATGGAAATGAATTATAGTAAAGATATGTTTGTCTTGGACCATCTCAATTTTTTATCAAAATTAGTGTTTAAAGAATGTGTTTCTAGAACCACACTCAAGAGTGTATATCTGAGGAAGCTCAATGATGGAACCCACTAGTTCAAACAAGAACCAAATGTTTATAAAGAATCACCAAGAAGATTCACATCATTAACAGTTTGGATGGATGTAATATCTTTAATCTTGTGTATAGTTATCTACTTATGTTAAAGTCTTCTCAAAAGTTTCACAACAATCATTTGTTGTCACTTTATCACATTTTCTCATCAAAATAGATACAGTAATCACTTAATAGAATCTTAAATAGACCACCATCATCTTTATTGAAAATATTCGATCAACATTCATCAAATTACCAAAAAAAACATAGAATCAATTTATATAATATTAAATTCTTGGGTATTTGACCGAGATTCATCCAACATATACCCATTTATAATTGGAATTTATATAACAAATTAATTCTATATTATAATAATGAGAAATATTTAATACTCTTAAAAATGGTTCTCCAATTTTGACTTACCATTAATTGTGGATTATTCTCAGTATCATAATTATTATAATCTTTGAAAATACCTATATATTATTTTATGCATGTTCATTATCATTTAAAATAATATTTATAGAGTGAATTCCAAGTCATGATACAATATTCACATTAATATCTCCACCAATAACATCTATTATCATTGAATAATTAATAAAAAATTATGATATTTAGACATTATAAAATAATTAAATATCATTATATTTAATTTTAATTTTCACCTTGGGTAAATCACTTATTACAACATATAGAATGGTAGGATCTAAAGTATCCATTTAATTCCTCATATTACTCTTATATACCATTACAACTACTCTTATCTGTGGTGGATTTCATCTTACATTTCCTCTAAAACCGAGGAGTTACTCTTACATATCACCAATTTTATATTACATATGTTTTGAGACATTATAGTTGGTCATATGTATTTTGATTTTACCCTTATGTATTCTCTAAGTTCATCTTATGTTTCAAAGTGAAACCTTACAATTGTCACAAATTTACACTTATGCATTTTAGGGTGAACTCAGATTTACTATGATATATGAACCAAGAAATGTTACATATCAAGAGGTCAATATTATAAATCCAAAATAAGGTTTTACATATCACAATGTAAACTCATTGTCCCTTTCTAATTCTCTCTATAGGATATTATATGTGAATTTTCCATTATTATTTCATATCCATGATGTTATATATAATTACCAAAAATGTCATATTTATTCAAATGAAATTAAAACATCTTCAAAACTAATTTAAAAAATTTCCATCAAACTCAAATGCATTGACACATATTCTCATTTATTAACAATAAATAAAAAATCATCATTAATTGGGAAAATATATGAATATGTCATGTTCACTTGTTTTGTACACTACACCTTAAATATTTATTAATATTGGCCTTCATGTTTTTTCTCCATTTTTCTAGAAAACCATAGGGAATATTATATATGTTATAAGGATATTCATGGAGTAATTATAATTCCTAATTTATTTTAAAGATGCACCTTATGTTTCAAATGTAAGGAATTTACCATTTATGTATCTATTTTACTCATACTTCTAAACTTTTTGATCGAATTTATTTTGACCTTATATATTGTGTTACCAATATAATAACTATTTATCAGATTTGGGTTATTAGAGTTGGGGATAATATAGAAACTCACAGAATTATGTTAAATAATATTTTTTTGGATTTAATTAAACACGTTCTAACTTATTAAGTGTAAGGGGAATTTTTATAGGGGACATTTGTAACACCCCAAGCTTCCATGGTACGCTTCTATTTCAATAATGCAATAGCTTGTATTGTACGCAAGTTCGAGATTCTAACACACCACGACCCATCAAAGTAGCCGTTATGAATAGTAATAACCACGTTTTGAAATTATATAAATTTTATATTTCAAAATGGACTTCATTTTTGTATTCGGAATATCGAAATTATCCTAAGTTGATTTTTTTGTAATTTTTTGAGAACTTCCAATTTTTTATGAATCTAAAAAATACTTAAAAAAAACTTTTTTAATCAAAAAAATCTATAGTGATAAATTATAATATTGAGTGGTTTTAAAATATAATTAGAATATATTTTTACCATTTTATCCAATGGTGGTCATTATAATTAATTTCACTTTGAAATTGGATATAAACAATTGTCAATCTTTTGATATATATTATTTCTTAAAAACACACTATTTGTTATGACAACGGTAATTAATTATTAAATTAATTAATTCAAATTATATGTTTTTAATTTTTTAAAATATACATCATTTTTGAATTAGGAATATAAAATATAGCTTAGGGTTAATTTTTGGTATTTTTCTGAAAAACTTCAATTTTTGATGAATAGTGAAACCGCTAAGTGGTAGTTAAAAAATTGATTTTTCATTTAAATGAAAATTTACCACCTCTATGATTTTAATTTCCAAAATCCGACATACATCATTGTCATTAGGAAGTAAAATGTGGTTCAATAGGATTAAAATAATTTTTGGTGAATAGTAACTTTTAAGTTCTATTAATCGTGATTAAAGGTAATTAGTGTAATTTAAGGTAAATATAATGTTATAACAATATGAAATTACATTTACACTTTTCCTACACTTATTTGATGAGTCATGGACGACTAAGACAATCCATGTGTCAACTTGGGGACCCCATGGAGCCACTTGGGTAAGAAAATGACATTAATAACTTTTTATTTAAAGTAAAAATAAAATTGTCACAAACTTGTGTTGTTTTACTAAAAAAATTATTAAATGAGGTTATATAAGTTAAATTTTCGTCTATAAATATTAATTGGAAATATAAAAATATTTCCTACATCATTATATTTTTTTTTATAATTTTTAGGCATTAAATAAATTAAATTTATTTATCACACCATGATGATGCAGTGATTACCTCATTAATGAACGGTTTAAATAAAATGGAAAGATAAGGTAAAATCTAATATTTACACTTGTCTAAATCCTATTTAATGGGTGTATTTCGAACCCTTATCACCTTATACTCGAAGTATATCATTTTGGGACCTTTAAAATCTGAAAGGTATTACAAAATAATGTAACATTTCATGACTTTCCAAGAGTGCCCCTCCTCTCCTCTTATAAAAGGCCCCCACCTATACCACCTTATTCACAACTTCAAAGCCATTTTTATCGGCCAAAATCTGCCCAAATACTCTCTCAACTTCCCTCTCTTACTCCTAGAAGCCTCACTTTGGGCATAAGTCTTCCCAAGGAAGCCTTTGGATCAAATCAAAAAGAGTTACCCGATTTTAAGGTAATGTATTCTCTTATGTTATTTTGTTTTATTTTGATTCTCCAACCCCTTAAAATATTTTTATTACTTTATTTTGTAACAAAAAAAGTATCTTAAATATACTAGGATTTTTTTATGAGAAGTATTTTATTTACACTTACACACACCTTCGTCTAATGGTTAAAGAACATACTGTTTCCGTGGGTGGCGAATTACTGCCTCACGAAATGATGATTGTTCAATATTATTTTAACACCTCTCATGGTGGCCATTAAGATGTCACTATATTTATATATAATATATATTATGTTTATGTTTTCCTTATTATTATGTATTTTTCATTTATGTCATACCTTTATGATTTCCATTATGGGTAAACGCGATAATTTCATTTTAGGATGTGCGGACTACCGCCTCTTAAAAGTGATTTGAATCGTTAATGCCATATGTGGGACGTATAAAGGATGAAGTAAATGATATTATATATGATATTATAATGGAATTATAATATACCTTTATATAATTATTATTTTGTTCCATTAAATACGAAATAGAAATGAAATTAGAGTTCATGCGTACGTACGGCTTACCGTCTCCATAAACGGTGCATTTCATTTCTTACCTCTAAATGTTATGTAATATTATAAATTCATTTATATACTGGATATATAATATATATATGATATCTACATAATGAATATAATTCTGGATATAATGGACATTTTACCACATGAACAACTTGTAATTATAAGAATTTTATTTTAGACTCAAGTACCAAAGATCGACAAAACGACCGTTATTAACTTAAATAATTACATAATGTTCATAACATGGTAATAAGTGATATTAAAAGAATAATGACTTGAAAAAGGTTCTTAATCCAGTAGAAATTAACTCTAGTTTATTATTGAGGAGATTAAAGAACAATCGAGTCAAGTCGGACATGAGGTAAGGGACTTCATCTCAATATCCTTTCATTGGGGCATATTTTGTTTTATACACATATTTCTTTTATACGGTGTATAAAACCCTTTTAATTTTATTTTTATTCAAAAGGAATCTTTTTATACGAAGAATTTTACTAAATGACAAAAGGGAATGTTTTTTTCTTACGTATGCGGCGACAACGACTTCGCCGCCACCGTGACCATTATTTGAGTTTCGGTTTCCTCTACAAGCCATAACTTTTTTTAAAATGAAAAATAAATACCATGTTTTACTTTTCTTTTATTTTGGTATTGGAAATGGTTTTGATAATGTTTTTATTATATCAATGTGTTGTATTGATATCTTTTGATTTAAATGTGGAAATGGAATGTTTCCTTTATGCATGTTTTAGGTGATACGATTATGTTATGGTTTATGATATTTTTAAACCTTTTCATATAAGGAATGTATTGGACTTAATAATTAATGGGTGGAGCCCACTATAGCTCCTCAATTCATCGGTAGGTCTCATGAGACAAACTAGTGTCTTGGCACGGGGCCTTGAAAAAATCTTATTTGTAGTCTTGACATGAGGCCTTGGCTACGTGGTTATGATAGTATGGCATTATGTATTCCATCATTATGAAAGTGGTTATTGATATTTCATGTGATTATTCGACTAGTAGAAAGTCCATGTGAATAAGTAAATGTCATTATTTCATTTTATTTTGGCCATACTATGCTTAAGTTCAAGTTTAAAAGGCTTTTGTTTTAGTTATACATTGCCTTAAATGTTTGTGTTTATTTATGAAAGTTTATGCTGTATTGTTATCCTTACTAAGCATCTGAGCTCACCCCTTTCTATGTTTTATTTTCCTAGGATGTGAAGAAATATTTTATGACTTACCTATAGGGATAGTCTGAAGGGTATAGAAGTGTGGACTAAGGAGACTATGTTATTGTGATTTTTCACTTTATGATGTAATGTAACATTTATGAATGTATCTAGTGTTTCCAAGGCTACTAAACTAATCGGTCTTTCAAGACTTGATATTTTGTGATCATGCCAATGTTATGCAATAATGCACCGACTCTGGGTAACTAGGGTCGGGGTGATACTATTGGTATCAGAGGCATTTTAGTACTAACCTTGGAAGCTAGATTTAGATAAACTCTGATTAGAGTACATAGCCCTAAGATAGACTTTGAGGATTAGTATAGAATAACTTCCAAGAATTTTGGTATTATAGAGATTTTGTGAGTTTTCAGAGCAATACATCCCTGTCTGGATATGAGCAGGTAGAGGCGGCTCTAGCACAAATGTACCTAGGGGTAAAAACCGAAAACACCTCTTTGAGCTAGACTCGAATGGGAACTGGTGCACGACAACGGGCCTTGCTGTACTCTTGGTTACGACACTCTCGGGGGATATGCTTAGGATAATTCTAATTTTCTTTAAAAAATATTATGAAGGGTTTATGAGTATATACTTCTTCAAAGAAATTTTTTTATGATTATGGAATATATCCATAAACTGTTCAATTTATATTAAGTGTTTTACAAGTATATAATTATCTATTTTTATTCATAAACTGATATAGTTTATGCCATTTTTTAGAAATGGCACCTAGTGGAAGGAATGGAAACCGTATTAATGCACGCACTCCATGTAGGGATTTCCCTCCTACTCAAGATAATTATAATGGAGCTGGTGGTACAACTGGTGCTGATCAACTTATCACCATACTGGGACAACTCACTCAGGTTATGAATAATAACCTTACTTGTATGAAGCACCCTGATCCGCAACGTGGAGGATCAATGTTAGACCGCTTCATGAGGCTACAACCACCAACATTCAATGGGAGTAAAAATCACATAGTAGCTGAGAAATGGATAAATTCCCTAGAGAAAATATTTCAGGCTTTGGGAAGTAGTGAAAGGGAAAAGGTTATCATGTCAGTTTACCGCCTCATTGGAGATTATGATCAATGGTGGTCATTGATTAAAAACACAAAAGAAGTTGATGAGGTATCAAATATGGAATAGAGGGAGTTCAAAGGGATTTTCTAAGAAAAATACTATCCTCGTGACCATTAAGCAGATATGGAAAGACAATTTCTGAGTCTGAGACAAAAGGAGGATGAGAATATCGCAAAGTATGAGGCCAACTTTACAAGGTTAGGGAGACATGCTTCATATTATATACATAACCCAAGAAGTAATATTTATCATTTATTTTATGGGTTAAAACCATTTCTCCGTCGAGATTTAGTATCACAATCCTTCTCATCGTACGAAAATATTGCCTTGTGTGCTATCAAGACAAAAAAGGAATTATCTAAGTCTTATGACAACAAAGTAAAGCAAGAGAAGAAGAGAATAGTGGAATAAGAGACAGATAAAGGGAAAAGGGAAAGAAGGATTTTACTTTATTCGATATTTGTGGGAAGAATCACCCCGATACTTGCCTAAAGGGAATGAGAATTTGTTACAAATGTGAAGAAAAAGGTCACTAGGATCATGATTGTAAGGGAAAGAAAGAGGCTATCAATGTTGAATGCTACAATTGTAGAGAAATGGGGAATTATGCAAATTAATTCCCTAAGAACCAAGGAAACTTACCTCAGAAAATTCCAAGAGATCAATGCCAATATTATGTTGTTACTACAGTTAAAGTGGAATAATTATTGTATTTGTGTTTTTGGACTCAAGAAATATATTATGGTTATAAGAATAATGTGATATAAATATAAGGATTGTACTGCAGTACTTGTTGTTTTCATTAAGTTTTTAATATGATGAAGGTAATCAAATTTTTAGTATGTGACAATAAGAGAAACTTTACTTTGTTTGGGGTATTTGATGTTACAATTGATTTTGGAATTTAGAGACCTTTTAGAGAAAGTTTGGATAGAGGTATTTGGATAACTATAAAGGTTGGAATGGATTAAGTTGAACATTGGATAGAATTGTTTAAGGTTAAAAAATTTCTGAAGATTATTTTTGGAATATTATAATAATATAGTTTTAGGAAAAGGACAACCTGCAGGTTGGGGGATAAATAGTCGCGTCAGACAAAGCTGCAGGAATCGAACCCTCAACCATTGTGCGACATGCCTTTATTACCTACCACTAGCCTACAGGAAGTCCCTGGTTATTAAAAAATAGTTTTCCTAATCTAAATGGTATGTGTTAATATTTGTAACCTTGTACGATTAAGATAAATATAATATTTTTGAGTTCTATTATCTTTTTGAGGGAAAGATGAGTTTGTGGTAGAAATTAGTTGAAGGTTGAAACTCTACTTATCAAGTATATATATATATATATACCTCTCTATTATTCTATGAATAAATTAATTCTTAAACTTTAGGAAAGAGATATTAAAAAAATGTGTTATCCTAATACCTTAAGTTTTGTTGAACTGATGATATTTTAAATCACCATAGATTGAAGGCTTTGATGCCCTCAATTTTACACTTGTTTTTGATTGATGACCTCAATCAATCCCTACAAATATTTACGTTTCCCTCCAATTATTTGTCTCTAATTTCTACCAATGTTCTCCTAATCGATATCATAATTTGGTGGTGACTTTTTCATTTCCCTTTCCCTCTTATTAAGGCTAAATTTTATTAACCTTATTTCCGATGTGGGTTTTCCACAAAGGTATTTTCTATTTTCAACCTTTTATTTTCGAATAACATTTTCAAATTGCGAGGACACAATTTATTGAAGTAGGGTATAATGTAACACCCCAAGATTCTATGGTACACTTCTCTTTCAATAATGCAATAGCTTGTATTGTACGCAAGTTCGAGATTCTAACACACCACGACCAATCAAAGTAGCAGTTATGAATAGTAATACCCACTTTTTGAAATTATATAAATTTTATAATTCAAAATGGACTTCATTTTTGTATTCGTAATATCAAAATTATCCTAAGTTGAATTTTTTGTAATTTTCTGAGAACTTCCAATTTTCTATGAATACAAAAAATACTTAAAAACAACTTTTTAAATCAAAATAATTCAAAGTGATAAATTATACTATTTAGTGGTTTTAAATTATAATTAGAATATATTTTTACCATTTTATCCAATGGTGGTCATTATAATTAATTTCACTTTGAAATTGGACATAAACAATTGTCAATATTTTGATATATATTATTTCTTAAAAACACGCTTTTTGTTGTGACAGTGTGAATTAATTATTAAATAAATTAATTCAACTTATATGTTTTGAATTTTTTAAAATAGACATCATTTTTGAATTAGGAATATTAAATATAGCTTAGGATTAATTTTTGGTATTTTTCTGAAAAACTTCAATTTTTGATGAACAGTGAAACCACTAAGTCGTAGTTAAAAAACTGATTTTTCGTTTAAATGAAATTTTACCACATCTATGATTTGAATTTACAAAATACGACATACATCATTGTCATTAGGAAGTAAAATGTGGTTCAATGGGATTAAAATAATTTTTGGTGAATAGTAACTTTTAAGTTCTATTAATCGTGATTAAAGGTTATTAGTTTAATTTAAGGTAAATATAATGTTATAATAATATGAAATTACCTTTACACTTGTCCTAAACTTATTTGATGAGTCATGGACGACCAAGAAAATCCATGCGTCAACTTGGGGACCCCATGGAGCCACTTGGGTAAGAAAATTACATTAATAACTTTTATTTAAAGTAAAAATAAAATTGTCACAAACATGTGTTGGTTTACTAAAAAAAATATTACATGGAGTTATATAAGTTAAATTTTCGACTATAAATATTCATTGGAAATATAAAAATATTTACTACATCATGATATATTTTTTATAATTTTTAGACATTAAATAAATTAAATTTATTTATCACACCATGATGATGCAACAATTACCTCATTAATGAACGATTTAAATAAAATGGAAAGATAAGGTACAATATAAGACTTAAACTTGTCTAAAGCCTATTGGATGGGTGGATTTCGAACCCTTATCACCTTATCCTCTAAATATATCATTTTGGGACATTTAAAATCCGAAAATTATTTCAAAATAATGTAACATTTCATGACTTTCCAAGAGTGCCCCTCCTCTCCTCTTATAAAACCCCCCACCTCTACCAACTTATTCACAACTTCAAAGCCATTTGGCTCAACCAACCTCTGCCCAAATAATCTCTAAACTTCCCTATCTTACTCTTAGAAGCCCCACTTTGGGCAGAAGTCTTCCCAAATAAGCCTTTGGCTCAAATCAAAAAGAGTTACCCGATTTTAAGGTAATGTCTTCTCTTATGTTCTTTTGTTTTATTTTGATTATCCAACCCCTTAACTCCTTTTATTCCTTTATTTTTTAACAAAAATAGTATATTCAATATACTAGGATGTTTTTATAATAAGGATATGATTTACACTTACACACACCTTCGTCTATTGGTTAAAGAACATACTGTTTCTGTGGGTGGTGAATTACTGCCTCATGAAACGATGATTGTTCAATCTTGTTTTAACACCTCTCATGGTGGCCATTAACAAGTCACTATATTTATATATGATATATATTATGTTTATGTTTTCCTTATGCTTTTTTATTTTTCATTTATGGGATACCTTTATGATTTCCATTATGGGTAAACGCGATAATTTCATTTTAGGAAGTGCGGACTACCGCCCCGTCAAAGTGATTTGAATCATTTATGCCATATGTGGGATATATAAAGGATGGAGTAAATGATATTTTATATGATATTTTACTGGAATTATAATATACCTTTATATCATTATGATTTAATTCCATTAAATACGAAATAGAAATGAAAGTAGCATTCATGCGTACGTACGGCTTACCGTCTCCATGAACGGTGAATTTCATTTCTTACCTCTAAATGTTATGTAATATTATAAATTACTTTATATACTGGATATATAGGATATATATGATATCTAAATCATGAATATAATTCTAGATATAATTTATATTTTACCACATGAACAAATTTTAATTATAAGAAGTTTATTTTTGAATCAAGTACCAAAGATCGACAAAATGACCGTTATTAACTTAAATAATTACATAATGTTCATAACATGATAATAAGTGATATAAAAGGAATAATGACTTGAAAAAGGTTCTTATGCAAGTAGAAATTAACTCTAGTTTATTATTCAGGATATTAAATAATGATCGAGTCAAGTCGGACACGAGGTAAGGGACTTCGTCTCAATCTCCTTTCATTGAGGCATATTTTGTTTTATACACATATTTCTTTTATACGGTTTATAAACCCCTTTGAATTTTACTTTTATTCAAAAGGAATATTTTTTATATGAAGCATTTCACTAAATGACAAAAGGTAATGTTTTTTTGTCGTACGTATGCGGAGACAATGACTTCACCGCCGCCGTGAACATTATTTGAGTTTCGACTTCCTCTACAAGCCATAACTTTTTTTAAAATGAAAAATAAATACCATGTTTTACTTTACTTTTATTTTGGTATTGAAAATGGTTTTAATAATGTTTTTTTATATCAATGTGTTGTATTGGTATCTTTTGATTGAAATGTGTAAATGTTATGTTTCCTTTATTCATGTTTTATGTGATACGATTATGTTATGATTTATGATATGTTTAAAACTTTTCATATAAAGAATGAATTGGACTTAATAAGTGACTGGTGGAGCCCACTATAGCTCCTCGATACATCGGTAGGTCTCATGAGATAAACTAGTGTCTTGGAATGAGGCTTGACAAAATCTTATTTGTAGTCTGGGCATGAGGCCTTGGATACATGGTTATGATAGTCCGACATTATGCATTACATCATTATGAAAGTTGTTATTGATCTTGCGTGTGATTATTCGACTAGTATAATGTCCATGTGAATAAGTAAATGTCATTATTTCATTTTATTTTTTCCATATTATGCTGAAGTTAAAGTTTAAAAGTCTTTTTTTAGTTATACATTGCCTTAAATGTTTATGTTTATTTATGAAAGTTTCCGCTGTATTGTTATCCTTACTAAGCATATGAGCTCACCCCTTTCTATGTTTTATTTTCCCAGGATGTGAAGAAATATTTTATGACTGACCTACAGGGATAGTATGAAGGAGATATAAGTGTAGACTATAGAGACCATGTTATTGTGATTTTTCACTTTATGATGTAATGTAACATTTATGAATGTATCTAGTGTTTCCAAGGCTACTAAACTAATTGGTATTTTGAGAATTGATCTTTTGTGATCATACCAATGTTAAACAATAATGTACCGACTCTGGGTAACTGGGGTTGGGGTGTTACAACATTACTTGATGAAAATTTGAGTTCAATTTAGAATAAGAGTGTTTGAGAAATTATTGTTTTCATGAGAAATTCTGAAGTGTATGAGTAGGTTCTGTGTTACTAAATAGGAATGAATCCTATATTTTTATATTGAGAAAGAGATACATTACAATATTATTACATGAGTTGATGTTTATATTTGGGAAATTAATTTAAAATGGGAAATTTAATGATGTTGAATTGATGTGATGATTGTATGTATATTCATTAAAGTGTTTAATTCAAAAAGGAGACATATGATATTACAAAAAATCAATTATTCAGTTTCATTAGCTATTATTTTTGATAACATTTCACCAAGAATTAATCATATTACAATTTTATAATAGCTATAAAATTTAAGAGGCTTCATGTTAGAAATTGTATAAAATTATTACCTTGTATTTGGTTGGGATATCTAATATACCGTGTGATTTTTAATGAACCAAACATTTTAGATATGAATTCATGGTTCGTTTTGGAATGAAATTATTTTATCTTGAATGATTTGAGAATTGATCTTAGGTTATCTAGTATTGAGAGTGGTTTAACATAGTGTAACATCCCGGGTAAATAAATAATATGAAATTTTCATATTTATTAATATTTTTGAATAAAATGTTAATATTACTTTAAAGGTATTGCTATGTTCTATGGTGTACCCAGTACGCAACAATGAGTTTCTTTGAAATCTTATGTTGCACACTAATAATATAATAATATTATTTTAAATGGTAGTTAACGCCTATCCGTTGTAATGGCGGTAATGAACAGAACTAACTACAAAATGATTATATATGTTTGTTAAATATTTTTACATTTATCTAATAAAATTTAGAGGCTTAAAATAAGGAAAGAATTCGATTTTAAGCATAAACATTCTAATGTTCTTTAAAAGGTCGATTAACCGCCTTTTGATGGTGAACCCTTTTTAAAAATACTTTGTCAATTTTATATCCTATATTTGACAATATAAAATCCTTATTTATAATAGGGACATCAAAATTTACTTTGTGTAAATTTTTGTTATTTTTCCGATAAAGTTCATTTTTTAATGAATAGTGAAAATGCTGTATTTTAATTCAAAACCTCCTTTTAATCTAATTTATTTGTATGGTTATATTATATTTTAATTGGGTTTAAAGTTTAGTTGAAATATGTCTTTACCATTTAATCCAATGGTGGTCATTGCAATTAATTTCACTTTGAAATTGGACATAAACAAGTGTCAATCTTTTGATAGATATTGTTTCATAAAAACAAGCTATTTGTTTTGACAGCGGTAGTTAATTATAAAATTAATTAATGCAACTTCTATGTTCTAAATTTGGTAAAATGGAAATAATTTTTAAATTTGGAATATCAAATTTACTTTGGATAAATTTTTGGTATTTTTCTGAAAAATGTTCATTTTTAATGAATAGTGAAACATACTGCATTTTACTTCAAAACTGTTTTTTAATATAATTTAATTATATATTTAGATGGTCCTTTTAATTGATTTTAATGTATAATTTAATTATGTTTTTATTACTTAATACAATTTTGTTCATTGGAAGTAATTTCACTTTTCAATTGGATGTAAAAACAAGTCAATCTTTTGATAAATTCTACTTCTTAAAAACCCGTCTTTGGTTGTGACAACGAGAATTATTTTTAAATTAATTACTGAAATTTCTGTGTTTGGAATTTGTTAAAATGGATCTTATATTTGGAATCATAAGTTCAAAATTATTTTAATAATATTCTTTTGTTTTTGGACATTATGAATAGTAACGACGGTAATTATCTTTAATTATCGTGATAAATTAGTAATCGGGTAGTTAATGGTAATAAAATAATATCATAATAATATAAAATGCCCCCAACATGTGTCAAAATATTCTTGTTTGATTCATGGACGACCATGGGAAGCTTTTTACTGAACATGAGGACCCATGGAGTCACATGGGTGTAATAGTCACATTTATGACATTATTTTTAAAAAAGAAGAAAAATATAACAAAGGTTTGTATATTCTAAGTAATTTTTTTTTTACATAAATGATCTCTTATACTATAAATAATCATTTTAAAGATAAAAATATATCCTACATCATGGTATTTTTTTATAATTTTAGTACATTAAATAAATAAATTTATTTATGACACCATGATGTTGCAGTGATTACCTCATTAATGAACGATTTAAATAAAATGAAAAGATAAGGTAAAATATAAGACTTTAACTTATCAAAAATCTATTGGATGGGTAAATTTAGAACCCTTATCACCTTATACTCTATATATATCATTGTGGGACCTTTAAAATCCGAAAAACATTTTATAATAAAGTAACATTTCAAGACTTTCCAAAAGTGACCCTCCTCCCTCTTATAAAAGGCCCCCACCTATACCCACTTACCCACACCTATCAAGCCCTTGGATAGTCCACAATCTGCTAATATTATATCTCCACATCTCTATATTACTCCTAGAAGCCTAAATTTGGGAATAAGTCTTTCCAAGGAAGCCTTTGGCTCAAATCAAAAAGAGTTACCTGATTTAGAGGTAATGTCTTCTATCGAGTTTATTTCTTTTATTTTCCTTCTTCAATCAACACTATATTATTATTATTTGACCCCATAATAACACCAATATCCTCAATATACTAGGATTTTTTTATGATAAGTATTCTACCTACACTCACACACACCTCCGTCTAACAGTTAAAGAACATACTGTTTCTGTGGGTGGCGAATTACTGCCTCACGAAACGATGATTGTTCAATATTCTTTTAACACATTTCATGGTGGAAATTATGATGCCACTATATTTATATATGATATATATTATATTTATGTCCTCTATATGATTCTATATTTTATATTTAAAATATACCTTTATGCTTTTCATGTTGTGCAAATGTGATAATGTCATATGTGGAAGTGTGGACTACCGCCCCGTCAAGTGATGTGACTTGTTCATGCCAAACATGAAATTTATAAGGAATGTAATTAATGAACTTATGTTACCTATATAACATATATATTATACTGTAATTATAATATATATATATTTCTAATTTAGTTTTAATTCCTTTATTATGACATAGAAATGAAAGTAGCGTTTATGCGTACGTACGGACTACCGTCTCCATGAACGGTGCATTTCATTTTTTATCTCCAAATTTTATGTAATAGTATAAAATGAATATATACTGGATATATATGATATTTAAATCATTAATATCATTCTGGATATGATGTACTTATAACTACATGGACAATTCTTTTCAATCAAGTTCATTTTTGACTCATGTACCGAACATCGACAAAACACATGATATGAACTCACATAATTAACTAATTATTATCACATGATATGAATTGAATAATAAACATTAAAGTAAGTCCTTAAGAAATTATAAATTGACCTAATTTTATTATTCAGGAATATAAATAAATGAACAAGACAATTCAGACTTAAGGTAAGGGATTTCTTATCTCGCTTTTAATTCCATGTGATTTCCATTGTTCACCACTTATTTATTGAATGTGGTGTATTGTGTACTAAAATTTCATATATATTATCATGATTAGATTTATATTCATGGTATTCTGTGATTTATTTGGTTCTTATTATCTTTTGGTCATATGAATCGATTTATTACAACTAGGTAAGGGGTTTTTATGTCAATTTTTATTCCCGTGAGATTCATGCTATATTTACCACTATCTATTTTGAGTGGTGTATGCAATTACCATTATTCTACTCTTTGAGTAATATAGATCCATTTATGGGTATTTACATCAACATTGTATGGTCCTTCTTTCATGGGGTGTATGTTTTATATGCTACCAAATCGGTAAGGGAACCATTCACCCTCTTCTTTTTAAAAAAAGACTTCTTTTTGTTAGGTCTTTTAATTTACATCTTATTATGTTTGTTAGGATGGTATGAATCTGAGTATGATATACTCTGTAATACCAAAATTAGGTTCGAAATAAGAATGAGATTCTCAGATACAAGAGGCGGGGGGGGGGGGGGGGGTGGGGGGGGGGGTGAATTTTACCTTTTAAAAATTCCCTTAGGAAATTTTAGAATGGTTTTGTTTAACAAAGTTAAACAAGATAATTCACAAGACCTCTATGAGTACTAAAGACTTGCTGGATTTTGGAATAGTGATTCCGAAAATGAAACTTAACAAAAATTACAAGGATTAAGATTCTACCTTAAAGCTTATAGAATCTAACTATATCAGAGTACAAGTAAGGAAGTATAAGAAAGTTATATTTTCTTATCAATACAAAATGCAGTGAAAAAACAAGTAGTAAAACTACAAGTAACAAACAATGAATCTTTTAACCCAAAGAGAAGGGCATTCAAAAAACTTGGATAAAGGTCCCTTGATTTATACTTTCAAGAAATTCTAGCTTACCCACACCAGGGTAAGCCATCGATATGAAGATCGAAGTCTGTCTTGCTATCCCCAAAAGCCCTCAACTATCAGTTAGTCAGCACCTCTGTCTTCCTCAGCAAAGAAGACCTCAACTTCAAGGTGTTGGAACCTCTGTCTTCCTATCCCCAGAAGCCATCGATTATAATCAGCAACAATCCGAGTCACACGAAGCACGTCTGCATGAAGAAAATTTTGGAAAAGATGTTCAAACTTTCTACACGATGGTTTCAGAGTTTATAAGAGCCTCACTCTCTAGAAATCACTTCAGGAAGTTCTGATCACCAAAATTCCAAAACTTCCAAAAGTTCGAAAAGTTGTGAGCACGTTCAAATGAGCTCCTATTTATAGGCTAAGCTCCAACGGTCGGCTCCCTCCTCCAATGGTCATATTTCTCCTTGATTTTCGGAGGGACCTGTACACGTGTCACTCAACCAACGGTTAGTCAATAAATGAAAGCAAGACATCATTTTTTAATGAAACAAGTGTAAGTATAAGAAAACGTGATGTTATGAATGTAATCAAACAAAAGTTCAGAGTCTAACCAAAATGGAATTTAAAGTCTATAATAAAGAGATATTCGGATTCTATTTTGTAGGAATTCGGAACCTGAATTCTGTAGAAATCCAGAGCTTGAATTTCTAAGTAAATTCATAGTGGTTTCAGTAGAATTCGAAATCTGAACTTACAGAGTTTAGAGTCAAACTAGTAGAAGTTCGGAGTCGAACTAGTAGAAGTTCGGAGTCGAACTAGTCAAAGTTCAGATTCGAACTAGTGGAAGTTTGGAGTCGAACTAGTGGAAGTTCGGAGTCGAACTAGTGGAAGTTCGGAGTCGAACTAATAGAAGTTCAGAGTCCATAATTCGGAGTGGATACTTATAAGAGTTTTTATCCAGAATTCGGAGTGGAACCTTATGAGTGTTCATATCCAGAATTTGGAATGGAACTTCATTAGAGTTCGTATCCAGAATTCGGATTGGAACTTCATTAGAGTTCTTCTATAGAATTCGGAGTGGAACTTAATTAGAGTTTGTATCCAGAATTCGGAGTGGAACTTCATTATAGTTCTTATCCAGAATTTGGATCCTAAAACAGGTTGCTTTATATCTAAGTATTATATGATTCCGATGTTTTTTATGTATGAATCCGATTTTTATACTTAAGAAAAATATTGATATGAGCAATGAAAATATGGTAGGGGTAAATTCCTTTGGGAAGGAAATTTTCCTTATAGAATTAAAATATGGATTTGATTAAGTATAAGGTTTTTGTGATTTTCAAAACAAGAAGGAATTGAAAAGTCATAAGGAAAACCCTTTTGACTCAACAATCTCCCCTGTTTTGGAAATAAAAAACAACCCTTCAAAAAATAATATAAGGACTTTGAAAATTTTCTTTATACTTTGAAATTAAAACTTATCTCCATTTATTCATGGATGATGGTGAATACAAATAACTCCCCCTTAGGCTTAGGAACTCTAAGGATTTTATTATGTATTTCTGGAATGGAGTTTTCATTATCATGGGAATGAAAAACTTTGTAATGAGAAACTCCCACTTACTTAAATATAGTTCTTCACTTAGAAATTTTCTTCTCTGTTTTAAATTTTTCCTTCTCCCCTTTTGAGTAGTTATTTTTCCTTCTCCCCCTTTGTGATTTTCAAAAAGAATTTAAGGGAATGGAAAATAAATATGGTACCTAAAATATTAGTAAAGACATGAAAGGAAAACAAGCAACCATAGTTCTATTATAATTGGAAGATTTTTTTACAAGGAAGATCAAATTCAACAAAAGACCATATTGAGTCTATTTGTCTTCCTTTTCCTTTGGCATTAGCTTCTTCAAGAGGGTTTTGAGCTTCTTCAAATCTTTTTGATCCTCCTCAGCTTGCTTCTCCAAAGATGTGATCCTTTCTTGTTGAGCTTTCAAGACTTTTGACTGAGCCTTTATGGCCTCTTCCTACATCTTCAATAACTCATCTTGCCTTTTCAGCTTCTCTTGAAACTCAATCCAGAAATCTCTTTCCCCTTTTCAGTTCTAAGAAACCGAGTTAAGCTTTCCATTCAAATCTCTGACCTATTGATTTCAAAAATTTTTCTCATTGGTCAGGTTATCCTGAAGATTCTTAATCTTGGAATCCTCAGTGTCAAAATCTTCTTTTACATCATTATGAAAATGATCAAAGTTAGTCAAGTCATCATCAACTTTCTTAGACCACAAAGTGATTTTTCTGCATGATTTTCTGTGATAATCATAATTGATAAATAAATTTCTATGATATGCTTCAATATTCACACACTTATCCATCACCATTGATAAGGATTATGACTTCTGATTTAGACTTTGATGAAGCATCTGACATCTAGAGTCTGTGGTGGGAAAGATTGGAATGGTGTCCACCAACTTTTTCAAAGATTCAACAACAAAGTCATGACCCAGCGCTGAGGATTCCGAATCATACACTTTGCTTGGGGATTGTTCTTCTTTAATTTCCACCAATTTCCTTCTATAAGAACCACAAACCTCCTTCTTTCTTATAACATGTTTTTTTTGAGTGTCCATAAGCACTTTCTTCCCCTTTTCAACTTTTGGAACTGCCTCATCAAGAGATTCTTCCTCGCTTCCAAATACTTGAACAATCTTATCTTCATCTGGTTTCTCCTTCTCTGCTCCTTCAAGAAAATGTTTCTCAAAGATTTCTTTCTCAGACAACTCATTTTCTTTTTCTTCATCCTCTACAACATCTCTTTTACCATGTTTGTCATCTCCCTTTCCTGGAGTGATAGGATTTGAGGTCTCAGCCTCAGAAGTTCGGAGTGGTAGTTTTTCTGATAGGATTACCTTCTCTTGATAATATTCCACTTGTTTAATCAGGTCATCAAGATCACCACTTCCTTCTTATACTTCTTCTTCTTCTTATACTTCCTCTTCTTCTTCTATTTCTTCAAAAACTTCTTATTCTTATTCTTCACCATCTCCTTTTTCTACTTATTCAACAACCTCTTTCCCTTTGGAATTTTCCAGAGTGAAGTACTTCTTCCTGGGGGTCTCCTATAATGGCTCAACAAGAAAAGTTTCTGGAACAGGAATCTTCTCAGAATCTACTTCTGTGGATTTCAAGAGAGATTGAACAATCTCTTCCTCTGACATATTCTTCTACATCTTTTTCTCTTTGGCCTGTTTTTCTAACTCATCCACATCTTTTTCTCTTAAGGCCTTAGCCTCAGTAGGGTCCAATACAAATTTTGAATCCCCTTCTTTACTCTTCTCCTTATATTCCCTCCATTTAGCAGTGAACTCATCTGGATAGGATTTCTTTTTTTTTTCAGCTTGGGAGGTGCGGATTGGCTTCCCTTAGCTTTGGGGGTTTTGTCTTCAGCAACCACTTCTTTCAATTTTATCTTCTTACCATCCTTCTTCACTGGCTCATCCTTCTCTACATTTTCCGGATTGATTTCAGCCTCTTCTTCTGGAAAACTATAAAACTCACCTTTTTTCCTTGGAATAGGCCATATTCATCATTTTCAAGGTATCATCACTAATAATCATAACCTTGCAATTCCGAATCTTAGACTTACATGCTATCTTGAAAGAGTCCAGACACCGAACTATCATCTTTGATAGTAAGGTAGGGTACATGATGATTTGAGCTCTCAAATTTCCTTCCTTAATGTTCTTGATTGTTACAAGAACATGCCTCATCAGATTGATTTTTCTAAGATTCACCAAGAAGTATAAGAAATAAATATCACTTTTCTTCAGGGTGTCTTTGTCACCCATTCTCAGAACCAAGAAACCTTTCACCCACAACTGAAGAATCCGATTATTTGAGTATAGATGAGCAATCTTGGATATCTTTACATCATGAATCACAAGACACTCTAAGGCCTTCACCTTAACAAAACTTCCTTGCACATCCAGAAGTTTATGTGAGAAAAATTCAGCCTCTCTATAAAATTCCAGCCCCACCAAGCTTGCTGCCTTGGTGTAAGTGAGTTTGTAAGTCTTCCCATAAGACTTGAAAGATAACTTTTCTCTTCCCTCTTATTCATAGAATCTTGTTGATTCATAGAACTCCAAAAGTAACTCCTGATAGACCGCATCTTGATCACCTATCTTGGATACACATACATCTTCCCAACCATTCAACTTGATATTCTTGGAGATGATAGAATCGGACTTGTAAAAGTTCGGATGGACCAGTATTTCTCTGTACACTTTCCATTTTGAAATTGGCTTCGTGGTAGACATATCTCGGGAAGTATCTTCTACAAACATTCGGAATGGAGGAGCACTGAAAGATTCAGAATGACCTTTAAGAGATGAGGCAGAGCTTCAAGATGTTATAGCTTGAAATTGATGTGAGACAACTATGGGGGTCCCCTTTATATAGGCGATGGAGGTGACCTTTCACCTTCCAAAAGCAATCTAATGGTTGAAAATATCTCTGATCTGATTTGATGGTTGAAATCATCTCCGTAAGGAAATTTTGAATATGATCTTTTGAGGTTTTAAAAACATTTGGATTTAAGAAGAAATGAATCCGAGAAATTTTAAAAGAAAAAGAAACTACCATCAACTAAAAATGACTATGAAAACTTGAGTAAAGAAAACATACCTTTTGGATTGGCTAGGAAGTTTATTCATAATAGGTAATATTTTTCTTGAAGAAAATTTGACTATGGAAGAAATATGAGTACAGAAATTCCCATTACGAAAATTATCATTAAGAAAAATTTCATTACAAAAATTGTCATTACGAAAATTCTCATTATGAAAATTCTCATTACGAAAATTCTCCTTACGAAAACTTCATTACGAAAATTTTCAGTGTGAAAACTCCATTTCTAAATTTTCGAAGGACTCAATTGTGATTTTTTTTTGAAAAACCCATT
This sequence comes from Viscum album, assembly GCA_963277665.1. NCBI lineage: Eukaryota > Viridiplantae > Streptophyta > Magnoliopsida > Santalales > Viscaceae > Viscum > Viscum album. Next base: position 784,449,351 of record OY728158.1, read on the forward strand.
ACGAAGTTTTTTGAAAAAATCATTAAGAATTTTTTTGAAAAAACTCATTATGAAAATTTTTGAAAAACTCATTACGATTTTTTTTGAGAAAACTCATTACAATTTTTTTTTGAAAAACTTAAAATCAAATCTACTCCCCCTATGAAAAGGATTTTATTACTGTAAGGAGAATGGTTCAAAAAGAAGTTATTGAAGGAAGATTACCTCACAGTTATCATTACTAAATTATGTTTAATGTATTCAAATCTATCGGAGGGTAAAGATTTTTTGAAAATGTCAGCAAGTTGATCTTGCATTCCGATAAACTGAAGAATGATATCTCCTTTTAGTGTGTGATCCCTAAGAAAGTGGTGCCTAATATCTATGTGCTTTCAACGAGAGTGATGTTAAGGGTTTTTATTAAGGGCAATGGCACTTGTGTTATCACACAAAATTTGTGTCTTAGTAATACTCAAGCCATAATATGTGAGTGTGTGTTGCATCCACAACACTTGAGCACAACAACATCCAGCTGCTACATATTCAGCTTCAGCAGTAGAGAGTGTTACAGAATGTTTCTTCTTGCATGAACACGAAACTAATGAATCTACTAAGAAATGAAAAGTTCCGGATGTACTATTTCTATCCATTCTACATCCACCAAATTCAGAATACGAAAAACTTTTTAGAACAAAATCATTTCCAGAAGTATAAAATATTCCTAGATCCATGGTTCCCTTTAATTAGAGAAAATTCTTTTCACTTCCTTTAAATGAGATTCCTTAGGATTGGATTGATATCTTGCACATAATCATATTGAAAACATTAAGTCTGGTCGACTAGCTATTAAGTAAAGTTGACTTCCTATCATACCTCTAAAAGATGTTTGATCTACTGGTTTCCCAGCTTCATCAAGATCAAGTGTTTTTGAGGTACCAATAGGATTACTTATACTCTTAGTGTTGTCATACCCATACTCTTTAAGAATATATTTAATATACTTATGTTGGGATATGTAGAATCCTTCTAGTTTTTGAGAAATTTGAAAACCAAGGGAAAATGTTAACTCACCCATCATACTCATTTCAAACTCAGATTTCATTAGATCTGAAAAAGAATCAGTGAAAGATTGCTAAGTTGAACCAAATATAATCAATATAAATTTGAACAATCAAAATATTTTTCTTATCTTTATTTATAAAAAGGGTTGGATCTGCATTTCCCTTTACATAGTTATTTCGAAGCAAAAATCCTATAAATCCATCATACGAAGATCGTGGGGCATGTTTAAGGCCATACAAAGCTTTGGTAAGTCTAAAAACATGATCAAGATATTTTGTGTCTTCAAATCCAGGAGTTTGTTCAACAAAAACTTCCTCTTGAACATAACCATTAAGGAAAGCACATTTCACATCCATTTGAAAAAGAATGAAATTGAAAAATGATGCAAAGGCAAGTAGAATAAAAATAGACTCAAGTATAGCTACTAGAGCATAGGTTTATTCATAGTCTATTCTTTCTTGTTTATTATATCCTTTAGCAACCAATATATATTTATTTCTAACGATGAATCCATTTTCATCACACTTATTTCTGAAGACCCATTTTACTCCAATAACAGAAGTTTCCTTAGGTCTTTCTACCAAGGTCCATACTTTATTCCTTTCGAATTCAGTTAGTTCATCTTGCATGGATTTAATCTAATCTTCATCACCTAAAGCTTCATCAGTGATTTTTGGTTCCAATTGGGAAATGAATGCTAGATGTTCTACTTCATTTATTAAGGAACTTCTAGTCCTTACAGGTTGGTTTACATCACCAATGATACTATCACTAGGAAGATTCTTTAGAAATGACTGATTTGGGTTTTGTAAAACCTGTTCATCAACATAGGGTACAAAGTCTTCTAGGGTAAATGTTTCAGAAGTATCTTCTTGTACATTTTCCTTATCAGAAGGATTTTATATCAACAGTTGATAATATGTTTTTGAAAACACATACGAGAATGTAATTTGGGTTTTTTTAAAACAAAAGGATCAATTTAATCAAATTTGACATGTACTGTTTCTTCAACAGTATTGGTGCTTTTGTTGAAAACTCTACAAGCCTTATAAGTTGTGCAGTAGCCTAAGAAAATTCATTCATGAGATTTTGGTGCAAATTTGTGTAAGTTATCTTTAGTATTCATAATGAATACTTTTCATCCAAAAACCATAAAGTAGGAAAGTCTAGGTTTTCTACCATTCCATAAATCATAAGGAGTTTTATTAAGAAAAGGTCTAATTAAAACTTGATTTATATTATAACAAGAAGTACTTACAGCTTCAGCCCAAAAATGTTTGGCAACATAATACACACTCAACATGGTTCTAGTTATCTCTTGAAGAATTATATTTATTCTTTAAACAACACCATTTTGTTGAGGTGTTCTGGATGCTGAGAAGTTGTGAGTAATACCTTTTCTACTACAAAAAGTTTCAAAATCAGAATCTTGAAATTCTCCTCTATGATCACTATGAATCATTTTCAATGAAAGGTTTTTCTAAATTTAACTTGGGTTCTAAAACTTTTGAAATACTAAAAAGCTTCAGACTTCTTTTCTAGAAAAGAGACCCATGTAAATCTAGTGTAATCATCAATTAAGACAAATATATAATACTTTCCCCCATGCTTCCATTTTGTGTAGGACCAAAAAGATCCATGTGCACCAACTGTAGTGCATCAGTTTTTGAGACTTCACCGATTGATTTAAAACATGATTTATGTTGATTTACATATTTACAAGGTTCACAAACCATTGAAGAATCAAATCTAAGCTCCATCATATCCTTAACTAAACCTTTCTTAGAGAGTTTACATAAGTTCCTAAGGTTACAGTGTCCTAACCTTATATGACATAACCAAGAATGATCTTCCATTGCACTAAGGCAAGGTAAGTCTTGTCTCTTAAGGTCTTTTAATTTTAGTGTATAAACATTCTCTTTCCCATGGACAGAAAGAATAAATTCTTCCTTGGAATTGTGTACTAAAAACTTATCATTCCTAAACTTCACAAGGTATCCTTCATCACATAATTGAGTTATGCTGATGAGGTTGTGCTTAAGACCTTTAACAAATAAAACATTTGAAATCAAACTTTTTCCAAGAAGAACAATGTTACCTATACCAATATTTTCTCCTGGATCATTATCTCTAAAAGTTACTTTTCCTCCTTTCATCTTGATAATCTTTTTGAAATACCTTTTGTTACCAATCATATGCTGGGAACATCCATTATCCATGTACCATGTATTACTGTTGGTACTTTCCTTGTTTTCCTAAAAATAAGAAAATGTTAGGTTTTCAGAATCCAAAATTGCTTGGATCTGGAATTGTTAGAAAGTTCTTATGGGTATCCACATTTGTTTAGAAAAATATGATTTATGAAACCCAAGATATTGAAATCTATTCAAGGAACAGTTTTTCCCCCAATGCCCACCACTTTGACACTTAGTGAAAAAAGGGGCCCTGGAAGGAATAAAATAGTTGTTTTTGAAAACCGGTTTTTGGTGAGTATAACCTACTACAATAGTGTTTCCTTGTGGTTTTATTTTAGAATAAATCTTGTAAAAATTTTCCTTCTTGGAGATAAATTTGGAAGAAGCTTGTTAAGAAAAAATATTTCATATTTTAGTCGAATGACTAAATTCCTATCCTCAAGAATCATTTCCTTAGAGTTAGATTTTTCATCAAAAATTTTCATCTTTAAAATAGCATTATTAAGATCTTGAGAAAGTTCTTCCTTAATAGAATTTTCATTCTAAAGGTCTTTAGAAAGTTTTTCTAAAATCTCTTCTTTATCTCTAAGATTTGTAGTAAGATCTAAAATCTCTTTTGTAAAAATTTCTTCCCTAGTATTTTCCTTGTCTAATTTTTTAGAAATTTTAAAATTTTTTGATTCAGGTAACTTGGAAAATCTAGATACTGCTTCATATAAAGTTTCTTCATTTTTTTAAGATGAAGTATATTCATTAGAAGTACTATTTTTGGAATAGTAATTCTTATCAAGAGATAAATTTGTTAAAGCCTCAGCAGAGCATAACTTTTCCATAAGACATGTATGTGGGAAAGAAGTAGTAGTAATGAATCCCATATTCTTTTGAGCTGATGAATCATATTCAGAAGATTCTATTTCTAAAGAGTCTCCACCACTGACACTCCAGGTGTCATTGGCTTTCAAAACCTTCTTAGCTTTAGCTTTGTAAGACTTCTTTCTGTTCCTTTCAGAATGCCTCTCTTTTCTTTCTTTCTTTTTAAACAAGGGACAATCAGGTCTTATGTGTCCACTTCTCTTGAATTCATAGCATGTGACCTCTGAATCATTTTTATCATTCCTTTCCTTCTTCTTATAATTGTATTGGAAATTTCATTGTCCAGCTATCTTGTTCATCCTTCGAGCAAGATTAACTAACTCATTTTCTGAGACTTTACTCTCACTAGATTCGGATTGGATAGTAACCTTCTTAGACTTAGATCTAGTTACTATTTCAGGAGTCTTTGCTTTCATGTGATTTGAAGTTGTAGTAAAAGAAATACTACCATTCCCATTCTTCTTCTTTATGTTGTCATCACCTCTCTTCATTCTAGTCTCATGTTGAAGAAGAGTTCCAAATAGTTCATCAAGAGAAATTTGAGTAACCTTTCTATTTTCATCGATTGCAGTCCCCTTTGATTCCCACTCATTGGGCATGATATCTATGATCTTGTCAACAAGGGATTCATAATCTAGACCTTTATATCCCATATATTTTAAGCTATTCACGATATTTATGAATCTTTGTTGCACTTTACAAATTGGTTCTCTATAAGGGAAATTGAAACCAGGATACTCTGCTCTGAGCATGGATCTTCTTGTCTCAATCACTTTAGATGTACCAAAGTGTGTAACTTCATGTTTCTTCCATATATAGTCAGCTATTTCACAAGAATAAATTTGTCTATATATGTTCCTAGTCATTGAACAAAGTAGAGTATTGCGTACCTTATAGTTGAGTTGGAAATCATGATTTTCTTGATTAGTAAAAGCACTTACTTCCTTGTCAGGAATTTTATATCCTCCAGTAAGAATGAAAAATTTATCTACCCTAGTATTGATAATGAAAGTCTTCATACGATCTCTCCAATATTCATAATCTTTACCATAAAAAATTGGTGGACTGGTAGGATTTAGGTTATCGATAAAACCAACATTTAAACCTGCCATCCTTAAGGAAATCTTTGGCACAAAAACTTGTTAGAATTAAAAGTTTGAAAAAAAATATTCTGAGCAAGAAAAATTTTATCTCTAAGAAAAAGTGAATTCGAACTATGAGTCCAAAAAATAGATTCTGAAAAAAATTAATCCGGAAATATGAATCCGAAAATGTGGATCCGAAAAAGAAAATCCGAGAATTCTCTTCTGAATCTAATCGTGAGATTAATTTATGTTGAACCAAACCCTCTAATACCAATTGTTAGGATGATATGACTCTGAGTATGATATCCCCTGTAATACCAAACATAGGATCAAAATAAGAATGATATTCTCAGATACAAGAGGGGGGGGGGGGTGAATTGTACCTTTTAATAAAGTTAAGCAAGATAATTCAAAAGACCTCTATGAGTAATAAAGACTTGCTGGATTTCAGAATAGTGATTCTGAAAATGAAACTTGACAAAAATTACAAGGATTAAGATTCTACCTTAATTCGTATAGGATCTAACTATATCAGAGTACAAGTAAGGAAGAATAAGAAAGTTATACTTTTCTTATCAATACAAAATGTAGCAGAAAAACAAGTAGTAAAACTAAAAGTAACAAACAATAACTCTTTTAACCCAAAGTGAAGGGTATCCAAAAACCTTGAATAATGGTCCCTTGATTTATACTTTCAAGAAAGTCTATCTTACCCACACCAGGGTAAGCCCTCAATACGAAGATCAGGGTCTGTCTTGCTATCCCCGCAATCCCTCAACTATCAGGTAGTCGACACCTCTGTCTTCCTCAGCAAGGAAGCCCTTAACTTCAAGGTGTTGGAACCTCTGTCTTCCTATCCCCCTAAGTCCTTGATTGTAAACAGCAACAATAGGAATCTCACAAAGCACGTCTGCACGAAGCAAAGTTTGAACAAGATGTTCAAAATTTCTGCACGAAGCTTTGAGAGTTGATAAGAATCTCTCTCTCTAGAAACCACTTCAGGAAGTTCTGATGACCAAAATTCCAAAAGTTCCAAAAGTTCAAAAAGTTCCAAAAGTTCAAAAAGTTCCAAAAGTTGTGAGCACTTTCAAATGAGCTCCTATTTATAGGAGAAGATCCAACGGTTAGCTCCCTCCTCCAACGATCATATTTCTCCTTGAATTTCGGAGGGACGTGTACACATGTCACTCAACCAACGGTTAGTCAATAACTAAAAGAACGACATCGTTTTGTAATGAAAGAAGTGTAAGTATAAGCAAAAATGAAGTTCGAAATGTAAGAAAACAAAAGTTCAGAGTCTAACCAAAATGAAATTCGAAGTTTATAATAAAGAGATATTCAGATTCTGTTTTATAGGAATTCGGTTCCTGAATTCTGTAGAAATCCAGAGTCGGAATTTTTAAGGAAATTCGGAGTCTGGTTTCACTAGAATTTGGAATCTGAACTTATAGAGTTTGGATTCAAACTAGTATAAGTTGTGAGTCGAACTAGTTGAAGTTCTGAGTCAAACTAGTAGAAGTTCAGAGTCGAACTAGTAGAAGTTCTGAGTCAAACTAGTAGAAGTTTGGAGTCGAACTAGTGGAAGTTCGAAGTCAAACTAGTAGAAGTTAGGAGTCCATAATTCGGAGTGGAAACTTATGAGAGTTCGTATCCAGAATTCAGAGTGGAACCTTATGAGAGTTCGTATCTAGAATTCGGAATACAACTTCATTAGAGTTCATATCCAAAATTCAGATTGGAACTTCATTAGAGTTCTTATACAGAATTCAGAGTGGAACTTCATTAGAGTTCGTATCCAGAATTCGGAGTGGAACTTCATTAGAGTTCTTATCTAGAATTCGGATCCTAAAACAGAATGATTCATATCTAAGTATTATATGATTCTGAGGTTTTTTAGGTATGAATCCGATTTTTATACTTAAGAAAAATATTGATATGAGCAATGAAAATATGGTAGGGGTAAATTCCTTTAGGAAGGAAATTTTCCTTATAAAAGTAAAATATGGATTTGCTTAAGTATAAGGTGTTTGTGATTTTCCAAACAAGAAGGAATGGAAAAGTCATAAGGAAAACCTTATTGACTCAAAAATGTTGGGATATGTTCTTATATATCCTTATTGCTATAAATTTTGTAACGCCCCGACCCCAGTTACCCAGAGTCAGTTCATTATTACGTAACATTGTCAAGATCACAAAAGATCAAGTCTCGATAGACCGATTAGTTTAGTAGCCTTGGAAACACTATATACATTCATAAATGTTACATTACATCATAAAGTGAAAAACTACAATAACATAGTCTCCATAGTCCACACTCATATCCCCTTCAGACTATCCCTGCAGGTCATTCATAAAATATTTCTTCACATCCTGGAAAAAATAAAACATAGAAAGGGGTGAGCTCAGATGTTCAGTAAGGATAACAATAGAGCGGAAACTTTCATAAATAAACATAAACATTTAAGGAAATGTATAACTAAAAAAAATCCTTTTAAACTTGAACTAAAACATAATATGTAAAAGATAAAATAAAATAATTCCATTTACTTATTCACATGGATATTCTACTAGTCGAATAATCACATGAAATATCAATAACCACTTTTATAATGATGGAATGCATAATGCCAGACTATCATAACCACGTAGCCAAGGCCTTGTGCCAAGACTAAAAATAAGATTTTGTCAAGGCCTCGTGCCAAGACACTACTTTGTCTCATGAGACCTACCGATGCATCGAAGAGTTATAGTGGGCTCCACCCGTCACTTACTAAGTCCAATGCATTCCTTTTATGAAAAGGTTTAAACATATCATAAACCACAACATAATTGTATAACATAAAACATGAATAAAGGAAACATAAAATTTCCACATTTAAATCACAAGATTTCAATACAACACATTGATATAATAAAACCATTTTCAATACCAAAATAAAATAAAAGTAAAACATGGTATTTATTTTTCATTTAAAAAAAGTTATGGCTTGTAGAGGAAGCCGAAACACAAATAATGGTCACAGCGGCAGAGAAGTCGTTGTCGCCACATACGTAAGACAAAAACATTCCTTTTATCGTTTAGTAAAATGCTTCATACAAAAATATTCCTTTTGAGTAAAAGTAAAAGTCAAAAGGTTTTATACACCATATAAAAGAAATTTGTGTATAAAACAAAATATGTCTCAATGAAAGGAGATTGAGACAAAGTCCCTTACCTCGTGTCCAACTTGACTCGATCATTCTTTAATCTTCAAAATAATAAACTATAGTTAATTTATAATTTCTTATGAACCTTTTCAAGTTAATTATTCCTTTTACATCACTTATTACCATTTTATGAATATTATGTATTCATTTAATTTAATAACGGCCATTTTGTCGATCCTTGGTACTTGAGTCAAAAAAAAACTTCTTATAATTACAAGTTGTTTATGTGGTAAAATATCCATCATCTCCAGAATTATATTCATGATGTATATATCATATATATCATATATATACAGTATATACATGCATTTATAATATTACAAAACATTTAGAGGTAAGAAATGAAATGCACTGTTCATGGAGACGGTAATCCGTACGTACGCATGAACGCTACTTTCATTTCTATTTCATATTTAATGGAATGAAATAATAATTATATAAAGGTATATAATAATTATAGTATAATATCATATATAATATCATTAACTACATCCTTTATATATCCCATATATGACATTAACGATTCAAATCACTTTGAGGGGGTGGTAGTCCACACTTCCTAAAATGAAATTATCGCGTTTACCCATAATGGAAATCATAAAGGTATGCCATAAATTAAAAATACATATTAATAAAGAAAAAATAAACAAAATATATATCATATTTAGAATTAGTTTCATCATAATGGACACCATGATAGGTGTTAAAATAAAATTGAACAATCATCATTTCGTGAGGCAGTAATTTTCCACCCACAGAAACATTATATTCTTTAACCATTAGACGAAGGTGTGTGTAATTGTAAATAAAATCCTTCTCATAAAAACATCCTAGTATATTGAATAAATTGTTGTTTTTACAATTGAAATGAATAAAAATAGTTTAAGGGGTTGGATAAGAAAAATAAAACCAAAGAACATAAGAGAAGACATTACCTTAAAATCGGGTAACTCTATTTGATTTGAGCCAAAGACTTCCTTGGGAAGACTTATGCCCAAAGTGAGGCTTCTAGGAGTAATATAGGTAAGTTGAGAGATTATTTGGGCAGAGGTTGGCCGACCCAAATGGATTTGATGGTGTGATAAGGTGGTAGAGGTGGGGGCCTTTTATAATAGGAGAGGAAGGGCACTCTTGGAAAGTCATGAAATGTTACATTATTATGAAATGTTTTTCGGATTTTGAAGGTCCCAAAATGATATATTTTGAGGATAAGGTGATAAGGGTTCTAAATACACCCATACAATAGGCTTTCGACAATTTTAAGTCTTAGAGTTTACCTTATCTTTTCATTTTATTTAAATCGTTCATTAATGAGGTAATCACTGCATCATCATGGTGTCATAAATAAATTTACTTATTTAATGCCTAAAAAATATATAAATAATTACCATGATGTAGGAAATATTTTTAGCTTTCAAATGGATATTTATAGTTTAAAATATAACTTGTATAACCCCTTGTAAAAATTATTTTAGTAAAACAATACATGTTTGTGACATTTTTATTTTTACATTAAATAAAAGGTATTAATGTCATTATCTTACCCAAGTGGATCCATGGGGTCCCACAAATTGACCCATGGATTGTCTTGGTTGGTCATGAGTCATTCAATAATAGTAGGACATGTTTCAAGGTAATTTCATATTATTATAACATTATTTTTACCTTAAATTACTCTAATTACCTCTAATTGCGGTTAATAAAACTCAAAAGTTACTATTCCACAAAAAATATTTTCATCCCATTGAAGAAAATTTTACTTCCTAATTACAACCATGTTTGTCGGATTTTTGAAATTAAATTCATAGAAGTTGTAAAATTTCATTTAAACGAAAAATCAGTTTTTAACCACCACTTAGTGGTTTCACTATTCATCAAAATTGAAGTTTTTCATAAAAATACCAAAAATTCATCCTAAGCTATATTTGATATTCCAAATTCAAATATGATGTCTATTTTACCAAATTCAAAACATATAAGTTTCATTAATAAATTATATAGTTAATTCCCGCTGTACAAACAAATAGCGTGTTTTTAAGAAATAATATATATCAAAAGATTGACAATTGTTTATGTCCAATTTCAAAGTGAAATTAATTATAATGACCACCATTGGATAAAAAGGTTAAATCATATTCTAATTATACTTTAAAACCACTCAATATTATAATTTATCACTATAAAATATTTTTATTAAAAAAGTTGTTTTTAAGTATTTTTCACTATTCATCGAAAATTGGATGTTCTCAGAAAAATACCAAAAATTAAAATTAGGCTAATTTAGATATTATGAATCCAAAAATGAACTCCATTTTGAAATATACAATTTATATAATTCAAAAAGTGGGTATTACTATTCATAACAGCTACTTTGATTGGTCGCGGTGTGTTAGAATGTCGAACTTGCGTACAATGCAAGCTATTGCATTATTGAAAGAGAAGCGTACCATGGAAGCTTGGGGTGTTACATTCTACCCTCCTTCAATAAATTGAATCCTAAAAATTTGAAATTGTTCTACGAAAATAAAAGGTTAAAAATAGAAAATACCTTTGTGAAAAACCCACATCAGAAATAAGGTTAATAAAATTTAGTCTTAATAAGAGGGAAAGGGAAATGAAAAATTCACCACAAAATTATGATCTCGATTAGGAGAACATTGGTGGAAATTATAGATATATAATTGGAGGAAAAACATAAATATTTGTTGGGATTGATTAAGGTCATCAATCACAAACAAGTGTAAAATTGAGGGCCTCAAAACCATCAATCTATGATGAAAATATCATCAGTTCAACAAAACATAAGGTATTAGGATAATACATTTTTGATTTAATATCCCTTCCCTAAAGTTTAAGAATTAATTTATTCATAGCATAATAGAGAGGTATATATATATATACTTGACAAGTAGAGTTTCAACCTTCAATTAATTTCTACCACAAACTCATCTTTCACTCAAAAAGATAATAGAACACAAAAATATTATATTTATCCTAATCATACAAGGTTCAAAATATTAATACATACCATTTAGATTAGGAAAACTATTTTGTAATAACCACGGACTTCCTGTAGTCTAGTGGTAGGTAATAAATTCCTGTCGCACTATGGTTGTGGGTTCAATTCCTGCAATTTTGTCCGACGCGACGTGTTATCCCCCGACCAGCAGGTTGTCCTTTTCCTAAAAATATAGTATTATAATATTCCAAAAATAATGTTCAGAAATGTTTTAACCTTAAACATTACTATCCAAAGTTCAACTTAATCCATTCCAACCTTTATAGTTATCCAAAATACCTCTGTCGAGAATCTCTCTAAAAGGTCTCTAAATTCAAAAATAAATTGTAACATAAAATTACCCAAAGTAAAGTTTCTCTTATTGTCAAATATTAAAAATATGATTAAATTCATAATATTAAAACCATAATTAAAACAACAAGTACTGCAGTACAATCCTTATATATATCACATTATTCTTATAACCATAATATAGTTCTTGAGTCAAAAAACACAAACACAATAATTATTCAACTTCAAATGTAGTAACAACATAAGATTGGCCTTGATCCCTTGGCCTTTTCTGAGGTAAGATTACTTGGCCCTTTGTACATTCATTTACATAATGCCCCATTTCTCTACAATTTTAGCATTCAAAATTTATAGCCACTTTCTTTCCCTTGAAATCACGAGCCTGGTGACCTTTTTCTTCACATTTATAACAAACTCCCATTCCTTTTAGGCAAGTACCAGGGTGATTCTTCCCACAATTATCACATAATGGAAAATCCTTCTTTCCCTTTTCCCCTTTATCTGTATCTTGTTCCATCGTTCTCTCCTTCTATTACTTTACTTTATTATCATAAGATTTAGAGAATTTTTTTCTGTCTTGATAGAACATGAGACTATATCTTAGTACGTTGCGAAAGATTGTAATACTAAAGCTAGATGGAGAAATGGTTTTAACCCATAAAATAAACGATCAATATTAATTATTAGGTTACGTATATAATCTGCAGCATGCCTCGCTAACCTAGTAAAGTTAGACTCATACTTTGCAACATTCTCATCCTACTTTTGCCTCAGACTCAGAAAATGTCTTTCCATATCCGCTCGATGGTCATGAGGAAAGTATTTTTCTAAGAAAATCTCTTTAAACTCTCTCCATTCCATACCTGATACTTCTTTCATCTTCCTTTTTGTTTTGAATCAATGGCCACCATTGATCAACATCTCCAGTGAAGCAGTAAACTGCCATGAAAACTTTTTCCTTTTCACTACTCCCTAAAGAATGAAATATTTTCTCTAGGGAATTTATCAATTGCTCAGATACTAATGGATTTATACCCCCATTAAATATTTGTGGTTGTTTCCTCATGAAGTGGTATAACATTGATCCTCTACGTTGCGGATCAGGGTGCTCTATACGAGTAAGGTTATTATTCATAACTTGAGTGAGTTATACCAGTATGGTGATAAGATGATCAACACGAGTTGTATCACCAACTCCACTATAATTATCTTGAGCAGGAGGTAAATCCCAACATGGAGTGCGTGCATTGATATGGTTTCCATTCCTTCCACTAGGCACCATATCTAAATAATGGCATAAACTAGATCAGTTCATGAATCAAAATACATAATTTCATACTTATAAAACACTTAACATAAATTGAACTATTTATGGATATAATCCATAATCATAAAAATAAATGTTTTCTTTGAGGAAGTATATACACATAAACCCTTAATAATGGTTTTTAAAGAAAATGAGAATTATCCTAAGCATATCCCCTGGGAGTGTCGTAAACAATAGTGCAGCAAGGCCCGTTGTCGTGCACCAGTTCCCGTTCGATTCTTGCTCAAAGCGGTGTTTTCAGGTTTTACCCCTAGGTACATCTATGCCAGAGCCGTCTCTACCTGCTCGTATCCACATAGGGATGTATTTCTTAGAAAATACACAAAATCTCTACAATACCAAAATTCAAGGAAGTTATTATATACTAATCATCAAAGTCTATCTTAGGGCTATGTGCACTAATCAGAGTTTATCAAAATCTGTATTCCAAGGTTAGTATTAAACTACCTCTGATACCAACTGTAACGCCCCGACCCCAGTTACCCAGAGTCAGAGCATTGTTACGTAACATTGGCATGATCACAAAAGATCATGTGTCGAAAGACCGATTAGTTTAGCAGCCTTGGAAACATTAGATACATTTATAAATGTTACATTACATCATAATGTGAAAAACTACAATAACATAGTCTCCATATTCCACACTCATATCCCCTTCAGACTATCCCTACAGGTCATTCATAAAATATTTCTTCACATCCTAGGAAAAATAAAACACAGAAAGGGGTGAGCTCAGATGCTCAGTAAGGATAACAATATAGAAGAAACTTTCATAAATAAACATAGACATTTAAGGCAATACATAACTAAAACAAAAGAATTTTAAACTTGAACTCCAGCATAATATAGAAAAAATAAAATGAAATAATTCCATTTACTTATTCACATGGATATTCTACTAGTCTAATAATCACATGCAATATCAATAACCACTTTCATAATGATGGAATTCATAATGCCAGAATATTATAACCATGTAGCCAAGGCCTCGTGCCAAGACTAAAAACAAGATTTTGTCAAGGCCTTATTCCAAGACACTAGTTTGTCTCATGAGACCTACCGATGCATCGAGGAGATATAACGGGCTCCACCTATCACTTACTAAGTCCAATGCATTCCTTATATGAAAAGGTTTAAACATATCATAAACCATAACATAATCGTATCACATAAGACATGCATAAAGGAAACATAACATTACCACATTTCAATCACAAGATATCAATACAACACATTAATATAATAAAACCATTTTCAATACCAAAATAAAAGAAAAGTAAAACATGGTATTTATTTTTCATTTAAAAAAAGTTATGGCTTGTAGAGGAAGCCGAAACACAAATAATGGTCATAGCGGTGGAGAAGTCGTTGTCGCCGCATACGTAAGACAAAAACATTCCTTTTGTCTTTTAGTAAAACGCTTCATACAAAAAGATTCCTTTTGAGTAAAAGTAAAAGTAAAAGGGGTTTATACACCTTATAAAAGAAATTTCTGTATAAAACAAAATATGCCTCAATGAAAGGAGATTGAGACGAAGTCCCTTACCTCGTGTCCGACTAGACTTGATCGTTCTTTAATATCCTAAATAATAAACTATAGTTAATTTATATTTTCTTAAGAACCTTTTTCAATTTCATTATTCCTTTTACATAACTTACTAGCATGTTATGAACATTATGTAATCATTTAATTTAATAATGGTCGTTTTGTCGATCCTTGGTACTTGAGTCAAAAATAAACTTCTTATAATTACAAGTTGTTTATGTGGTAAAATATCCATCATCTCTAGAATTATATTCATGATTTATATATCATATATATCATATATATCCAGTATATACATGCATTTATAATATTACATAACATTTAGAGGTAAGAAATGAAATGTACCGTTCATGGAGAGGGTAATCCGTACGTATGCATGAACGCTAATTTCATTTCTATTTCATATTTAATGGAATGAAATAACAATTATATAAAGGTATATTATACTTCTACTATAATATCATATATAATATAATTAACTTTATCTTTTATACGTCCCACATATGGCATTAATTATTCAAATCACTTTGAGGGGGCGGTAGTCCGCACTTTATAAAATGAAATTATCGCGTTTACCCATAATGGAAATCATAAAGGTATGAAATAAATGAATATTAAAGAAGCATAAAGAAAACATAAAAATAATATATATAATATATAGAAATAGTTTCATCATAATGGCCACCATGATAGGTGTTAAAAGAAGATTGAACAATCACCGTTTCGTGAGGCAGTAATTCGCTACCCACAGAAACAGTATGTTATTTAACCATTAGACGAAGGTGTGTGTAATTTTAAATCAAATAATTCTCATAAAAGCATCCTATTATATTTAATATACTGGTGTTGTTACAAAATAAAGTAATAAAAATTGTTTACGGGGTTGGAGAAGCAAAATAAAACAAAAGAACCTAAGAGAAGACATTACCTTAAAATCGGGTAACTCTTTTGGATTTTAGCCAAAGGCTTCCTTGGGAGGACTTGTGCCAAAAGTGAGGCTTCTAGGAGTAATATAGGGAAGTTGAGAGAGTATTTGGGCAGAGTTTGGTCGAGCCAAATGTCTTTGAAGGTGTGCATAATGTGGTAGAGGTGGGGGCCTTTTATAAGAGGAGAGGAGGGGCACTCTAGGAAAGTCATGAAATGTTACATTATTATGAAATGATTTTCAGATTTTAAAGGTCAAAAAATGATATATTTCAAGGGTAAGGTTATAAGGGTTCGAAATACACCCATCCTATAGGCTTTAGACAAGTGTAAGTCTTAGATTTTACCTTATCTTTTCATTTTATTTAAATCATTCATTAATGAGGTAATCGCTGCATCATCATGGTGTCATAAATAAATTTACTTATTTAATGCCTAAAAATTACAAAAAAAATTACCATGATGTAGTAAATCTTTTTATATTTCCAATGTATATTTATAGTCGAAAAGATAACTTGTGTAACCCCTTGTAAAAATTGTTTTAGTGAAACAATACATGTTTGTGACATTTTTATTTTTACTTTAAATAAAAGGTATTAATGTCATTATCTTACCCAAGTGGCTCCATGGGGTCCCACAAATTTACCCATGGATTTTATTGGTCGGCCATGAGTCATCCAATAGGATCAGGGCATGTGTCAAGGTAATTTCATATTATTATAACATTATTTTTACCTTAAATTACTCTAATTACCTCTAATCTCGGTTAATAAAACTCAAATGTTACTATTCACCAAAAATTATTTTCATCCCATTAAACCATGTTTTACTTTATAATTATAACCATGTATGTCGGATTTTTGAAAATAAATTCACAAAAGCAGTAAAAATTCATTTAAACAAAAAATCCGTTTTTAACCACCACTTAGTGGTTTCACTATTCATCAAAAATTGAAGTTTTTCAGAAAAATATCAAAAATTCACCCTAAGATATATTTGATATTCCAAATTCAAAGATTATGTATATTTTACCAAATTAGAAACATATAAGTTTCATTAATAAACTATATAGTTGATTCCCACTGTACAAACAAATAGCATGTTTTAAAGAAACAATATCTATCAAAAGATTGACAATTGTTTGTGTCGAATTTCAAAGTGAAATTAAATATAATGACCACCATTGGATAAAACGGTTAATTTATATTATAATTATACTTTAAAACCACTCAATATTATAATTTATCACTATAAATTATTTTGATTAAAAAAGTTATTTTTTAGTATTTTTCACTATTCATCAAAAATTGGATATTCTCAGAAAAATACCAAAAATTCAACTTAGGCTAATTTCGATATTCTGAATCCAAAAATGAAGTCCATTTTGAAATATAAAATTTATATAATTCAAAAAGTGGGTATTACTATTCATAACGGCTACTTTGATTGGTCGTATTGTGTTAGAATGTCGAACTTGCATACAATGCAAGCTATTGCATTATTGAAAGAGAATAATTCCATGGAAGCTTGGGGTGTTACAAATTTTATGTCCAAGTGATGATATACCCTTTTTATCTCTCATCAACTCATTTTCTGAATTTTAAAGTGACGCCGTTAGGCTGTTGAATTTTTGTAAGGGAACTTCTTAACCCAATTTCAATTCTTTAGGTTAAACCTCCACTTCTTGATTATGTTGTGATATGAATATGTGTAGATGACATATTATTGTTTTACACTTAATATCCACTTATATTTGGTGTATTTATATTTTTCACACGTAATAATTTAATTTATTTATCCTTAATTTAAGGATACCGTCTTTGTACGGGACTTCGTCTCGAACTCCTTTCATTGAGACATCTTTTGATTTCTACATGACTTTATTTTATTTGGTGTATAAAACCGTTTTTAATTTTCATTTAATTCAAAGGGAATATTTTCTCTATGAAGTGTTTTACTAAATGAAAAAAAGGAATGTTTCTTTTTTACGTAAGTAGTGACAACGACCTTTTCCGCCGCCATGAGTATTATTTGATCTATGGATTCCTTAAAAATCCGTAATGTTTTCAACAGAAAAATAAATACCATATAGTCTTTTTATGTATTTTGGTATTTAAAATGGTTTTTAGAATGGATTTATTATTTCAATATCTTAAAATGTTATATTGTTATTGTAATGTGGGGATGTTATCTTTCCTTTATGCTTAAGTTATGTGTTATGATTATGTTATGGTTCTTGGCCATTGTTATGTATACAGGTGGTTCCATGATAAACCTAGAGCAGGTGAGCCCAAGAAAGATCTCCAATGCATTGGGTAACATGAAGGAGTTAAACGCTAAGGTTTCTCCGAAGATATTTAGGGGATATACTGTGATGAGTATTCCAAAGGTAACCATGAGGGTTAATCCCTACTTAAGAATGTTATGAATGCTTCAAGTTACCTTTATGTCTTATGATTTCTATGAGTTATTCATAAATCTTATGATTTCATGAGGTATGTTAAAGTGATTATGTTTTATGAGTAAAGTATGATTTCATTGATTCTTATGTATACATGGACTAATGTTTTGTTTCTGTATTTTTATATCCCTTACTGAGATTTTTATGCTCATCCCAAGTTTTTGAAATGTTTTTCGCAGGAAATAAAGTGGAATATGGTCAAGGATGGGATCAAGGAAATGTCATGTTGTCTAAAACATGGAACTAGACATGACTCTTTTGTTCAAGAGTTTTTATTTTGGTAAAAAAATGGAAACTGAGTAGATGTGTCTACTTTGTAATCATTGAGATGTAATTATTATGTCCTAATTCTCTAAAACTCTAAACCCGAAAAGATACTCAATGTGAATTATTCATTTAATTCAAGATTATGTAATTGTTTAAGGCCAGGTCCTTATAGTTGGTATCAAAGGGAGGTTTAGATAACTTTAGAGGTTAGGGTATTCTTTAAGCATAAGTGACATTACCATAATGGTTAGGATTTCAGAAAGTGTCATAGTTTTTTTAGATAAAGTGAATGAGTTTAAGATAACATGAATAATTATATATTAGTATTATATGATGATTTTACTGATATACTGACACTGAACTTTTTGGTTTTAGAAAATGGATGGATCTAGTAGGCACCAAAGTAAAAGTGGATGTGAAGAAAACTGTGACGATTTTCTGAATGAGCAACTGAATGATATGGGAGAAGCAATGAGAACTATTGTGGTTATTCTCAACCAACTATCTGGAGTCATGATTGACCACCTAAACCTTAGTGATTTTTATAAGGCATTATATTTGCGAGAAAAAATCCCTACGGAAGTTCAGGTAATAATCATAAAGGTAAGTATGTTCAAAAACCTATGTGTCAATGTTGTGGAAAGAAACACATAGTAAAATGTTTCAATGGGACAGAAAGATTCTATAGATGTGGAAATGAAGGTCATAAAGAAAGAACCTTCCATGGAAAAAGGAAGCATCTATTTATCTCTAGGAAAGAGAAAGTATTTCTTTTGGAAGGATCTTTTGAATGTTTTAAATGTGGTGTGCATGGTCATTATGAAAACACATGTCCTACGAAGAATTTTTGGGAATGGAATCCCCAAGATCGTACAAATATTTGTTTACCAATACCTAATGCCATTCCGATTGAGGATGAAGAAACTGACAATGACCAATGACAGGTATAGATTATTTCTTAACATATGTTTTCCTATTATTGAAATCATAAGATACGATTCATGATATGAGTAAGAAGTCAACATATAAGGGATTCAAGAGTTATGATAGATTTTAGGATGGTGAAATTCTTAAAGGTATTAAGGCTCTTTTGATGATGGGATTATATTAGAAGAATTTTTATAGTATGTGTAACCCTGATGCTTGATATATGAAAATTTTATTCAATGAATAATTATCTTTTCTTTTGTGGATATAGTTATAAAGAACTATTTGGGTTTATATGATCCTTGAATTTGAGGCAATTATCGGTTAATACATTTTGGGATGCAAAACGAAAGTTATTAGATAATCTTTGTGGTTAAAATATGTTATGGTTATTTTTATGAATTTATCTCTTTTTGGGAATGTTATAAAATTATGTAGTTTTTGAAAAGGTACATCATGAAAACCATGTGGAAACCCGTCGCATCGGACGAAGATGTGGGAATCGAACCTGCAACCAAAGTGTGACTGATATTTTTCACCTACCACTGGACTACATGAAGTCCCTGGTTAGTATGACTAATTATTTTTAGTTATATGGTCTTCTGAATCAGGAATAAGTTGATTTTGGGTTATCTATGGAAATTATTAACCTATCATGGAGGATATGTGATTAGGTTAATTACTTTTCAAAATGATAATTTTCAATTTTGTTCATTATAAGTAATTCCACTTTTCAATTGGATGTAAAAACAAGTCAATTTTTGGTAAATTTTACTTCTTAAAAACCCGTCTTTGGTTTTGACAATGAGAATTATTTTTAAATTAATTACGAAATTTCTGTGTTTGGAATTTGGTAAAATGGATTCCATATTTGGAATCAGTAGGTCCAAATTATGTAATTAAGACTTTTGTTTTTGGACACTATGAATAGTAATGACAGTAATTATCTTTAATTATCGTGAATAATTAGTAATCACGTAGTTAAGGGTAAAAAAATAATATCATAATAATATAAAATGACCCCAAAATGTGTCCAAATCCTCTTTTTTGAGTCATAGCCGACCATAGGAAGCATTTTACGGAACTTGAGGGCCCATGGAGTCACATGGGTGTAATAGTGACATTTATGACATTATTTTTAAAAAAGAAGTGAAATATAACAAAGGTTTGTATATCCTAATTAAAAAATTTTAATTTTGTTTAAATAAATAATATCTTAGACTATAAATAGTCATTGTAAATATAAAAATATTTCCTACATCATGGTATTTTTTTATAATTTTTAGGCATTAAATAAATAAATTTATTTATGACACCATAATGATGCAGTGATTACCTCATTAATGAATGATTTAAATAAAATGACAAGATAAGGTAAAATCTAAGAATTAAAATTGTCAAAAACATATTGGATGGGTAGAATTAAAACCCTTATCACCTTATCCTATAAATATTTCATTGTGGGACCTTTAAAATCTGAAAGCCATTTTATAATAAAGTAACATTTCAAGACTTTCCAAAAGTGACCCTCCTCCCTCTTATAAAAGGCCCCCACCTCTACCCAATTACCCACACCTCTCAAGTACTTGGATCATCCAAAATCGACACATATTATCTCTCTACATCCCTCTTTTACTCCTAGAAGCCTCACTTTGGGCAGAAGTCTTTCCAAGGAAGCCTTTGGCTCAAATCAAAAAGAGTTACCCGA
Organism: Viscum album; assembly: GCA_963277665.1. Taxonomy (NCBI): domain Eukaryota; kingdom Viridiplantae; phylum Streptophyta; class Magnoliopsida; order Santalales; family Viscaceae; genus Viscum; species Viscum album. Next base: position 784,470,222 of record OY728158.1, read on the forward strand.
TTTAGAGGTAATGTCTTCTCTTGAGATTCTTTCTTTTATTTCCCTTCTTCACTCACCACAATATTCTTATTATTTGACCCCATAATAACACCAGTATCCTCAATATACTAAGATTTTTTTATGATAAGTATTCTACGTACACTCACACACACCTCCATCTAATGGTTAAAGAACACACTATTTCTATGGGTGGCGAATTACTGCCTCACGAAACAATGATTGTTCAATATTATTTTAACACCTTAAATGGTGGATATTATGATGTCACTATATTTATATATGATATATATTATATTTATTTCCTATATATGATTCTTCATTTTATATTTAAAACATACCTTTATGCTTTTCATGTTGTGCAAATGCGATAATGTCATATGAGGAAGTGTGGACTACCGCCCCCTCAAGTGACGTGACTCGTTCATGCCAAACATGGAATTTATAAATAATGTAATTAATGAAATTATGTTACCTATATAACATATATATTGTACTATAATTATAATATATATATGTCTCATTTTGTTTTAATTCTTTTATTATGACAAGGAAATGAAAGTAGCGTTCATGCGTACGTACGACCTACCATATCCATGAACGGTGCATTTAATTTTTTATATCAAAATGTTATTTAATAGTATAAAATGTATATATAATGGATATATATTATATTTAAATCATTAATAACATTTTGGAGATTATTTAATTATAACTACATGGGCAATTATTTTCAAACAAGTTCATTTTTGACTCATGTACCGAACATCGACAAAATGTATGATATGAACTCACTTAATTAACTAATTATTATAACATGATATGGATTGAATAATAAACTTTAAATTAAGTCCTTAAGCAATTATAAATTGAACTAATTTTGTTATTCAGTAATATATAGAAACGAAAAAGACAAGTCAGACTTGATGTAATGAATTTCTTATCTCACTTTTAATTCCGTGAGATTTCCATTGTTCGACACTTATTTATTGCATGTAGTGTATTGTATACTGAAATTTGATATATATTATCATGATTTATTTATATTCATGGTATTCTGTTATGTATTTTTTTATTATTATCTTTTGGTCATACGACTCGATTTATTACAACAAGGTAAGAGGTTTTTATCTCACTTTTTATTCCTGTGAGATTCATGATATATTTACCACTATCTCTTTTGAGTGGTGTATGTACTGCCCATTATTATACTATTTGAGTAATATACATCCATTTATGCATATTTAAATCATCATTTTATGGTCCTTCTTTCATGGGGTGTATGTTTCGTAGGTTACCAAATCGGTAAGGGAACCTTTCACCCTCTTCTTTTAAAAAAAGACTTCTTCTTGTTAGGTCTTTTAATTTACATATTATTATGTTGGGATATGTTATTATATATCATTATTGTAGTAAATTTTATTTCCAAGTGATGAGATACCATTTTTATCTCTCATCAACTCATTTTCTAAATTTTAAAGTGACGCCGTTAGGCTATCAAATTTCTATAAGGGAACTTCTTAGCCCAATTTCAATTCTTTGGGTTAAACCTCTACTTCTTGATTATGTCATGATATGAATATGTGTGGATGACCTCTGATTGTTTTACACTTAATATCGGCTTATATTGGGTGTATTTATATTTTTCACACATAATAATTTAATTGATTTATCCTCAATCTAACGATACCATCTTTGTATGAGACTTCATCTCAAAATACTTTCATTGAGGCATATTTTTATTTCTAGACGACTTTATTTTATATGGTGTATAAAACCCTTTTGAATTTTCATTTCATTCAAAGGGAATCTTTTCTCTACGAAGTGTTTTACTAAATGACAAAAACGAATGTTTCTTTTTTTTACGTAAGCGGTGACAACGACCTTTTCCGCCACCGTGAATATTATTTGATCTATGGATTACTTAACAAACCGTAATGTTTTCAAAAGAAAAATAAATAATATATACTTTTTTTACGTATTTTGGTATTAAATATGGTTTTTAGAATGGATTTATTATTTCAATATCTTAAAATGTTATATTGTTATTACAATATGGGGATGTTATCTTTCCTTTATGCTTAAGTTGTGTGTTATGATTATGTTATGGTTATTGGCCATTGTTACATATTCGGGTGGTTCCATGATAAAACTAGGGTGGTTGAGCCCAAGATAGATCTCCAATGCATTGGGTAATGCGAAAGAGTTAAACGCTACGGTTTCTCCAAAGATATTTAGGGAATATACTGTGATGGGTATTCCAAAAATAACCATGAGGTTTACTCCCTACGTAAGAATGTTATGAATTCCTCAAGTTAACTTTATGTCTTATGATTTCTATGAGTTATTCATAAAACTTATGATTTCATGAGGTATGTTAAAGTGCATATGTTTTATGAGTAAAGTATGATTTCATTGATTCTTATGTATACATGGACTAATGTTTTGTTTACATATTTTTATATCCCTTACTGAGCTTTTTATGCTCATCCCATGTTTTTGAAATGTTTTTCACAAGGCAAAAAGTGGAATAGGGTCAAGGATGGGATAAAGGAAATGTCATGCTGTCTAAAACATGGAACTAGACATGACTAATTTGTTCAAGAGTTTTTATTTTGTGAAAAAAATTAAAACTGAGTAGATGTGTCTACTTTGTAATCATTGATATGTAATAGTTATGTCCTAATTCTCTAAAACTATAAAACTGAAAAGATCCTCAATTTGAATTATTCATTTAATTCAAGATTATGTAATGTTTTAATGCCGAGTCCTTATACCTAGGGCACTAGGTTCAACCATATTAAGAATAAAGAGAGGGGGTATGGTGTACCCAATTTAGGTCCATTGAGAACTTAGTGGTCTATTAGGAATCCTTGTAGGTATTAGAGATCTGAAGACCCAACAATGTTTGTTTAATATATGATCGGTGGTACAATATGAACATGGTAAGGGCTGATCAGTTACCAAGTATGTTTTGGATGATTTTTAATGGATGTCTTTTAATTTTTACAAATATCCATCTTTTATCCAATACATTCTCATAATATAAACCAATCCCAACTACACATGTTTTTTGTATCCATTTTAGCTTTGAAGGGATCTGCAAATATCATTTCTTCTCTTTTAAGGTGATATTTTATACATTGGTGCAATTTTTATAAGGTTAACATAATGGATACACTATATGTCTCTTCTACTTGATCCTTCCCCATGGTTTATTCTAAATCACTAATTATAAAGGTTATGGATAATTTTTTTTATTTTTTTTGTTAGGGAATTAATCCAATTATGTATGTTGGAGAGTGATATCTATTAAAATTATTGTAAATTGATATTATCATATTATTGATTTAATATATGGTTGTATGGCCTGATTTAGATGGAGTTTAATGTGTTTTTATATCATTATTTTTACTTGTGTAAAAATTTTATCAGTGAGTCAAGGTTGATGTAATTAACCCCTAAGAGGGTAGATTTTAGAGATGTTTCTTGGGTGTGATGAAGCCATCCACTATAATAGGGATTGATGTAGGGGTTTTCTCTTGGGTTAGTTAAGCCTCGTTTGAGTTGTATGCAGGATATTGTGGCATAGAATATGGGTATGGGAGATGAAATTGGAGAAATGTAAAGTTTTTTTATTATTAATAATGGATAGGTTGGGTGACCTATAGGATATGAGTTTATAATATGCAATGTATCGCCCTTTTGAGTTCCTTGTGTATATGGTGCCCTGTCGGGGCTAGTGGTTGACACTATAGAATTGTGTGATAGCTTGGTTAATCCTCCATCGATAATATTTTGTATATAATGGGTGAGTTTGTGACCTAATAATTAGTTATAGGATGGTGGATCATGATGAGGGTTTGTGACCATGTTATGAGTAAGAGTATAGTGACTTTTGATGTAGTGATTTAACAAAACCCTTAGTGAGAGGGCGTTTCTTTGAAATTATGGGTATAATGCCTCCCTGATGAAGATATTTCTAGAATTGGGATGGTGATGTGTGACATACATTAAGTGAGAGGGTTTTTATTGGGAAATAGATGTGGGAATATGACTTGAATGAGAAGGTCTTAGTCATTTTTTTAATTTTAATCATATTATAAGATGAATTTTTCTATGGTATTGAGCAGGAGAAGGTATGACCAGGGTCTATGTTAGTACATGATGACCTGATTCCTATGTATGATTGATTTTTTCCTTTTTTATATTCCGTGTAAAATCACATATATATTTTTCCCTTATTTTAACATCAAGATATTGTAGTCATATGGTTTATTACTCATACCCTACATGTGTTCTTTAATGCATGTGATGACACTATTTATAAGGATCCATCCTAGGGAAAGTGCCTCACACCCGAATGTTTAGTAGATGGATATCATCGAGGAAGTGTCGATTCCATGTCTTACTTGGATATTTTATTGTAGTGTCCCTTATTTCCTTTTCACTACTTGTTTATAGATTTATTTATGCACCATTTTTAGGGATAATTTTGACTGTTGTTGTATAAATGGCATGTATCTCATTTTTTATAACATGGGATGTTTATATCTTATTTTTTTCCAATAAAAATTTAGTATGATTATTTATCGTTTACCACTTATTCTATTTATATAGTTCAAGGTTATATGATATTTATGTCTTAGTCCACTCTTTGTGTGGTGCATGCCCTTTTTTAGTCACTAGGATATTACATATAGGGAGAAATGAACCATGAATTTTTGATGTCTTGCTCAGACCTAATGAATTGGATTGTGACATAAATTTTTATTACATGATACTATTTTCTTGAGATTTATTTTTTAGGTCTTGGTAGATCAGAGATAAGGTAGTTTTTAATTCAAAAGGATTTAATTCTTGTTAATAGATAATTCCTATATTGTAAATGTTTATATTTCTAGCGTAGTGGAACTAATTTTATTTTTTATTCTATTATAGTTTCATGTTTTTAATCATGTTATATTGTTAATGGATGATTTAGGTGTTTTCATATTTTCTAGGGTGGTGAGAGCATGTCTGGTAATGCATTATTACTTGGAACTTAGGTCCACATGACATGACCTTGTTTGTATATGATTTATATAAGGGTTAAGTTAGTTAAATCACAATAATAACGCATTAATTTTTTTTACAAAAATAAAATTTTTATGGTATCTACTTAATTTAATTTAATTTTTACTATAATGACTTGTTATATATAAATATATATAATATGTAGACACATGTGTCATGGGATTAGGACTTGGGGAGAGTATTGGGTTGGTATGTATCGTGTCAATTGGGTAAAACCTAGGGTGTGCCTATTAGGTTTCTTTTATTTGATCCATCATGTCAAATGAATATATTTTTTTAAATAATTATAAAATTTAAAACAATTTCTTTATTTTTGTTTTGGAATCTCATAGAAATATTCAACCTCAATGAAATCACATAGTTTAATAATGACATTGGTCTAAGGATGCACCATTATTTAGATTTCTCCCATTTTTCCTATTGATGTTTAGGAGTGTAGAGTTGACTATACTACTATGGTTTTTAGGGGTTTAAGTACTTGATCACTTATAGAAAGGGGTGTTTTGTATCATTTATACTGGTGAATGAGGTGTACATTAGAGTAGAGATACCATATTATAATTCATTAGGTACTTCTAGACGTAAAAAATTTTGGATTTCAAAGTTATATGAGGTATCTAGGATGTTGAGGATTAAATAAAGATTGTAGAGGGTAATTCTATGTCAGAAGAGATGACTGATGAGTAGAAGGTGAAACTAGAGAACTATATGCATCTTGGTCCTTTAAAAAGATTCTAGGGTGTTAAGTTTCAAGACCAAAGTCATAAGCTATTGAAATTAAAGACCTTCAATGACCTCTTTTTTAATTAATTTTTTCTAAATTCACTGAATTTATGCTAGTTACTGAATTTCATGGAGATTTAGTAGGGGAATATTTTCACAATGAACTATTCTACCTATCTTATTGATTTTATATGATTTTTGAACATTATATATTTATCTTGGTTTATTTCTATTATAGTGGTGGGGATATGATATATAATGAGATGTTCTATTATGGAGAGAATTAGTTAGTTTAGGGAAGAGGTTGATCACATTATCCCATAAGAGTATTTTCCCCTTATATTCTATTAGTTTTGGTGAATAGGGAGATTTTATAGTGTGTTTACAATTCATCAACATGAGTTCCATGAATGTGGTGTAATTGGAAACTAAAAAAGGTTTTGTTTAATGATGTCTCAGTTGGGTTGAGTATGGGTGATGGGAGCCAAATTTTATCAAATTATTATATCATTTTCATTAGAATGTAATCCCCTAATTATTTTAAATCATGTGTAAATCATAAATTTTTGATTCTATGGTGAACTCTATAACTAATCTAATAAATGGATAAAATTAGTTTTTTTAGTTATTTCATTTAAGTTATTCATAAAAATACATAGAATGATTAATTTATGAGTTTAATTATTTATAGGATTTTAAATTTTACTTTTATTGTTTTTATTTATTTATTACCTTATCTGATAAAGAATACTATTAAATATTTAATTTTCATGATTTATAGGAAAATAATAATGTTGTTAATGTAATTATTATTAAGGATGAGAATACCACTTTGTATTGGATCATATATCTTTTCCCAGGAGGATAAGGATTTTGGAATTTGCTAAATTTTTTTAGAGAACAATCGAAAGGCTTTTACAGACTCATCAAGAGCCTTTGATATTTCATGTAATAATTAACATACCTGTGAAAGATGTTAAATATGGGGGTTCATTATCTTGAGAATAAGAATTCAACATTGTGTGTAAAAAATTGTTGGTATGATCTTCATACTTTTCAAATGATCATAATTCTTCACGTCATCGTAAGGCTTAGTTTTTTTTAAAAAATTAACAATTTGAAATTAACATGGGACTTGAACCTGAGCCGTTGGCCACCACGTTAGAACTCATAAAATCATCCAAAGTCCACCATGTATATTGTAACCATGATTTGATTCTTCAAAAAGTCAAGATAGTGTAAATACAAGGTTCTTTTAAGGATAACATCCAAATGAAAGGATGATATCCAAATGAACATTGAACCCATCATTAAAGACTCATTTGAGTAGTAAAACATGAATCCCAAGAATTAAATTGGGCCTAGAGTTGAAAACCTAATGAACCAAGCCTGAATGAAAAGTTTTCTCTACTAATTCACAAGATTATAAAATCTAGTCACACATCATGTGAATCATCTAACTCCATTTAGCTGAACTCATCTTCCACTGTGCCCAAAAAATAGTTGAGAAAATTTACTTTTATTATTAGAAAATACATATGAAATTCAATAACTATAAGTAAATTCTTCAATAATATGATTCATGTGGTACACATCTATAAAAATGACAACCCTCATCATAGACTTGTGGAATCCATCTAAATTTAAAAATGGAGCTCACTACATGACACCAAATTTCCTAGAGAAGGAGAAAGAACACTATAAATTATTATAAATTTATTTCCCCACTCCCATTTGAGAATATTTGTACCATTATTGTTTGTCTTGGTCATAATTATAGTTAGTAATTAATACAATTAGTTCAAAAATTTGAATTCTTATTTCAATCTATTCATTATTTTGTGTTGTGAAATTATCTTCTGCTCTAATTTACTCATGTTTAGTTATCTCTGTGATGTGTACATGATCTCAAGATTCATGATGAAAAAGTACTAATCCATTATGGGTTTCACATGGGGAATCAGTATAACACTATTGAATATATATGTTTTATTTAAATATTATTTTCTTAATTTAGTGGGTCAATAAAGGAAGAGAGTGGGGATGACAATCATCACTGTATTTTTCTATATATGCGGCTATATTATTTCAATCTTCGGTAACTTAATAATTTTCTTATTCTGGTTCACTCACCATACTAGTGGAGGTGTTTTAATTGAGAGAATTAATGGAATGTGATCACTATTATATGGGTTGAATAGGTTTGAGTCTTAATTGAGGAGTGTTATTACCTAAATCCCTAAGGAGGATAAGCGTGTTACTAGTTCTCTTAAGGATCCATGGGTATACATGAAGGTTTCAGGTGCATTAGAAACGTGGTTGGGACGACACCCAACATTGATTTTTTAAAGGATCGATGATTATTCTAGGATCAATACAACGATGAACACCAGTATCCATAGAATAGAATCAATGATTTAGATTAAGAAAGAAGAGGCCCAAAACCTTTAGAGAGGATATTTTACATCATGTTTAAAATTAATTTAATTAATTTTATAAAGAAAATAATACCTAGATATTTGGTATTTTCTTTGTTGATGATGTTGATCGTTTAGAATGACCCTTCCAGATTATCTTATTGCGCTTGCAAGGATCCAAACTAGAATCCCTCTATCGGTGATCCACATGTGCTCCGATGGCCTCTGATCGACACCACTCATTCTCCAGGTGCTAGAACGAGGAAGAAAGTGTCTTGTGTCAGTTTTTCTTGATCAATTGTTCTTCGTCCTTGAATAACTTATCTCATTCTTGAGAGGGAATGGTATATGATTCTAGAGAGAAATTGTTTAGCTCAATAATTCTCAATTCATTGGGTGTGAAGTTCGAAACATGGCACAATAGATGTATGTGTCTATTTATTGACATAGGGATTTAGTTACAATATTTTGTTTTGTAACGTAACTAAATACATTTATAACCTTAGTGTAAACCCATTCTATTAATAATAAAAACGTTTCATTATTTATGGTGTTCCAAATTGAGAAAAATGGAATTGTAAATAAAATTCCAATACATAAAATAATAGTAGCGTTATTTTAATTTGTGCCAACTAGTTAAATAATTATTTATAATCATGAAAATAATTATCTTACTAATAGACCAAAATTGGTCCTCTATAACTCTTCTTCTATTTATTGAACTCCTGAATGAATAAACAAACAATTTATTCTCATAAATAAATATTTTATTGACAAACTAGTAAATAAATATTTGTTAAATGTTCAATAAAATTAATAAATATATTCTACCCACAATCTTCTGAATAAATATTTATTTAATTTATGTAATAATTTTATATTGAATAAAATTATTCCATTGTATTGAGAATAATATTTATTAATTAAATTCAAATAGAATTTAACAAAGACCACCAGAAACACTTAGTGTGTGACCCTCTAGGATTCTTTCTAATTTCCATTTGGCGGGCTTTCCTAAATTCCAAGAGTACTGTCTAGAAATGTGTCGAGGCATGCAAGAGAAAAACTTAAAGACACAACAACATCCACATATGAATGCTCATTGTGTAATATAATCCCTTTGTCGTAATATCTAATCAAGAAGGTTTCATGATAGTGTCATCAATATTTATACTTGATATGATGTTTTTCGACTACCTGAAGTAATATCATTATTACACCATGTCCGTGGAATTTTGCATGATGGTTATATTTCAATCAAAGGGACGAGATATAAACTTACATAAATGGAATGGAAAAATCCTTAACCAACTTATCCATTAATAATATTCCACTCGCGACTCACCCAATGTACCATACTTCCCTCTACATAAAAATTTTCATTAGTAAATCAAAGTGCACGAGTCGTGACATGTATTAATGATAATCTTAAAGTCTATGGATCATTACAAACACTCACAGATAGAAATATCCGATGACACCAAAACATGAGGAATTCCAACTGACGGGTCTGTTATCATAATCTCATATCTTGGATATTACTAAGTGAGAACTTCATGAGGGGAAGTATCATCCTCTTAAAAGTACTCACACCTAATGGTATGCATGCTATGTGTCCCATAAAAGTATTCCATATAACCATAGAATAATATTTATGGGTATTGTTATAGCATTTCAAGGTTCTCATCATAACAGGGAACTTCCATGAACTTATTAATTCAAAAAATATACTATGACATTATTATATAATAGTTGTGCATAACAATGAAAAATAGATAATAATATGTTTAATATTTAAATAAATTAAATATCCATGTAATAAAAGTACAACCAGTTGGTTCTAGGACACCAACTCTTAAAACTCCCACTTGGAAAAGAGACAACTACCTATGACTTTCAGTCCACTAGACCTCACATGGTGATCATGTTTCTACCGAGTCAAGGCTTTAGTCAAGGGGTCGACCACGTTGCCTTTTGTGGAAATACTGGTCACTAAAACTACACCTCTCTAAGAAAAATCCCTCAATATATGATACTTATTAAGTATGTGCTTCGTACACTAATGTGACCTTGGATATTTTGCGAGAGCCATCGCTGCTATATTATCACAGTATAGTGTGATGAGAACTTCTCTGCTATGTATCACATCCATCTCCTGGATGTAGATTCGCATCCAAACTTATTATTTAGCTTCCGCTGAAGCTGCGATATACTTGGAATATGCTATAAAATATGTGACCACACTATCCTTTGAGCTCTTCCAGCTCACTGCATCTCCATTGAAAGTGAAGATGTATCTCATTTGTGACTTCATGTCATCTTGATTAGTCTAGAATCTAGCATCTGCATATCCCCTAATGACTAGTTCCTCATCTCCTCCATAAACCAGGAATATATGCTTAGTAAACCATAGATACTTTAGGATAGTCTTGACTACCATCCAATGTCGGTCACCTGGGTCATCTTGATATCTTCCTACTACACTCAACACATAGGCGACATCCAGCCTAATACATAGCATGTAATATATAACTGACCCAATAACTAAGGCATATAGAGTAATTTCCATTATCTTTATTTCCTCATGTGTCTGAGGAAACATTTTATTGGAATGATGAATTACATGTGGTTCTGGAAACAATCCCCTCTTTTATTGTTGCATACTGAATATCTTCACTATATTATAAATATATGTACTTTGAATTAGGCACAACAATCTCTTGGATCTATCACGATGGATCTTGATCCCAAGAATATACACTTCCTTGCCCAAGTCTTTTATGAAGAAGAAATGATTCAACAAGGAATTAACAGATTGTAAGACTAGTATCCCATTTCCAAATGGTAATATGTCATCAACATATACTATTAGGAAAAAAACTGAAGTCCCCCTAAACCGTTTGCAGACATAATGCTCATATTCATTCTTGATAAAACAAAATTTCATTATGGCTTCATCATAACACATGTTCCATGACATGAAAGATTGATTTAATCCATAAATGGATTTTTGCAACTTCCATACCTTATTGGAATTCTTTGGAGTCATAAACCCTTCTGGTTGGGTCATGTAGACATCTTCCATAAGGTTCCCATTAAGGAAGGCTGTTTTGACATCCATTTACCAAATCTCATAGTCGTGGTAAGCGGCAATGGACAATAGAATTTGGATGAATTTCAGCACTGAAAATGGTGAAAAGGTTTCGTATTAGTCAATGCCTTGACGCTGTTTGAACCCTTTTACAACCAGTCATGCCTTATAGGTACTAACTTGTCCTTCCATGTTTAGTTTTTTATTGAATACTCATTTTCAGCCAACAGGAATTACATCAACTAGAGGATCTAGCAAAATCCACACTTGGTTTTGGAACATGGATTCCATTTCATAATTCACGGCTTCTTTCCACTTGGAAACATCTGTGCCACTTACTGATTCCTTGTAAGTTAGAGGATCATTATTATCAACTAATAATGAGTCACCATCATCAATAACTATAAAACCACACTATTTCAGTTCTATAACCTCTCTTATACTCCTATGCATCTCTTGGGTATCTGGAACAATTATTTCTTCCACGAGGATTTGGGGAATCTATTCCTGTAACAACTCTTATGTACCTTGAGCCTCAACATCATCAAAGTCTATCTTGCTCCCACTACCTCTTTTGGAGACATGCTCCCTCTCAAGGAATATGACATGTCTTTCCACTATAACCTTTTTTCTGAGGTGTTGTATAGGTAATATCCTATTGTTTCCTTAGGGTATCCTATAAAGGTACACATTGTACCTCAGGGTACGAGTTTGTTACCTAAAGAGGCCTTAACAAAGGCATCACTTCCCCACACGTGTAAATTTGATAATATGGATTTCATTCCACTCATGAACTCATATAGAATACCATTTTTCGATTTAGTTGGTACTTGGTTTAGTATGTGCACTGTGGTTTGTAATGAATATCCCCAAAAGGATAATGGAAGACTAACATGACTCATCATTGATCTCACTATGTCCAATAGGGTGCAATTCCTCTTTTCGCTCACACCATTCCACTGGGGTGTGTATGGGGTAGTGAGTTCGGATAGGATCCCAAACTTTCATAAGTACACTACTAAAAAAATGATTTATATCCACATGTCTATAGCTATTGTTTAATTGGGCTGTGGCTATAGGGTGAGATATAGCCATAATTATTTTAAAAACCTGGCATTAGATTAAATATAGCCATAGAACAAAACAACCTTCGGCAATAGATCCTCAATTCTTTTACCATATCTCGCGTATTTACTCTCCTACACACGATCCATGCACTCGAAACTTTCTCCCACGGCTGATCATCCCTCTCCATCAGGCTCCTCCATACCCGTCATCATGCTCGTCCCTCTCCCTCCTCTGCCGCCACCTCCAGCCGCTCCACCTCGGGCCGCTCCGCCTCCAGCAGCTCCTCCTCCAGCCGCTCCACCTCAAGCCGCTCCTCCTCGGGCTCCTCCATACCCATCATCCAGCTCGCACCTACCTCTTCTATGAATCCCAACCTTATACCATAGGGTTCAGGAAATACCATTCTATCCTGGTCTCCTCGCTGCTCTCCATTCCTTTACTGTGTCTACCTCCACCCGTGATCCCGACTTCTACCATGCGGTTGCTGCATCGCGTCACTCCCGATTTCACCCTCACTACGACCATTCGCTAATGTGAAACTTCTCATCATGGTAATATATAGGTATTGTGGTTCTCTTCTATTGCACATCATACAAAATTCGTTTGAATATTTTAACCATAATTATTTGGATTCCATTACTGGTTCAATAGTGGGCTTCACATTATCTTCTATTATTATATTATGTATAAAAATGGAAGGAATTATTCATTATTTTTTCTAATATAGTTTATCCAGTGGATATATTGTTATTATTTAGCATGCATCCTAAACTGTCTATTTTATTATTTAATCTCTAATTTAGATGACCCGATCATAGGCTATGTCTCATTGTCTCCCATATATTTATAATTCAATTTTAGTGGAAATTTATTCAAATAAAATCTTGATGGATTATGGTCTGATAGTTTCCTAACCAATTTCTCTTCATGAAACTCATCCCTTAAATACCCAAATGTATGTTTGACACAGTAATCAATATTGATCAACACACTCTTCAATTTTATCAGGTGGGTATTTTATACCATTAATGAGTTTATATATTCTTGATCCTTCAATGTTTAACTAATTTAGTAGATTATTTTATACATCCTTATCAATCACATCAAATATTAAATAATCAACCAATTTACATGGATGTTTCACATCCCTCAATACGTTTTGTATCTATTTATCTTCTCTAGCTTGAAAAGTTAGCATTCCTTGTACAACATCTATCAAGAAACCTCAAGTAGCTAGGAAGGGTCTTACAAGGATGATGGGTACTTCCCTATCAATTTTCTTGTCTGAGAATAGAAAATCACCTAGTATTATAATCTTTTAAAATATCTCTTGTAAGTATTCAATCACTCTTATCAGGTAAGTGATGGATCTATTTACTAATTGTAAATCCACTATTATGTGATCAATATCTCCCATATCAAATTTCTTATTAACTGCAAAATGGATTAAATTAATTTTGGATACCAAATATACTTGACAAGTAAATGTTATTTTCCTTTCAAAATCATAGGTAATTCTGAAACTATGAGGATCCTTAGGCTTTAATGGGATATTCTGTTGAATTAAAACACTTTATTTTTATATAAATTGAAGAATATAAAATTATTCAGGACTCCTCCTATTTGCGATAATGTTCTTATTTAACTAATTATTTTTTAGAATATTGGAATTTATTTCTTAAAATGGAATAACAAATTTAACATTTTAAATAATTTCAATAAAACATAAGTAGTATTTATCTCTATTAATATCAAGTTCTCTGCCTCTTTCGGAAAATTGTGTAGGTGGCTTATAATACTTGAAATCTCTGTTATCTAGCTTGAACATAAATCTCCTATAGATTCATTCATTCCAAATTCTTATTTATCAACATCTTCATTATATTGTTGCTTAAATTTTTCATTACTTTCATATCATTTTTTGACAGTTTTCTTCCTACTATCTGGCATCTAATTTATTTTTTAGTCTCTTTTTCATCCTTTCCATAGACTATTTATCCTCCTCTTCTGGTAATTTACATGAATCCATATATTTAATTTTCCCCAATTGTATTAGGATTCTTCCCCTTATATATCATTGTGTTTTTCGGTGCAATCCACCCCACTTTCATTTTTAGATTATAGATGCTTGAATGACTACCTTTAATTAACTAATTAGGACTTAAGAATATTTGATTTTGTACATTTCATAAAATCATTATTGATTTGATTATTTTCAATCTCGTATATCTTTTTTAATGTATTCTAAGTCCCTAGATCCTCTTGGGATGAATTTCAAGATTGATTCCCTTATATTTTATCTTGAATCCTTTATTGGCTTTATTATTTCCCATTGACTACAGATGGACGAACTTGTTTAAGATCACCTTACTCCTTCCAAGAAATATTTGGATATTTATACCCTCAGTGGTTATAGATGTTTAAAAATGGATTATATCTCACTTAATTTGTCATGTAGTTACCCTTGTAATATAATTCCTCAATTTGGTCTAGTGGTGAAGTTGTTTCTAGAATGTAAATATTCATGAAATTAATGGAACTGTGACTAAACATTATATAGTTGATGAATTCCACATTGTTTCCTTATGAATTTGATATGAGAATTAGAAATTATTTTCATTCAATTCTATAATTTGGGGGCTCAAATCAACTATCACTAAAACTTTATTAGAAATATCACTATACCTATGATTCTATTTTAATTCAAGTTCATGTAGATGATATTGTAAATGTATTTGAGTTCCTTTACTGTTTTATCACTATAATAGCCTCCTATAACAGAATAAATAAGGCTCTAACCTATTACATTAAATATTTCATTAAATAATTTCATTAACAGTGAGTGAGAAAACTGAAGAGGTAATTTTTAGTAATTGTCATGGAATCGTTCCCAATGCTATTGGAATTTTTGTTATTGTTTTTGTACAAAAACTGATATTTTAGTTCACAAGTAAATGGTTAGTTATATAGGGTAAAATATCCTGGTAAATAAAATTTATATGACTTCTAATGTTTTGTAATAGTAATATTCATTTGGAAACAACACATTTCTTTCTTATTAGTTCATTATTTTGGAATACACCATAATATATATAAATCAATTGATACTCCATTGAGTTGGAGATACAAGAAAGTTATTGTGAAATATATGATGAATGATAAGTAAAACTCTAATGGAACCCATTTAATGGTAGGAAAGTACTACACATGATGGTAGTTTAACACATAGTTCCTCTCATTTGGTGAATTTATAATTCTTTATGGGTTTGAAATGGCTGGTCTCCTCTCCATTATAGAACTCCCTATCTATGTTTTATTCTCTTATTTTATACCTCAACATGGTTCTCATCAAAGTTGGTGATCACTCCACATAGTAAAGTGTGGTTAAAATTATTACACATGTAAAACAACACAAAATCACCCCCTTAAACTACACTAACCTTGCTCCGATGACCATAATTTCTCAAATCGGGATTTGTTTCCATCTATAAAACTCTTTAATATATTACCTAGTTTATTTTGTTTGGAATGTACAAGGATTCCCTTCATCCCCACAAGCTGTCCATATACTCCATGTGTCTTGAAAGATCAAAAATATCTTCTGTTACGTTTTAAATATTCCCTCTTCAGTAGGCATAAAATATCACTCAAAATTGTTTTTTGATTACTCACAATCTATATGAAGCCATATCTTCCCGTGGAATGAAAAAACATAAGTATTTATTTAACTGGAGACCTAAACCTCCATTTTGTTCCAATACTATCTATGTTAAGTCCATAGACGGTTCCAAAAATGTGGTGTTGTATTAATAATTTTCATAAATACACCACTTGTTGGTGTTCATAGCCTTCATGGAATACAATGATACATTGTAATTCATTCACTATTCAAGGAAGTTGATATATATTTACTTGACATTTTCCATCCCTTAAATTGTGTATCCTTGGAATTTGGTTGATATCACCAGTTGGATCACCTGAATTTTCAAATCCATTGAAAATAGAGAATGGAAACATCTAATAAAAATAAAAAGTTTCATTGTCTCAACTTTCCATGCAATTGGAATTGATTTTTTTAAGTTGTCTTAAGAAAAAATGCTCCTAACATTGCATATAAAAAATACTGTTTTGGTTCACATGAATTTGAATGCATTCGGTGTGGGCATTCTTCACTGTTATAAATATTGGTGTCATATAACATTTCCATTAGATATTATTCCATAAAGTTGATGCATGAAACATTCCTTATCTATTTTTTATGAAAATATTTCAAATTTTTTTTAGACATGTTTAATTTATCACATTGGAATGTAGGGAAACATTAAAATGCATTCACTGTATTGGGAGAAGATACTTTACAATGTTATCCTTATAATTATTTTGGGTTCTTTTATAGCCTATGTAGCATAATATCTTAGTCTTGATCCTCCAAATATAAACTATTTGGATTCCGTTACTTGTTCCTTGGTTATAGAGTGTTTTTCTAGTAGTGACAAAGGTCATTCAATGTAGTTTATGATATCCTATTGTATTCAGAGATTCAAGGGATTTGGTTAAGAACTGTTACAACTACTTGAGAATAATAAATATAGGGAGTAGATAGGATATGCCATATTTAGGGATACTAGAAGTCAATATCTTTTATGTATGGGTCTTAGACTTCATTATCCCTTTTACTAAATATCATGGGAGCGAGTGTATAATTTTCTCAATAGACTATGTGTCAATTTGGAATGAATCTATTTCATTACTAGATAGTATGGGTTCATATATAATGATTGTTTTAGAAAATAAAACTTTTATAGATATGCAGTTCCTATAACTATAATGAATGATAATGGTTTCCAATTTAGAAATATCATTTTTAGAGAAATAATGAAAAAATTAGGATGCAAACACAAGAATGTGTGGCCATTGCCAGTACTAGCCATTGCTTCCTGTGAGCAAGGTCTTCATGGAGGGGGATGACTTTTGGTGTTTTTTTATAAATATTTTTGGTATTTATTTGAATTTTAATTTCATTTTCTATATACCCATCATAAAGTCTATGTGGCCATTTCCAGTTCTATCTATTACTTCCTGTGTATATTTTATTTAACATGTTGTGATCAGTAATAGTCAGATAAATTCCCAAATGCATGAACGTCATAACAAGTCACTTCAACATTGTTTTTTATTTCATATTAAGGATATTGAAGTTGTCAAAGTTGTGTGCCCTCAACTAGCTATGAGAGTTTCTGGTGAAAGTGATATATGTAAAAAGGTTTTTTCTAAGTATAAGCATGCCTTAATTTTCATGTTAATTTTTTTAAACTCTCCTTATGTTTTAAATTTTAATGCTTTCACCTTCATGTTTTTTTTTTCATGTTCTGTATAAAGTGGGATCATTACTAGAAAAATGATTTATGGCCACACACCTATTATTCCATGTTTTCCCCTTCTTTTGGTCATCAAATTCCCTCCACATAATAGTTGATTAATTAGGAATATATGTTTCTTGGATTTGAGGATCCACTTATTGATTTAGTGAGGAATATCTAAAGACATACACATCTCTCTGTTTAGCCTCTTTAATAAAATGATCTGATGTCAATTGATCTAGTGCACTGGCTACTTCCCTCCTGGACGAGGTTTAAGGATTGATACATCAACTAGAAACCTGAATACATAATGATGAAGCCTCTCTGATTACAAGTAATGTCTTTCTGTTGATCCAATCAACTCTGAAAGCAGAAACTTCCTTGGAAAAACATATTGGCACTGGTTATAATCAATGTTGTTGTCCATATCAGTTCATCATAAAGTCAAAGATTGAACATCTAGATTCATATCTATGTTAATAAAAGAATAATTAAAAGAGTTTATAGGCCATGTCAGTTTAAAAAAATGAGTTGAAAAGAAGAAAATCACAATTTTTTTCCTGGAATAAATTCTATATAAAACGTTTCGAGAGGACGTGTCCCATAAGTTTTATGTGGACTCATGTAAATCATTTTCATAGGCAATAGTTCTATGTAAGTTTTTATGTAGTTACCTAGTGTATTTTGGAATTACCTCATAACAAAATAATATACAGTGACACTAGAAAAAAATTTATGAATAAATAGAGAGAATTCAAGGACCTTGTTCTGTTCAAAAAGTAGAGAATAAAGGGACCCTCCACAATATATATAGGGGGAAAATAACTATTCATATTCCACTTTATGATTTCCATGAAAGCATTATGTAGAAGTATATATTTACCTCAATTTTCAATCCTCTTTATTCTAGTCAGATCCAATTATGATTGGGTAATTTTTTGGTTCCTGAAAAATTTGGAAACACTTTGACATGAAGATCTGTATAGAATAATTCCAATTTTTTTACTTTTTCATAAAAGGATCATTAAATGTGTAAAAAAATCAACGAAACTATAAAGAAATTTCTTGATGTGTGCATTCTTTCTGTTCAGTTTGGACCCCTTCTTTTTGGTTGAAAGGATTCAGGTAGCTCAAGTGTCATTTAATGGAGAAAGGTAACACCCTCAGGCTATTACCAGTCTGCTTTATGGCCTTTGTTTTGTGGCGTCAATGCAGTGATACATGCTGCTGCACATCGATTTTATACAGTAGCCGTTTCATAAGTCCCCGAACAAACAGATACTAACATTTCTTATAATTACACCCCAACACACTTTTTTGAGAATTAATTTCATAAGGCATGAAGTTTGAGAAATGACAGTATTTATGAGCATCTACTTAGTGAGAATGTATTTGGATATTACACCCCTCATGTATACTTTAATTTAAGTCTAAAGAGAGTTGGAAACCTCTTACAAAACATCTTTGGGTCCATGGGACTCCCATTAAAGATCCTTGTAGGCTGGACCATGTAAAACCATCATGAGACCCCCACCTCTTCTTACCCCATGGGACTCCTTCAACCAGTTATCCTTGAATAAACCAAGTTATATAAAGCCACCAAAATGTAAATTAAAACTTTACAACCAGCCATTACTTCCTCTATAAATTCTAGATTCACCTAGATCCCCATGAATAATGATATATAAGAAAACAAAAGTCACTTTGGTGGCCTTCAACATATTTTAACAATGGGATCTCCATAAATTTTAAAAGTCAGTGGAATCAATTGACCAACTAGACCCACTATAAATATTTAGGGTGGTAACACTTATGAATTTGTAATTGTAACTATGATTTATCTAATATCAATTGAATTATCCAATTTTGGATTGCAATGTTCCTATTCTTCCATGAGTAAAAGAAACAAATATTGTTCTCTCATGGATATAAGGCTAAAATTATGAAGCATGTAAATATCTTGTTTTTATTACTTGTTGGATTTTGATTCTGTTTGAGCAATTCATTTGGGATTTGTGAGCATTTGATAGTGAATGATTTGGTGTAGTGGTTAGGGTGTATTTTTTATCTTATTTATATAACATCATTATATAAGATCATATGGTTATGATAGTTTTAGAATTTGTTTTCCATGTGTTGAAGTTCTGATGGTTTTCTTCCAAATTTGTGGTTTCATGGATCCCAACAAGTGGTATCATATCTTGTTC
Organism: Viscum album; assembly: GCA_963277665.1. NCBI lineage: Eukaryota > Viridiplantae > Streptophyta > Magnoliopsida > Santalales > Viscaceae > Viscum > Viscum album. Next base: position 784,490,161 of record OY728158.1, read on the forward strand.
TTCATCAAGGATCAATACTCTCAACATATTCTTATGGTAATATTCTTGACTCTATGATTTTTAATTTTAGTTGGAGTTAACTTCTTTTGATGGAATGGAATTATAAGAAGGAAATGTATCGATAAACAAGTTTGACAGGATGAACTTTGATTTTTGAAGGATGAAGATGGAGGATTATCTATTTTAGAGTGACTTTGAGTTTCGATTTAAAGGATTAAAACCATAATAATTTGATAAAGTGGAATAGGAATGTCTTGATAGGATGAAACTTGTAGTGATACATATAGATTTAGAGAAAAATGTTTCCTATAACATCTGGGAGGTGAAAACCATAACAAAGTTAATGAAGGCTATAGTGGATATGTTTCAGAATCCAAAAAAAATGAAAAACAATGAATGATAAAAAGGTTATTTGGTATGATATATATGAAGGAAGACTAGTTTCTAATCATTTCAATGAATTCAAAATGATTTAGAGTCATCTCAAATCTATTAAAGTCAAATTTTCGTATGTTTTTTATTAATTTTTATTGCTTTCATTACTTATTTAATAATGGGATATGATGTTGAATTCCATAAGAAATTATTATAGAAATTCTAACTATGTGTTTGAATATGTTTACGATCGTATCCCAAATGAATATATTAGGTATAGGGAAGTCCAAACATTTTCTAAAACCATGCTAAATGCAAAAGAAAGATGATATTTTATTCCATGGAATGTTTAGAGGGAAAATGTTAAATCAATAGAGGGTATTCAGGGTAAATTTGATGGTCTTTTACTTTTATGTTGGCATTTTGGGAAGAAAGGGAATCCAATAAAAGAATATAAAGATCACATGGTGAATTTAGGAAGGGATACTTCAAGAATTTCAAGTTTTACAGAGCTTATACTTATGCTTCTATAAATACTAAAATACACACATTATCATATATTGTAATATAATTTTTTTAACACTATTCCTATGTGTTGCATTATAATAACATTCTTAACATGAAAAGTATAGATAGTTGTGTATGAAACAATCTCCATGATATTCATATATGGATAATTTATACAATTGAATCATGTTTTATCTATTAATGACATTATCGTTTTCTTGTAGAGATATTTGTTGCTATACTTCGATAATGATTCAGTACAAGTTACCCATTAGAGTAATTTATTTTTAACATGTCAACCATGTTCTTTATATTTTTTTAGGTATGTTACATTCATGGATTATATATTTATCACATCTCTGAATCATTTTTGACTTATTAAAAACAATATTTGTTCAGGAGATGACATGCCAATAAATTTTCTAGCATCATGCTTCAATGATGAATTATAGTGACATGAATTCATCACACTACAACAGTCTATAATTCATAGAAGCCTTCAGTAATAAAATTTCATGGCACTCCTTCAGTCCATTTGGGGATACGTGGGATAGTGTTTTTGATGGGGGTCATTTGGATCATTGTGCTATGAGCTTCTAATTATGTGTGTTTGTTTTACTCTATTTTATTTTTCTATCTTGGTTTTGGTTTCTGAAACTAGTGATGTATTGCATCTTTTGATAGTGTCCAGAGCTATAAATATCAATGTATCTGTTAACTATAATCATTCCATGTTGTGGTTGTGCATGAGTCTTTCTTAGATATCTTCAAATGGATGATTGTGTTGTCTTAATCTATTGTAATTCAGGGTAGCAGTACAATAAGAGTATTGGTATGAGTAGATTCATTGATGGTTATGAAATCTTTAAGACCAAGGTGGAGGATCAAATGATGATTCTGGAAGGGATAAGGGAAGCGGTAGAGGCAGGGAGGTAGTGAGAAGGGCGGAGGCCGGGAGTAGGGCGGAGGTAGGAGGGAGTAGGGAGCAGTGGTTGAGCATGGAGTAGGGAGCATGGAGCAGGGAGTCGGGTGGAGGTAGCAGGGAGTAGTGAGTAGTGGTTGAGCATGAGCAGGTAGTAAGGATCATGGAGCAGGGAGTAGGGTGGAGGCAGGGAGGTAGGGAGGAGGCAGGGGGCAGGGAGTAGCAGGCATGAAGCAGGGAGTAGCGGTGGTTGAACAGGGGTGCAGTAGAGTCATTTTTTTCTCTGGAAACAGATTGCAGATCTGACATTTTTTTTGGAAATGAATTTCAGAACAAGATTTTTTTACTACAAAATCATGGATACCATTGCATTATATCTGATTTTTTTTCTGGAGACTCCATTATGTAGCCAGAGTTTATAACTGTGGAAATAAATTCATGTGGAAGAGTTTATGACCACACTTTCAAACTGTGGCTATATCTCTAGAGCCACAGTTTTGAACTGTGGCTGTTGGTCTATTAACAAGGTTTGAACCGTGGCTATAGTTCTATAGTGATGGTTTCAAACTTGGGCTATAGATTTTCCCATATAGCCACGCCAATAAGAGCCATGGTTGGTAAAACCATGGCTATTACCTATAGCCATGGTTTTGTGGTCTATAGCAACAGTTATAAACCGTGGATATATCCTTTTTTTCTTGTGGTGGTAATCAATGAAGTATTGATTAACATATTCTCCACCTCGGTCTGATCATAGTTTCTTAATATTTATACCAAGTTGGTTCTCAACTTCATTATAGTATTCTATGAACTTATCAAAATAATACTACTTATACCTCATTAAGTAGATATATCCATACCTACTAAAATCATTAGTAAAAGTTATGGAGTATGAGTACCCTCCCCTTGTATCAACTAAAAATTGCCCATACACATCAGTATGAACCAATTCGATATGTTCTTTAGCCCTGTCACCTTTCCCACTAAATTGGGCTTTGGTCATTTTTCATTGTAAACATGCATGACATATGCCAAGTGGTTTTAGTTCGAAAGAATATAAATATCCATCTTGATGTAACTTTGTGAATCATTTCACGTTTATATGACATATCTGGTGATTCCAATGTAGGGAGTGGTATGATTCATGTGAAGTATCATTGTTATCTACTTCCATTACTTGGTTTGTGTAGTCCAACATATAAAGACTATTTTATAAACGTGCCCCACCAAAACAAATTCTATCTTTGTAAAAGAAAAAAAATTCATTTCTAAACATGAAAAAAAATCCATATGTATCTAATATGGATACAAAAATAATGTTTTTAGTAACTTATGGAACATAATAAAAACCCTTTAACACCAAGATCATCCCAATTGGCAACGTGAGGTGGTAGTCCACAACATTTACAACAGCAAGTTTGGCTCCCTTGGTTTCTCGTAGATCTACCTCCCCCCGGTCAATCATTATGAATCTACTTGGTTCTTGTATTTGGATACACATGTGATCACCAAAATCTATATCTAATGAACAGTTTATAGAAGTAGATAGATTGCATTCAATAACAAACACACATGAAGCTTCCCCTTTCTTTTTAGTCAAGGTGTATTTCTTCTCCCAGTGGCCATTCTTTCCACATGAAAAACAAACATCCTCATATTCCCTTGCATCCCCTTTGATCTTCCTTTTCTTGTAAGGCCATGAATAAGATTTGGTCTTAAATATATTTGCCTTACCTTTCCTCTTATTCACCACAAGGACATAAGGCTTTTCAGGCTTCATGTATTTGTCCACTTGGAGAACAAGGATAAGAAGATCAAATAGAGACTTCTCAATGTTTTTCATATTGAAATTGACAACAAAGTTAGAGATTCTCTAAGGGACTGATGCGAGAATGAGATTGGTGCCCATTTCTTTGGGGAGTTTAAAGCCTAGAACCTCATGGTGCTCAATATAGCCAAAGATCTTGACTACATGAGGCCCAGCTGGGGCACCTTCTCCATGCATACTTTGAAAGAGTGCCTTAGATATCTCAAACCTTTCTTATCATTCTCTATCATAGTAAATACCACAAAGGTGATCAAGCATGATATAAGCATCCATGTTTTCATGAGACATCATGATATCATTAGACATTGATGATAGCATCAAACATTGAACATAGACCGCATCATTCATATGTTTTTCATAGACTAGGAAGTCCCCATCACTCGCCTCTTTGGAAGGCAGTTTATGTAATGCTGACTCCAGCACGTAAGACTTCCATTCAGGGCATAAAATAACATGAAGGCATCTAATCCATTCCTAGAATTTACTACCAGTGAAGATGTTGTATTTATACATAATTGATCTCAAGGATAGTGTGGTTGATGAGACTATCATTTTTATTCTAAAATTAAAAGAGCATATTATCAGTACTTTCTTGATTACATTTTATGAGAAATAATAGATTTTATTAAGTCTCCCACTATTTTATCAAGTCCCAATGACCCTCACCACGAAACATGGAATGTCCAGTTTCCATGTAATTTTAGTGTAGAGGATCCATATTCCCCTTCGAATAAACCCAACAGGGGTTGGTCAAGCTATTAAAAGGTATTTAGGTTGGCAGGTCTTTCCACACTATGGGCTTGAAACTCCTTGATCTATTGAGTGGACTCCCCAATCCTGAAATCATGACTTTGGATTTACTCATCTCTTTCCTCCAATATTACACTATGTCTAACAAGGGATACTCCTTTTTATGTAATATGGTTAAGTCAACCCAAAACCTTTTATAAGGGCTTCCTGTATAAAAGTAAGTGTCCCAACAAGGGTTAGTCAAACACATAGTTTTATTGAGTTTATACCTTAATCAAGTAACAAAATGATTCTTCTGAATTAATATTTCATTCGAGGTATTTCTATCTCTTATTCATGAATTTCTTATTATAATTACCACATGATTATTAATATTAAGTGGAACTTACTTTAATTATTAACCATATCTTGATAATATTTACACATAAATCTTGTTTATTTTATTTCCATCTTGCATTCTATTTTAATTCATTAATTTTTTTATCATGACAACACATCTATAATGATAAACCATGAAACTAAAAGAAATAAAATAAAGGGAATGGTCATGTGCTTTTCTAATGGTTAGTTTATCTAGCAGTTGATAAACTAAACCAGAACTAGGGGAGAAACATCTTGAATATTTTGGGTTTGTGTTTATAGCTTTCTACCTATCCAACTATGTATCTCCTTGGATTGGTTTCATCTCAGTTCCATCTTGAATTGCCTCCACTAGCTTGGGTGTTCTATCTATTACATATTCCTTTCTTAACTCACATGTAGGTGGGGGGTAAAAATGTAGTTTTACATTAAAGAATCCTTGGACACGCATTCCCTACATATTAATGAGGAGAAGGAATGCATGCCAACAAATTTAATTTAAATAAATAAATTAAAAGAAACCATCCACATACAAAGGTCTTGGTCTAGCTCATGATCCTCCATACATCCAATGATATTTATGCATAAATAAAACTAGAATTCAATTCTTTAATTGTTTTGAAGATAAATCATGTTTGAATCAATTAATTATCATCGTTAATTAATCAATACTTTTATCATAAACCCTTTTCTAAATTTTCTTGAGTTTCTCATCCATAATAATTTTAAACAAATAAATTCATTTGAAATTATCTTTATACATAACTTGTAACATGGAGGAAAACCAGTGAATTACTATTCATAACTACCCATTGAGTAGAAATGAACATTAAATAGATGTTCAATTAAAAATATATATAAATAACCCCTATCATGTGTTGTTCCTTATCTTTACGCTTAGACAATGGTATATGTCTATGGGGTTTATATAATATAATAATAAATTTTAATAAATCTATGTAATTTGGATGAGTAAATAGTGTGTAGTTCCAACTACACAGTGTGTACTATTTTTCACCATCCATACAAAGTACATGCCCTAGGAAACGACGTGTGAGTGTACTTCGGAAATCTTTGGAGTACACATCGTGTCTAGTGGGCCACACGTCGTGTAGTTCCTCATTACACGGTCTCCAACCAGGCAAGCCGTGTACGGGGTACACGGTCTATCCCCAACCCGAAGGGACAACATATTGGGTTTAGTTAGCCACACGATGTGTAATTTGAAAACTACATGCTATCTGTTCCTAGTCAACACATAGAGTCATTAAGACTTAGACAAACTCCAATGACAAGGCTTGGTTTAGAGGACCAGTACGGTGATGAACTCCAATATCCATAGAATAGAATAAAAGATTTTGATAATGAAGGTAGAGGCTCGAAACCTTTAGAGAGGATTTTGTAAATCATGTTTATAAGTAATTTAATTAATTTCATAATGAAAATAATACATGGATCTTCAGTATTTTCTTCGTTGATGATGTTGATCATCCAGAATGACCCTTATGGAATATCTTGTTGCATTTGCAAGGATCCAAACTAGAATCTCTCTAGTAGTGACCCACACGTGCTCTGATGGCATCAATAGACACCATTCATTCTCCATGTGCTAGCATGGAAAAGTGAGTGTCTTGTGCCAGTCGTTTTTGATTTCTTGTTCTTTAGACTTGAATAACATCTCTCTTTGTTAACTAGGGAGGGAATAAGATTTTGGAGAGAAATTATTTAGCTCAATAATTCTCAATTCATTGGCTGTGCGATTTGGTACATGGCACAATAGACGTTCATGTCTATTTATTTAAAAGGGGCTTCAGTTAAAATATTTAATTATGTAACAGAAATTTAATACATTCATAACCTTATATAAAACCCATACTATTAATTATAACACCGCGCCATTATTTATGGTGTTCCAACTTGCATAAAATGGAATTATAAAAAAATTACACTTCAAAAATAATAGAAGCATTATATTAATTTGGGGAAACTAGTTAAATAATTATTTATCATCTTTCAAATAATTATTTTACTATCATAATAGCCTTGGTCCTCTCAAAATCCATACTTATTTATTGAACACCTGAATAAATAAATAAATAATTTATTCTCTTAAATAAATATTTTATTTACAATCTAGTAAATAAATATTTATTAATTGTTAAATAAAATAAATAAATATATTTCATCCACAATACGATGAATATATTTATTTAATTTATGAAATCATTTTAACATGAATAAAATTATTCCATTTTATTTTGAATAATATTTTTTATTTAAATTCAAATAGAATTTAAATGAGACCACTAGAAACGCATAGTGTGTGAGCCTCTAGGATTCTTTCTCATTGGCATTATGTGGCCTTTCCTAAAGTACAAGAGTACTGTCTAGAAAAGGGTCAAGGAACCCAGGAGAAAAAATTAACATTCAAACAACAAGATCCCCATACAAACACTCACTGTGTAATATAATCCCTTTTTTCACAATATCACATCAACCAAGTTTCATGATAGTGTCATCAACTTTTATGTTTGATACATCATTCATTGACTACCAAAAATAAACTCATCGTTACACCATGTACATGGAATTTTACGCGATGTTTCTATTTCAATCAAAGGACTGAGATACCAACTTCTATAAATGGAAGGGACAAATCCTTCCTCGAATTATCCATTAATAATATGCCACTCGTGACCCACCAAATGTACCATACTCCCTGCCAACTGTCCACGTGATAGTTTTCATCAGTAAATCAAAGACTGTGAGTCATGAAATGTATTAATGATAATATTAAAGTCTAAGGATCATTAAACATGATTTCAGATAGAAATATATGATGACCCAAAAACAAGAGGAATTCCTACTGGTGGGTCTGTTCTCATAATCTCCTCACTTGGAGATTACCAAGTGAGAACATCCTGAGAGGAAGTCTTATCTGCTTATGAGTACTCACACACGATGATCTGCATGCTATGTGTCCCATCATAGTATTTCATCCAACCATAGAACTATATTTAAGAATATTTTTATAGAATTTCAAGGTTCTCATTATAGTAGGGAACTGACATGACCATATCAATGTAATAAATACTCTATGACATTATTACATCATAGTAACGCATAAAAATTAACAATATGTAATAAGATGAAAAATATTTAAATACATTAAATATCCATGTAATCAATGTACCACCATTTTGTTCTAGGACACCAAATATTACAATAAAAGTGATTTCTAACTTTAGAAATTATGAGAATTGAGTGGATGAATTAAATTTACCCACTTATTGGATAACATGACCAAGAACAATATATAATTATGATGGAATGTATTGGAATTCACCTAAGGATGATTCACACACTTTACCAATTAATTTTCTACCTATTTAATATTTATTTTATTTCATAAAAATAAAAATAAACCAAAAAACTTATCTGAACTCTTTTAAAATTAAGAAAAAAATATTAAAAATTGATTGAGAATAATGAAGATCTGATAAATATATCCTTGGGAACAACCCTGATGAGTCCCTATAGACTATATTTTAATTCCTAAATATTTTTTATATAACGACATAGACAACCTATCAAATCACTATAATAATGTTTTGGGGATTTAGGTCAACACATAATTATTTCTCATTCAATTTATAAATAAATTACTTCATTCAAATTGAAACTATGAAAAATGGATCCTCAATAATATTCTAAATTCACATTACCACAACAACCAATGTATAATGACACTGGGTTGTGAGGAAGAAAAAAAATTCATTGAAGATTATGGTATTAAAAAGGGAAGAAATAAAAGAGAAAAAGGATGATATAGATATGGTAAAAAATCTTCCAATGTAGGAGGAGAATTAGGTAAAATTACCCTTCATGGAAAAACTATAGACCATTCGTGATGAAGTCAAATATTCATTTCAATATTATGTGGAACAATAATAAAAATAGGTCCAGTAAATAATTAATTAATATGGACTAAAAATATAGTTTATTATTTTAATAACCAATAAGGAAATAGAACTTAATTATCTCAAAGAAGAGGATAAATTATCACAACTAACTTTTTATATAATATGAAAAGTTTCCCTATAATTTGAGAAAGATTTTAATATAGAAATAATTTAGGGGGATATTCTTCAGTTTTACTCATTATATAATGATATTATTCAATCCCATATAAATTTTCAATCTTTATAATCTATGAATGTAGAATTAACACCATTTTTTCACGCCATATAAGATAAATATTAAATAAAGGGACTAAAATTTGAAGTATTGGAATGCCCACATTTGGACCCATCCACACTTAAGTACTTCAATGTTGAATTATTCATAGAGGATAACATATATGGATAAACTAAGTAGTGTGATATCACGAAACAAGATTCTTTTTATTATAAATTTATATAAATTCAAATATCCAAAAATGTTTATAGAATCAGTTTCCCAAATTAATCTAAACTAATGCATATATTGGATGATGGAGAAGAGATGATAAAAGATTTTTTTGAGGACATAATGGATTAACTATAATCCATGATAATTTTATATAAACTCTAAATGGTTATTCTTGACAAATAAAAATTTCTTCCTTGATTATATGAGGAAGTTATTTAATCTTTAGGATCTTTTTATTTTCAAAAATATTTTTTTTATAAATTAATCACCCTAGTTTTCATATTCCAAAATATGTACATATTTTTCCAAACCTTAAAGAAGATGAATTGGTTATGGAAGAGAAAAAATTGAACCTATATAAATGAACATAGATGAAAAATATGACACGAAAATTGAAGATAATGCTTCCCAGTTGGAATAATAAAACAGAGAAGAACTTGTGGGTAACCCTTGTGTATTAATTTAAGAATGTAATCTTACCAAGGGATATTTTGAGATTCTGTTTGATTTTTATCTAGAGGAATATATAGAAAATCATTATGAAGAATAAAAATACCAAGATACTATATATAATAGGGAGGAAATCAATTTAAATGGAATTATTTATTTGATTCAATTTGAATTTCTCACAAAAACCCCCTTTGTTAAATAGACACAATGAGAATTATTGGAGAAACCACTAGAAGAGGAAGGTAGAATAAATATAGCAGATAAGAACCCATATATCATATCTAAAATTCCACTTTATAGAATACAATCCACTTATTAAGAGGTGGGCTTGAAATTCTCTGTTAAAGGGAAGAACTAGGAGAATAATAAGGAAGAGAGGGACATTGGAGAAAGTTACATGTACTAGTTTTACCATAGAAAATAAATCTACAAATAGACTAAGGATAACCCTAATGATTTCTAGATGCGATAGTCAAAAGAAAATCACATATTGGGATGGAAAACCCCAAATAATCCATTTATTGTAATTTTTTCATTTTTTTAATGTTGAATAAATTTTATTATGTTTTTATATATTCTATAGAATTAAAAAACTAATTTTTTTTTGAGACCAGCTTAAGATGTTTAAAAATAATCCCTGAGAGACTAAAAATCAAATTTTTAGACAAATAACACCATATTTTTTATTACATTTCACAACTAATTATTATTTCCATTCATTGATCATTTTTTAGGACTTGATTATGCATTTGTAAATTATAGCGTTCCTAACCCCAATACCCCAAAGCTAGTGTATACATTATTACATTAGTATAAGATACAAGGAATACCATATTAGAGGACCAAATATTTTAGTATTGTTGGTGAAAAAGATACATAATTTAATTCACATAATATTTTAAAACATAAATTAAAAAATTTATTTTCATTGAGAACACCATTATTCCCCTTAGAATATTCCTAAATATCAATCATAAAACCCTTCCTAATATATTGAAGAAAATAAATAAAATAAGAAATGGGTGATCTCAAATACTCAGTAACGGTATGTTTATAGCAAATAATATAAATAAATAAGGAATAATCAATATAGAAATTTAAATAAATGAAACACATTATATTTAATTAATATCTTGAGAATAATATGGTGGGAATAAATGATGATCAAATAATTATATATAAATAATCACATGAGGATGAAAACATAACCCTGTATATTATAGCTAAATAGGAAATCACATGGAATATTAGTAACTAAACTCATAACGATGGAATGTATAATTCTAGACAACTAAAATATATTGCCAAGGCCTTATTCCAAGAAATCTAAATAAATGAAAAAAAATCAACCAAAACCCAAACTAGTTTGTCAAATTAGACATATCGATGCATTTATAGGATATAGAGGGCCTCACCCATCACTTACCAAGTATAATAAATTAATAATATGATGTGGGGAAAGGATAACTAACATAACGATTCATATTTCAAACAATCTTTTGAAATGTTAGTACCTACCCCAATCAAATAAATAGAATTATAAACCATCAAGAACAATATGTTAAATTGTTATAAAATTGTACATTATCTATCAAAATGATCATAAATCATCCATAAATATAATAAGGATGATTTAAATACAACATAACCCTAGTGGATCAAAATTTAAAATTATATTTCAAAAATTATAAAATAATCATTAAAACACTGATTGGTCATGAAAATAGAAAATTTCATTTATTCTATACACATTAAAAGAGAGTTTCTATTCAAAGTTTCTTTAAAATTCAAATTGACATTATTTTGAGATTGAAATAAAGATTCATTATATTTTTTAATAACGCATAAATGGGTAAAAACTTATTTAATAAATAATTCATAAAAGGGGATAAAAATTTGAAAACATTTTTACGAAACCTAGGTTTTGATGAAAAAATATTTCCATCCGAATGGAGAAATAATGTATTATTTTCTTAAAAACATTTTCTCCATAATATTAAGTACCAATGAATGGAAAATGTTAATATTACTTGAAAAAGTTAATGAATTACCAAAGGTGAAGATATTATATTTATTTTAAGATATAAATCTCAATAATTATCCCAAGTGAGATGTAAATATAATCTATCCTTAATAATGATGAGATTATGTAATAAACCCTTAACACTTTGTCAGATTTTGGATCGTAAGCCCCATGAAAGAAATGAAATAAAAAGAAAAATTAAGTAAAATTAAGATGAATAGATTCATGATATAACATATAAATGTTATATAATATAAAATTCCAAAAATTAAATAATTGGTGAATATGGCATAAATCTTAGATAGATAAAAGTGAGATGAGAGACCCTTACATTTGCTATGATTTACTTCAAACAAGTCCATACTTCTTGTATAATGGTTTTAATAATGTTATTAATTTATAAAGGATATATAATAATATTTATAATATAATATATAATAATACTATAAAATTTTACCACCTTTTGGGTAATAATATTTCATTATTTTCATTACTTCGAGTGTTAATTTCCTTGTTTTCTCATGTTCATTTTTAATGAACTTTCTTCCGTACACACGAGTGATATTGTTGTATTTGAAATGGAATATAAATAGATAAGGTATATGTAATATTAAAACTTAATAAGTATAATAATATAATTAATATTGTATTCATATAGTGAATATATTATTATATTCATCCTTGAATGATGGTAATGGAAAATGAACTACATCAGTTCCTGAAGTGGTAGTCCGTTGCAGACACGATTGATGATTTCAATTCACATTTGATAGAAGTGGAGAAAATAAATATAATGAAATAAACATAATGAAATATAATGATAAGGTTTATATTGGGGTTTTTATATTGTATTTTTAAATACATAAAATAATTTTGAAAAATAATTAAAATATTAAAGAGTTTTGTAAGATATAATTACCTTCTCAAAGAGAAACCTCATTTGGATATCCTCTTAATGACCCTAAAAATTGTATTTTTAGGGGAGCATAAGCTCTATAATATGAATAAGAATATTGGAGAGATATTTTTGAAGGGTTTTGTTGAGATAAATAGATTTTGGGGTTTGAATAAGTAACGAGGCAGATTTCACTTTTATAATTGGGGAAATGGAATCGTCTTGGAAATGACTTTGAAATTTCCAAAAAGAATAAAAAAAGGATATTGAATCGCATGATAAAAGATTCCAAATAACCTTAGTTTTCAATTTATGATAGTATAAGGTTGAAATATTTCAAGAAATTAATATTTTGACATGTTTTTAATTTATTTTAACCTTTATATTCTTAGTTAAACCAAATGGTAAACGAATTTTTATATTGAGAGTAGTAATTAATTTTTACTGTTTTCATTATTAATTTTGGAAAAAAATTAAGTTAACTTTATTAAATATTATAAATTATGATGATTCTAAATTTTTAATCAATTTTTTCCAAATTATATTCATATAATTTTCATAATTCAATTTAATATTTTCACTATTCATTGAGATATAAATTATTTTGATAAAAATCCAAAAAATTCGCTAAAATATATTTTTGATATTCTGATTTAAAAAATAATTTTAATTTTTTAAAATATATTTTATTAAATTATTAAGGATTAATGATATATTATATATACAAAGGGAAATTAAATCACCTTTTAGAAAAATACATTTTTTCAGAAAACAATGTTTTACTCTGAAATGATAATTATTTTACTTCTAATAAATATATAACCATTGAATAAATTTTATACATGTATAACCCATAAATATTCATAATTTAGTTGATTCTATTCGTACCCTCATACTTAATAGATTGGTTATAATGGTCATGAAAATAATATTTTTTAATAGAGTATCATGTTTCATTTAAACCTCATGTTTTGTGCATCAAAATCTATCAAAAAGATTAATTTTATTAGAAATTAATTTATCATAAAGACTCTAGATATTATATTTTATTATTTGTTTGGTGTTTTGTGTCACACACGCTATAAAACACAATGATCTTATTTTAACAATTTTGAGGTGTTATATTCCCCCCGTAAATAAATTACATCCACAAAAATTATATCCTGATCTTGATAATAATGGTTTTGAAATTTGAAAATACCTGTTTTTGGAAACCTATATTTTAAAAAGGGATAATAAGTCATCCTATTGATAAGAGAGAAAAGGAAGTATGGTGGTTATCTAGAATAACACATTACTAGGTTTTCATGTCGGAGAACATTGGTGGTAAAATGAAAAATGGACATGAAAGATAATTCTAACGCCCAAAAATTAATAGGCATTGATATAGATAATTGATCAAAAAAAGTGAATGATGAATCGAAATTTATAGACATTACATTCATAAATATGTAATGAATTTTAAGACCATTGGTTCTATATAAATGATGGAATTTGGATAACATTTTTTTCAATAACCTTTTCCTAGAGTTGAGGAATTTACTTAATATCTAGATTGAGAATATATAAAAATTTAATTACTTGATATATTTTTTATATCATAGGTATAATTTTATCATTTTTTATTTAATCAATCTCATGTTCATTTGTTAATCCAAGAAATGAATATCCAATATTATTATTTTGTCCAAAGGTCTAAAATCACCATTTAAAGGATCATAAGATCCACAAAAGTGTAAGAATATTTTGCACTTATCTTTAATAAAACCAAATTGGTTTGAAATAGTTATATAATAACACCCAATGTTAGACTTAATCCATTCCCTAAATAGTTAACCTTAATTCTAGTATAAATCATACATGATCAAATACATAAGAAAGGTCACGAAATCAACATTATCTTTACAATAAAATATAATGTCACAATTAATGTCACATTAAAAATATTTACATACTTTTATCACTACAAAAAATTAATGAAAACAAGCTCTCTTCTAAATTTAAAATATCATGTTTTAAAATATATTCCATTAGTCCATACTTGTAGTAAACTCCAAAAATTATGATGTAAACCATCATTCATCTAACTAATGTCATGGTCACCAACACTATCCCATAAATATATCATTATTATATCAAAATTTGGAACACATTAAGGGTTATTGTCTTTAAATCACGTGTTTTTAAAGTGGTTCAACTTGCTATCAAATCCTTTATCCTTGTCATTGGTTCCATTCAACATATTCTCTACAATATTTAATGAAATAGTAATATAGTACAATCCTTATACATTTCATAATTCATAAAAATATAATATCATTCATTAAAATACTCTTATAAAATATTTCTTGAATCCAAACACAATAAAATTAATCATTCCAATTCCTATGTATTTATTACATAATGATGACCATGATACCTTAGATTATTTTGAAGTATAATCCCTTGATGCTTGGGGAATTGATTTGTAATGTTCCCTATATCATTATAGTTGAACCATTGAAAATTTCTAAATTATTTTATTCCCATTAAATTATGAGCATGATTTCATTTTAATCAACACATAATGAAAACTCCATTTATTTTTATGAATTCCCCAAGGCGTTTCCTTTCACAAGTTTCATATGTCGGAAGATCCTTCTATCCTTTATTCCCTTTATTCATACTTTTATTTTTCATCATATTCTTTTCTTGGATACCTTATAATCCAAAAGACATAGATAATTCCATCTCTATATTTATATCACATGATGTTATGTTATTTTATGATGAGACAATTTAAGGGACAAGTACGCTTTGAAACATTAGCTTAGTACAATCAATGAAATTATAATTTTTACTCTATGGATTACATGAATTGATTCAGTTTACATTCATTACTCTAGGTTCCATTTCTATGAAATGGAATAAACTATATTAGATCATAACATTATGAAACATAATGTATAATATCAAAATTTTTGAAACAATTTTCATAAATTTAAAAATTTATGCATAGATAATAACATAATAATAAAAATTGTTTCCTTGGGTATATCATTATTTATTAAATAATTCATAATGTGGTATAAATAATTTTTTAATTATCCTATGAAAATCCCATGATAGTGTAAACACAATGTATAGTGCGGTGCAATTTTTTGCTCTATGTGAAGATGAATTCATGCAAACTATTCCTTCATCTGAGTTATTATCCCTACTTATATTTGTATCATAACCACTTATACCTGTAGTATTCACAATGTGATGTGTTTCTATGAAAAAAAATCTTCCTTAGATAAAAATTAAAATATTGTTCGATAAATAAACTAAAATTATATGATAAGTTCATGTTTCATAATCTATGGTTTCCAAAATTTAGTTTCCAAGGTTTTTATTAATCTTACTTTCATATCAAATACAGAGACCTTGACATCAGTTGCTCAGAACTAGTGTCTAGATTATTAAATTTTTATAAGAAATGGGTGATCTTAGATGCTCAGTATGAGTTATTGTACATGGGGATATATGAATAAATTAGGTATAATCAAAATTTCATGTTAAATAACTGAATCATTTTCCATTTAATCAATATCTTGAGAAAAATATGATAACAATAAATGATGATCAAATAATTCCTTATAAATAATCCCATGATCATGATGGCTGAAACATGGATATTCCAAATAATTAAATTATCACAAAAAATATCAATAAAAAAATTCATAATATTAGAATGTATAATGTCGGATATCTAAAACATACCATAAAGACCTTATCCCAAGAAATCTAAATTAATGGGAATGGACTTGGCCAAAACCCAATATAGTTTTTTCTATAGAGACCTACTAGTACATCATAAGGCTATAATAGGCCCCAAACATCACTTGTTAAGTCTACTTTATTCCTCATATGAAAGGGGTGGAACATAATAAACATAGACATTCTTATTGAAAAACTAAAATATTAAATTTTAATACTTACCAAATCAAATGAACTTAATCATAAACCTTCTAGACTAATATGGTGAATTGTAATAAAATTTTAAATCTTAAATTAAAATAATCATAATCCATCCATATAAAGAATAAATATGATTTGAATACAAAATATCCCCATTGGATAAAAATTTATAATAAAATGGTCAATGTCATTGATGAATTGAAATACCATAAAAACACTGTTAAAAAGATTTTAGAGGAAAATGACCTTTTCAGATTGAAAATCACATTAAAAAAGCAGTCCACAAAGAATTTTGAAAATAACTTTATTTTAAAATAACCTTTAATACATAAAAAATAATAATTAAAACATTAAACAGTAATAATTTTATAAAATTACATTCACTTTGAAAACATTGAAATAAATATTCGTTTCCCATATTTTGAAAAAGATAAATGATCATTGTTTTGAAAAAAATCTAACGATTCCTTTCAAAACATTTTTTTGAAAGAAAAAATTTGTTAAAATTTTCATTAACTAATTATTTTTAAAAGGTAAAAAAAATTTGAAAACATTTTTCATAAAAAATGAGTTATGATTAAAAATTATTTATGACCGAAGAGAGAAATAATGTCATATTTTATGAAAAGTATTTACTGATATGTTTTAAACAAAAAATATTTAAAAAATGGTAATATTAATTTATATAGTTGATAAATAAATAGAGGTTATGAATATATATTGATTTTAAGATTTAAACATCATATAATTTTCTCAACAGTGACATAAATATAAACATTCCTGAATAATGATGTGATTATGAAATTAACCCTTACCACTTTGATAACTTCTGATCACAATCCTTGTAAAATAAATGACATAAAATACCATATAAAATAACATTAAGATAGATATATTCATTATATAATATATTAAATGACCGTTATATAAACCACATAATGGAAATAAGTGTTTAATATGACATATGTCTCATGGAAGTAAAAGTGAGATGAGAAACCCCAAAATTAGGTCTGATTTCCTTCATAGTTGTTTGTATCTTATATATAATGGTATTATTAATTTCATTATTTTATAAAAAAACATAATATTTTTTATAATATCATATACTATCATATTATAACATTTGACCACCATTTTTTATCAATATTTCATTATTTTCATTACGTATGTTGTTGATTGTATTGCTTTCTCATGAACATTGGTGCATGAAAGTTCCAATTATTTAGAATAATATATATATAATTATCATAAATTGAATTATAATAATGTTATAAATATAATATTTATTCATTATATTCAGTTTTAGAACCATTTATGAAACATTTACATGGAAAATGAATCACATCGCTTCATAGAGACAATAAGCTGTTTGTATGCATGAGTGATGTTATCATTCTGTTAACGAGTTAAAGGGTAAGGAAGTTGGTGGTATATTTATTTTATTTAACCAATATCAAATCATATATATGAAATATATTCATTAATGTTATCCTCATTACATTCCATGTAATGTGTAAGTGATGAATCACATCGCTTCATGAGGCGGTAATACGCCGAACGCACGAGGGACATTATCATATTTGAAATGGAATAGAAGTTAAAAAGGTATAAGTTATTTTAAATTAATTAAGTATAAAAATATCCTAAATAATATATTCATAGAGTAAATCTATAATTATATCTAACCTTTAATGATGGTTATGGAAAATTAAAACAATGGCTCACAAAGCAGTAGTCGGCCGTACACACAATCAGTGATTTAATTTTCCATTTGATGGAAGTGGCGATGAATAAATATAATGACATAAATATAATGAAATATTATTATATGTAAGATAATGGTTTTATTTTATTTTAATTTTTAATACATAATTGAATATATAATATAAAGAAATAAAATGAAAGTGATTTTTTAGACACTTCAATCTCTAAGAGAAACCTCCTTGGATCACCTCTATAGGACCCTATAGATGTTATTTTTAGAGGAAAAAAAAATATAATATTTTTAAGAATTAATTGAGAGTTTTTTTAGGGTTTGGTTGAGAAAAATGGCTTTATGGGTATAAAGAAGTGCGGGTATTGAGTTTTCTTTTATAAATAGGGAAAGAGAACCCTCTTAAAAATTACATTAAAATTTCTTAAAAGAACAAAAAATGATAAAATCATTCAGAAGAAAAAATCTTTTTAATAATATTATGATATAATTTTGGAATGTATAAGGTAAAAATATTTCTAGAAAATAATTTTTTACAGGTTGGTAGGTCATTTTAACCTTTATCTTCTTCGTTTCACCCCATGGTAAACCGATTTTTATTTTAACTATGGTAATTAATTGTTAAGGTTTTCACTATTCATTGTGGAAAAATATAATGTTGAAATTATTTGGTAATATAAAATATTATTATTCCAAATACAGAATTCATTTTTTAAAATTTAATTCATAGAAGTGAAAGAATTCAATTTAAAATTTTACATATAGACGCGATGAAAAAGTGGGTTTTCAAAGAAAAAATTCTTAGAAGTATAGAAGGTTTTAATTTCAAAATTAAATATTAAATTGATTTCAATGACCTAAATTAGTTAAATTATTATATAATTGACATAACTGTACTATTAAAAAAATATATAATACAATTTAACTTTGTAAATTATTTAGATGAAAACAGTTTTTAGTAAAAATCATTATTTTCACTATTAATCTAAATATAAAATATTTAATTAAAATAAAAATAAATAACCCTAGGATAATTTTGATATGATTATTTAATTTTTTTTACTTTTATATTTTTTCTAAAAATGAAAAAAGATTATTATAAATTATGTGTATAAAATGAAACTAAACCGCTTTTTTAAAAACTATAGTTATTAAAAAGGAATTTATTTTACTTTGAAATGATTATTAATTTATTTATAAACTATAGAAAAATATTTATTTTTATTATAATTGTTTAAACCATACAAGTATTATAATTTTGTTATTACAATTACTACTTTCCAACTTAATTTTTAGTTTATAATGATCTTGTCTAAATAGTGATATTTTAATAGTGTATCATGTTTCAATTGATTCGTGTAATGCGAGAATTAAAAGATATCCAGTAGATTGAATTTTTTTAAAATAAATGTATGATAATCTTTTATTAATTTATATTCTCTTAAAATCATTGTGTTGTGTGTCATATATTCTACTGAACATTCTATTTCTATTTTAAAAAACTCAGGGTGTTAAATAAATAAGTATGAGGAAGGGATTCAACCTATTTAGGAATATTTATATATATTTAGAATATATATATAAATGATGTTTTATTTTCAGTATTTTTATTTTTGTGAGAGTATTATTCTATTAAACTTTAACCATAATGATATAATACCTTGTAGAAGAGTGTATGATAGTTATGAGGGATCCATGGTTTCTAAAATTGATGAATCTATAGGATTGTTGAGTGAACATGTCCATTTTTATACATAGATTCTATTTAGTAACTTGTAAAAAGATTGTGAGTGAGATGATCCGTTGGTATTATTTAATGTGGTCAATAGTATTTAGAACCAAATTTGAGCTAACTGACATTTGGAAAAAAGAACACCTTAGGTAGCCGACTCAAAATAAATTGATATAAATCCTTTGAAAGATGGTTAAATCTTTGTGATTCCTTGAAAGAATAATTGATCTTTGTAATTCATTCTCCATGGAAAACCAATTAATCACTTAAATAACCATTTAATGGATAATAAATGGATTTTAATGCTCTAATTTTATTTTTCATGAAGAAAGAATCACAAAGATCAATGATTCTTGTAAGGAAAACATCATGATGTTATAGATTAACATTTAGTACTAACATTGAAGAACCATTTTTACAGGACCACATCAAGTCCAAGAATAAATATTATCCAAATTTTTATGTCCCAATAGACCAAGTCCAAAACCCAACTTTACTCTTACCAAGCCCAAGAGTAAAAAATCTATTCACCCATCATGTGCATGATCCTCCTCCTTGGTTCCAAACTCATCTTCCACTATGACCATGAAATATTTAAGTATATCATCTCTTAGTTTTCTATAATAAATATGGTATTCTATAATAGGAAGGAAGTGATTCAAAAATAATATTCTCATGACACCCACCAAGAAAAATCACTACCCACAGTTTGGAAATGTTGATCCCATTTGATGCTGATGAAGGAGCTCATTACTCATAACTAAAATTCTTAGATATAGGGGAAGAAAACTGGTGAGGTTTATGAATTTATTATTCCTCACACATTTATAAATATTCAGAAATATTTCTTTCATCATGATCTTGATTTTGGTCAAAATTTAATATAATTATAACCACTGTTATAATTCTAATTTCATTTAGTTTTTCATTATGTGTTGTGTAATTATCTCTTCTCACAATTTTTTATTGTTTCTTCATTTTTATATTGGGATCCTGATATCCAACTTAATGATTATTATTTATTGTACCATTATGGTAGTATAAAAGGTATTTATAGTGATACTTCTTATTTTTTGATTTTTACCACAGTTCTATTTTCTTGATTTCAGTAAGGATGTATGGGAAAAGAGTGGGGGAGATAATCATAACTGTAATTTTCTATTTATGTTGATTCATTATTTCATTGTTATATGATTGAATGATTCCCATTTATTTCTTCACTCACCATACTAGTATAGGTTATTGAATTAAGGGATGTAATTGAATGATATTTCTATAAAGTGGGTTCAGTAGGTTCACTCTCTTGATTGAGTATTCTTCTTTCTTAATTAACCCTATAGGAGAGGCGAGCTACCAGTTTTCTCGAGGATCCTTTGGTATAATTTTATTTTCACACATAATAAATTGTATGTGTTTATTTGATGAATGATATTTATTCAACTTAATAAATTAGATAACTATTAATAATATATAATAATAATAGATTGCATTATAATTCACCTAATATCCATTCAAAATGATTATTAATTAATGGTCTACAACATTAATACTATCTTCATTTTTAAAAAAAATCATACATCATCCCTGATTAATTTTAAAAATATTAAAATAAACATATAAATAAGTTATTTAGAATAGTGATGAGATAACCTATGAATCCACGAGAATAAACCTATTCAGTCTCATTTGACTAAATTTGAGGGTTCTAAAGTTTTTGTATGTGAGTCCCACGACAACCTATCACATCAATTGGTTCTATGAAGATTCTAGTTTTTAGATTATATTTTAGAGGGAAATAATAGTTAGATAATAAGGCTTTAAATAGGAGGTTAATCCATGGAGTTAGACAAGGGTTTTATGAGTAACAACTTCCGCAGACACCTTTATAGTTAGTTCCCCTAGAGTGTCCAAGATCACAGGGTCCTGGTTTGAGGTACAATGTATGTCAGTTGTATTATTTATAATTTTATCAAGCCTATAAGTAATATGGTATTTCATTAATGAGAGGTAAAATTTTCATTAATTTGATAAATTTTCATTTCTTTATTTGATATTGGGGAGTTTCATTTTTTCCTCTTTCTTGTGTGGTGTCTATGTTGGGGTAAGTATTATAGTTTTCCCTTGGTAAATTATATTTTGATACTCTAATTGGGGAGAGGATAAATTTTATTTAGTGGTATCTAGCATGTGTAATATATTTTTTGTGATATGGGAACATGTGTTCATTATTTATTTTAGATTTGGCGAGTTATGAGTTCATTATTGGGAAGGATTGGCTAGTATTCTTTTGGGATGTCATTTATTTCAGTTAAAGACATGTGTATTTTAATACTCAATTGGAGAAAGTGTGTTTTCACAAGGGTGAATGGGATGTGGAGGCAGGTGGTAAAGGAACTTAATTTAGTTTGATAAGTTATATAATAGTGAAAAAGGTTGGTATTGTTCTCATAGTAATTTAGACTATGGTTCCAAATACTTTTCCCCACATAGTTTACAATTTTAGGATTATTTTCCAGATGATTTCTCTAGATTACATCCTAATTAGTAATTAAAGTACACAATTTACCTAATACTAGGTGATAATATCATATTTATTCCTTGTTATCTTATTTCATTATATGAGTTGAGAGCGATGTTGATACAACTTGAGGATCTCAAACCAAATCTGTTCATTCTCTTCAGTACGTCACCCAAGGGTGCTCATATTTTTTCACCAAGACTATGGATGATGGATTAATATTTTGCATGGATTAGCATTAATTGAACTATGTGACATTATAGAGTCAATATCCATTTCCACATATTGATATCAATTTGAATATTTTACGTGACCTTGATGGTTTTCCAAGAGTCATCTATGATCTTGCTTCATTTGTAGAAGATTAGGGTAAAGGATACACTAAAGGAAATATTATATATAAAAAATTAATTATTTGAGTTCCTTGAGATTTAATTAAATTTTAATAATATTTTAGTGGTGTTCATGACTCCAATAAACTATATTTTACATCCCTACTTGAACTCATTCTACATGTTGTTCATGGACCTAGGAGTTAAATCTTGGGCACTTTGAGATTGTGTTTAATATTCCTTGAGCACATAATATTTTTTCCAAGTACTACAATTTTAAATTTGTGATTAAGAACGTGTGTTTCCATGAACATGTGATATCATAGGTTGAGATCTTGGTCAATATAGAGAAAGTGGATGGGGTGATTTCTTTTGTGTGACTGAATAATTTATTCTAGATCAAGAGTTTTCTTAGAATGTTTTGGTATTAAAGGAGTTTAATTTTGGATTTATATCACATGAAAATATATATCCCTATTTCAAATAGGAAGTTAGTGAAATTTTAGTGGCTAGATAAATGTGAATTGAAATTTCATGTATTAAAATAATTACTATTATTTTATCTTTTTCTGATTATACAAGACCCATGGATGGGCTACACTATATAATACAATTCCTACATGGTTGGTTTGTGAGCTGTTTGGTGTAGGGAGATCAAGTGGTCACTTAGGCATCTTATCAGCTATGATCCCATGAGTGGAACTACATTATCCATAATTTTTAGATTGATTGTTTTGTTCACACATAGAAGTGTAGGTTCCATTATATATTTAATGAGATATATTTTATTGACACTAACCAAAATATTTTATAGTATATTTTATTTTAGTGAGGCACAAACCAATGGTAGAGGTATTGGGTTTAGTACCAGCAACTATTTTAATTCTAGATATAGTATAATTAGGGATAAGTTAAAATTTAATAAAATTATTTTTGTAGGAACACGTAGGAGATGAGCACTTGGGCTTCTAGTGATTTGTGAAAGATGATGAGTTTTTTTAACAATTGATTCATTAATATGTTTGAGTGATGAGAAGTTATTAAATTTTACTATTTTATTATTACATCATTATTGATAGACTAATAAAAGTTTATCTAAGATCCTAATGTATATTTATTTATGATGCAAGAGTATATCACATGAGTTGATCTAATTTTGGGATAACCATAGGTTGGGTGATGGGTGTTTTTTATCTCGAGTATGGTGGTGGTCCTTACTTTTATCAAGGAGTTTTTGGTGTGAGAATCATTCACCACACAATGGGCTATGAACCTAATGATAACTAGGATTTACCTTGATATCCTATTTCATTTCTAGTTTCCTCATATGATGATGGATATTATGAATGTAACTTTTCATTACATTACATATAATAGTATAAATGTAAAGCACCAACGGCTATATAGGTTACATAGACTCCTTATAGTGTTGATATAGATGTAGAATGATGTGAAAATGGAATTCACCATTGATCTACCAAGATCCCCTAGGGGTCATGATAAAATATGGGTGGTGGTGGATTAATTAATTAAGGATTCACATTTATTTTCCATATGGTAGATTTGGTTGATAAACTAGTTAATAAAGATGTATGTATGGGGGGTATTTCAATGGTGTAGGGTACCCATGAGAATATTATTATACTTGGATGCACATTTTATGTCATAATTTTCATAGGGCCTATAGAAGGACATGGGGTATCAGGTAAATATGAGTATTTCATTTCACCTGAGTATAGACAGTGAGTATAAGATTATGATTTTAATACATTAGGATAATATTGGGGTGTTTGTGTACTATTTTGGTGCAACTTTGTACAAAAATATGGGCTTTCTATAGTTTTCATATAAAAATTTATTTATTGGTTTGATATAGATAAACAAATTTTAGTACTTAGATGGTTTGTTTTATCACTAGTAATTATGCTTGTAAGAGGTGTATGAGTTAGCAGTTGTCAGATCGAGGTTTTTCTCTGACACAACCAATTGACTGCAGTTAAGTATAAGTAGTTTTTTACCCATCTTAAGAAAAAAATTCTCATATTTTAGTGGGATTTTATGTCCCTTGGAGTTTTTTTAGAGATCTGTTATTTCTATTGGTATCTCCTAATTCATGGCATCAATGTTTATGGAAGAAAGATAAGATCATGTCATGTTTTTTATCTATTCGATAATATATAATAGATCAAGTTTATAGATAATCACTTGGATTTCCATCCACCATAACAAGGTATGAGTTATGTGTATCATCTACCAAAACTATGAAAGTAAAATTGATACCTCACTCATGTGACCAACAATGTTGATGTAGAGTTAGAAGTAGATGCATTATTTTAGGATCACCCTATTTTTGTCCTAGAGTGAAGTGATATGGTGTTTCAAGGGAAGATAATACTTCTTTTTTGAGTGATTTGGTAGATTGGAATATACAACTCAAGATTTGAGAGTCTAAGTTAGATATATATTACTGATGAAAAATATCTATTTAGTAAGGATACATATATCCATTTGTCAAGGGGAGAAACCCTTGGAGTAGGAGTTTGTGATGTCCCTAAAATTATGAGTATGAATTATAGTTTTGTTTTTTCTTTAAATTTTACAATCCTAGTATATTAGAGATTCTAACATGGGGTGGGGTTGGGGGGTTTGGAGTAAAAGGACTCAAGAAGTGTTTGGAGTAGCGTACATGGGTTACCCCTACTGAAAATGTAGTTTAGGTATACTGAGTACCCAGTGCAAGTCCATCAGGTACTCAGTGGCCTAGGAAGATTCCCTATATAGGTTAGAGCCTCACTAGCTAGCCAGTATACATGTAAAGGATTTTCAGTGGAGCACTAGCTGCATGGTACAAGCAGACTAGTTACCTAGTATATATTGTCTTCATACCTTATGGTTTATGGATCATTTTTTTTATGTAATTTTTTTTTAATTTCATAGGGGGACTCTCTTTTATACTTCCTTTATTATTCCCTCAAAACCTATTATAAAAACCATGATTTTTATGCCCCCTATGATATTACAAGGACTCTACAACCATTCTATTCTCTTTATTCATGGTAATATATGTTTTATTGGATTTTGTTCTATATGTATAAAATTAATGATTCTATATATGTATCTTCTTATCATTATTTCAATTTAGTTGATTATAAACCCATAAATATAAGGTTCAATGGATACTTTCATATATTTTTTTGTATTGGGATTAAATTAATTAAAATATATTGGTGATTTTTGACTATTAATCTCATGGTAGGAAGTATTTACCATCATATTGGGTTTTTATGCTATTGTAGGAACAGTTGTGTATACTAGTGCCCTTTTTTCCAAGAAACTATTTCTATTTGGTTATAAAGTGATTAAATGAATTAATTTTTATACAATTGAACAATTTTATTTTAGATTTATGTGATGTTCAAAGGATATAAAGGAACCATACCTCATATCATGGATTAAGATAGGCTAGTATGATTGGATTGTTTGGGATTAATTTTACCTATTTGGGATCATTTAAGGTTTGGCTAAGATATTTTCTTGGTTTAAGGGTATGAATTATGAGTCCCTTGGAATGTGATAATTTTTGTGAGTAATCATGGATAATATGAGTGACCATGATGATATGAGTTGAGAGTATCATACGGGATATCCACGTGGAATCCCATAATATGTGGAGTTGTTTTGGAGAAAGTGGTTAACACAAGAGAACTGTGTGAAGGCCTATTAACCATATTTCATATAATATTATATATGGAATTAATGGGTTTGTAACCAAATCTTTTGTTAGAGGATGGTGGCCTATGATAAGGTGGTTTGACCATTTTCTATGCAAGTGGATAGTGGTACATAATTTGGTGATATAACTATATTATGAGTGAGGTGGTATTTTCATGCGACTATGGAAATAGTGCCACCCAGAGTAAGAAGGTTCTAGCACCAGGATAATGATATATGACCACCTTTGAGCAAGATAGAGATAATTTGGGACATGATGGGGTAAAATGACTTAAACGGGAAGGTATCCATAGTTTTCTATGGTGTACTCAGGGAATGAGATTAATAAACCTCTTGAATAAAGCTGAAATAGGTATTGTTAGAGTTCTTGGTTGCTTGGTTAGTATAGTATAGACTGACAAAGATGTGTTTTTTCTTATTTATTTATTTTGTGAATAATCATGAATATATTTATTATGTTTATATTAATTTTTATTTGGTGGTTCCCTAATATTTTTATTACTCACTCCCTAAATGGGAACACAAGTAGGCATACATTTTTTTAAGGATCAAATCAAGGTTAGGGGCCCCATGGGAGGCTACTAAGTAGGTAGAGCTAGTTAGGATAGAAGTGATTCCCCTACTTACAATGATATTCCTTGACCACTCATTTATTTTTATGTTTTTTTATATATTCATATATTAATGAAAATACTGTGGACATAATTGTTTTCAGTTATTTTATTGTTCAAAAGTATCTCCATTTTTTTATTGTGTGGGAAGATGTATATCAGGTAGTTTTACTACTACGATTTTATAATATTTATTTACTGATTATATATTTTGAAATTGATATGGTTGGTGGTTATATGATTTCAAGAGATTATTCTTTATAGCGTATGATTATGTCCCTCACTACTAGTCAAAATAATCTTGAATAAAAGGCGGTGTGTATAAGGCCTTTTATAACTCCAACTTAGGTATGGTGTTTTATATCAAGGAACAACATGATTTAAATTGTTACTATATATGTGTCTTTTTTTTATGAATATTAATTTATATATGTGTTTGGATTTGAAATAATTTGACATAAATTCTTAATGTTCACTATAATTGAACAAAGATGGTATATGTAGCTTCGAGGTATGTTATTTATCACAGATTATTTTGGATATGTTATATTTATGATTTTTCAATCCATTTAACATCATTACACCACTCACATATGAACATGTTAATCTATATATGATTTTTGGTGTAATATTTATTTGTATTATGATTATTTCCTACACAGTTTACTACACACCACATGTGGATATGGATTTTATGCATGATGATGCAGGAAATGGAAAGGGGCCTTTATTGATAAGATTTGATGTTGGGTGAAATAAAAATATGATTTTTATATAATTTTGTTGTCACATAATAGAGATAATTTTCTATTAGTTTTGGATTATATTATATGTACTATTTGATATCTTATACACATGGGATTAATTTTTTACTTTTTCTTAGATTCATGTTAAAATTTGTAATTTTAGTATACCTTTTTTTATTTTATTAGTAAAGTTTTTACATTTATATCTTATTTAAAATTATTTCAATTAGTTATTTTTTATTTTAAATTTGATGGTATATTTTAGTGGAAATCACTCCTCAATAATTTCATATAAACTATTACTACAAGTCACAAGCCTCTTGTTATTGGGAATAACACTTTAAGACACGTGTCATATCACATTGATGAATAGTCAGGTTAGGTATACGTGTTACGCAATAACAACATATTATTTTATTTTATTATATTATAATATTTGGGAAAAAATTATAAAGGTGACTAGTGGTTAGAACATTCTATAAAAACTATGTGTGTGTACCTATCCAATACTACTATAGTATATTTTCATATTACTAAGAAATTGTTGTATTGGATTTATTAATTTATAAATGTGATTTTCATGTATTAAATTCACCATAATAGAAGTTGGATAGTGGATTTTTCATTTATCATTACAGAACATAACTGTATTAACATCAGATTTTACTAAATTAGTAATTTGGTAAAATGAATCTATTTTGATTAAATGATGCAATTATAAATAGACTAATTTTCTTTCCTAAATATGTTATAATTAATGAATAACTTGATTGAAATTGGTGGGATAAACTAAATTATGTGCTGTGATTAATATGATGAAATAGAATATTTTGTATAAACCCGTAATAATTTAAAAATTATATGTTTATTTAATGTGAATATGTGAATCATTACTGCTAATTGATTTTTTAGTTTTATAGATCCAGGGAATAGTAAAGGTGTTTTGAGTTACTTTATGGGAAAGTGGTGGATCAGGGATGGTGTGATAATGAGTATTAGGAGGGAGAGGATAAGAATTTTATTATTTGAGGATTTCCCAACACTCTAAGTGAGGTGAATATTATTGAAAGATTTATTGAGATGATTTATAATAATGGTAAAAGACCTTTTTATGACAAAGTTTCAATGGAAAATGTAGTTCATGAAATTCTGGCTCGACTTCCTACCATATTTTGGAGAGTTGATTGACCTCAGGGTACAAACTTATTGTTTGATGGTATGAGAAATATTGTTTAGATGATTAATGTAACATAGATTTATAAAATTAATTTTAAAATTTTCATGATAAAAAACATTCATAAAATTGGGGATATATTCTTGTTTAAGTAATAAATATTGGGGGGGATAACATAACATGTGTTTTAGGTTCTATTATTTAAGCAGTTTTTTATAGAGGCATTAATTATGGGTAGAGAGAATTTTTTTTTAAATTAAATTAGTGTGAAATTTTTCTCTTAATCATGCTATAAAATTCATATACTTAATAAATTATTTCTGACTCTAGGTTTTGATGAGTTTAAAAATTATTTATATTTTTAATATTCACTAAAAACATAGACTAATTTTTTACCCACTAATAAAGAGGTGGTAAACATTGACTTAACCATTGAATAGAATTTGTAGGGGAATGGAGTGACTTGACCTATTCTAGTAGATAAAAAATTTATAAGAAGACGATGATCAGGGAATATTATAGGAGTAGTGACTAATCAAGTCAATTTGAGAATAATTTCTTCTCTCCTTCTTATGGAAAGAAATAATGGGAGTGTCATTACTATCACCATAATGTCCATAATTGATTTGTATATACCAGTGGGATAAATTAATGTAATTATTTTGGAAATTACAAATATATTTAGAGGTTATTTGGATGGGGAATCAAAAGAGTGTAGATCAATATTTTACATCTACTTAGGAATCTCATTGTCAAGCTAGTGCACCTAAATAAAGTTTTTAACTAATGTATCTGAAAATGTGTGGTAACTCTAGATAAAAAAGTTCTATGTGGTAGAATTAGTTAGGAGATATGGATCAAGAGGGTTAGAATAATTAGGATTGGGGAAAGGGTCATGTTTTGGATGGTTGGTTATTATGTAGTAACTATTAACATATCTTATAATGGTATTTTAAAATTTTAGATATACGATTATAGTCTCTCAAACTATGGATAAAATATTATTTTGATACTGGTGTATCCTATTATTTTTGTTCTTCTTCTTTTATAATTTATTATGGATAATATGTTTTACTATTACATAGAGTATAAACAATGCATAATCTACTTAAAAAAATAGAATAACTTTAGAAGACTACTAGATAGTTTTATTTTTATTAGAGGATATATCCATCTTTTGAAATTATTTTTTAGACATAAATGGATTTATGATATCTATAGGATAGAATGGTTAATGTATTTCCATGATGAAATTTATTCCGACTAAGGATAAGTTATATTTTTTCCATTAACTGATGGTATTTTATATTTTTAGAGAGTATAAATTTTTTTATTATAGGGATAACTTTGTTTTAGGTCTACTGAGGATGATTTAATCTCATATTATAGGTGTAGTTCTTAGTTATACTGAAGGTAGTACTACAACTATTTTAGGCCATGTGGTGTAATTATTTCAATATTTGTTTCCGAATGATTTTATAGGATTTACTTGGAATGGTAAAATAGAGTTTATCATTGATTTGGTTCATGTTATATAGCTAATAATTATACCTATTTATTATATATCTCTAGTTGGGATATGATATTTGTATGTTTTGTTAGAGGATATTTAATCCAATGGTTTTTTAGGTTGAGTGTATCTCATTTTGTACCTCTAGTAATATTTGTTAAATTTTATGTTAGTATATTTTAGTAATGTTTTTATTACTAACTGTTGTATGAGGTTACAATTAACAAAATCTATTTATTTCTATTAATTGTGGAATTAATTGACTAGTTGGGAGGGAAAAAATGGTTTAATTAAATTATTTATCGATCAATATACAATAAAATTTAACTATGATATGAAGATGGAACAAATAACATTTAGAAAATGATATCATCCTTATTTAGTGATTTATGATGTTGATTAGGTCTAAAAATGATCCAACCATTTTTACAGCCTCAATGAATTAGGTTATATACTATTATTATTATTTTTCATTCAATCTAATATTCATCAATTATATATTTGTTTAATTTTTTTTATAAAAAACATGTGATATATTTATCTATTTTATTAGTGATTTTAGGGGTCCACAGAATTCATGTTAATATTATGAAATTTCATTTTCAGTTGAAGGAGGTGAAATTACCATGTATTTTTTATCAATGTCAAGATATTAATTAATCATTAAAATTTAGTAGTTGTAAGGTTATGAGAAATTACTAAGACTAATTTTTATATTTTAGGTTCCTTTGGTATTTCTAGAAATTACAATTGATTTCTTATCATTTTTCATACTTAAAGGAATAGATGATTACTTTGAATAAGAAGGGTGTGCATTTCATTTTTAATGATGAATGCAAGGTCATGTTTCCTGTGTTAAAGAGACGATTGACTTATATTACTATTTAAAAATTGCATGTTCTTAGTAAGTGGTGAATATAAGTTATGATTTATCTAGAATATGATTGGGTTTCAAGATAATACTTGAAGTTTAGATTATGGAATATAGTTATTAACAATGCTTGACACATGAAATGAATCATCTCACAAATGATCTTCAATTAGGATTGGTAGTGCACGAACTCAAGTGTTTATGGAATTATATATTCCGTGAATTATTTTTTATTTATACTAGTTATAAAATCCAGAAGTATACTTTTGATTAGAAATAATTGAAGGTTTATTAAATAATTTGGGTGAAATATATCAATTTATTTGACTTAAAGATGATATACACTCTAATGAATTAGAATGTTACCATAGATAATTTAACTAGAAAATTCAATATTGATATTGTTATGGAATTAAAGGTCAAGTGACAACTTATATCTAATTTATGAGATTTAAATATTGATTTAACTAATGAATAGAATTTCATAGTATTTTCACTGTTGACTATCACTTAATTTATCACAGATAATGTGATGAGAGGTAATGTTTCAGAATTTAAATGGTAGGTTTCCCATGTTAGAATATATGGGGCAGAGTATAAATCCAAATAGTATCTTAATATTCATTATATTTAATATATATTTGGATGAATTTTGGTTATATTAAATTTTTGTAAAAGTTGAGGTGAGACATTATCCTTTTTTGATGCTCATTTCATATTGTCTTAACTAAGATGTTTGATGGTGTTTGGTTATACTTTTTCTATCCAAGGATGGTGTATGATTTTGATAGAATTGTTTCATGGTGTGTTACCACTTAGTAGGAAATGTAACAACCTTATAGGGAATACGGTATGAATTAGTCATTATATACTATATAGTAAAACTTAGATGAGGTTTCCCTAGAATTGGAGACTAGTTTTTCAATATTATCAAGGGTTAAGGATTCATTATAAGAATTTATTGATCATTTAATTAAATTAGCTCAAAATATATCAATTATAGAGACAATGGTGATTGATGAATTGGGGAATCCTTATGTTTGAAAGATTTTTAGGATTTATGCTGTGTCTAAAAATATAGTAGAGGATAAGTATATGAGATTCAAATCATGGTTTTGGAAAGTATTACCAAATTATTTGGTAATGTAGTAAAATTTTAGTATAACTTATCAACCCCATACTAATAATAAGTATATTATTGATATATAGATTTTTAAGGATATGCTTCGAGGATGTGTTATTGTTTTTTGAGGTGTGTGAGTTGATTATGCATATCTGGAATAGTTGGTAAAAAATATAGCAACAAATATTATATTAAGATGGATCTATTATAATATTACATATAGATATATATCAATCATAGTTATATAAGACAAATTTTATTAGTGAATCATAATTTTTCCAAGCATGGTGTATGAAGCTTGTGACTATGTCCAAAAAATAAAGAGGGAGCTAGCTAAAACAAGGTGTATAAAAAAATAATTTTCTAAATAAATAACTTCGAATCTTTAGTTCTTTTTTTGGATCATATAATTAAATTTTTCTTACCATAGTTAGTAAATAATCAAATATTTAAGTAAGTATGGTTGGGTCCCCAAAATTTTGAACCATTTGAGATCCTTGAGCAAGTCACTGGTGTCTCTTCCTATTTTTATTACCTAAAATGTATAGAAAAGTTTATGTTTTGTTCCATATATTTTATTTGAGGAAATAAAAAATTAGATTCATCTCATGAAATCCTTTGGGATGAAATTTAATTAGAGAAAAATGATTCTTTTGTTAATAACCTAGTTAATATCACAGATCAAAGTGAGAAGATTCTATGTGGAAATATTAGTTGACTTGTATTCTAATTTTGGTTGCATAGTTTTGTGCCGAAGGAGGGTAGGGAATGAAGTTCTAATATATGGTCACATTGTTGAAGTTATTTATATGGGATGCTAAATTATGATTCTCAGTGATGTAAAGACCTAAAATTAGAAGTCTATAGAAACTTTAAGGTTTCAAGTGTGTATTTTATTAATGTTAGTTAAAGAAATTATGTGTGAGTTTTTTATTTATAGGTTTTATATGAATGAAGGAAGAGATGGTTGGATAATGTAGATAGTGTTTATGAAAAATCCATAAGTGAAACTACTAGGAAACTAGCTAGGGAGTACTAGATACTTATGGGTTAAGGCAGAGGAACGTGTGGCCCTTTTCATACTATAAAGTGTTTGTAGTGAAAAAATAAATTTGATAATAGTTGGGTGGCCAATGGTTGTCTTTTGAGTACCAGGTGTATTTTCCAAAATCATTTTTAAAGATTTGATTTTATGTTATTATTATATTATGGGAATTTGTGTAAATCTAGTTTATAACGCCCCGACCCCAGTTACCTAGAGTCGGTTCATTATTACATAACATTGGCATGATCACAATAAAGATCAAATCTCGAAAGACCGATTGGTTTAGTATCCTTGGAAACACTAGATATATTCATAAAGTTTTACATTACATCATAAAGTGAAAAACTACAACAACAACATAGTCTCCATATTCCACACTCATATCCCCAGATACTATCCCTGCAGGTCATTCATACCTTACTTCTTCACATCCTAGGAAAAATAAAACATAGAAAAGGGGTGAGCTCAAATTCCAGTAAGGATAACAATATAGCAGAAACTTTCAAAAAATAAGCATAAAAATTTAAGGAAATGTATAACTAAAACAAAAGCCTTTTAAACTTTAACTTCAACATAGTATGGCAAAAGTAAAATGAAATAATTCCATTTACTTATTCACATGGATATTCTAATAATCGAATAATCACATGCAATATCAATAACCACTTTCACAATGATGGAATGCATAATGCCAGACTATCATAACCACATAGCCAAGGCCTCGTTCCAAGACTACAAATAAGATTTTTCCAAGGCCTTGTGCCAAGACACTAGTTTGTCTCATGAGACCAACCGATGCATCGAAGAGCTATAGCGGGCTCCACTCGTCACATATTAAGTCCAATGCATTCCCATATGAAAATGTTTAAACATAACATAAACATTCATATTAAAACTAGCATACGAAATGTCAATACTTTCACCATAAACCATGAATGGTATAAAAACAGCACATCTACAGTCAAAAATATCACAAAAACTTCAATACAATATATAAGTTTTGTATCATAATAAATCAACGTAAAATCCATCAAAGGATGTTGACATAGATGAAATCAAAACTCTTTTTAGAGAAATATCTCTTTCTATTTTGAAATCATTTAAGAGTCATATATTTATAAAATAAAACATTTTCTTTTAAAATATTATTATAATCTTATAAGGGAAGCTTCAACGATTTTATAACAGCGGAAAATAGGCGCACCCGCCATATAAGTTAAAAAAAACATTCTTACCTTAATTTTGTCGAAAAGGTTAAAAAGCACATTGTTTGGAAAACGACGGAAAGATTCCTTTATAAACATCTTATAAAAATTCAAACAAGGGTATAAATGACTTTAACCAATATTCTTGTAAATAGTAAAAATGTTTTGAAATAGATTTTTAAGAAACATGGATGTGGATGATAAAGAGATCCCAGTAGATTATTACGTATAAACAACCTCGAATAATGAAGAGATTGTGAAATAACCCTTAACTTGTACTTTTACTTGGTTGGGGTAGGTTAAACTCCTGTATAATGTTGAAATAATTGTTATTAAATTATACAAGAATCATATATATATTAATATGATATCATATATGATCTTTTAACATTGATTTGTTAATAATATCTTAGAATTATCGTCGTTTCGGGTGTTAACTTACTCATTTTCTTTTATATGTTTTGTTACATAAGCCGTGTTTGTTATGTATAGGTTGTATCTTATTCATATCCATAATGATAACAAGTCCTTAAACATCATTTTTAAATCATCAAATGATAATTATACTTTAATGGATACGATGGAGAATGAATCTTATCGCGTTCGTGGAGAAGGTAGTCCGTACGTACGCACGAGCGACAATATCATTATTTTGATATTAAAATAATATATAAATGAATGGTATATCGTATATAAATAATCATTAACATGTTATATTTATTATTTACATGAGTTACACATCATTATTATACCCATCCAAATAATAATATATTGAATAACAATTACACCATGACGTGGAGACGGTAAGCCGTACGTACGCATGTATGGTGACATGTTATTCAAAGGGTGGATAGAATACTGAATATGGTTGTACCATATTTATAATAATATCACAGTATATATAAGATACTGGAGTTATTATTTTATAATGGTAATAACAAAGAAAGAAGAAGTGGAAGAAGAAAGGAACTTGAAAAGGGGTGGTGAAAACATTACCTCTTCTTCGAGTTCTTCCTTTTGATTTGATCAAAAGGGCTCCATAGGTTGGCTTTATGATCAAAATAAGGCCTCTAGGTTTTAGTGAGGGAAGTTGGGAGAGTATTTGGGTAGAGTTTGGCCGAACCAAAAGGCTTTGAAGGTGTGAAGAAATGAGAAGGAGGAGTTCCCTTTTATAAGAGGGGTGAGGGGCACCTTTGGAAAAGCTAGAAATATTAATTTATAATAAATTCATATTCGGTTTATAATGTCTCCAAAGTTGATTATTTAAATTTTAAGGTGGGGATAGGTCGAAAAAAACTCAACCAATAGAATTTAGACTGGTTTGGGTCATTATATTAACCTTATCTTTAAGTATTAACTCTAAGTTAATTAGTTTCACTTTTAAAATGTCTCCTTGTATTTTTACATTATATGGTTAATAAACTTACCATATACATCCAAGAGACCCCAAAGTGGTCCATTAATGATGACCCTATCATGATATAAGTCTCTTGGCCGAAACTTAGATTTTTAGGAATTTAATATCAATTAATAATATAATATTGTTTTTAAAAACTCTTTTATGTCAATTTTGACACTATTCAATAATTGATTTTTGTAAAAATCATAAAAGAATTATTACTTAGAAAAAAGTTAATTTAATCATTCCTAACATGTCATATTAACTTAGAAAATTTTTGTAATTCCTAAAAAGTCTCAAATTATATTTATTTGTGTATTTATAATATCATTTATTTTAATTTTTCACTATTATGGTAATTACTGCATCATCATTGTGTCATAAGTAAATTAAATTATTTAAAGTATAAAAATTATAAATAAAATATCCTTATGTAGGAAATCTTATTATCTTTCTAATTAATATTTAAAATAGAATTTATCTTATGCATAACCCTATATTAAAAATGTTTTAGTGAATAAACATTGATTTTAATTATTTTAACTCTTCTTTGAATTAAATAATAATAAATGTCCTAATCTAAACCAAGTGGACATAAATGATAATATTTTATTCCTAAGTCTGTTTTGGTCGAGATACACTTGTCCAATAGAATTAGGACATGTTTTAGGGTAATATTAATATCATTTTACCCTTAATTACCCTATTTACTTTTAACCGTGGTGAATAAAAGTAAAAAGTTGCAATTCACCAAAAATTATTTTCATATCATTGAACCACATTTTACTTCTTGATATTAACCGTGTCTCTCGGATTTTCGAAATTCCATTCACAAAAGCGGTAAAACTAAGTTTTATGAAAAATTCAGTTTTTTAACTACCACTTAGTAGTTTCACTATTAATCAAAAATTGAAGTTTTTCAGAACAATGCCAAAATTTCACCCTAAGATATAATTGATATTCCGAATTCAAAAATGATGTATATTTTACAAAATTCTAAACATATAAGTTGAATTACTTAATTTTATAATTAATTCCTACTGTCACAACAAATAGCGTGTTTTTAAGAAACAATATATATCAAAAGATTGATAATTGTTTATGTCTAATTTCAATGTAAAATTAATTATAATGAACAACATTGGATAAAATGGTAAAAATATATTCTAATTATACTTTAAAACCACTCAATAATATAATTTATCACTATAAATTATTTTGATTAAAAAAGTTGTTTTTAAGTATTTTTCACTGTTCATAAAAATTGGAAGTTCTCAGAAAAATACCAAAAATTCAACTTAGGATAATTTCAATATTCCGTATCCAAAAATGAAGTCCATTTTGAAATATAAAATATATATAACTTCAAAAAGTAGGTATTACTATTCATAACGGCCAGTTTGATTGGTT
Source organism: Viscum album (assembly GCA_963277665.1). Lineage (NCBI taxonomy): Eukaryota > Viridiplantae > Streptophyta > Magnoliopsida > Santalales > Viscaceae > Viscum > Viscum album. The sequence continues at coordinate 784,527,745 of OY728158.1, forward strand.
GTGGTGTGTTAGAACTCGATGTTGCGTACAACACACGCTATCGCATTATTCAAAGAGAAGCGTACTGTAAAAGCTTGGGGTGTTACATTATCCCCTCCTTCAAATAATTTCGTCCTTGAAATTTCTAGAATACTTATCACATGAAAAGACTCGGGTGGTTCTTCATCATAAGTTCCTCGGGTTCCCACGTTGCCTCTTCCATCTTATGGTTTCTTCACAAAACTTTTACCAGACGCGTCATCCGGTTTTTCAGTACTTGTTCTCTCTTATCAAGAATCCTGACGGGCTCTTCACAATAGGACAGATCGGGTTCCAGTTCTAATTCCTCATAGGTGAGTACATGCGTTGGGTCAGGCATGTATTTCCTCAACAGAGATACATGGAACATATCATGAACTTTGGAGATACTTGGCGGCATTGCCAATCGGTAAGCTACAACCCCAATTCGTTCTAGAATTTCGAAGGGTCCGATGTACCTAGGACTCAATTTACCTTTCTTACCAAAATGTATGACTCCCTTCCATAGAGATACCTTCAGGAAAACATGATCACCAACTTGAAATTCCAAATCCTTCCTTCGATTATCAGCATAGCTCTTCTGCCTACTTTGAGCTGCTTTGATGTGATTTTGGATTACCTTCACCTTTTCCACCGTTTCCTCCACCAGTTCTGGGCCTATAAGTTTTCTTTCACCAACGTCATCCTAATAGGTTGGTGTACGACATCTCTTTCTGTATAACGCTTCATATGGTGCCATTTGAATACTTGAATGGAAGCTATTGTTATAGGAAAATTCTACCAGAGGTAAATATTGATCCCACATACCCTGAAAGTCAGGTGAGCAAGATCTCAACATGTCTTCTAAGGTTTGAATAGTCCGTTCTTATTGTCCGTCTATCTGAGGTTGGTAAGCAGTTCTCAAATGAAGTTCAGTATCTGGGGATTTCTGAAGACTTTTCCAGAATCTTGAAGTAAAACGGGGATCATGATCAGAAAAAATCGATAGGGGTACTCCATGAAGTCTCACAACTTCATTAATATATAGTCTTGCTAGACGTTCTAGGGTTAGATCTTCTCTTATAGCAAGAAAATGTGCTGACTTGGTAAGACGATCAACAATAACCCATATTGCATCGTTCCTTCTAGGAGTCTTTGGTAGCCCCATGACAAAGTCCATCGTAATATTGTCCCATTTCCACTCCGGTATGGGAAGAGGTTGCATGACTCCTCCAGGCTGTTTCCTTCCAGCTTTCACTTGTTGAAAAACCATACATCTTGACACAAAATCCGCAATCTCCCTCTTCATGTTGTCCCACCAAAAATGTTCCTTCAAATATCTATACATTTTGGTGCTCCCAGGGTGTATAGAGAAATTGGAACTATGAGCATCATCCAACAATTCCCTTTTTAGATCAGGTATATCAGGAACACAAAGTCTCTTCCCAAATTTCAAAATTCCATCTTCATACACAAAGTCTCTTAGTCTCCCATCATTCACAGCTTTAATCTTCTTTTGAAATTCTTCATCATCGGTCTGAGAAATCTTAATCCTTTCTAGTAAATATGGTTTGGCAACCATTTGAAAAAGCATTAATGTTTCACCTTCCCTGGTTATTCCCATGTCCATCTTCACTAGATCCATCAAAATTAGATCCCTTTCAATTATCATCACGTTCAAAACTCCATGGTCTTTTCTGCTCAAAGCATCTTCCACCTTGTTTGCTTTCCCCGGGTGGTAGTGTATCGTACAATCGTAATCCTTGAGTAATTCAGGCCATCTCCTTTGCCTCATGTTGAGTTCTTTTTGTGAGAAAATATACTTCAAACTCTTGTGATCAGTATAAATCTCACATTTATCACCATAGAGGTAGTGCCTCCATATCTTCAAAGCAAAGATCACAGCTGCTAACTCGAGATCATGAGTAGGATAGTTTTGTTCATGAATTTTCAACTATCATGATGCATAGGCAATAACTCTATCATTATTCATAAGGACACAACCATGTCATTTCTTCGATGCATCACTATAAATAACGAACCCATCATTTCCTGATAGTAGAGTCAATATAGGAGCATTGACTAATATTCTCTTCAGTTCTTCAAAACATTATTCACACTCTTTTTTCCAAACAAATTTAACCCCTTTACGTGTGAGCTTCATTAATGGGTTAGCCAATCGGGCAAAATTCTGGACAAAACATCGATAATAACCTTCCAAACCAATAAAACTACGTACCTCAGTTATACTCATAGGTGCTGACCATTCTTGGATCGCCTTGGTCTTAGAAGGATCAATAGAGATTCCATCTTTAGAGACAATATGACCAAGAAAAGAAATCTCATGAAGCCAGAATTCACACTTACTAAACTTCCCATATAATTCATGTCTTCTCAGAGTCTTCAGGATAATGTGCAAGTGATTTTCATGATCTTCGTAGATTTTGGAGTATACCAAGATATCATCAATAAATACCACCACAAATTCACCAAGATACTCCTTGAAAACTCTATTCATCAGATCCATGAATACAGAGGGTGCATTAGTCAATCCAAAAGGCATTATAGTAAACTCATAATGCCCGTACCTGGTTCGAAATGCTGTCTTCAGAATGTCTTCCTTCTTCACACACAACTGATGGTATCCAAATCAAAGGTCAATCTTTGAAAAGTATTGAGCTCCATGAAGTTGGTCAAATAAATCATCAATGCGTGGTAGGGGATACTTGTTCTTTATTGTTATAGCATTGATCTCCCTGTAGTCGATACATAACCTAATAGATCTGTCTTTCTTTTTAACAAAAAGAACAGGGGCTCCCCATGGAGAAACACTAGGGCGAATAAATCCCTTGTTACTTAATTCCTCTAGTTGTTTCTTTATTTCAACTAATTCTACAGTGGCCATTCTATAAGGGGTCTTTGATATAGGCCTTGATCCAGGAATTAAATCAATGGAAAACTCAACTTCTCGTTCTGGAGGATGTCCGGGTAAATCTTCCGAAAATACATCTACAAATTCTTTCACAATAGGTACATCCTCTATTTGAACATTACTTTCCTCACTGACAGTTATTTCATTCTCTTCCTCCCCAATAATTAAATTTAGTTGAGCTACTGGGGGTGGATCTAAATAAGAATTAGGTGGTGACGATCCTGCTCTAAAGATAAGGTGTTCCTTATCATTATCATCAAGAATTGTAACCTCTTTCTTCTTACAATAAATCTTCGCATCATAGTCCAAAAGCCTGTCCATACCGAGGATTATATCAAACTCAATCATAGGTATGACGATGAGATCAGTAGATAAAGAACATTTATGTGCTCTAATGGGGACTGATTCACAAAACTTTGTTGCAATGATACTTCCCTTAGGAGTTTTAACTGACAAATCCCTTGTTAAATCAAATTGGAAATATCTAATTTTTTTAGCAAACTGGGAAGATATGAAACAATGCGATGATCCAGAATCAAATAATGCATTTTATAAACTTGAGGAAACCATTAAATTACCTGCCAACACGTCTTTCAGAGCTTCTACCTCAGCAGTAGTGATAGCATAAGCCTGGCCTTGATCCCTTTGCCTTTTCTCAGGTAAGTTCTCCTAATGCTTAGGACATTCATTTGCATAATGCCCCATCTCCCTGCAATTGTAGCACTGAACATTGGTAGCTTCCTTCTTCCCTTTTAAATCATGAGCTTAGTGACCTTTTTCACCACATTTGTAACAGACGCCCATTCCCTTCCAGAAACTACTGGGGTGTTTCTTCCCACATTTACCATAGGATGGTTATTCATCATTTCCTTTCTTCCCCTTATTTCCATTCCCAGATTGATCAGTAGGCCTCTTCTTCTCTTGCTTTGCTTTAAAGTCATAAGACTTAGAGAATTACTTTTCGGTCTTGATAGCACATGAGACAATGTCTTCGTATAATGAGAAGGATTGTGAAACTAATGCTCGGCGGAGAAATGGTTTTAACCCATCAAAGAAACGATCAATATTACTTCTTGGGTTATGTATATAATCACCAGCATACCTTGCTAACCTTGTAAAGTTAGCCTCATACTTTGTGACATTCTCATCCTCCTTCTGTCTCAGACTCAGAAATTGCCTTTCCATATCTGCTCGATGGTCGCGAGGAAAGTATTTTTCTAAAAACAGATCTTTGAACTCCCTTTATTCCTTATTTTATACTTCATCATCTTTCTTCGTATTTTGAATCAATGACCACCATTGATCAGCATCTCCAGTGAGGCGGTAAACTGCCATGATAACTTTTTCCCTTTTAGTACTCCCCAAAGCCTGAAATATTATCTCTAGGGAAAATATCCATTTCTCAGCTACTAAGGGATTTGTACTCCCATTGAACGTTGGTGGTTGTTGCCTCATGAAGAAATCTGACATTGATCTTCCACGCTTTGGATCAGGGTGCTCCATACGGGTAAGGTTATTATTCATCATCTAAGTGAGTTGTCCCAGTATGGTGATTAGCTGATCGGAACCAGTTGCATCACCAGCTCCACTATAATTATCTTGAGTAGGAGGGAAATCCCTACATGGAGTGCGTGCATTGATACGATTTCCATTTCTTCCACTAGGCGCCATTTCTAAACAATGGCATAAACTAGATCAGTTTATGAATCAAAATACATAATCCCATACTTATAAAACACTTAACATAAATTGAACTATTTATGGATATAATCCATAATCATAAAAATGTTTTCTTTGAGTAAGTATATACTCATAAACCCTTCATAATGACTTGTAAAGAAAATGAGAGTTATCCTAAGCATATCCCCTGGGAGTGTCGTAACCAAGAGTACAACAAGACCCGTTGTCGTGCACCAGTTCCCATTCGAGTCTAGCTCAAAGCGGTGTTTTCGGGTTTTACCCCTAGGTACATCTGTGCCAGAGCTGCCTCTACCTGCTCGTATCCAGACAGGGATGTATTGCTCGGAAAACTCACAAAATCTCTACAATACCAAAATTCTAGGAAGTTATTCTATACTAATTCTCAGAGTTCATCTTATGATACTAATCCTCAAAGTTCATCTTAGGTCTACGTGCTCTAATCAGAGTTTATCTAAATCTAGCTTCCAAGGTTTGTACTAAAATTCCTCTGATACCAACTGTAACGCCCCGACCCCAGTTACCTAGAGTCGGTGCATTATTACATAACATTGGCATGATCACAAGAAAGATCAAATCACGAAATACCGATTGGTTTATTATCCTTGGAAACAATAGATATATTCATAAAGTTTTACATTACATCATAAAGTGAAAAACTTCTACAACAACAGTCTCCATATTCCACACTCATATCCCCAGATACTATCCCTGCAGTTCATTCATAACTTACTTATTCACATCCTGGGAAAAATAAAACATAGAAAAGGGGTGAGCTCAAATGCCCAGTAAGGATAACAATATAGCGGAAACTTTCAAAAAATAATCATAAACATTTAAGGAAATGTATAACTAAAACAAAAGCCTTTTAAACTTGAACTTCAACATAGTATGGAAAAAGTAAAATGAAATAATGCCATTTACTTATTCACATGGATATTCTACTAATCGAATAATCACATGCAATATCAATAACCACTTTCATAATGATGGAATGCATAATGCCAGACTATCATAACCACATAGCCAAGGCCTCATGCCAAGACTACAAATAAGATTTTTCCAAGGCATTATGCCAAGACACTAGTTTGTCTCATGAGACCTACCGATGCATCAAGGAGCTATAGCGGGCTCCACCCGTCACATATTAAGTCCAATGCATTCCCATATGAAAAAGTTTAAACATAACATAAACATTCATATTAAAACTAGCATACGAAATGTCAATACTTTCACCATAAACCATGAATGGTATAAAAATAGCACATCCACAGTCAAACATATCACAAAAACTTCAATACAATATAGAAGTTTAGTATCATAATAAATCAACGTAAAATCCATCAAAGGATGTTGACATAGATGAAATCAAAACTCTTTTTAGATAAATATCTCTTTCTATTTTGAAATCATTTAAGAGTCATATATTTATAAAATAAAATATTTTATTTGAAAATATTCTTATAATCTTGTAAGGGAAGCTTCGAAAATTTTATAACGGCGGAAAATAACCGCACCCGCCGTATAAGTTAAAAAAAACATACTTACCTTAATTTTGTCGAAAAGGTTAAAAATCACCTTGTTTGGAAAACGACGGAAAGATTCCCTTATAAACCTCTTATAAAAAGTAAAACAAGGGTATAAATGACTTTAACACATATTCTTGTAAATAGTAAAAATGTTTTGAAATACATTTTTAAGAAACATGGATGTGGATGATAAAGAGATCCCAGTAGATTATTACATATAAACAACCTCAGATAATGAAGAGATTGTGAAATAACCCTTACCTTGTACTTTTCCTTGGTTGGGGTAGGTTAAACTCCTGTATAATGGTGAAATAATTTTTATTAAATTATACAATAATCATATATATTAATATGATATCATATATGATCTTTTAACATTGATTTGTTAATAATATCTTAGAATTATCGTCGTTTCGGGTGTTAACTTACTCGTTTTCTTTTATATGTTTTGTTACATAAGTAGTGTTTGTTATGGATAGGTTGTATCGTATTCATATCCAGAATGATATCAAGTCCTTAAACATCATTTTTAAATCATCAAATGATAATTGTACTTTAATGGATACGATGGAGAATGAATCTTATCGCGTTCGTGGAGACGGTAGTATGTACGTACGCACGAGCGACATTATCATTCTTTTGATATTAAAATAATATATAAATGAATGGTATGTCATATATATAGAATCATTAAAATGTTATATTTATTATTTAAATGAGTTACACATCATTATTATACCCATCCAAATAATAATATATTGAATAACAATTACACCACGACGTGGAGACGGTAAGCCATACGTACGCACGTATGGTGACATGTTATTCAAAGGGTGGATAGAATACTGAATATGGTTGTACCATATTTATAATAACATCACAGTATATATAAGATACTGGAGTTATTATTTTAGAATGGTAATAACAAAGAAATAAGAAGTGGAAGAAGAAAGGAACTTGAAAAGGGGTGGTGAAAACATTACCTCTTCTTCGAGTTCTTCCTTTTGATTTGATCAAAAGGGCTCCTTAGGATGGCTTTCTGATCAAACTAAGGCCTCTAGGTTGTAGTGAGGGAAGTTGGGAGATTAGTTGGGCAGAGTTTGGCCGAACCAAAAGGATTTTAAGGTGTGGAGAAATGATAAGGAGGAGTGCCCTTTTATAAGAGGGGTGAGGGACACCTTTGGAAAAGCTAGAAATATTAATTTATAATAAATTCATATTCAGTTTATAATGGCTCTAAAGTTGATTATTTAAATTTTAAGGTGGGGAAAGGTCTAAAACCACTCAACTAATAGAATTTAGACAGGTTTGGGTCATTATATTAACCTTATCTTTAAGTATTAACTCTAAGTTAATTAGTTTCACTTTTACATTGTCTCTTTGTATTTTTATATTATATGGTTAATATACTTACCATATACATCCAAGAGACCCCCAAGTGGTCCATTAATGATTAAAATATCATGATATAAGTCTCTTGGCCGAAACTTAGATTTTTAGGAAGTTAATATCAATTAACAATATAATATTGGTTTTAAAAACTCTTTTATGTCAATTTTGACACTATTCAATAATTGATTTTTGTAAAATTCATAAAAGAATTATTACTTCCAAAAAAGTTAATTGAATCAATCCTAACATGTCATATTAACCTAGAAAATTATTTTAATTCCTAAAAAGTCTCAAATTATATTTATTTGTGTATTTATAATATCATTTATTTTAATTTCTCACTATTATGGTAATTACTTCATCATCATTGTGTCATAAGTAAATTAAATAATTTAACTTATAAAATTATAAATAAAATATACTTATGTATTAAATCTTGTTAGCTTTCTAATGAATATTTAAAATCTAATTTATCTTATGTATAACCCTATATTAAAAATGTTTTAGTAAATAAACGTTGATTTTAATTCTTTTAACTCTTCTTTGAATTAAATAATAATAAATGTCCTAATCTAATCCAAGTGGACCTAAATGATAATATTTTATTTATAAGGCTGTTTTGGTCGAGGTACACTTGTCCAATAGAATTAGGACATGTTTTAGGGTAATATTAATATCATTTTTACCCATAATTACCCTATTTACTTTTAACCGTGGTAAATAAAAGTAAAAAGTTACTATTCACAAAAATTATTTTCATCTCATTGAACCAAATTTTACATATTGATATTAACCATGTCTCTCGGATTTTCGAAATTCCATTCACAAAAGCGGTAAAATTAAGTTTTATGAAAAATTCAGTTTTTTTACTACCACTTAGTAGTTTCACTATTTATCAAAAATTAATGTTTTTCAGAACAATGCCGAAATTTCACCCTAATCTATAATTGATATTCCGAATTCAAAAATGATGTCTGTTTTAAAAAATTCGAAACATATAAATTGAATTAATTAATTTTATAATTAATTCCCGCTGTCACAACAAATAGCGTGTTTTTAAGAAACAATATATATCAAAAGATTGATAATTGTTTATGTCTAATTTCAAAGTAAAATTAATTCTAATGAACACCATTGGATAAAATAGTAAAAATATATTATAATTATACTTTAAAACCACTCAATAATATAATTTATCACTATAAATTATTTTTATTAAAAAAGTTGTTTTTAAGTATTTTTCACTGTTCATAAAAATTGGAAGTTCTCAGAAAAATACCAAAAATTCAACTTAGGATAATTTTGATATTCCGAATCCAAAAATGAAGTCCATTTTGAAATATAAAATATATATAATTTCAAAAAGTAGGTATTACTATTCATAACGGCTAGTTTGATTGGTTGTGGTGTGTTAGAACTCGATGTTGCGTACAACACACGCTATCACATTATTCAAAGAGAAGCGTACCGTAGAAGCTTGGGGTGTTACATAGTTTCTTATTATTCTTTGAAAAATAGTCTAATGATATTCTCTCCCTCTATAATATCACCCATACATCTTAGTTTTTCTCATCAAAATTAATTTTTAGTATCAATAGATATGATATCCGAGAGATACTTTGAAATCATCGGAGAAAGTGTTTTGTTTTTCCTATAATTTTATTAGAAAAGGAACATTATTGATTATTGAAATATTTAAATTCATCTTATTTCTTTTTTTCTTAATAGAATTATGGATTTATTGTGGGTATATATGAATCACATAACATTTCTTGGTGAATTTTGATTATTAAATTAGAGGAAGGTGACCATTATTTTTGTTGTTGTTAATTATGTGTTTTGTGTGAATTTTAAAATACTACAAGTCATTTTATCAACATGTGAAAAAATGTGTTAAAGATTAAATTTAATCTATGAAGAGAATTATTAGATGAATTAATAATACCTAGTAATGTTTTACTATTTTTAATTATTACTAAAAAATATATTCCAATGTTGGATGAATATAAAATACATAGGAATTTAATAATTGAAAAAAGGGAAAACTTCTATCACTATTATGTGAAATATTAATGATATTTTTCTTTATATAAAATACATATTTTTAGTTTTATTATGTTTTATTTTTCAATAAAAACAATTCAATTCACATTAATGATTTATGAATTCATATGATTAGTTGAGAAATAATTAAAGATAAATTATAAATTATAAACCATTAAAATGTGTTAGAATAATAAAGTTTATACCTGAATATATATATATATATATATATTTTAATGAAACACATTGTATTGAGTTGAATAGATTATTTCTAGGTTTTTAATTAAATATTTTTTGATTTATCATTTTTCTAAAAATTTGATTTTAAAACACAAAAATAGAGTTATTGAAATGAAAATTACTAGATAAATTGATAATTTAATGGTTAAAATTTTAATTTCATAAAAAATGTATAAATATTCTATTTAAATTATGAAAATATGTTATGTTTCTTAATTATATCATGAGTTTATGTTTGAGATTTAGGGTTTAACTTTCAAAAGTATGTTGGATGATATTGAACTATTGTGACAATTCATAGGGATTTGGTTGATGCGATTATTTTTTTAAAATAAAAAATGATACCTTTGTATATCAATTAATATTTACATGAGCCACGAGTTTGGATAATATGAATGGAAGTATCGAGTTAGGCTATTATTTGGTAAGATCTTTGGGTTGGATAAGACTTGGGTTATGCCATGATTTAAAATAAAATCCATGTGTATCGAAGGTGAAATTTATATTCCAAGTGATTATATAGGATACCATATGTATGACATATTTTTGAAAAATATTTTAGTTGGGACATTTGTTTTTATTTTTCATACATTGATCGAAATTTAGAAGTTTCCTTAAATTTGGATGAAGCCAGTATATATGGCATTAAGGTTGCATGATTGACACCTAACATTTTTATGTATGATATTTATGGTCTTTTAAAATAAGAAAATAGAGATACAAAACCCTTATAACAATATTTTATACGATACGTTATTATTGGGGAAAATTTTTGTTTTTATAATATTATTTCTCACATATTTTATCTAGAGTCCTTATGTGTATAGTAATTTTATTTTCAGTGAATAATGATAAGGGATGTGAAATTTGTAGATGGGAGATGATATAAGGTGAAATCTAAGAGGTAATTTCAATATGAATTTTGAATCTCATGGATGAGGATATTTATTACAACTTTTTTGTTATTTTTGTATCTTTTTTACCTCTTATAAAACTCTTTATCTTCTTTTTCTGGATATATATTATCAATAGTAATTAGTTGAATACAATTTTAGAGTTTATTGACAATGTTTTTGCATTTTTCCATGTAGTATATTTGTAATAACCCAAAAAATGTTGATAATATATCAATATCATTCCATATTACTTTTAATGAAATAGTTTTTAAATATTTACATTAATTTTAAGATTAATATCCGAATTTACAATGAAAATGGGAATTTTTTTATCCATAATAAATTAGTTAACATGTATTATATGATTTTATTAAAAATATTACTTTCAAAGTTATATAATTTTAATATATAAAATTGAAATCAGTTTTTATATCATAATATTAATGTGTATTCTAGGAAATTTTCTACAATAATTTATTTTTTGGAGAATATTATACAATAATAATTTTCTATGAAAAAATTATATTATATTCATGTATTTGCAAAAATAATTTAATTTTGGATGCTTTTAAAATTTTATTAGTTTTGTTTGATTAATAATAATCAAATAAATTCCATTAGGATCATTATTTTAATTGATTTTGGTATAATAACATTTTTATATTAAAATGAAATATTTCTAGAAATCTATTTTTTCTCCAATTTTGTGGATCTGTTTTGAAATTAATTTATGAAATATATAGAAAATGAATTTTATAAAATGGTCACTATATTATAATTATAACTTATAAATTTCACAGGGAGTCAGCTTTCAATTTTTTATTATGAATAGTAACTTTATTAAAGAAGTTGGTTACCAGGTTAAGAGTTAAAATGGGTCAAACAGGTTAAAAATAAAATGAAAATGTTTAAAATGACCTATGAAATTTCCTAAATCTTGTTATATAGTCATATCTAGATCTTATAATATTTATTATTAAAAGAAGAGACCTTTTATTTCTATTATTATTCTATAAGACATTAATATATTTTAAGATTTTTATATATTTTATGCGTGTCCTCTCTCCCAAATATATAAAGACACCACCTATCATATTTAATACAGACTTAAGGAGACTATTATATTAAAAAACTCTATAAAATTTAATTCATAACATCAAAATTCCTTTCCCAAAGGTCCTATTTTGATTATAACACCATTTTATGAAGGATTTACGTATAAACATAAAGAGGTTTTCCTAAGGAAAGTAATAGTTCTTACTCAAGAGTTTTATTTCTATTTATTATTTTACCTCCTTATAACCAATCTTAACCATTTTCATGTAACAAAAAAATATCTAAAATATAATTTAATGTTATTTTGTTTATGGTAAATCATTTTTAATGTACATTTACATCTAAAAAAACATCACACTTGCGTACGTGCAGACTACAGCTTCGCGAGATGATGTATTAAATTTTACATCACAAAAATCTTATGATTTTTCATAATTATGGATTTAAATGAAATAATTTGTATAAATATTACAAAATTTTAATTTTAATGGAAAATAATTTTTTAGTTATTTATTACCATTCAGGAAAATTTTAAAATACCGCCAAAGTGTATGTCCAGACTACCGCCTCAAGAATTAATATATTCTAGTTTTCATCATCACCTAACGTGGGTGATATATATAAGTAGATTTAAATAAATAACATTATATTTCTTATATAATGAACAATATGGAAATATAAAATAATTATTACCTTCTTTCCATTATTTTCATTGAAAAATGGAAACATTATTCATGCATATGTATAGAATACCATCTCTATATTGTAACATAAATATGTTTTCATTACCCTATAAAATAGTTATTGATAAAATTATAATTAATGTATAAAATGGAAATTATAAATTGATTAATATTATTAAATGACATAATAATTATCCATTTGACCATAGTCAGCCTTCCATGTCAGACTTATAATCTGAATGTTCTCCAAATGTCTAGTGTGATCTTAATCGATCATGTAATTAATTATAACATGGATATAGTCGAAATAAAATTAATAATAAAAATGAAAAGGTTATTAATAAATAATGTGTCTAAAATCATTTTGTTATTCTAGATGATATATAATGTACATTACAAGTTGGATTTAAGGCAAGGGATATTTCTTTAAAACCATATTTTAAAAGTTTTAAGAGTTTTTCTTTTATTTTTATCCATATATCTATGTTTTATAAACTATTTCATATATTTTATTAATATTGTAAAATTTATGTCAAAATTAATTTCAAACCTTGTGTATCATTATTTTCTATGGTTTTAAAATTATATATTGAAATATTTTCCAAATGGGTAATTTTTAACATTTTCACAAAAGTGTGAAATAAATATATTTTTAATATATAAGGTAGGAGTACAATTTCACAACATCATGACCATTATTATTTGTGAAGATTAATTTTTATGTATTATTGGGTTTTTAATATAATATATAATTTTCCATTATTTGGGATATTTTTGACATTTTTAATGAAAAAAGATTTTATACTTGTTTTCACATAATACCAAAAATTATTACTATATATATATGTTAAGAAAAATATTTTATGACATTTTATTATGATAAATCAATTTTAGATGTGTTTTATGTATCTTATGGTTCTTTAAAAAAATTTATGATAAAGTGAGGGCCAATATATCTCTCTATTATACTTGATAATGATTATATTATCCAGATAATTATGTAGGAATTAAAAAATTAGGGTATTCAATTTATAATTATTCAAATTAGGGTTTTGTAATGTTTCTTGTAAGACGATGTCCCAAGGAACCTACATGAATTTTCGATGATTTCAATTGAATTTTAAAGGGAAAAAAATTGATTTAATAATGATGGTTTTGGATCATTTTTTAACAGAATGATATTTATCTCTAATGGTAAAATTTATGTTTCTAAGAAGATTTTTTTAATGGGTTATAATGTTTTCTATGAAAATATCATGATTATTAATTTTAATTTATGTTTTATTATAAATTATTTCCTAAAAAACATTGTGCGATAAATAATATTTCCTATGTAAGTAAATGATTATTCTATTTTAATTTTAATTTTGTTATAAGTAAACTCTCTTATATGATCTCATTATTTTATATTATCTAACTTATTTCTTTTCTTATTTTTTTATCCCTTACTAATATTTTTACTCAACCCATATTTTATATGCTTTCATTGGTTTTAATGATCAACTGTAAGAACCAAAATTCTAAAATAATAAAACTATATTTACTAGCTTATGTCACATGAAAAATAAATCTTAAAAAATACACTAATTTTATTTCTTTAAATTTAATATCCTCAAAAGCTTGTAGAACATGAGATCCCAAGTCTAAAGAAATCATATTATAGTATAAAATTATAATCAAGATATTAAATTATTAGGTATAAATAGTAATAATTAAATTATAAAAATAATATGGCTTATATATGTAGAAAAATTTTCATTGGTTTTATAATTATTATAATTAAAATAATAATAATTTAAAAGAAAAACAGAGTTTTTTACAAGAAAAAAGTATTTTTTATAAAAGATGCTTTGGTCATGTATTTCACACATAATTTATATTAATATTAAAACTTTTATAAAATTTATCTGATAAAATTAGAATAATATTTTAAATCATCATTTCAAAATTGGATCTCGGTGAATTTTTGGGATTTTTTTTTGAAAATTTTCAAGTTTCTATGAATGGAGAAAATTTTCTTTTTTATGGAAAATTTACTTTTATTTTATATTATTTACAAAGATAAATTAAATTTATATATATTTTTTAAGTTGAAATAAATCAATTATAATTTTTTTACTAATTTATGCCATTGGGATCACTTTTATGGTCAATTTTGATATAAAAACCTTATATATATATATACGATAAATCATTCTCTTTGAAAATCTTCTTTTTCATCTGGTTTGCGAGTTTTGTTTTAAATTTAATTTTGTGAATTTGTTGATATAAATTTTGTTAAAGAGGATTTTATATTTAGAGTCAAAATAATTAATATTTTATTTTCTGGTTAACTAAATGTTTTACCATAATAAATAGTGAAAACAGTAATAATTAATCACCACAATTAAGGTAAAAATTAGTTGACTAAGGGGTTAAATTTAAATGTTATGGGTTAAAATTACCTAAAACCTTGCCTAAAATATATTTTATAGAAATATATGTACATTATCATGTATCATTCTTTATTATACATTATTTTTGATCAATCTGTCATATGAAAATCTTGAGTATACATTTTTCTTTTCCGAAACTACAAGGGTGCTACTCAGCTCACTTATAAAATGGAACCCACTATCTTCTTTTATTCACACCATCAGAAACTTTTGGTTCCTAAAAAACTTCCCAAATAACTTACCAAATTCAATCCCCTCACAATATAATCCTTTTCACCATAAATATTTTTTTAATACTTTGGGTATATTGCTAAATTGGTGTTCTGAGAAGAGGTAATTTTTTTAACTATGTGTGTTTTTTTATTTCTTCTTACAAATACAACATATATTTTTAATTTATTATTATAAAATAAATCAATCACCTACCATATTCCTAGATTCTATTATTTTATGGGTAAAAACTATATCTATATCCTCTTCCCGCAAATGGTAAATTATTACATCGCTACTCTGTACAATAGACTAAACCAATGTGACACAGTTTCTAGAAAAACAATTGATGGATTTGTGTGATGATTTATATAAAGTATATATATGATATTTATAACAAAATTATACATAAATTTTCCCTATATTTTAGATAATTTTTTTAATTTCCATTCTTTATGGGATATGATAGCGTCACATATGTGTATGATGGACTACTACCTCACGAAGCAATGTGATTCATTTTACCTAACTGATTAAATATAAGTTAATTGGGATATATCTCATTAATATATGTTATATAAATGAAATAATTATGATTCTAATGAAATATTTATAATTATGAAAACGTAATATATCATTTTATTTCATAACTTTCCATTCAATGAATGATGATAATGATGTTCATGTTTGTGTGAACTACTACATTCGTGAAGAGACCTGGTTCTCATTTCATCACCAAAACACATTGATGATACATATAAGTATATTTAAAGAAATGATATGGTATTAATTATATAATTACCATTCTATAATGATAAAATATTACCCTTTTCATTTTCTTAATGATCGTTTAAAAATGAAAATGTTACTCATGCGTACGTACGCCCTAACATCACAGTGATCACGACATACTTAATTTCTCAAAAAAATATTTCACGATTACTATTAAAAGTATAATTTATTTATAAAGTGATAATTATTTTATGATTATAATTCTAGATATGTTGAAATAATTAACTCTTAGACCAATAGTAAACCAACTAAATTCATTTGTGAAACATAAGTCAAATATCATTGAAACCCCAAACATAATATTAATTAATTAATTAATTATATATAAAATGGTAATAATTGAAATAAAATGAATATTAAACATTAAAAAGGTTCCTAATAAAGTAAAAAAATTAACATAATTTTAATATTTAGTATGATAAATAACGTATGTGACAAGTTAGAGTCAAGGTAAGGGATATTATCTCAATTTTCCTTTATTGAGGAATATTTTGTAATTATTTACCTAATTTCATTAATATGGTGTAAATACTATGAATTTTACATGTAATATCATGAATCCTTCATACATCATGGTATTTTAAGTTTCAATTTTAATTATTTATTCCAAGGGGATTTTATATGGAAGTTACCAATTGGAAATTAATTTCATAACTCAAGATATTTTCATTGGGTTATATTATTTTGTTTTATTCCTTCGATATTCTAAGATTATGTGTATAATGACATTTAATTATAATAGTTTTTATTTAAAATTTATATATGTGGATTTAAATTCAATACACATAATATATTAATTGTTAAATTCTCACTTCAATGTTATATCCTTTTTAAAGGTTTATTTCATAATCACATTTTAACTGGGATTATTTTTTCTAGAACTTCCATTGAAGGAAACTATTTTATCATTGGACAAAAAACCCATTTCAATAAATTTAACTATTCTTATTACTTATATTTTTAAGTAATAATTCCATTTTCCAACTCTTGGGTAATTAAAATGATTGTGTAAATGTTATAAGTGGAAGCAGACTACAATTATATCTTTGGTAGAGAATCCATTTTATTCCGAAACAATGTATTCTAAAGCTGTTTTCAAAATTTTTTTACTCTAAAAAATTATTTATTTTAACCAATTTTTCAGTTTTTTATAATTTTTTAAAGGAATATTTTTGTTATTTTCTTAACAATGAACATTTCTTTTTTCTTTTCTGAAAAGTTGAGTGGAATTCTTTTTTTAATTTGTATGACATGTGTAGAATTTACTTCTATCATTAAATATAAATGTTTTAATGAATACATTATATGTTTCAGTGGTTATTTTCAAAGAAAATTATTTTAAACATCATTTTTGAAGCATTAGTTTTAATATGTTATTTTCAAAATCAATATGATATTTTCCTCAAGAATGTTTTTAAAATTATTTCAATCCATTAATGACATAAACTGTTTATTTTACATTTACTTAAATTGGGATATTTTATATTGATACCATCATTATTCTTTATCCGGAACATTTATGATCATTTTCACCAAATAATGTATTATCATTTACTTTCTTAATTCATTTTTGTAGTCATTAACATTTCCTTTAAATTTTAAGTTTCCTATTATCAATGGAAATTAAACTCCCTCTAAATATCTATAATTTTTTTATCATGGTTATTTTGTATTGATTAAACAATATATCATTTCTACATATGGATTAATACATTGAAGGTTATTTTTTTTATCTAGGGAAATGTTGATATAACCATATTTTTTTCAATATAAATATTTTTGATGATAAATCACATTGTTCAAAAATTAAATCTATATTCAATATATGTGGAATTATTTGGACATATAGTAAAGGGTGGGTCCTAGTTATAGATATCCCCTCGATGCATCAGTAGTATCATAAGGAAAATTAGTTAGCCAGTATTTAATGGGTTTTAACCTATACTTCTAAACTATCTTGTGAATGGTCAGGAAAATATAGGTTTCATGTTTAAGAGAACATGTCATCCAATTATTAATAATTTACTTCATGAAGAATTTTGTTATTATTTATGTATGATATTTTCTAAATGATATTATCCCTATATGCTTTTCATTACTAGTTCCTTGATTAAATGGGATATGTTTGTAGTTTCATTACATATTTATTATTTCTTATCTTATTATCTATGATATTTTTGTAATGATATTATTTTTGGATGAATTTAATTGTTAGTTATTTATTAAATAGAATGTGTTGCAGATATTTTCCTTCACATATTGATTATTCGACATCTATTCAGGATATTCATGTTATTTAAATGGTCTGAGTGTTTAATTATTTACCTTTCCATATTGATTTTTCTTTATCTATTCATGGTTGTAAATTTATTTTAATGCATGTGTGTTTAGTTATTTTAATTTCTATATTGATTATTCTCTATCTATTCATGATAGTCATGTTATCTAAATAGAATTTATGTTCAATTATTTACCTCTATATACTTTTTCCCCATATTTTTCATAATAGTTATGTTATTTAAATGAACTATATATGTTTAGTTAATTACAATTACATATTTATTATGATTATTGATTCATTATATCTACCACTATACTTAAACCTTAATGAGAATTTTAGATCACCCTTATTGTTTTCCTTTATAAAAAATCCATGACATGTACTATGATTGATATTCAGTGATATTCTAGAGAAAATAATGTTATTCTTGAAAAATGTTATGTTAGAGTTTTTGTTTTAAAATGAAATTTAGGAATCGTGTTTGTATCCAGTTTACGATGACTACAAAACTATTATTTCCTTGTGGATTAGATTCTAGCTATCTTATTCCAAATTAACAAGGGAGACACTGGATCCTAGAAATTGGGGTTGGGGGAAACACAATTTGTATGAGAGTAAGTTTAGTAGAAACCCTAGAACATGATTTAAGAAGACATATATTAGGATCATAACCCTATAATAGAATTTTATGATAAGTATATATAGACATCCTAATGTTTTGGTAATGTTGAGATTATGTGATTTTCCCAGAAGTACATCCTTCTCTGGGAACTAAAAGTGGAAATGGTTCTTGGAGAGATATACCCATGTGTAATAAAACTTAAGAAGGCACATTAGGATTGAATCGAGTGTTACTTAGTACATAAAAATGGAAAAAATGCACCTAGTTTGACACTCTTAGGTGATATGCATATAATAATTAACATTTTCATTACAAACTATTATGATTTATTTGAATAGATGATGTCAATGAATTAGTTAGGTTTAATCCATGGTGTATTAGATTAAGACAGGTTCCATTTTTAAAAATTATGTAAATGATTATATGTTTTCCCTCTAATTATTTTTTCCCACACTATATGTTTGGGTTTTACTCAGTGGATGGAATATAAAGGAATTATGTTAAAATTTAACATGAAGGAAAATATGGTAATTGTGAGAAACCAAATGGGATGATTAATGGAGTAAAATACATCATGGTTATACTGAATCACTTATCCAAATGATCGATAAACAACATGTACCTTATCAACGTCATAGAATCAGCAAAGAATATAAGGATAGAGTTCTATATGATCTCAAGTGGTGGAGACCATTGAAGTAATAAGGATCAATTTCCTTTATGTCATAAATATGGAAAGAGACACACAAAAAAATTTTATCGAAGGATTTGGGAAATATTTTTTTTGGGGAAAATAATGGAAGTAGCGTTCATGCGTACGTACGACCTACCATATCCATGAACGGTGCATTTAATTTTTTATATCAAAATGTTATTTAATAGTATAAAATGTATATATAATGGATATATATTATATTTAAATCATTAATAACATTTTGGAGATGATGTAATTATAACTACATGGGCAATTATTTTCAAACAAGTTCATTTTTGACTCATGTACCGAACATCGACAAAATGTATGATATGAACTCACTTAATTAACTAATTATTATAACATGATATGGATTGAATAATAAACTTTAAATTAAGTCCTTAAGCAATTATAAATTGAACTAATTTTGTTATTCAGTAATATATAGAAACGAAAAAGACAAGTCAGACTTGATGTAATGAATTTCTTATCTCACTTTTAATTCCATGAGATTTCCATTGTTCGGCACTTATTTATTGCATGTAGTGTATTGTATACTGAAATTTGATATATATTATCATGATTTATTTATATTCATGGTATTCTGTTATGTATTTGTTTATTATTATCTTTTGGTCATACGACTCGATTTATTACAACAAGGTAAAAGGTTTTTATCTCACTTTTTATTCCTGTGAGATTCATGATATATTTACCACTATCTCTTTTGAGTGGTGTATGTACTGCCCATTATTATACTCTTTGAGTAATATACATCCATTTATGCATATTTAAATCATCATTTTATGGTCCTTCTTTCATGGGGTGTATGTTTCGTAGGTTACCAAATCGGTAAGGGAACCTTTCACCCTCTTCTTTTAAAAAAAGACTTCTTCTTGTTAGGTCTTTTAATTTACATATTATTATGTTGGGATATGTTATTATATATCATTATTGTAGTAAATTTTATTTCCAAGTGATGAGATACCATTTTTATCTCTCATCAACTCATTTTCTAAATTTTAAAGTGACGCCGTTAGGCTATCAAATTTCTATAAGGGAACTTCTTAGCCCAATTTCAATTCTTTGGGTTAAACCTCTACTTATTGATTATGTCATGATATGAATATGTGTGGATGACCTCTGATTGTTTTACACTTAATATCGGCTTATATTGGGTGTATTTATATTTTTCACACATAATAATTTAATTGATTTATCCTCAATCTAAGGATACCATCTTTGTATGAGACTTCATCTCAAAATACTTTCATTGAGGCATATTTTTATTTCTACACGACTTTATTTTATATGGTGTATAAAACCCTTTTGAATTTTCATTTCATTCAAAGGGAATCTTTTCTCTAAGAAGTGTTTTACTAAATGACAAAAACGAATGTTTCTTTTTTTTACGTAAGCGGTGACAACGACCTTTTCCGCCACCGTGAATATTATTTGATCTATGGATTAGTTAACAAACCGTAATGTTTTCAAAAGAAAAATAAATAATATATACTTTTTTTACGTATTTTGGTATTAAATATGGTTTTTAGAATGGATTTATTATTTCAATATCTTAAAATGTTATATTGTTATTACAATATGGGGATGTTATCTTTCCTTTATGCTTAAGTTGTGTGTTATGATTATGTTATGGTTATTGGCCATTGTTACATATTCGGGTGGTTCCATGATAAAACTAGGGTGGTTGAGCCCAAGATAGATCTCCAATGCATTGGGTAATGCGAAAGAGTTAAACGCTAAGGTTTCTCCAAAGATATTTAGGGAATATACTGTGATGGGTATTCCAAAAATAACCATGAGGTTTACTCCCTACGTAAGAATGTTATGAATGCCTCAAGTTAACTTTATGTCTTATGATTTCTATGAGTTATTCATAAAACTTATGATTTCATGAGGTATGTTAAAGTGAATATGTTTTATGAGTAAAGTATGATTTCATTGATTCTTATGTATACATGGACTAATGTTTTGTTTACATATTTTTATATCCCTTACTGAGCTTTTTATGCTCATCCCATGTTTTTGAAATGTTTTTCACAGGGCATAAAGTGGAATAGGGTCAAGGATGGGATAAAGGAAATGTCATGCTGTCTAAAACATGGAACTAGACATGACTCATTTGTTCAAGAGTTTTTATTTTGTGAAAAAAATTAAAACTGAGTAGATGTGTCTACTTTGTAATCATTGATATGTAATAGTTATGTCCTAATTCTCTAAAACTATAAAACTGAAAAGATCCTCAATTTGAATTATTCATTTAATTCAAGATTATGTAATGTTTTAATGCCGAGTCCTTATACCTAGGGCACTAGGTTCAACCATATTAAGAATAAAGAGAGGGGGTATGGTGTACCCAATTTAGGTCCATTGAGAACTTAGTGGTCTATTAGGAATCCTTGTAGGTATTAGAGATCTGAAGACCCAACAATGTTTGTTTAATATATGATCGGTGGTAAAATATGAACATGGTAAGGGCTGATCAGTTACCAAGTATGTTTTGGATGATTTTTAATGGATGTCTTTTAATTTTTACAAATATCCATCTTTTATCCAATACATTCTCATAATATAAACCAATCCCAACTACACATGTTTTTTGTATCCATTTTAGCTTTGAAGGGATCTGCAAATATCATTTCTTCTCTTTTAAGGTGATATTTTATACATTGGTGCAATTTTTATAAGGTTAACATAATGGATACACTATATGTCTCTTCTACTTGATCCTTCCCCATGGTTTATTCTAAATCACTAATTATAAAGGTTATGGATAATTTTTTTTATTTTTTTTTGTTAGGGAATTAATCCAATTATGTATGTTGGAGAGTGATATCTATTAAAATTATTGTAAATTGATATTATCATATTATTGATTTAATATATGGTTGTATGGCCTGATTTAGATGGAGTTTAATGTGTTTTTATATCATTATTTTTACTTGTGTAAAAATTTTATCAGTGAGTCAAGGTTGATGTAATTAACCCCTAAGAGGGTAGATTTTAGAGATGTTTCTTGGGTGTGATGAAGCCATCCACTATAATAGGGATTGATGTAGGGGTTTTCTCTTGGGTTAGTTAAGCCTCGTTTGAGTTGTATGCAGGATATTGTGGCATAGAATATGGGTATGGGAGATGAAATTGGAGAAATGTAAAGTTTTGTTATTATTAATAATGGATAGGTTGGGTGACCTATAGTATATGAGTTTATAATATGCAATATCTCACCCTTTTGAGTTCCTTGTGTATATGGTGCCCTGTCGGGGCTAGTGGTTGACACTATAGAATTGTGTGATAGCTTGGTTAATCCTCCATCGATAATATTTTGTATATAATGGGTGAGTTTGTGACCTAATAATTATTTATAGGATGGTGGATCATGATGAGGGTTAGTGACCATGTTATGAGTAAGAGTATAGTGACTTTTGATGTAGTGATTTAACAAAACCCTTAGTGAGAGGGCGTTTCTTTGAAATTATGGGTATAATGCCTCCCTGATGAAGATATTTCTAGAATTGGGATGGTGATGTGTGACATACATTAAGTGAGAGGGTTTTTATTGGGAAATAGATGTGGGAATATGACTTGAATGAGAAGGTCTTAGTCATTTTTTTAATTTTAATCATATTATAAGATGAATTTTTCTATGGTATTGAGCAGGAGAAGGTATGACCAGGGTCTATGTTAGTACATGATGACCTGATTCCTATGTATGATTGATTTTTTCCTTTTTTATATTCCGTGTAAAATCACATATATATTTTTCCCTTATTTTAACATCAAGATATTGTAGTCATATGGTTTATTACTCATACCCTACATGTGTTCTTTAATGCATGTGATGACACTATTTATAAGGATCCATCCTAGGGAAAGTGCCTCACACCCGAATGTTTAGTAGATGGATATCATCGAGGAAGTGTCGATTCCATGTCTTACTTGGATATTTTATTGTAGTGTCCCTTATTTCCTTTTCACTACTTGTTTATAGATTTATTTATGCACCATTTTTAGGGATAATTTTGATTGTTGTTGTATAAATGGCATGTATCTCATTTTTTATAACATGGGATGTTTATATCTTATTTTTTTCCAATAACAATTTCGTATGATTATTTATCGTTTACCACTTATTCTATTTATATAGTTCAAGGTTATATGATATTTAGGTCTTAGTCCACTCTTTGTGTGGTGCATGCCCTTTTTTAGTCACTAGGATATTACATATAGGGAGAAATGAACCATGAATTTTTGATGTCTTGCTCAGACCTAATGAATTGGATTGTGACATAAATTTTTATTACATGATACTATTTTCTTGAGATTTATTTTTTAGGTCTTGGTAGATCAGAGATAAGGTAGTTTTTAATTTAAAAGGATTTAATTCTTGTTAATAGATAATTCCTATATTGTAAATGTTTATATTTCTAGCGTAGTGGAACTAATTTTATTTTTTATTCTATTATAGTTTCATGTTTTTAATCATGTTATATTGTTAATGGATGATTTAGGTGTTTTCATATTTTCTAGGGTGGTGAGAGCATGTCTAGTAATGCATTATTACTTGGAACTTAGGTCCACATGACATGACCTTGTTTGTATATGATTTATATAAGGGTTAAGTTAGTTAAATCACAATAATAACGCATTAATTTTTTTTACAAAAATAAAATTTATATGGTATCTACTTAATTTAATTTAATTTTTACTATAATGACTTGTTATATATAAATATATATAATATGTAGACACATGTGTCATGGGATTAGGACTTGGGGAGAGTATTGGGTTGGTATGTATCGTGTCAATTGGGTAAAACCTAGGGTGTGCCTATTAGGTTTCTTTTATTTGATCCATCATGTCAAATGAATATATTTTTTTAAATAATTATAAAATTTAAAACAATTTCTTTATTTTTGTTTTAGAATCTCATAGAAATATTCAACCTCAATGAAATCACATAGTTTAATAATGACATTGGTCTAAGGATGCACCATTATTTAGATTTCTCCCATTTTTCCTATTGATGTTTAGGAGTGTAGAGTTGACTATACTACTATGGTTTTTAGGGGTTTAAGTACTTGATCACTTATAGAAAGGGGTGTTTTGTATCATTTATACTGGTGAATGAGGTGTACATTAGAGTAGAGATACCATAGTATAATTCATTAGGTACTTCTAGACGTAAAAAATTTTGGATTTCAAAGTTATATGAGGTATCTAGGATGTTGAGGATTAAATAAAGATTGTAGAGGGTAATTCTATGTCAGAAGAGATGACTGATGAGTAGAAGGTGAAACTAGAGAACTATATGCATCTTGGTCCTTTAAAAAGATTCTAGGGTGTTAAGTTTCAAGACCAAATTCATAAGCTATTGAAATTAAAGACCTTCAATGACCTCTTTTTTAATTAATTTTTTCTAAATTCACTGAATTTATGCTAGTTACTAAATTTCATGGAGATTTAGTAGGGGAATATTTTCACAATGAACTATTCTACCTATCTTATTGATTTTATATGATTTTTGAACATTATATATTTATCTTGGTTTATTTCTATTATAGTGGTGGGGATATGATATATAATGAGATGTTCTATTATGGAGAGAATTAGTTAGTTTAGGGAAGAGGTTGATCACATTATCCCATAAGAGTATTTTCCCCTTATATTCTATTAGTTTTGGTGAATAGGGAGATTTTATAGTGTGTTTACAATTCATCAACATGAGTTCCATGAATGTGGTGTAATTGGAAACTAAAAAAGGTTTTGTTTAATGATGTCTCAGTTGGGTTGAGTATGGGTGATGGGAGCCAAATTTTATCAAATTATTATATCATTTTCATTAGAATGTAATCCCCTAATTATTTTAAATCATGTGTAAATCATAAATTTTTGATTCTATGGTGAACTCTATAACTAATCTAATAAATGGATAAAATTAGTTTTTTTAGTTATTTCATTTAAGTTATTCATAAAAATACATAGAATGATTAATTTATGAGTTTAATTATTTATAGGATTTTAAATTTTACTTTTATTGTTTTTATTTATTTCTTACCTTATCTGATAAAGAATACTATTAAATATTTAATTTTCATGATTTATAGGAAAATAATAATGTTGTTAATGTAATTATTATTAAGGATGAGAATACCACTTTGTATTGGATCATATATCTTTTCCCAGGAGGATAAGGATTTTGGAATTTGCTAAATTTTTTTAGAGAACAATCGAAAGGCTTTTACAGACTCATCAAAAGCCTTTGATATTTCATGTAATAATTAACATACCTGTGAAAGATGTTAAATATGGGGGTTCATTATCTTGAGAATAAGAATTCAACATTGTGTGTAAAAAATTGTTGGTATGATCTTCATACTTTTCAAATGATCATAATTCTTCACGTCATCGTAAGGCTTAGTTTTTTTAAAAAAATTAACAATTTGAAATTAACATGGGACTTGAACCTGAGCCGTTGGCCACCACGTTAGAACTCATAAAATCATCCAAAGTCCACCATGTATATTGTAACCATGATTTGATTCTTCAAAAAGTCAAGATAGTGTAAATACAAGGTTCTTTTAAGGATAACATCCAAATGAAAGGATGATATCTAAATGAACATTGAACCCATCATTAAAGACTCATTTTAGTAGTAAAACATGAATCCCAAGAATTAAATTGGGCCTAGAGTTGAAAACCTGATGAACCAAGCCTGAATGAAAAGTTTTCTCTACTAATTCACAAGATTATAAAATCTAGTCACACATCATGTGAATCATCTAACTCCATTTAGCTGAACTCATCTTCCACTGTGCCCAAAAAATAGTTGAGAAAATTTACTTTTATTATTAGAAAATACATATGAAATTCAATAACTATAAGTAAATTCTTCAATAATATGATTCATGTGGTACACATCTATAAAAATGACAACCCTCATCATAGACTTGTGGAATCCATCTAAATTTAAAAATGGAGCTCACTACATGACACCAAATTTCCTAGAGAAGGAGAAAGAACACTATAAATTATTATAAATTTATTTCCCCACTCCCATTTGAGAATATTTGTACCATTATTGTTTGTCTTGGTCATAATTATAGTTAGTAATTAATACAATTAGTTCAAAAATTTGAATTCTTATTTCAATCTATTCATTATTTTGTGTTGTGAAATTATCTTCTGCTCTAATTTACTCATGTTTAGTTATCTCTGTGATGTGTACGTGATCTCAAGATTCATGATGAAAAAGTACTAATCCATTATGGGTTTCACATGGGGAATCAGTATAACACTATTGAATATATATGTTTTATTTAAATATTATTTTCTTAATTTAGTGGGTCAATAAAGGAAGAGAGTGGGGATGACAATCATCACTGTATTTTTCTATATATGCGGCTATATTATTTCAATATTCGGTAACTTAATAATTTTCTTATTTTGGTTCACTCACCATACTAGTGGAGGTGTTTTAATTGAGAGAATTAATGGAATGTGATCACTATTATATGGGTTGAATAGGTTTGAGTCTTAATTGAGGAGTGTTATTACCTAAATCCCTAAGGAGGATAAGCGTGTTACTAGTTCTCTTAAGGATCCATGGGTATACATGAAGGTTTCAGGTGCATTAGAAACGTGGTTGGGACGACACCCAACATTGATTTTTTAAAGGATCGATGATTATTCTAGGATCAATACAACGATGAACACCAGTATCCATAGAATAGAATCAATGATTTAGATTAAGAAAGAAGAGGCCCAAAACCTTTAGAGAGGATATTTTACATCATGTTTAAAATTAATTTAATTAATTTTATAAAGAAAATAATACCTAGATATTTGGTATTTTCTTTGTTGATGATGTTGATCGTTTAGAATGACCCTTCCAGATTATCTTATTGCGCTTGCAAGGATCCAAACTAGAATCCCTCTATCGGTGATCCACATGTGCTCCGATGGCCTCTGATCGACACCACTCATTCTCCAGGTGCTAGAACGAGGAAGAAAGTGTCTTGTGTCAGTTTTTCTTGATCAATTGTTCTTCGTCCTTGAATAACTTATCTCATTCTTGAGAGGGAATGGTATATGATTCTAGAGAGAAATTGTTTAGCTCAATAATTCTCAATTCATTGGGTGTGAAGTTCGAAACATGGCACAATAGATGTATGTGTCTATTTATTGACATAGGGATTTAGTTACAATATTTTGTTTTGTAACGTAACTAAATACATTTATAACCTTAGTGTAAACCCATTCTATTAATAATAAAAACGTTTCATTATTTATGGTGTGCCAAATTGAGAAAAATGGAATTGTAAATAAAATTCCAATACATAAAATAATAGTAGCGTTATTTTAATTTGTTCCAACTAGTTAAATAATTATTTATAATCATGAAAATAATTATCTTACTAATAGACCAAAATTGGTCCTCTATAACTCTTCTTCTATTTATTGAACTCTTGAATGAATAAACAAACAATTTATTCTCATAAATAAATATTTTATTGACAAACTAGTAAATAAATATTTGTTAAATGTTCAATAAAATTAATAAATATATTCTACCCACAATCTTCTGAATAAATATTTATTTAATTTATGTAATAATTTTATATTGAATAAAATTATTCCATTGTATTGAGAATAATATTTATTAATTAAATTCAAATAGAATTTAACAAAGACCACCAGAAACACTTAGTGTGTGACCCTCTAGGATTCTTTCTAATTTCCATTTGGCGGGCTTTCCTAAATTCCAAGAGTACTGTCTAGAAATGTGTCGAGGCATGCAAGAGAAAAACTTAAAGACACAACAACATCCACATATGAATGCTCATTGTGTAATATAATCCCTTTGTCGTAATATCTAATCAAGAAGGTTTCATGATAGTGTCATCAATATTTATACTTGATATGATGTTTTTCGACTACCTGAAGTAATATCATTATTACACCATGTCCGTGGAATTTTGCATGATGGTTATATTTCAATCAAAGGGACGAGATATAAACTTACATAAATGGAATGGCAAAATCCTTAACCAACTTATCCATTAATAATATTCCACTCGCGACTCACCCAATGTACCATACTTCCCTCTACATAAAAATTTTCATTAGTAAATCAAAGTGCACGAGTCGTGACATGTATTAATGATAATCTTAAAGTCTATGGATCATTACAAACACTCACAGATAGAAATATCCGATGACACCAAAACATGAGGAATTCCAACTGACGGGTCTGTTATCATAATCTCATATCTTGGATATTACTAAGTGAGAACTTCATGAGGGGAAGTATCATCCTCTTAAAAGTACTCACACCTAATGGTATGCATGCTATGTGTCCCATAAAAGTATTCCATATAACCATAGAATAATATTTATGGGTATTGTTATATCATTTCAAGGTTCTCATCATAACAGGGAACTTCCATGAACTTATTAATTCAAAAAATATACTACGACATTATTACATAATAGTTGTGCATAACAATGAAAAATAGATAATAATATGTTTAATATTTAAATACATTAAATATCCATGTAATAAAAGTACAACCAGTTGGTTCTAGGACACCAACTCTTAAAACTCCCACTTGGAAAAGAGACAACTACCTATGACTTTTAGTCCACTAGACCTCACATGGTGATCATGTTTCTACCGAGTCAAGGCTTTAGTCAAGGGGTCGACCACGTTGCCTTTTGTGGAAATACTGGTCACTAAAACTACACCTCTCTAAGAAAAATCCCTCAATATATGATACTTATTAAGTATGTGCTTCGTACACTAATGTGACCTTGGATATTTTGCGAGAGCCATCGCTGCTATATTATCACAGTATAGTGTGATGAGAACTTCTCTGCTATGTATCACATCCATCTCCTGGATGTAGATTCGCATCCAAACTTATTATTTAGCTTCCGCTGAAGCTGCGATATACTTGGAATATGCTATAAAATATGTGACCACACTATCCTTTGAGCTCTTCCAGCTCACTGCATCTCCATTCAAAGTGAAGATGTATCTCATTTGTGACTTCATGTCATCTTGATTAGTCTAGAATCTAGCATCTGCATATCCCCTAATGACTAGTTCCTCATCTCCTCCATAAACCAGGAATATATGCTTAGTAAACCTTAGATACTTTAGGATAGTCTTGACTACCATCCAATGTCGGTCACCTGGGTCATCTTGATATCTTCCTACTACACTCAAGACATAGGCGACATCTAGCCTAATACATAGCATGTAATATATAACTGACCCAATAACTAAGGCATATAGAGTAATTTCCATTATATTTATTTCCTCATGTGTCTGAGGAAACATTTTATTGGAATGATGAATTACATGTGGTTCTGGAAACAATCCCCTCTTATATTGTTGCATACTGAATATCTTCACTATATTATAAATATATGTACTTTGAATTAGGCACAACAATCTCTTGGATCTATCACGATGGATCTTGATCCCAAGAATATACACTTCCTTGCCCAAGTCTTTTATGAAGAAGAAATGATTCAACAAGGAATTAACAGATTGTAAGACTAGTATCCCATTTCCAAATGGTAATATGTCATCAACATATACTATTAGGAAAAAAACTGCAGTCCCCCTAAACCGTTTGCAGACATAATGCTCATATTCATTCTTGATAAAACAAAATTTCGTTATGGCTTCATCATAACACATGTTCCATGACATGAAAGATTGATTTAATCCATAAATGGATTTTTGCAACTTCCATACCTTATTGGAATTCTTTGGAGTCATAAACCCTTCTGGTTGGGTCATGTAGACATCTTCCATAAGGTTACCATTAAGGAAGGCTGTTTTGACATCCATTTACCAAATCTCATAGTCGTGGTAAGCGGCAATGGACAATAGAATTTTGATGAATTTCAGCACTGAAAATGGTGAAAAGGTTTCGTATTAGTCAATGCCTTGACGCTGTTTGAACCCTTTTACAACCAGTCATGCCTTATAGGTACTAACTTGTCCTTCCATGTTTAGTTTTTTATTGAATACTCATTTTTAGCCAACAGGAATTACATCAACTAGAGGATCTAGCAAAATCCACACTTGGTTTTGGAACATGGATTCCATTTCATAATTCACGGCTTCTTTCCACTTGGCAACATCTGTGCCACTTACTGATTCCTTGTAAGTTAGAGGATCATTATTATCAACTAATAATGAGTCACCATCATCAATAACTATAAAACCACACTATTTCAGTTCTATAACCTCTCTTATACTCCTATGCATCTCTTGGGTATCTGGAACAATTATTTCTTCCACGAGGATTTGGGGAATCTATTCCTGTAACAACTCTTATGTACCTTGAGCCTCAACATCATCAAAGTCTATCTTGCTCCCACTACCTCTTTTGGAGACATGCTCCCTCTCAAGGAATATGACATGTCTTTCCACTATAACCTTTTTTCTGAGGTGTTGTATAGGTAATATCCTATTGTTTCCTTAGGGTATCCTATAAAGGTACACATTGTACCTCAGGGTACGAGTTTGTTACCTAAAGAGGCCTTAACAAAGGCATCACTTCCCCACACGTGTAAATTTGATAATATGGATTTCATTCCACTCAAGAACTCATATAGAATACCATTTTTCGATTTAGTTGGTACTTGGTTTAGTATGTGCACTGTGGTTTGTAATGAATATCCCCAAAAGGATAATGGAAGACTAACATGACTCATCATTGATCTCACTATGTCCAATAGGGTGCAATTCCTCTTTTCGCTCACACCATTCCACTTGGGTGTGTATGGGGTAGTGAGTTCGGATAGGATCCCAAACTTTCATAAGTACACTACTAAAAAAATGACTTATATCCACATGTCTATAGCTATTGTTTAATTGGGCTGTGGCTATAGGGTGAGATATAGCCATAATTATTTTAAAAACCTGGCATTAGATTAAATATAGCCATAGAACAAAACAACCTTCGGCAATAGATCCTCAATTCTTTTACCATATCTCGCGTATTTACTCTCCTACACACGATCCATGCACTCGAAACTTTCTCCCACGGCCGATCATCCCTCTCCCTCAGGCTCCTCCATACCCGTCATCATGCTCGTCCCTCTCCCTCCTCTGCCGCCACCTCCAGCCGCTCCACCTCGGGCCGCTCCGCCTCCAGCAGCTCCTCCTCCAGCCGCTCCACCTCAAGCCGCTCCTCCTCGGGCTCCTCCATACCCATCATCCCGCTCGCACCTACCTCTTCTATGAATCCCAACCTTATACCATAGGGTTCAGGAAATACCATTCTATCCTGGTCTCCTCGCTGCTCTCCATTCCTTTACTGTGTCTACCTCCACCCGTGATCCCGACTTCTACCATGCGGTTCCTGCATCGCGTCACTCCCGATTTCACCCTCACTACGACCATTCACTAATGTGAAACTTCTCATCATGGTAATATATAGGTATTGTGGTTCTCTTCTATTGCACATCATACAAAATTCGTTTGAATATTTTAACCATAATTATTTGGATTCCATTACTGGTTCAATAGTGGGCTTCACATTATCTTCTATTAGTATATTATGTATAAAAATGGAAGGAATTATTCATTATTTTTTCTAATATAGTTTATCCAGTGGATATATTGTTATTATTTAGCGTGCATCCTAAACTGTCTATTTTATTATTTAATCTCTAATTTAGATGACCCGATCATAGGCTATGTCTCATTGTCTCCCATATATTTATAATTCAATTTTAGTGGAAATTTATTCAAATAAAATCTTGATGGATTATGGTCTGATAGTTTCCTAACTAATTTCTCTTCATGAAACTCATCCCTTAAATACCCAAATGTATGTTTGACACAGTAATCAATATTGATCAACACACTCTTCAATTTTATCAGGTGGGTATTTTATACCATTAATGAGTTTATATATTCTTGATCCTTCAATGTTTAACTAATTTAGTAGATTATTTTATACATCCTTATCAATCACATCAAATATTAAATAATCAACCAATTTACATGGATGTTTCACATCCCTCAATACGTTTTGTATCTATTTATCTTCTCTAGCTTGAAAAGTTAGCATTCCTTGTACAACATCTATCAAGAAACCTCAAGTAGCTAGGAAATGTCTTACAAGGATGATGGGTACTTCCCTATCAATTTTCTTGTCTGAGAATAGAAAATCACCTAGTATTATAATCTTTTAAAATATCTCTTGTAAGTATTCAATCACTCTTATCAGGTAAGTGATGGATCTATTTACTAATTGTAAATCCACTATTATGTGATCAATATCTCCCATATCAAATTTCTTATTAACTACAAAATGGATTAAATTAATTTTGGATACCAAATATACTTGACAAGTAAATGTTATTTTCCTTTCAAAATCATAGGTAATTCTGAAACTATGAGGATCCTTAGGCTTTAATGGGATATTCTGTTGAATTAAAACACATTATTTTTATATAAATTGAAGAATATAAAATTATTCAGGACTCCTCTTATTTGCGATAATGTTCTTATTTAACTAATTATTTTTTAGAATATTGGAATTTATTTCTTAAAATGGAATAACAAATTTAACATTTTAAATAATTTCAATAAAACATAAGTAGTATTTATCTCTATTAATATCAAGTTCTCTGCCTCTTTCGGAAAATTGTGTAGGTGGCTTATAATACTTGAAATCTCTGTTATCTAGCTTGAACATAAATCTCCTATAGATTCATTCATTCCAAATTCTTATTTATCAACATCTTCATTATATTGTTGCTTAAATTTTTCATTACTTTCATATCATTTTTTGACAGTTTTCTTCCTACTATCTGGCATCTAATTTATTTTTTAGTCTCTTTTTCATCCTTTCCATAGACTATTTATCCTCCTCTTCTGGTAATTTACATGAATCCATATATTTAATTTTCCCCAATTGTATTAGGATTCTTCCCCTTATATATCATTGTGTTTTTCGGTGCAATCCACCCCACTTTCATTTTTAGATTATAGATGCTTGAATGACTACCTTTAATTAACTAATTAGGACTTAAGAATATTTGATTTTGTACATTTCATAAAATCATTATTGATTTGATTATTTTCAATCTCGTATATCTTTTTTAATGTATTCTAAGTCCCTAGATCCTCTTGGGATGAATTTCAAGATTGATTCCCTTATATGTTATCTTGAATCCTTTATTGGCTTTATTATTTCCCATTGACTACAGATGGATGAACTTGTTTAAGATAACCTTACTCCTTCCAAGAAATATTTGGATATTTATACCCTCAGTGGTTATAGATGTTTAAAAATGGATTATATCTCACTTAATTTGTCATGTAGTTACCCTTGTAATATAATTCCTCAATTTGGTCTAGTGGTGAAGTTGTTTCTAGAATGTAAATATTCATGAAATTAATGGAACTGTGACTAAACATTATATAGTTGATGAATTCCACATTGTTTCCTTATGAATTTGATATGAGAATTAGAAATTATTTTCATTCAATTCTATAATTTGGGGGCTCAAATCAACTATCACTAAAACTTTATTAGAAATATCACTATACCTATGATTCTATTTTAATTCAAGTTCATGTAGATGATATTGTAAATGTATTTGAGTTCCTTTACTGTTTTATCACTATAATAGCCTCCTATAACAGAATCAATAAGGCTCTAACCTATTACATTAAATATTTCATTAAATAATTTCATTAACAGTGAGTGAGAAAACTGAAGAGGTAATTTTTAGTAATTGTCATGGAATCGTTCCCAATGCTATTGGAATTTTTGTTATTGTTTTTGTACAAAAACTGATATTTTAGTTCACAAGTAAATGGTTAGTTATATAGGGTAAAATATCCTGGTAAATAAAATTTATATGACTTCTAATGTTTTGTAATAGTAATATTCCTTTGGAAACAACACATTTCTTTCTTATTAGTTCATTATTTTGGAATACACCATAATATATATAAATCAATTGATACTCCATTGAGTTGGAGATACAAGAAAGTTATTGTGAAATATATGATGAATGATAAGTAAACCTCTAATGGAACCCATTTAATGGTAGGAAAGTACTACACATGATGGTAGTTTAACACATAGTTCCTCTCATTTGGTGAATTTATAATTCTTTATGGGTTTGAAATGTCTGGTCTCCTCTCCATTATAGAACTCCCTATCTATGTTTTATTCTCTTATTTTATACCTCAACATGGTTCTCATCAAAGTTGGTGATCACTCCACATAGTAAAGTGTGGTTAAAATTATTACACATGTAAAACAACACAAAATCACCCCCTTAAACTACACTAACCTTGCTCCGATGACCATAATTTCTCAAATCGGGACTTGTTTCCATCTATAAAACTCTTTAATATATTACCTAGTTTATTTTGTTTGGAATGTACAAGGATTCCCTTCATCCCCACAAGATGTCCATATACTCCATGTGTCTTTAAAGATCAAAAATATCTTCTGTTACGTTTTAAATATTCCCTCTTCAGTAGGCATAAAATATCACTCAAAATTGTTTTTTGATTACTCACAATCTATATGAAGCCATATCTTCCCGTGGAATGAAAAAACATAAGTATTTATTTAACTGGAGACCTAAACCTCCATTGTGTTCCAATACTATCTATGTTAAGTCCATAGACGGTTCCAAAAATGTGGTGTTGTATTAAGAATTTTCATAAATACACCACTTGTTGGTGTTCATAGCCTTCATGGAATACAATGATACATTGTAATTCATTCACTATTCAAGGAAGTTGATATATATTTACTTGACATTTTCCATCCCTTAAATTGTGTATCCTTGGAATTTGGTTGATATCACCAGTTGGATCACCTGAATTTTCAAATCCATTGAAAATAGAGAATGGAAACATCTAATAAAAATAAAAAGTTTCATTGTCTCAACTTTCCATGAAATTGGAATTGATTTTTTTAAGTTGTCTTAAGAAAAAATGCTCCTAACATTGCATATAAAAAATACTGTTTTGGTTCACATGAATTTGAATGCATTCGGTGTGGGCATTCTTCACTGTTATAAATATTGGTGTCATATAACATTTCCATTAGATATTATTCCATAAAGTTGATGCATGAAACATTCCTTATCTATTTTTTATGAAAATATTTCAAATTTTTTTTTAGACATGTTTAATTTATCACATTGCAATGTAGGGAAACATTAAAATGCATTCACTGTATTGGGAGAAGATACTTTACAATGTTATCCTTATAATTATTTTGGGTTCTTTTATAGCCTATGTAGCATAATATCTTAGTCTTGATCCTCCAAATATAAACTATTTGGATTCCGTTACTTGTTCCTTGGTTATAGAGTGTTTTTCTAGTAGTGACAAAGGTCATTCAATGTAGTTTATGATATCCTATTGTATTCAGAGATTCAAGGGATTTGGTTAAGAACTGTTACAACTACTTGAGAATAATAAATATAGGGAGTAGATAGGATATGCCATATTTAGGGATACTAGAAGTCAATATCTTTTATGTATGGGTCTTGGACTTCATTATCCCTTTTACTAAATATCATGGGAGCGAGTGTATAATTTTCTCAATAGACTATGTGTCAATTTGGAATGAATCTATTTCATTACTAGATAGTATGGGTTCATATATAATGATTGTTTTAGAAAATAAAACTTTTATAGATATGCAGTTCCTATAACTATAATGAATGATAATGGTTTCCAATTTAGAAATATCATTTTTAGAGAAATAATGAAAAAATTAGGATGCAAACACAAGAATGTGTGGCCATTGCCAGTACTAGCCATTGCTTCCTGTGAGCAAGGTCTTCATGGAGGGGGATGACTTTTGGTGTTTTTTTATAAATATTTTTGGTATTTATTTGAATTTTAATTTCATTTTCTATATACCCATCATAAAGTCTATGTGGCCATTTCCAGTTCTATCTATTACTTCCTGTGTATATTTTATTTAACATGTTGTGATCAGTAATAGTCAGATAAATTCCCAAATGCATGAACGTCATAACAAGTCACTTCAACATTGTTTTTTTATTTCATATTAAGGATATTGAAGTTGTCAAAGTTGTGTGCCCTCAACTAGCTATGAGAGTTTCTGGTGAAAGTGATATATGTAAAAAGGTTTTTTCTAAGTATAAGCATGCCTTAATTTTCATGTTAATTTTTTTAAACTCTCCTTATGTTTTAAATTTTAATTCTTTCACCTTCATGTTTTTTTTCATGTTCTATATAAAGTGGGATCATTACTAGAAAAATGATTTATGGCCACACACCTATTATTCCATGTTTTCCCCTTCTTTTGGTCATCAAATTCCCTCCACATAATAGTTGATTAATTAGGAATATATGTTTCTTGGATTTGAGGATCCACTTATTGATTTAGTGAGGAATAT
This sequence comes from Viscum album, assembly GCA_963277665.1. Taxonomy (NCBI): domain Eukaryota; kingdom Viridiplantae; phylum Streptophyta; class Magnoliopsida; order Santalales; family Viscaceae; genus Viscum; species Viscum album. Next base: position 784,564,705 of record OY728158.1, read on the forward strand.
CTAAAGACATACACATCTCTCTGTTTAGCCTCTTTAATAAAATGATCTGATGTCAATTGATCTAGTGCACTGGCTACTTCCCTCCTGGACGAGGTTTAAGGATTGATACATCAACTAGAAACCTAAATACATAATGATGAAGCCTCTCTGATTACAAGTAATGTCTTTCTGTTGATCCAATCAACTCTGAAAGTAGAAACTTCCTTGGAAAAACATATTGGCACTGGTTATAATCAATGTTGTTGTCCATATCAGTTCATCATAAAGTCAAAGATTGAACATCTAGATTCATATCTATGTTAATAAAAGAATAATTAAAAGAGTTTATAGGCCATGTCAGTTTAAAAAAATGAGTTGAAAAGAAGAAAATCACAATTTTTTTCAAGGAATAAATTCTATATAAAACGTTTCGAGAGGACGTGTCCCATAAGTTTTATGTGGACTCATGTAAATCATTTTCATAGGCAATGGTTCTATGTAAGTTTTTATGTAGTTACCTAGTGTATTTTGGAATTACCTCATAACAAAATAATATACAGTGACACTAGAAAAAAATTTATGAATAAATAGAGAGAATTCAAGGACCTTGTTCTGTTCAAAAAGTAGAGAATAAGGGGACCCTCCACACTATATATAGGGGGAAAATAACTATTCATATTCCACTTTATGATTTACATGAAAGCATTATGTAGAAGTATATATTTACCTCAATTTTCAATCCTCTTTATTCTAGTCAGATCCAATTATGATTGGGTAATTTTTTGGTTCTTGAAAAATTTGGAAACACTTTGACATGAAGATCTGTATAGAATAATTCCAATTTTTTTACTTTTTCATAAAAGGATCATTAAATGTGTAAAAAAATCAATGAAACTATAAAGAAATATCTTGATGTGTGCATTCTTTCTGTTCAGTTTGGACCCCTTCTTTTTGGTTGAAAGGATTCAGGTAGCTCAAGTGTCATTTAATGGAGAAAGGTAACACCCTCAGGCTATTACCAGTCTGCTTTATGGCCTTTGTTTTGTGGCGTCAATGCAGTGATACATGCTGCTGCACATCGATTTTATACAGTAGCCGTTTCATAAGTCCTCGAACAAACAGATACTAACATTTCTTATAATTACACCCCAACACACTTTTTTGAGAATTAATTTCATAAGGCATGATGTTTGAGAAATGACAGTATTTATGAGCATCTACTTAGTGAGAATGTATTTGGATATTACACCCCTCATGTATACTTTAATTTAAGTCTAAAGAGAGTTGGAAACCTCTTACAAAACATCTTTGGGTCCATGGGACTCCCATTAAAGATCCTTGTAGGCTGGACCATGTAAAACCATCATGAGACCCCCACCTCTTCTTACCCCATGGGACTCCTTCAACCAGTTATCCTTGAATAAACCAAGTTATATAAAGCCACCAAAATGTAAATTAAAACTTTACAACCAGCCATTCCTTCCTCTATAAATTCTAGATTCACCTAGATCCCCATGAATAATGATATATAAGAAAACAAAAGTCACTTTGGTGGCCTTCAACATATTTTAACAATGGGATCTCCATAAATTTTAAAAGTCAGTGGAATCAATTGACCAACTAGACCCACTATAAATATTTAGGGTGGTAACACTTATGAATTTGTAATTGTAACTATGATTTATCTAATATCAATTGAATTATCCAATTTTGGATTGCAATGTTCCTATTCTTCCATGAGTAAAAGAAACAAATATTGTTCTCTCATGGATATAAGGCTAAAATTATGAAGCATATAAATATCTTGTTTTTATTACTTGTTGGATTTTGATTCTGTTTGAGAAATTCATTTGGGATTTGTGAGCATTTGATAGTGAATGATTTGGTGTAGTGGTTAGGGTGTATTTTTCATCTTATTTATATAACATCATTATATAAGATCATATGGTTATGATAGTTTTAGAATTTGTTTTCCATGTGTTGAAGTTCTGATGGTTTTCTTCCAAATTTGTGGTTTCATGGATCCCAACAAGTGGTATCATATCTTGTTCTTCATCAAGGATCAATACTCTCAACATATTCTTATGGTAATATTCTTGACTCTATGATTTTTAATTTTAGTTGGAGTTAACTTCTTTTGATGGAATGGAATTATAAGAAGGAAATGTATCGATAAACAAGTTTGACAGGATGAACTTTGATTTTTGAAGGATGAAGATGGAGGATTATCTATTTTAGAGTGACTTTGAGTTTCGATTTAAAGGATTAAAACCATAATAATTTGATAAAGTGGAATAGGAATGTCTTGATAGGATGAAACTTGTAGTGATACATATATATTTAGAGAAAAATGTTTCCTATAACATCTGGGAGGTGAAAACCATAACAAAGTTAATGAAGGCTATAGTGGATATGTTTCAGAATCCAAAAAAAATGAAAAACAATGAATGATAAAAAGGTTATTTGGTATGATATATATGAAGGAAGACTAGTTTCTAATCATTTCAATGAATTCAAAATGATTTAGAGTCATCTCAAATCTATTAAAGTCAAATTTTCGTATGTTTTTTATTAATTTTTATTGCTTTCATTACTTATTTAATAATGGGATATGATGTTGAATTCCATAAGAAATTATTATAGAAATTCTAACTATGTGTTTGAATATGTTTACGATCGTATCCCAAATGAATATATTAGGTATAGGGAAGTCCAAACATTTTCTAAAACCATGCTAAATGCAAAAAAAAGATGATATTTTATTCCATGGAATGTTTAGAGGGAAAAATGTTAAATCAATGGAGGGTATTCAGGGTAAATTTGATGGTCTTTTACTTTTATGTTGGCATTTTGGGAAGAAAGGGAATCCAATAAAAGAATATAAAGATCACATGGTGAATTTAGGAAGGGATGCTTCAAGAATTTCAAGTTTTACAGAGCTTATACTTATGCTTCTAGAAATACTAAAATACACACATTATCATATATTGTAATATAATTTTTTTAACACTATTCCTATGTGTTGCATTATAATAACATTCTTAACATGAAAAGTATAGATAGTTGTGTATGAAACAATCTCCATGATATTCATATATGTATAATTTATACAATTGAATCATGTTTTATCTATTAATGACATTATCGTTTTCTTGTAGAGATATTTGTTGCTATACTTCGATAATGATTCAGTACAAGTTACCCATTAGAGTAATTTATTTTTAACATGTCAACCATGTTCTTTATATTTTTTTAGGTATGTTACATTCATGGATTATATATTTATCACATCTCTGAATCATTTTTGACTTATTAAAAACAATATTTGTTTAGGAGATGACATGCCAATAAATTTTCTAGCATCATGCTTCAATGATGAATTATAGTGACATGAATTCATCACACTACAATAGTCTATAATTCATAGAAGCCTTCAGTAATAAAATTTCATGGCACTCCTTCAGTCCATTTGGGGATACGTGGGATAGTGTTTTTGATGGGGGTCATTTGGATCATTGTGCTATGAGCTTCTAATTATGTGTGTTTGTTTTACTCTATTTTATTTTTCTATCTTGGTTTTGGTTTCTGAAACTAGTGATGTATTGCATCTTTTGATAGTGTCTAGAGCTATAAATATCAATGTATCTGTTAACTAGAATCATTCCATGTTGTGGTTGTGCATGAGTCTTTCTTAGATATCTTCAAATGGATGATTGTGTTGTCTTAATCTATTGTAATTCAGGGTAGCAGTACAATAAGAGTATTGGTATGAGTAGATTCATTGATGGTTATGAAATCTTTAAGACCAAGGTGGAGGATCAAATGATGATTCTGGAAGGGATAAGGGAAGCGGTAGAGGCAGGGAGGTAGGGAGAAGGGCGGAGGCTGGGAGTAGGGCGGAGGTAGGAGGGAGTAGGGAGCAGTGGTTGAGCATGGAGTAGGGAGCATGGAGCAGGGAGTCGGGTGGAGGTAGCAGGGAGTAGTGAGTAGTGGTTGAGCATGAGCAGGTAGTAAGGATCATGGAGCAGGGAGTAGGGTGGAGGCAGGGAGGTAGGGAGGAGGCAGGGGGCAGGGAGTAGCAGGCATGAAGCAGGGAGTAGCGGTGGTTGAACAGGGGTGCAGTAGAGTCATTTTTTTCTCTGGAAACAGATTGCAGATCTGACATTTTTTTTGGAAATGAATTTCAGAACAAGATTTTTTTACTACAAAATCATGGATACTATTGCATTATATCTGATTTTTTTCTGGAGACTCCATTATGTAGCCAGAGTTTATAACTGTGGAAATAAATTCATGTGGAAGAGTTTATGACCACACTTTCAAACTGTGGCTATATCTCTAGAGCCACAGTTTTGAACTGTGGCTGTTGGTCTATTAACAAGGTTTGAACCGTGGCTATAGTTCTATAGTGATGGTTTCAAACTTGGGCTATAGATTTTCCCATATAGCCACGCCAATAAGAGCCATGGTTGGTAAAACCATGGCTATTACCTATAGCCATGGTTTTGTGGTCTATAGCAACAGTTATAAACCGTGGATATATCCTTTTTTTCTTGTGGTGGTAATCAATGAAGTATTGATTAACATATTCTCCACCTCGGTCTGATCATAGTTTCTTAATATTTATACCAAGTTGGTTCTCAACTTCATTATAGTATTCTATGAACTTATCAAAATAATACTACTTATACCTCATTAAGTAGATATATCCATACCTACTAAAATCATTAGTAAAAGTTATGGAGTATGAGTACCCTCCCCTTGTATCAACTAAAAATTGCCCATACACATCAGTATGAACCAATTCGATATGTTCTTTAGCCCTGTCACCTTTCCCACTAAATTGGTCTTTGGTCATTTTTCATTGTAAACATGCATGACATATGCCAAGTGGTTTTAGTTCGAAAGAATATAAATATCCATCTTGATGTAACTTTGTGAATCATTTCACGTTTATATGACATATCTGGTGATTCCAATGTAGGGAGTGGTATGATTCATGTGAAGTATCATTGTTATCTACTTCCATTACTTGGTTTGTGTAGTCCAACATATAAAGACTATTTTATAAACGTGCCCCACCAAAACAAATTCTATCTTTGTAAAAGAAAAAAAATTCATTTCTAAACATGAAAAAAAATCCATATGTATCTAATATGGATACAAAAATAATGTTTTTAGTAACTTATGGAACATAATAAAAACCCTTTAACACCAAGATCATCCCAATTGGCAACGTGAGGTGGTAGTCCACAACATTTACAACAGCAAGTTTGGCTCCCTTGGTTTCTCGTAGATCTACCTCCCCCCGGTCAATCATTATGAATCTACTTGGTTCTTGTATTTGGATACACATGTGATCACCAAAATCTATATCTAATGAACAGTTTATAGAAGTAGATAGATTGCATTCAATAACAAACACACATGAAGCTTCCCCTTTCTTTTTAGTCAAGGTGTATTTCTTCTCCCAGTGGCCATTCTTTCCACATGAAAAACAAACATCCTCATATTCCCTTGCATCCCCTTTGATCTTCCTTTTCTTGTAAGGCCATGAATAAGCTTTGGTCTTAAATATATTTGCCTTACCTTTCCTCTTATTCACCACAAGGACATAAGGCTTTTCAGGCTTCATGTATTTGTCCACTTGGAGAACAAGGATAAGAAGATCAAATAGAGACTTCTCAATGTTTTTCATATTGAAATTGACAACAAAGTTAGAGATTATCTAAGGGAATGATGCGAGAATGAGATTGGTGCCCATTTCTTTGGGGAGTTTAAAGCCTAGAACCTCATGGTGCTCAATATAGCCAAAGATCTTGACTACATGAGGCCCAGCTGGGGCACCTTCTCCATGCATACTTTGAAAGAGTGCCTTAGATATCTCAAACCTTTCTTATCATTCTCTATCATAGTAAATACCACAAAGGTGATCAAGCATGATATAAGCATCCATGTTTTCATGAGACATCATGATATCATTAGACATTGATGATAACATCAAACATTGAACATAGACCGCATCATTCATATGTTTTTCATAGACTAGGAAGTCCCCATCACTCGCCTCTTTGGAAGGCAGTTTATGTAATGCTGACTCCAGCACGTAAGACTTCCATTCAGGGCATAAAATAACATGAAGGCATCTAATCCATTCCTAGAATTTACTACCAGTGAAGATGTTGTATTTATACATAATTGATCTCAAGGATAGTGTGGTTGATGAGACTATCATTTTTATTCTAAAATTAAAAGAGCATATTATCAGTACTTTCTTGATTACATTTTATGAGAAATAATAGATTTTATTAAGTCTCCCACTATTTTATCAAGTCCCAATGACCCTCACCACGAAACTTGGAATGTCCAGTTTCCATGTAATTTTAGTGTAGAGGATCCATATTCCCCTTCGAATAAACCCAACAGGGGTTGGTCAAGCTATTAAAAGGTATTTAGGTTGGCAGGTCTTTCCACACTATGGGCTTGAAACTCCTTGATCTATTGAGTAGACTCCCCAATCCTGAAATCATGACTTTGGATTTACTCATCTCTTTCCTCCAATATTACACTATGTCTAACAAGGGATACTCCTTTTTATGTAATATGGTTAAGTCAACCCAAAACCTTTTATAAGGGCTTCCTGTATAAAAGTAAGTGTCCCAACAAGGGTTAGTCAAACACATAGTTTTATTGAGTTTATCCCTTAATCAAGTAACAAAATGATTCTTCTGAATTAATATTTCATTCGAGGTATTTCTATCTCTTATTCATGAATTTCTTATTATAATTACCACATGATTATTAATATTAAGTGGAACTTACTTTAATTATTAACCATATCTTGATAATATTTACACATAAATCTTGTTTATTTTATTTCCATCTTGCATTCTATTTTAATTCATTAATTTTTTTATCATGACAACACATCTATAATGATAAACCATGAAACTAAAAGAAATAAAATAAAGGGAATGGTCATGTGCTTTTCTAATGGTTAGTTTATCTAGCAGTTGATAAACTAAACTAGAACTAGGGGAGAAACATCTTGAATATTTTGGGTTTGTGTTTATAGCTTTCTACCTATCCAACTATGTATCTCCTTGGATTGGTTTCATCTCAGTTCCATCTTGAATTGCCTCCACTAGCTTGGGTGTTCTATCTATTACATATTCCTTTCTTAACTCACATGTAGGTGGGGGGTAAAAATGTAGTTTTACATTAAAGAATCCTTGGACACGCATTCCCTACATATTAATGAGGAGAAGGAATGCATGCCAACAAATTTAATTTAAATAAATAAATTAAAAGAAACCATCCACATACAAAGGTCTTGGTCTAGCTCATGATCCTCCATACATCCAATGATATTTATGCATAAATAAAACTAGAATTCAATTCTTTAATTGTTTTGAAGATAAATCATGTTTGAATCAATTAATTATCATCGTTAATTAATCAATACTTTTATCATAAACCCTTTTCTAAATTTTCTTGAGTTTCTCATCCATAATAATTTTAAACAAATAAATTCATTTGAAATTATCTTTATACATAACTTGTAACTTGGAGGAAAACCAGTGAATTACTATTCATAACTACCCATTGAGTAGAAATGAACATTAAATAGATGTTCAATTAAAAATATATATAAATAACCCCTATCATGTGTTGTTCCTTATCTTTACGCTTAGACAATGGTATATGTCTATGGGGTTTATATAATATAATAATAAATTTTAATAAATCTATGTAATTTGGATGAGTAAATAGTGTGTAGTTCCAACTACACAGTGTGTACTATTTTTCACCATCCATACAAAGTACATGACCTAGGAAACGACATGTGAGTGTACTTCGGAAATCTTTGGAGTACACATCGTGTCTAGTGGGCCACACATCGTGTAGTTCCTCATTACACGGTCTCCAACCAGGCAAGCCGTGTACGGGGTACACGGTCTATCCCCAACCCGAAGGGACAACATATTGGGTTTAGTTAGCCACACGATGTGTAATTTGGAAACTACATGCTATCTGTTCCTAGTCAACACATAGAGTCATTAAGACTTAGACAAACTCCAATGACAAGGCTTGGTTTAGAGGACCAGTACGGTGATGAACTCCAATATCCATAGAATAGAATAAAAGATTTTGATAATGAAGGTAGAGGCTCGAAACCTTTAGAGAGGATTTTGTAAATCATGTTTATAAGTAATTTAATAAATTTCATAATGAAAATAATACATGGATCTTCAGTATTTTCTTCGTTGATGATGTTGATCATCCAGAATGACCCTTATGGAATATCTTGTTGCATTTGCAAGGATCCAAACTAGAATATCTCTAGTAGTGACCCACACGTGCTCTGATGGCATCAATAGACACCATTCATTCTCCATGTGCTAGCATGGAAAAGTGAGTGTCTTGTGCCAGTCGTTTTTGATTTCTTGTTCTTTAGACTTGAATAACATCTCTCTTTGTTAACTAGGGAGGGAATAAGATTTTGGAGAGAAATTATTTAGCTCAATAATTCTCAATTCACTGGCTGTGCGATTTGGTACATGGCACAATAGACGTTCATGTCTATTTATTTAAATGGGGCTTCAGTTAAAATATTTAATTATGTAACAGAAATTTAATACATTCATAACCTTATAGAAAACCCATACTATTAATTATAACACCGCACCATTATTTATGGTGTTCCAACTTGCATAAAATGGAATTATAAAAAAATTACACTTCAAAAATAATAGCAGCATTATATTAATTTGGGGAAACTAGTTAAATAATTATTTATCATCTTTCAAATAATTATTTTACTATCATAATAGCCTTGGTCCTCTCAAAATCCATACTTATTTATTGAACACCTGAATAAATAAATAAATAATTTATTCTCTTAAATAAATATTTTATTTACAATCTAGTAAATAAATATTTATTAATTGTTAAATAAAATAAATAAATATATTTCAACCACAATACGATGAATATATTTATTTAATTTATGAAATCATTTTAACATGAATAAAATTATTCCATTTTATTTTGAATAATATTTTTTATTTAAATTCAAATATAATTTAAATGAGACCACTAGAAACGCATAGTGTGTGAGCCTCTAGGATTCTTTCTCATTGGCATTATGTGGCCTTTCCTAAAGTACAAGAGTACTGTCTAGAAAAGGGTCAAGGAACCCAGGAGAAAAAATTAACATTCAAACAACATGATCCCCATACAAACACTCACTGTGTAATATAATCCCTTTTTTCACAATATCACATCAACCAAGTTTCATGATAGTGTCATCAACTTTTATGTTTGATACATCATTCATTGACTACCAAAAATAAACTCATCGTTACACCATGTACATGGAATTTTACGCGATGTTTCTATTTCAATCAAAGGACTGAGATACCAACTTCTATAAATGGAAGGGACAAATCCTTCCTCGAATTATCCATTAATAATATGCCACTCGTGACCCACCAAATGTACCATACTCCCTGCCAACTGTCCACGTGATAGTTTTCATCAGTAAATCAAAGACTGTGAGTCATGAAATGTATTAATGATAATATTAAAGTCTAAGGATCATTAAACATGATTTCAGATAGAAATATACGATGACCCAAAAACAAGAGGAATTCCTACTGGTGGGTCTGTTCTCATAATCTCCTCACTTGGAGATTACCAAGTGAGAACATCCTGAGAGGAAGTCTCATCTGCTTATGAGTACTCACACACGATGATCTGCATGCTATGTGTCCCATCATAGTATTTCATCCAACCATAGAACTATATTTAAGAATATTTTTATAGAATTTCAAGGTTCTCATTATAGTAGGGAACTGACATGACCATATCAATGTAATAAATACTCTATGACATTATTACATCATAGTAACGCATAAAAATTAACAATATGTAATAAGATGAAAAATATTTAAATACATTAAATATCCATGTAATCAATGTACCACCATTTTGTTTTAGGACACCAAATATTACAATAAAAGTGATTTCTAACTTTAGAAATTATGAGAATTGAGTGGATGAATTAAATTTACCCACTTATTGGATAACATGACCAAGAGCAATATATAATTATGATGGAATGTATTGGAATTCACCTAAGGATGATTCACACACTTTACCAATTAATTTTCTACCTATTTAATATTTATTTTATTTCATAAAAATAAAAATAAACCAAAAAACTTATCTGAACTCTTTTAAAATTAATAAAAAAATATTAAAAATTGATTGAGAATAATGAAGATCTGATAAATATATCCTTGGGAACAACCCTGATGAGTCCCTATAGACTATATTTTAATTCCTAAATATTTTTTATATAACGACATAGACAACCTATCAAATCACTATAATAATGTTTTGGGGATTTAGGTCAACACATAATTATTTCTCATTCAATTTATAAATAAATTACTTCATTCAAATTGAAACTATGAAAAATGGATCCTCAATAATATTCTAAATTCACATTACCACAACAACCAATGTATAATGACACTGGGTTGGGAGGAAGAAAAAAAATTCATTGAAGATTATGGTATTAAAAAGGGAAGAAATAAAAGAGAAAAAGGATGATATAGATATGGTAAAAAATCTTCCAATGTAGGAGGAGAATTAGGTAAAATTACCCTTCATGGAAAAACTATAGACCATTCGTGATGAAGTCAAATATTCATTTCAATATTATGTGGAACAATAATAAAAATAGGTCCAGTAAATAATTAATTAATATGGACTAAAAATATAGTTTATTATTTTAATAACCAATAAGGAAATAGAACTTAATTATCTCAAAGAAGAGGATAAATTATCACAACTAACTTTTTATATAATATGAAAAGTTTCCCTATAATTTGAGAAAGATTTTAATATAGAAATAATTTAGGGGGATATTCTTCAGTTTTACTCATTATATAATGATATTATTCAATCCCATATAAATTTTCAATCTTTATAATCTATGAATGTAGAATTATCACCATTTTTTCACGCCATATAAGATAAATATTAAATAAAGGGACTAAAATTTGAAGTATTGGAATGCCCACATTTGGACCCATCCACACTTAAGTACTTCAATGTTGAATTATTCATAGAGGATAACATATATGGTTAAACTAAGTAGTGTGATATCACGAAACAAGATTCTTTTTATTATAAATTTATATAAATTCAAATATCCACAAATGTTTATAGAATCAGTTTCCCAAATTAATCTAAACTAATGCATATATTGGATGATGGAGAAGAGATGATAAAAGATTTTTTTGAGGACATAATGGAGTAACTATAATCCATGATAATTTTATATAAACTCTAAATGGTTATTCTTGACAAATAAAAATTTCTTCCTTGATTATATGAGGAAGTTATTTAATCTTTAGGATCTTTTTATTTTCAAAAATATTTTTTTTATAAATTAATCACCCTAGTTTTCATATTCCAAAATATGTACATATTTTTCCAAACCTTAAATAAGATGAATTGGTTATGGAAGAGAAAAAATTGAACCTATATAAATGAACATAGATGAAAAATATGACACGAAAATTGAAGATAATGCTTCCCAGTTGGAATAATAAAACAGAGAAGAACTTGTGGGTAACCCTTGTGTATTAATTTAAGAATGTAATCTTACCAAGGGATATTTTGAGATTCTGTTTGATTTTTATCTAGAGGAATATATAGAAAATCATTATGAAGAATAAAAATACCAAGATACTATATATAATAGGGAGGAAATCAATTTAAATGGAATTATTTATTTGATTCAATTTGAATTTCTCACAAAAACCCCCTTTGTTAAATAGACACAATGAGAATTATTGGAGAAACCACTAGAAGAGGAAGGTAGAATAAATATAGCAGATAAGAACCCATATATCATATCTAAAATTCCACTTTATAGAATACAATCCACTTATTAAGAGGTGGGCTTGAAATTCTCTGTTAAAGGGAAGAACTAGGAGAATAATAAGGAAGAGAGGGACATTGGAGAAAGTTACATGTACTAGTTTTACCATAGAAAATAAATCTACAAATAGACTAAGGATAACCCTAATGATTTCTAGATGCGATAGTCAAAAGAAAATCACATATAGGGATGGAAAACCCCAAATAATCCATTTATTGTAATTTTTTCATTTTTTTAATGTTGAATAAATTTTATTATGTTTTTATATATTCTATAGAATTAAAAAACTAATTTTTTTTGAGACCAGCTTAAGATGTTTAAAAATAATCCCTGAGAGACTAAAAATCAAATTTTTAGACAAATAACACCATATTTTTTATTACATTTCACAACTAATTATTATTTCCATTCATTGATCATTTTTTAGGACTTGATTATGCATTTGTAAATTATAGCGTTCCTAACCCCAATACCCCAAAGCTAGTGTATACATTATTACATTAGTATAAGATACAAGGAATACCATATTAGAGGACCAAATATTTTAGTATTGTTGGTGAAAAAGATACATAATTTAATTCACATAATATTTTAAAACATAAAATAAAAAATTTATTTTCATTGAGAACACCATTATTCCCCTTAGAATATTCCTAAATATCAATCATAAAACCCTTCCTAATATATTGAAGAAAATAAATAAAATAAGAAATGGGTGATCTCAAATACTCAGTAACGGTATGTTTATAGCAAATAATATAAATAAATAAGGAATAATCAATATAGAAATTTAAATAAATGAAACACATTATATTTAATTAATATCTTGAGAATAATATGGTGGGAATAAATGATGATCAAATAATTATATATAAATAATCACATGAGGATGAAAACATAACCCTGTATATTATAGCTAAATAGGAAATCACATGGAATATTAGTAACTAAACTCATAACGATGGAATGTATAATTCTAGACAACTAAAATATATTGCCAAGGCCTTATTCCAAGAAATCTAAATAAATGAAAAAAAATCAACCAAAACCCAAACTAGTTTGTCAAATTAGACATATCGATGCATTTATAGGATATAGAGGGCCTCACCCATCACTTACCAAGTATAATAAATTAATAATATGACGTGGGGAAAGGATAACTAACATAACGATTCATATTTCAAACAATCTTTTGAAATGTTAGTACCTACCCCAATCAAATAAACAGAATTAGAAACCATCAAGAACAATATGTTAAATTGTTATAAAATTGTACATTATCTATCAAAATGATCATAAATCATCCATAAATATAATAAGGATGATTTAAATACAACATAACCCTAGTGGATCAAAATTTAAAATTATATTTCAAAAATTATAAAATAATCATTAAAACACTGATTGGTCATGAAAATAGAAAATTTCATTTATTCTATACACATTAAAAGAGATTTTCTATTCAAAGTTTCTTTAAAATTCAAATTGACATTATTTTGAGATTGAAATAAAGATTCATTATATTTTTTAATAACGCATAAATGGGTAAAAACTTATTTAATAAATAATTCATAAAAGGGGATAAAAATTTGAAAACATTTTTACGAAACCTAGGTTTTGATGAAAAAATATTTCCATCCGAATGGAGAAATAATGTATTATTTTCTTAAAAACATTTTCTCCATAATATTAAGTACCAATGAATGGAAAATGTTAATATTACTTGAAAAAGTTAATGAATTACCAAAGGTGAAGATATTATATTTATTTTAAGATATAAATCTCAATAATTACCCCAAGTGAGATGTAAATATAATCTATCCTTAATAATGATGAGATTATGTAATAAACCCTTAACACTTTGTCAGATTTTGGATCGTAAGCCCCATGAAAGAAATGAAATAAAAAGAAAAATTAAGTAAAATTAAGATGAATAGATTCATGATATAACATATAAATGTTATATAATATAAAATTCCAAAAATTAAATAATTGGTGAATATGGTATAAATCTTAGATAGATAAAAGTGAGATGAGAGACCCTTACATTTGCTATGATTTACTTCAAACAAGTCCATACTTCTTGTATAATGGTTTTAATAATGTTATTAATTTATAAAGGATATATAATAATATTTATAATATAATATATAATAATACTATAAAATTTTACCACCTTTTGGGTAATAATATTTCATTATTTTCATTACTTCGAGTGTTAATTTCCTTGTTTTCTCATGTTCATTTTTAATGAACTTTCTTCCGTACACACGAGTGATATTGTTGTATTTGAAATGGAATATAAATAGATAAGGTATATGTAATATTAAAACTTAATAAGTATAATAATATAATTAATATTGTATTCATATAGTGAATATATTATTATATTAATCCTTGAATGATGGTAATGGAAAATGAACTACATCAGTTCCTGAAGTGGTAGTCCGTTGCAGACACGATTGATGATTTCAATTCACATTTGATAGAAGTGGAGAAAATAAATATAATGAAATAAACATAATGAAATATAATGATAAGGTTTATATTGGGGTTTTTATATTGTATTTTTAAATACATAAAATAATTTTGAAAAATAATTAAAATATTAAAGAGTTTTGTAAGATATAATTACCTTCTCAAAGAGAAACCTCATTTGGATATCCTCTTAATGACCCTAAAAATTGTATTTTTAGGGGAGCATAAGCTCTATAATATGAATAAGAATATTGGAGAGATATTTTTGAAGGGTTTTGTTGAGATAAATAGATTTTGGGGTTTGAATAAGTAACGAGGCAGATTTCACTTTTATAATTGGGGAAATGGAATCGTCTTGGAAATGACTTTGAAATTTCCAAAAAGAATAAAAAAAGGATATTAAATCGCATGATAAAAGATTCCAAATAACCTTAGTTTTCAATTTATGATAGTATAAGGTTGAAATATTTCAAGAAATTAATATTTTGACATGTTTTTAATTTATTTTAACCTTTATATTCTTAGTTAAACCAAATGGTAAACGAATTTTTATATTGAGAGTAGTAATTAATTTTTACTGTTTTCATTATTAATTTTGGAAAAAAATTAAGTTAACTTTATTAAATATTATAAATTATGATGATTCTAAATTTTTAATCAATTTTTTCCAAATTATATTCATATAATTTTCATAATTCAATTTAATATTTTCACTATTCATTGAGATATAAATTATTTTGATAAAAATCCAAAAAATTCGCTAAAATATATTTTTGATATTCTGATTTAAAAAATAATTTTAATTTTTTAAAATATATTTTATTAAATTATTAAGGATTAATGATATACTATATATACAAAGGGAAATTAAATCACCTTTTAGAAAAATACATTTTTTCAGAAAACAATGTTTTACTCTGAAATGATAATTATTTTACTTCTAATAAATATATAACCATTGAATAAATTTTATACATGTATAACCCATAAATATTCATAATTTAGTTGATTCTATTCGTACCCTCATACTTAATAGATTGGTTATAATGGTCATGAAAATAATATTTTTTTAATAGAGTATCATGTTTCATTTAATCCTCATGTTTTGTGCATCAAAATCTATCAAAAAGATTAATTTTATTAAAAATTAATTTATCATAAAGACTCTAGATATTATATTTTATTATTTGTTTGGTGTTTTGTGTCACACACGCTATAAAACACAATGATCTTATTTTAACAATTTTGAGGTGTTATATTCCCCCCGTAAATAAATTACATCCACAAAAATTATATCCTGATCTTGATAATAATGGTTTTGAAATTTGAAAATACCTTTTTTTGGAAACCTATATTTTAAAAAGGGATAATAAGTCATCCTATTGATAAGAGAGAAAAGGAAGTATGGTGGTTATCTAGAATAACACATTACTAGGTTTTCATGTCGGAGAACATTGGTGGTAAAATGAAAAATGGACATGAAAGATAATTCTAACGCCCAAAAATTAATAGGCATTGATATAGATAATTGATCAAAAAAAGTGAATGATGAATTGAAATTTATAGACATTACATTCATAAATATGTAATGAATTTTAAGACCATTGGTTCTATATAAATGATGGAATTTGGATAACATTTTTTTCAATAACCTTTTCCTAGAGTTGAGGAATTTACTTAATATCTAGATTGAGAATATATAAAAATTTATTTACTTGATATATTTTTTATATCATAGGTATAATTTTATCATTTTTTATTTAATCAATCTCATGTTCATTTGTTAATCCAAGAAATGAATATCCAATATTATTATTTTGTCCAAAGGTCTAAAATCACCATTTAAAGGATCATAAGATCCACAAAAGTGTAATAATATTTTGCACTTATCTTTAATAAAACCAAATTGGTTTGAAATAGTTATATAATAACACCCAATGTTAGACTTAATCCATTCCCTAAATAGTTAACCTTAATTCTAGTATAAATCATACACGATCAAATACATAAGAAAGGTCACGAAATCAACATTATCTTTACAATAAAATATAATGTCACAATTAATGTCACATTAAAAATATTTACATACTTTTATCACTACAAAAAATTAATGAAAACAAGCTCTCTTCTAAATTTAAAATATCATGTTTTAAAATATATTCCATTAGTCCATACTTGTAGTAAACTCCAAAAATGATGATGTAAACCATCATTCATCTAACTAATGTCATGGTCACCAACACTATCCCATAAATATATCATTATTATATCAAAATTTGGAACACATTAAGGGTTATTGTCTTTAAATCACGTGTTTTTAAAGTGGTTCAACTTGCTATCAAATCCTTTATCCTTGTCATTGGTTCCATTCAACATATTCTCTACAATATTTAATGAAATAGTAATATAGTACAATCCTTATACATTTCATAATTCATAAAAATATAATATCATTCATTAAAATACTCTTATAAAATATTTCTTGAATCCAAACACAATAAAATCAATCATTCCAATTCCTATGTATTTATTACATAATGATGACCATGATACCTTAGATTATTTTGAAGTATAATCCCTTGATGCTTGGGGAATTGATTTGTAATGTTCCCTATATCATTATAGTTGAACCGTTGAAAATTTCTAAATTATTTTATTCCCATTAAATTATGAGCATGATTTCATTTTAATCAACACATAATGAAAACTCCATTTATTTTTATGAATTCCCCAAGGCGTTTCCTTTCACAAGTTTCATATGTCGGAAGATCCTTCTATCCTTTATTACCTTTATTCATACTTTTATTTTTCATCATATTCTTTTCTTGGATACCTTATAATCCAAAAGACATAGATAATTCCATCTCTATATTTATATCACATGATGTTATGTTATTTTATGATGAGACAATTTAAGGGACAAGTACGCTTTGAAACATTAGCTTAGTACAATCAATGAAATTATAATTTTTACTCTATGGATTACATGAATTGATTCAGTTTACATTCATTACTCTAGGTTCCATTTCTATGAAATGGAATAAACTATATTAGATCATAACATTATGAAACATAATGTATAATATCAAATTTTTTGAAACAATTTTCATAAATTTAAAAATTTATGCATAGATAATAACATAATAATAAAAATTGTTTCCTTGGGTATATCATTATTTATTAAATAATTCATAATGTGGTATAAATAATTTTTTAATTATCCTATGAAAATCCCATGATAGTGTAAACACAATGTATAGTGCGGTGCAATTTTTTGCTCTATGTGAAGATGAATTCATGCAAACTATTCCTTCATCTGAGTTATTATCCCTACTTATATTTGTATCATAACCACTTATACTTGTAGTATTCACAATGTGATGTGTTTCTATGAAAACAAATCTTCCTTAGATAAAAATTAAAATATTGTTCGATAAATAAACTAAAATTATATGATAAGTTCATGTTTCATAATCTATGGTTTCCAAAATTTAGTTTCCAAGGTTTTTATTAATCTTACTTTCATATCAAATACAGAGACCTTGACATCAGTTGCTCAGAACTAATGTCTAGATTATTAAATTTTTATAAGAAATGGGTGATCTTAGATGCTCAGTATGAGTTATTGTACATGGGGATATATGAATAAATTAGGTATAATCAAAATTTCATGTTAAATAACTGAATCATTTTCCATTTAATCAATATCTTGAGAAAAATATGATAACAATAAATGATGATCAAATAATTCCTTATAAATAATCCCATGATCATGATGGCTGAAACATGGATATTCCAAATAATTAAATTATCACAAAAAATATCAATAAAAAAATTCATAATATTAGAATGTATAATGTCGGATATCTAAAACATACCATAAAGACCTTATCCCAAGAAATCTAAATTAATGGGAATGGACTTGGCCAAAACCCAATATAGTTTTTTCTATAGAGACCTACTAGTACATCATAAGGCTATAATAGGCCCCAAACATCACTTGTTAAGTCTACTTTATTCCTCATATGAAAGGGGTGGAACATAATAAACATAGACATTCTTATTGAAAAACTAAAATATTAAATTTTAATACTTACCAAATCAAATGAACTTAATCATAAACCTTCTAGACTAATATGGTGAATTGTAATAAAATTTTAAATCTTAAATTAAAATAATCATAATCCATCCATATAAAGAATAAATATGATTTGAATACAAAATATCCCCATTGGATAAAAATTTATAATAAAATGGTCAATGTCATTGATGAATTGAAATACCATAAAAACACTGTTAAAAAGATTTTAGAGGAAAATGACCTTTTCAGATTGAAAATCACATTAAAAAATCAGTCCACAAAGAATTTTGAAAATAACTTTATTTTAAAATAACCTTTAATACATAAAAAATAATAATTAAAACATTAAACAGTAATAATTTTATAAAATTACATTCACTTTGAAAACATTGAAATAAATATTCGTTTCCCATATTTTGAAAAAGATAAATGATCATTGTTTTGAAAAAAATCTAACGATTCCTTTCAAAACATTTTTTTGAAAGAAAAAATTTGTTAAAATTTTCATTAACTAATTAGTTTTAAAAGGTAAAAAAAATTTGAAAACATATTTCATAAAAAATGAGTTATGATTAAAAATTATTTATGACCGAAGAGAGAAATAATGTCATATTTTATGAAAAGTATTTACTGATATGTTTTAAACAAAAAATATTTAAAAAATGGTAATATTAATTTATATAGTTGATAAATAAATAGAGGTTATGAATATATATTGATTTTAAGATTTAAACATCATATAATTTTCTCAACAGTGACATAAATATAAACATTCCTGAATAATGATGTGATTATGAAATTAACCCTTACCACTTTGATAACTTCTGATCACAATCCTTGTAAAATAAATGACATAAAATACCATATAAAATAACATTAAGATAGATATATTCATTATATAATATATTAAATGACCGTTATATAAACCACATAATGGAAATAAGTGTTTAATATGACATAT
Source organism: Viscum album (assembly GCA_963277665.1). Taxonomy (NCBI): domain Eukaryota; kingdom Viridiplantae; phylum Streptophyta; class Magnoliopsida; order Santalales; family Viscaceae; genus Viscum; species Viscum album. Next base: position 784,584,163 of record OY728158.1, read on the forward strand.
GTCTCATGGAAGTAAAAGTGAGATGAGAAACCCCAAAATTAGGTCTGATTTCCTTCATAGTTGTTTGTATCTTATATATAATGGTATTATTAATTTAATTATTTTATAAAAAAACATAATATTTTTTATAATATCATATACTATCATATTATAACATTTGACCACCATTTTTTATCAATATTTCATTATTTTCATTACGTATGTTGTTGATTGTATTGCTTTCTCATGCACATTGGTGCATGAAAGTTCCAATTATTTAGAATAATATATATATAATTATCATAAATTGAATTATAATAATGTTATAAATATAATATTTATTCATTATATTCAGTTTTAGAACCATTTATGAAACATTTACATGGAAAATGAATCACATCGCTTCATAGAGACAATAAGCTGTTTGTATGCATGAGTGATGTTATCATTCTGTTAACGAGTTAAAGGGTAAGGAAGTTGGTGGTATATTTATTTTATTTAACCAATATCAAATCATATATATGAAATATATTCATTAATGTTATCCTCATTACATTCCATGTAATGTGTAAGTGATGAATCACATCGCTTCATGAGGCGGTAATACGCCGAACGCACGAGGGACATTATCATATTTGAAATGGAATAGAAGTTAAAAAGGTATAAGTTATTTTAAATTAATTAAGTATAAAAATATCCTAAATAATATATTCATAGAGTAAATCTATAATTATATCTAACCTTTAATGATGGTTATGGAAAATTAAAACAATGGCTCACAAAGCAGTAGTCGGCCGTACACACAATCAGTGATTTAATTTTCCATTTGATGGAAGTGGCCATGAATAAATATAATGACATAAATATAATGAAATATTATTATATGTAAGATAATGGTTTTATTTTATTTTAATTTTTAATACATAATTGAATATATAATATAAAGAAATAAAATGAAAGTGATTTTTTAGACACTTCAATCTCTAAGAGAAACCTCCTTGGATCACCTCTATAGGACCCTATAGATGTTATTTTTAGAGGGAAAAAAATATAATATTTTTAAGAATTAATTGAGAGTTTTTTTAGGGTTTGGTTGAGAAAAATGGCTTTATGGGTATAAAGAAGTGCGGGTATTGAGTTTTCTTTTATAAATAGGGAAAGAGAACCCTCTTAAAAATTACATTAAAATTTCTTAAAAGAACAAAAAATGATAAAATCATTCAGAAGAAAAAATATTTTTAATAATATTATGATATAATTTTGGAATGTATAAGGTAAAAATATTTCTAGAAAATAATTTTTTACAGGTTGGTAGGTCATTTAAACCTTTATCTTCTTCGTTTCACCCCATGGTAAACCGATTTTTATTTTAACTATGGTAATTAATTGTTAAGGTTTTCACTATTCATTGTGGAAAAATATAATGTTGAAATTATTTGGTAATATAAAATATTATTATTCCAAATACAGAATTCATTTTTTAAAATTTAATTCATAGAAGTGAAAGAATTCAATTTAAAATTTTACATATAGACGCGATGAAAAAGTGGGTTTTCAAAGAAAAAATTCTTAGAAGTATAGAAGGTTTTAATTTCAAAATTAAATATTAAATTGATTTCAATGACCTAAATTAATTAAATTATTATATAATTGACATAACTGTACTATTAAAAAAAATCTATAATACAATTTAACTTTGTAAATTATTTAGATGAAAACAGTTTTTAGTAAAAATCATTATTTTCACTATTAATCTAAATATAAAATATTTAATTAAAATAAAAATAAATAACCCTAGGATAATTTTGATATGATTATTTAATTTTTTTTACTTTTATATTTTTTCTAAAAATGAAAAAAGATTATTATAAATTATGTGTATAAAATGAAACTAAACCGCTTTTTTAAAAACTATAGTTATTAAAAAGGAATTTATTTTACTTTGAAATGATTATTAATTTATTTATAAACTATAGAAAAATATTTATTTTTATTATAATTGTTTAAACCATACAAGTATTATAATTTTGTTATTACAATTACTACTTTCCAACTTAATTTTTAGTTTATAATGATCTTGTCTAAATAGTGATATTTTAATAGTGTATCATGTTTCAATTGATTCGTGTAATGCGAGAATTAAAAGATATCCAGTAGATTGAATTTTTTTAAAATAAATGTATGATAATCTTTTATTAATTTATATTCTCTTAAAATCATTGTGTTGTGTGTCATATATTCTACTGAACATTCTATTTCTATTTTAAAAAACTCAGGGTGTTAAATAAATAAGTATGAGGAAGGGATTCAACCTATTTAAGAATATTTATATATATTTAGAATATATATATAAATGATGTTTTATTTTCAGTATTTTTATTTTTGTGAGAGTATTATTCTATTAAACTTTAACCATAATGATATAATACCTTGTAGAAGAGTGTATGATAGTTATGAGGGATCCATGGTTTCTAAAATTGATGAATCTATAGGATTGTTGAGTGAACATGTCCATTTTTATACATAGATTCTATTTAGTAACTTGTAAAAAGATTGTGAGTGAGATGATCCGTTGGTATTATTTAATGTGGTCAATAGTATTTAGAACCAAATTTGAGCTAACTGACATTTGGAAAAAAGAACACCTTAGGTAGCCGACTCAAAATAAATTGATATAAATCCTTTGAAAGATGGTTAAATCTTTGTGATTCCTTGAAAGAATAATTGATCTTTGTAATTCATTCTCCATGGAAAACCAATTAATCACTTAAATAACCATTTAATGGATAATAAATGGATTTTAATGCTCTAATTTTATTTTTCATGAAGAAAGAATCACAAAGATCAATGATTCTTGTAAGGAAAACATCTTGATGTTATAGATTAACATTTAGTACTAACATTGAAGAACCATTTTTACAGGACCACATCAAGTCCAAGAATAAATATTATCCAAATTTTTATGTCCCAATAGACCAAGTCCAAAACCCAACTTTACTCTTACCAAGCCCAAGAGTAAAAAATCTATTCACCCATCATGTGCATGATCCTCCTCCTTGGTTCCAAACTCATCTTCCACTATGACCATGAAATATTTAAGTATATCATCTCTTAGTTTTCTATAATAAATATGGTATTCTATAATAGGAAGGAAGTGATTCAAAAATAATATTCTCATGAAACCCACCAAGAAAAATCACTACCCACAGTTTGGAAATGTTGATCCCATTTGATGCTGATGAAGGAGCTCATTACTCATAAATAAAATTCTTAGATATAGGGGAAGAAAACTGGTGAGGTTTATGAATTTATTATTCCTCACACATTTATAAATATTCAGAAATATTTCTTTCATCATGATCTTGATTTTGGTCAAAATTTAATATAATTATAACCACAGTTATAATTCTAATTTCATTCAGTTTTTCATTATGTGTTGTGTAATTATCTCTTCTCACAATTTTTTATTGTTTCTTCATTTTTATATTGGGATCCTGATATCCAACTTAATGATTATTATTTATTGTACCATTATGGTAGTATAAAAGGTATTTATAGTGATACTTCTTATTTTTTGATTTTTACCACAGTTCTATTTTCTTGATTTCAGTAAGGATGTATGGGAAAAGAGTGGGGGAGATAATCATAACTGTAATTTTCTATTTATGTTGATTCATTATTTCATTGTTATATGATTGAATGATTCCCATTTATTTCTTCACTCACCATACTAGTATAGGTTATTGAATTAAGGGATGTAATTGAATGATATTTCTATAAAGTGGGTTCAGTAGGTTCACTCTCTTGATTGAGTATTCTTCTTTCTTAATTAACCCTATAGGAGAGGCGAGCTACCAGTTTTCTCGAGGATCCTTTGGTATAATTTTATTTTCACACATAATAAATTGTATGTGTTTATTTGATGAATGATATTTATTCAACTTAATAAATTAGATAACTATTAATAATATATAATAATAATAGATTGCATTATAATTCACCTAATATCCATTCAAAATGATTATTAATTAATGGTCTACAACATTAATACTATCTTCATTTTTAAAAAAAAATCATACATCATCCCTGATTAATTTTAAAAATATTAAAATAAACATATAAATAAGTTATTTAGAATAGTGATGAGATAACCTATGAATCCACGAGAATAAACCTATTCAGTCTCATTTGACTAAATTTGAGGGTTCTAAAGTTTTTGTATGTGAGTCCCACGACAACCTATCACATCAATTAGTTCTATGAAGATTCTAGTTTTTAGATTATAGTTTAGAGGGAAATAATAGTTAGATAATAATGCTTTAAATAGGAGGTTAATCCATGGAGTTAGACAAGGGTTTTATGAGTAACAACTTCCGCAGACACCTTTATAGTTAGTTCCCCTAGAGTGTCCAAGATCACAGGGTCCTGGTTTGAGGTACAATGTATGTCAGTTGTATTATTTATAATTTTATCAATCCTATAAGTAATATGGTATTTCATTAATGAGAGGTAAAATTTTCATTAATTTGATAAATTTTCATTTCTTTATTTGATATTGGGGAGTTTCATTTTTTCCTCTTTCTTGTGTGGTGTCTATGTTGGGGTAAGTATTATAGTTTTCCCTTGGTAAATTATATTTTGATACTCTAATTGGGGAGAGGATAAATTTTATTTAGTGGTATCTAGCATGTGTAATATATTTTTTGTGATATGGGAACATGTGTTCATTATTTATTTTAGATTTGGCGAGTTATGAGTTCATTATTGGGAAGGATTGGCTAGTATTCTTTTGGGATGTCATTTATTTCAGTTAAAGACATGTGTATTTTAATACTCAATTGGAGAAAGTGTGTTTTCACAAGGGTGAATGGGATGTGGAGGCAGGTGGTAAAGGAACTTAATTTAGTTTGATAAGTTATATAATAGTGAAAAAGGTTGGTATTGTTCTCATAGTAATTTAGACTATGGTTCCAAATACTTTTCCCCACATAGTTTACAATTTTAGGATTATTTTCCAGATGATTTCTCTAGACTACATCCTAATTAGTAATTAAAGTACACAATTTACCTAATACTAGGTGATAATATCATATTTATTCCTTGTTATCTTATTTCATTATATGAGTTGAGAGCGATGTTGATACAACTTGAGGATCTCAAACCAAATCTGTTCATTCTCTTCAGTACGTCACCCAAGGGTGCTCATATTTTTTCACCAAGACTATGGATGATGGATTAATATTTTGCATGGATTAGCATTAATTGAACTATGTGACATTATAGAGTCAATATCCATTTCCACATATTGATATCAATTTGAATATTTTACGTGACCTTGATGGTTTTCCAAGAGTCATCTATGATCTTGCTTCATTTGTAGAAGATTAGGGTAAAGGATACACTAAAGGAAATATTATATATAAAAAATTAATTATTTGAGTTCCTTGAGATTTAATTAAATTTTAATAATATTTTAGTGGTGTTCATGACTCCAATAAACTATATTTTACATCCCTACTTGAACTCATTCTACATGTTGTTCATGGACCTAGGAGTTAAATCTTGGGCACTTTGAGATTGTGTTTAATATTCCTTGAGCACATAATATTTTTTCCAAGTACTACAATTTTAAATTTGTGATTAAGAACGTGTGTTTCCATGAACATGTGATATCATAGGTTGAGATCTTGGTCAATATAGAGAAAGTGGATGGGGTGATTTCTTTTGTGTGACTGAATAATTTATTCTAGATCAAGAGTTTTCTTAGAATGTTTTGGTATTAAAGGAGTTTAATTTTGGATTTATATCACATGAAAATATATATCCCTATTTCAAATAGGAAGTTAGTGAAATTTGAGTGGCTAGATAAATGTGAATTGAAATTTCATGTATTAAAATAATTACTATTATTTTATCTTTTTCTGATTATACAAGACCCATGGATGGGCTACACTATATAATACAATTCCTACATGGTTGGTTTGTGAGCTGTTTGGTGTAGGGAGATCAAGTGGTCACTTAGGCATCTTATCAGCTATGATCCCATGAGTGGAACTACATTATCCATAATTTTTAGATTGATTGTTTTTTTCACACATAGAAGTGTAGGTTCCATTATATATTTAATGAGATATATTTTATTGACACTAACCAAAATATTTTATAGTATATTTTATTTTAGTGAGGCACAAACCAATGGTAGAGGTATTGGGTTTAGTACCAGCAACTATTTTAATTCTAGATATAGTATAATTAGGGATAAGTTAAAATTTAATAAAATTATTTTTGTAGGAACACGTAGGAGATGAGCACTTGGGCTTCTAGTGATTTGTGAAAGATGATGAGTTTTTTTAACAATTGATTCATTAATATGTTTGAGTGATGAGAAGTTATTAAATTTTACTATTTTATTATTACATCATTATTGATAGACTAATAAAAGTTTATCTAAGATCCTAATGTATATTTATTTATGATGCAAGAGTATATCACATGAGTTGATCTAATTTTGGGATAACCATAGGTTGGGTGATGGGTGTTTTTTATCTCGAGTATGGTGGTGGTCCTTACTTTTATCAAGGAGTTTTTGGTGTGAGAATCATTCACCACACAATGGGCTATGAACCTAATGATAACTAGGATTTACCTTGATATCCTGTTTCATTTCTAGTTTCCTCATATGATGATGGATATTATGAATGTAACTTTTCATTACATTACATATAATAGTATAAATGTAAAGCACCAATGGCTATATAGGTTACATAGACTCCTTATAGTGTTGATATAGATGTAGAATGATGTGAAAATGGAATTCACCGTTGATCTACCAAGATCCCCTAGGGGTCATGATAAAATATGGGTGGTGGTGGATTAATTAATTAAGGATTCACATTTATTTTCCATATGGTAGATTTGGTTGATAAACTAGTTAATAAAGATGTATGTATGGGGGGTATTTCAATGGTGTAGGGTACCCATGAGAATATTATTATACTTGGATGCACATTTTATGTCATAATTTTCATAGGGCCTATAGAAGGACATGGGGTATCAGGTAAATATGAGTATTTCATTTCACCTGAGTATAGACAGTGAGTATAAGATTATGATTTTAATACATTAGGATAATATTGGGGTGTTTGTGTACTATTTTGGTGCAACTTTGTACAAAAATATGGGCTTTCTATAGTTTTCATATAAAAATTTATTTATTGGTTTGATATAGATAAACAAATTTTAGTACTTAGATGGTTTGTTTTATCACTAGTAATTATGCTTGTAAGAGGTGTATGAGTTAGCAGTTGTCAGATCGAGGTTTTTCTCTGACACAACCAATTGACTGCAGTTAAGTATAAGTAGTTTTTTACCCATCTTAAGAAAAAAATTCTCATATTTTAGTGGGATTTTATGTCCCTTGGAGTTTTTTTAGAGATCTGTTATTTCTATTGGTATCTCCTAATTCATGGCATCAATGTTTATGGAAGAAAGATAAGATCATGTCATGTTTTTTATCTATTCGATAATATATAATAGATCAAGTTTATAGATAATCACTTGGATTTCCATCCACAATAACAAGGTATGAGTTATGTGTATCATCTACCAAAACTATGAAAGTAAAATTCATACCTCACTCATGTGACCATCAATGTTGATGTAGAGTTAGAAGTAGATGAATTATTTTAGGATCACCCTATTTTTGTCCTAGAGTGAAGTGATATGGTGTTTCAAGGGAAGATAATACTTCTTTTTTGAGTGATTTGGTAGATTGGAATATACAACTCAAGATTTGAGAGTCTAAGTTAGATATATATTACTGATGAAAAATATCTATTTAGTAAGGATACATATATCCATTTGTCAAGGGGAGAAACCCTTGGAGTAGGAGTTTGTGATGTCCCTCAAATTATGAGTATGAATTATAGTTTTGTTTTTTCTTTAAATTTTACAATCCTAGTATATTAGAGATTTTAACATGGGGTGGGGTTGGGGGGTTTGGAGTAAAAGGACTCAAGAAGTGTTTGGAGTAGCGTACATGGGTTACCCCTACTGAAAATGTAGTTTAGGTATACTGAGTACCCAGTACAAGTCCATCAGGTACTCAGTGGCCTAGGAAGATTCCCTATATAGGTTAGAGCCTCACTAGCTAGCCAGTATACATGTAAAGGATTTTCAGTGGAGCACTAGCTGCATGGTACAAGCAGACTAGTTACCTAGTATATATTGTCTTCATACCTTATGGTTTATGGATCATTTTTTTTATGTAATTTTTTTTTAATTTCATAGGGGGACTCTCTTTTATACTTCCTTTATTATTCCCTCAAAACCTATTATAAAAACCATGATTTTTATGCCCCCCTATGATATTACAAGGACTCTACAACCATTCTATTCTCTTTATTCACGGTAATATATGTTTTATTGGATTTTGTTCTATATGTATAAAATTAATGATTCTATATATGTATCTTCTTATCATTATTTCAATTTAGTTGATTATAAACCCATAAATATAAGGTTCAATGGATACTTTCATATATTTTTTTGTATTGGGATTAAATTAATTAAAATATATTGGTGATTTTTGACTATTAATCTCATGGTAGGAAGTATTTACCATCATATTGGGTTTTTATGCTATTGTAGGAACAGTTGTGTATACTAGTGCCCTTTTTTCCAAGAAACTATTTCTATTTGGTTATAAAGTGATTAAATGAATTAATTTTTATACAATTGAACAATTTTATTTTAGATTTATGTGATGTTCAAAGGATATAAAGGAACCATACCTCATATCATGGATTAAGATAGGATAGTATGATTGGATTGTTTGGGATTAATTTTACCTATTTGGGATCATTTAAGGTTTGGCTAAGATATTTTCTTGGTTTAAGGGTATGAATTATGAGTCCCTTGGAATGTGATAATTTTTGTGAGTAATCATGGATAATATGAGTGACCATGATGATATGAGTTGAGAGTATCATACGGGATATCCACGTGGAATCCCATAATATGTGGAGTTGTTTTGGAGAAAGTGGTTAACACAAGAGAACTGTGTGAAGGCCTATTAACCATATTTCATATAATATTATATATGGAATTAATGGGTTTGTAACCAAATATTTTGTTAGAGGATGGTGGCCTATGATAAGGTGGTTTGACCATTTTCTATGCAAGTGGATAGTGGTACATAATTTGGTGATATAACTATATTATGAGTGAGGTGGTATTTTCATGCGACTATGGAAATAGTGCCACCCAGAGTAAGAAGGTTCTAGCACCAGGATAATGATATATGACCACCTTTGAGCAAGATAGAGATAATTTGGGACATGATGGGGTAAAATGACTTAAACGGGAAGGTATCCATAGTTTTCTATGGTGTACTCAGGGAATGAGATTAATCAACCTCTTGAATAAAGCTGAAATAGGTATTGTTAGAGTTCTTGGTTGCTTGGTTAGTATAGTATAGACTGACAAAGATGTGTTTTTTCTTATTTATTTATTTTGTGAATAATCATGAATATATTTATTATGTTTATATTAATTTTGATTTGGTGGTTCCCTAATATTTTTATTACTCACTCCCTAAATGGGAACACAAGTAGGAATACATTTTTTTAAGGATCAAATCAAGGTTAGGGGCCCCATGGGAGGCTACTAAGTAGGTAGAGCTAGTTAGGATAGAAGTGATTCCCCTACTTACAATGATATTCCTTGACCACTCATTTATTTTTATGTTTTTTTATATATTCATATATTAATGAAAATACTGTGGACATAATTGTTTTCAGTTATTTTATTGTTCAAAAGTATCTCCATTTTTTTATTGTGTGGGAAGATGTATATCAGGTAGTTTTACTACTACGATTTTATAATATTTATTTACTGATTATATATTTTGAAATTGATATGGTTGGTGGTTATATGATTTCAAGAGATTATTCTTTATAGCGTATGATTATGTCCCTCACTACTAGTCAAAATAATCTTGAATAAAAGGCGGTGTGTATAAGGCCTTTTATAACTCCAACTTAGGTATGGTGTTTTATATCAAGGAACAACATGATTTAAATTGTTACTATATATGTGTCTTTTTTTTATGAATATTAATTTATATATGTGTTTGGATTTGAAATAATTTGACATAAATTCTTAATGTTCACTATAATTGAACAAAGATGGTATATGTAGCTTCGAGGTATGTTATTTATCACAGATTATTTTGGATATGTTATATTTATGATTTTTCAATCCATTTAACATCATTACACCACTCACATATGAACATGTTAATCTATATATGATTTTTGGTGTAATATTTATTTGTATTATGATTATTTCCTACACAGTTTACTACACACCACATGTGGATATGGATTTTATGCATGATGATGCAGGAAATGGAAAGGGGCCTTTATTGATAAGATTTGATGTTGGGTGAAATAAAAATATGATTTTTATATAATTTTGTTGTCACATAATAGAGATAATTTTCTATTAGTTTTGGATTATATTATATGTACTATTTGATATCTTATACACATGGGATTAATTTTTTACTTTTTCTTAGATTCATGTTAAAATTTGTAATTTTAGTATACCTTTTTTTATTTTATTAGTAAAGTTTTTACATTTATATCTTATTTAAAATTATTTCAATTAGTTATTTTTTATTTTAAATTTGATGGTATATTTTAGTGGAAATCACTCCTCAATAATTTCATATAAACTATTACTACAAGTCACAAGCCTCTTGTTATTGGGAATAACACTTTAAGACACGTGTCATATCACATTGATGAATAGTCAGGTTAGGTATACGTGTTACGCAATAACAACATATTATTTTATTTTATTATATTATAATATTTGGGAAAAAATTATAAAGGTGACTAGTGGTTAGAACATTCTATAAAAACTATGTGTGTGTACCTATCCAATACTACTATAGTATATTTTCATATTACTAAGAAATTGTTGTATTGGATTTATTAATTTATAAATGTGATTTTCATGTATTAAATTCACCATAATAGAAGTTGGATAGTGGATTTTTCATTTATCATTACAGAACATAACTGTATTAACATCAGATTTTACTAAATTAGTAATTTGGTAAAATGAATCTATTTTGATTAAATGATGCAATTATAAATAGACTAATTTTCTTTCCTAAATATGTTATAATTAATGAATAACTTGATTGAAATTGGTGGGATAAACTAAATTATGTGCTGTGATTAATATGATGAAATAGAATATTTTGTATAAACCCGTAATAATTTAAAAATTATATGTTTATTTAATGTGAATATGTGAATCATTACTGCTAATTGATTTTTTAGTTTTATAGATCCAGGGAATAGTAAAGGTGTTTTGAGTTACTTTATGGGAAAGTGGTGGATCAGGGATGGTGTGATAATGAGTATTAGGAGGGAGAGGATAAGAATTTTATTATTTGAGGATTTCCCAACACTCTAAGTGAGGTGAATATTATTGAAAGATTTATTGAGATGATTTATAATAATGGTAAAAGACCTTTTTATGACAAAGTTTCAATGGAAAATGTAGTTCATGAAATTCTGGCTCGACTTCCTACCATCTTTTGGAGAGTTGATTGACCTCAGGGTACAAACTTATTGTTTGATGGTATGAGAAATATTGTTTAGATGATTAATGTAACATAGATTTATAAAATTAATTTTAAAATTTTCATGATAAAAAACATTCATAAAATTGGGGATATATTCTTGTTTAAGTAATAAATATTGGGGGGGATAACATAACATGTGTTTTAGGTTCTATTATTTAAGCAGTTTTTTATAGAGGCATTAATTATGGGTAGAGAGAATTTTTTTTTTAAATTAAATTAGTGTGAAATTTTTCTCTTAATCATGCTATAAAATTCATATACTTAATAAATTATTTCTGACTCTAGGTTTTGATGAGTTTAAAAATTATTTATATTTTTAATATTCACTAAAAACATAGACTAATTTTTTACCCACTAATAAAGAGGTGGTAAACATTGACTTAACCATTGAATAGAATTTGTAGGGGAATGGAGTGACTTGACCTATTCTAGTAGATAAAAAATTTATAAGAAGACGATGATCAGGGAATATTATAGGAGTAGTGACTAATCAAGTCAATTTGAGAATACTTTCTTCTCTCCTTCTTATGGAAAGAAATAATGGGAGTGTCATTACTATCACCATAATGTCCATAATTGATTTGTATATCCCAATGGGATAAATTAATGTAATTATTTTGGAAATTACAAATATATTTAGAGGTTATTTGGATGGGGAATCAAAAGAGTTTAGATCAATATTTTACATCTACTTAGGAATCTCATTGTCAAGCTAGTGCACCTAAATAAAGTTTTTAACTAATGTATCTGAAAATGTGTGGTAACTCTAGATAAAAAAGTTCTATGTGGTAGAATTAGTTAGGAGATATGGATCAAGAGGGTTAGAATAATTAGGATTGGGGAAAGGGTCATGTTTTGGATGGTTGGTTATTATGTAGTAACTATTAACATATCTTATAATGGTATTTTAAAATTTTAGATATACGATTATAGTCTCTCAAACTATGGATAAAATATTATTTTGATACTGGTGTATCCTATTATTTTTGTTCTTCTTCTTTTATAATTTATTATGGATAATATGTTTTAACTAAGATGTTTGATGGTGTTTGGTTATACTTTTTCTATCCAAGGATGGTGTATGATTTTGATAGAATTGTTTCATGGTGTGTTACCACTTAGTAGGAAATGTAACAACCTTATAGGGAATACGGTATGAATTAGTCATTATATACTATATAGTAAAACTTAGATGAGGTTTCCCTAGAATTGGAGACTAGTTTTTCAATATTATCAAGGGTTAAGGATTCATTATAAGAATTTATTGATCATTTAATTAAATTAGCTCAAAATATATCAATTATAGAGACAATGGTGATTGATGAATTGGGGAATCCTTATGTTTGAAAGATTTTTAGGATTTATGCTGTGTCTAAAAATATAGTAGAGGATAAGTATATGAGATTCAAATCATGGTTTTGGAAAGTATTACCAAATTATTTGGTAATGTAGTAAAATTTTAGTATAACTTATCAACCCCATACTAATAATAAGTATATTATTGATATATAGATTTTTAAGGATATGCTTCGAGGATGTGTTATTGTTTTTTGAGGTGTGTGAGTTGATTATGCATATCTGGAATAGTTGGTAAAAAATATAGCAACAAATATTATATTAAGATGGATCTATTATAATATTACATATAGATATATATCAATCATAGTTATATAAGACAAATTTTATTAGTGAATCATAATTTTTCCAAGCATGGTGTATGAAGCTTGTGACTATGTCCAAAAAATAAAGAGGGAGCTAGCTAAAACAAGGTGTATAAAAAAATAATTTTCTAAATAAATAACTTCGAATCTTTAGTTCTTTTTTTGGATCATATAATTAAATTTTTCTTACCATAGTTAGTAAATAATCAAATATTTAAGTAAGTATGGTTGGGTCCCCAAAATTTTGAACCATTTGAGATCCTTGAGCAAGTCACTGGTGTCTCTTCCTATTTTTATTACCTAAAATGTATAGAAAAGTTTATGTTTTGTTCCATATATTTTATTTGAGGAAATAAAAAATTAGATTCATCTCATGAAATCCTTTGGGATGAAATTTAATTAGATAAAAATGATTCTTTTGTTAATAACCTAGTTAATATCACAGATCAAAGTGAGAAGATTCTATGTGGAAATATTAGTTGACTTGTATTCTAATTTTGGTTGCATAGTTTTGTGCCGAAGGAGGGTAGGGAATGAAGTTCTAATATATGGTCACATTGTTGAAGTTATTTATATGGGATGCTAAATTATGATTCTCAGTGATGTAAAGACCTAAAATTAGAAGTCTATAGAAACTTTAAGGTTTCAAGTGTGTATTTTATTAATGTTAGTTAAAGAAATTATGTGTGAGTTTTTTATTTATAGGTTTTATATGAATGAAGGAAGAGATGGTTGGATAATGTAGATAGTGTTTATGAAAAATCCATAAGTGAAACTACTAGGAAACTAGCTAGGGAGTACTAGATACTTATGGGTTAAGGCAGAGGAACGTGTGGCCCTTTTCATACTATAAAGCGTTTGTAGTGAAAAAATAAATTTGATAATAGTTGGGTGGCCAATGGTTGTCTTTTGAGTACCAGGTGTATTTTCCAAAATCATTTTTAAAGATTTGATTTTATGTTATTATTATATTATGGGAATTTGTGTAAATCTAGTTTATAACGCCCCGACCCCAGTTACCTAGAGTCGGTTCATTATTACATAACATTGGCATGATCACAAGAAAGATCAAATCTCGAAAGACCGATTGGTTTAGTATCCTTGGAAACACTAGATATATTCATAAAGTTTTACATTACATCATAAAGTGAAAAACTACAACAACAACATAGTCTCCATATTCCACACTCATATCCCCAGATACTATCCCTGCAGGTCATTCATACCTTACTTCTTCACATCCTAGGAAAAATAAAACATAGAAAAGGGGTGAGCTCAAATTCCAGTAAGGATAACAATATAGCAGAAACATTCAAAAAATAAGCATAAAAATTTAAGGAAATGTATAACTAAAACAAAAGCCTTTTAAACTTTAACTTCAACATAGTATGGCAAAAGTAAAATGAAATAATTCCATTTACTTATTCACATGGATATTCTAATAATCGAATAATCACATGAAATATCAATAACCACTTTCATAATGATGGAATGCATAATGCCAGACTATCATAACCACATAGCCAAGGCCTCGTGCCAAGACTACAAATAAGATTTTTCCAAGGCCTTGTGCCAAGACACTAGTTTGTCTCATGAGACCTACCGATGCATCGAAGAGCTATAGCGGGCTCCACTCATCACATATTAAGTCCAATGCATTCCCATATGAAAAGGTTTAAACATAACATAAACATTCATATTAAAACTAGCATACGAAATGTCAATACTTTCACCATAAACCATGAATGGTATAAAAACAGCACATCTACAGTCAAAAATATCACAAAAACTTCAATACAATATATAAGTTTTGTATCATAATAAATCAACGTAAAATCCATCAAAGGATGTTGACATAGATGAAATCAAAACGCTTTTTAGAGAAATATCTCTTTCTATTTTGAAATCATTTAAGAGTCATATATTTATAAAATAAAACATTTTCTTTGAAAATATTATTATAATCTTATAAGGGAAGCTTCAACGATTTTATAACAGCGGAAAATAGGCGCACCCGCCATATAAGTTAAAAAAAACATTCTTACCTTAATTTTGTCGAAAAGGTTAAAAAGCACATTGTTTGGAAAACGACGGAAAGATTCCTTTATAAACATCTTATAAAAATTCAAACAAGGGTATAAATGACTTTAACCCATATTCTTGTAAATAGTAAAAATGTTTTGAAATAGATTTTTAAGAAACATGGATGTGGATGATAAAGAGATCCCAGTAGATTATTACGTATAAACAACCTCGAATAATGAAGAGATTGTGAAATAACCCTTAACTTGTACTTTTACTTGGTTGGGGTAGGTTAAACTCCTGTATAATGTTGAAATAATTGTTATTAAATTATACAAGAATCATATATATATTAATATGATATCATATATGATCTTTTAACATTGATTTGTTAATAATATCTTAGAATTATCGTCGTTTCGGGTGTTAACTTACTCATTTTCTTTTATATGTTTTGTTACATAAGCCGTGTTTGTTATGTATAGGTTGTATCTTATTCATATCCATAATGATAACAAGTCCTTAAACATCATTTTTAAATCATAAAATGATAATTATACTTTAATGGATACGATGGAGAATGAATCTTATCGCGTTCGTGGAGACGGTAGTCCGTACGTACGCACGAGCGACAATATCATTATTTTGATATTAAAATAATATATAAATGAATGGTATATCGTATATAAATAATCATTAACATGTTATATTTATTATTTACATGAGTTACACATCATTATTATACCCATCCAAATAATAATATATTGAATAACAATTACACCATGACGTGGAGACGGTAAGCCGTACGTAGGCACGTATGGTGACATGTTATTCAAAGGGTGGATAGAATACTGAATATGGTTGTACCATATTTATAATAATATCACAGTATATATAAGATACTGGAGTTATTATTTTATAATGGTAATAACAAAGAAAGAAGAAGTGGAAGAAGAAAGGAACTTGAAAAGGGGTGGTGAAAACATTACCTCTTCTTCGAGTTCTTCCTTTTGATTTGATCAAAAGGGCTCCATAGGTTGGCTTTATGATCAAAATAAGGCCTCTAGGTTTTAGTGAGGGATGTTGGGAGAGTATTTGGGTAGAGTTTGGCCGAACCAAAAGGCTTTGAAGGTGTGAAGAAATGAGAAGGAGGAGTTCCCTTTTATAAGAGGGGTGAGGGGCACCTTTGGAAAAGCTAGAAATATTAATTTATAATAAATTCATATTCGGTTTATAATGTCTCCAAAGTTGATTATTTAAATTTTAAGGTGGGGATAGGTCGAAAAACACTCAACTAATAGAATTTAGACTGGTTTGGGTCATTATATTAACCTTATCTTTAAGTATTAACTCTAAGTTAATTAGTTTCACTTTTAAAATGTCTCCTTGTATTTTTACATTATATGGTTAATAAACATACCATATACATCCAAGAGACCCCAAAGTGGTCCATTAATGATGACCCTATCATGATATAAGTCTCTTGGCCGAAACTTAGATTTTTAGGAATTTAATATCAATTAATAATATAATATTGTTTTTAAAAACTCTTTTATGTCAATTTTGACACTATTCAATAATTGATTTTTGTAAAAATCATAAAAGAATTATTACTTCGAAAAAAGTTAATTTAATAAATCCTAACATGTCATATTAACTTAGAAAATTTTTGTAATTCCTAAAAAGTCTCAAATTATATTTATTTGTGTATTTATAATATCATTTATTTTAATTTTTCACTATTATGGTAATTACTGCATCATCATTGTGTCATAAGTAAATTAAATTATTTAAAGTATAAAAATTATAAATAAAATATCATTATGTAGGAAATCTTATTATCTTTCTAATTAATATTTAAAATAGAATTTATCTTATGCATAACCCTATATTAAAAATGTTTTAGTAAATAAACTTTGATTTTAATTATTTTAACTCTTCTTTGAATTAAATAATAATAAATGTCCTAATCTAAACCAAGTGGACATAAATGATAATATTTTATTCCTAAGTCTGTTTTGGTCGAGATACACTTGTCCAATAGAATTAGGACATGTGTTAGGGTAATATTAATATCATTTTACCCTTAATTACCCTATTTACTTTTAACCGTGGTAAATAAAAGTAAAAAGTTGCAATTCACCAAAAATTATTTTCATATCATTGAACCACATTTTACCTCTTGATATTAACCGTGTCTCTTGGATTTTAGAAATTCCATTCACAAAAGCGGTAAAACTAAGTTTTATGAAAAATTCAGTTTTTTAACTACCACTTAGTAGTTTCACTATTAATAAAAAATTGATGTTTTTCAGAACAATGCCAAAATTTCACCCTAAGATATAATTGATATTCCGAATTCAAAAATGATGTATATTTTACAAAATTCTAAACATATAAGTTGAATTACTTAATTTTATAATTAATTCCTGCTGTCACAACAAATAGCGTGTTTTTAAGAAACAATATATATCAAAAGATTGATAATTGTTTATGTCTAATTTCAATGTAAAATTAATTATAATGAACAACATTGGATAAAATGGTAAAAATATATTCTAATTATACTTTAAAACCACTCAATAATATAATTTATCACTATAAATTATTTTGATTAAAAAAGTTGTTTTTAAGTATTTTTCACTGTTCATAAAAATTGGAAGTTCTCAGAAAAATACCAAAAATTCAACTTAGGATAATTTCAATATTCCGTATCCAAAAATGAAGTCCATTTTGAAATATAAAATATATATAACTTCAAAAAGTAGGTATTACTATTCATAACGGCTAGTTTGATTGGTTGTGGTGTGTTAGAACTCGATGTTGCGTACAACACACGCTATCGCATTATTCAAAGAGAAGCGTACTGTAAAAGCTTGGGGTGTTACATTATCCCCTCCTTCAAATAATTTCGTCCTTGAAATTTCTAGAATACTTATCACATTAAAAGACTCGGGTGGTTCTTCATCATAAGATCCTCGGGTTCCCACGTTGCCTCTTCCATCTTATGGTTTCTCCACAAAACTTTTACCAGACGCGTCATCCGGTTTTTCAGTACTTGTTCTCTCTTATCAAGAATCCTGACGGGCTCTTCACAATAGGACAGATCGGGTTCCAGTTCTAATTCCTCATAGGTGAGTACATGCGTTGGGTCAGGCATGTATTTCCTCAACAGAGATACGTGGAACATATCATGAACTTTGGAGATACTTGGCGGCATTGCCAATCGGTAAGCTACAACCCCAATTCGTTCTAGAATTTCGAAGGGTCCGATGTACCTAGGACTCAATTTACCTTTCTTACCAAAACGTATGACTCCCTTCCATAGAGATACCTTCAGGAAAACATGATCACCAACTTGAAATTCCAAATCCTTCCTTCGATTATCAGCATAGCTCTTCTGCCTACTTTGAGCTGCTTTGATGTGATTTTGGATTACCTTCACCTTTTCCACCGTTTCCTCCACCAGTTCTGGGCCTATAAGTTTTCTTTCACCAACGTCATCCTAATAGGTTGGTGTACGACATCTCTTTCCGTATAACGCTTCATATGGTGCCATCTGAATACTTGAATGGAAGCTATTGTTATAGGAAAATTCTACCAGAGGTAAATATTGATCCCACATACCCTGAAAGTCAGGTGAGCAAGATCTCAACATGTCTTCTAAGGTTTGAATAGTCCGTTCTGATTGTCCGTCTATCTGAGGTTGGTAAGCAGTTCTCAAATGAAGTTCAGTATCTGGGTATTTCTGAAGACTTTTCCAGAATCTTGAAGTAAAACGGGGATCACGATCAGAAACAATCGATAGGGGTACTCCATGAAGTCTCACAACTTCATTAATATATAGTCTTGCTAGACGTTCTAGGGTTAGATCTTCTCTTATAGCAAGAAAATGTGCTGACTTGGTAAGACGATCAACAATAACCCATATTTCATCGTTCCTTCTAGGAGTCTTTGGTAGCCCCATGACAAAGTCCATCGTAATATTGTCCCATTTCCACTCCGGTATGGGAAGAGGTTGCATGACTCCTCCAGGCTGTTTCCTTCCAGCTTTCACTTGTTGACAAACCATACATCTTGACACAAAATCCGCAATCTCCCTCTTCATGTTGTCCCACCAAAAATGTTCCTTCAAATATCTATACATTTTGGTGCTCCCAGGGTGTATAGAGAAATTGGAACTATGAGCATCATCCAACAATTCCCTTTTTAGATCAGGTATATCAGGAACACAAAGTCTCTTCCCAAATTTCAAAATTCCATCTTCATACACAAAGTCTCTTAGTCTCCCATCATTCACAGCTTTAATCTTCTTTTGAAATTCTTCATCATCGGTCTAAGAAATCTTAATCCTTTCTAGTAAATATGGTTTGGCAACCATTTGAAAAAGCATTGATGTTTCACCTTCCCTGGTTATTCCCATGTCCATCTTCACTAGATCCATCAAAATTAGATCCCTTTCAATTATCATCACGTTCAAAACTCCATGGTCTTTTCTGCTCAAAGCATCTTCCACCTTGTTTTCTTTCCCCGGGTGGTAGTGTATCGTACAATCGTAATCCTTGAGTAATTCAAGCCATCTCCTTTGCCTCATGTTGAGTTCTTTTTGTGAGAAAATATACTTCAAACTCTTGTGATCAGTATAAATCTCACATTTTTCACCATAGAGGTAGTGCCTCCATATCTTCAAAGCAAAGATCACAGCTGCTAACTCGAGATCATGAGTAGGATAGTTTTGTTCATGAATTTTCAACTATCATGATGCATAGGCAATAACTCTATCATTATGCATAAGGACACAACCATGTCATTTCTTCGATGCATCACTATAAATAACGAACCCATCATTTCCTGATAGTAGAGTCAATATAGGAGCATTGACTAATATTCTCTTCAGTTCTTCAAAACATTATTCACACTCTTTTTTCCAAACAAATTTAACCCCTTTACGTGTGAGCTTCATTAATGGGTTAGCCAATCGGGCAAAATTCTGGACAAAACATCGATAATAACCTGCAAAACCAATAAAACTACGTACCTCAGTTATACTCATAGGTGCTGACCATTCTTGGATCGCCTTGGTCTTAGAAGGATCAATAGAGATTCCATCTTTAGAGACAATATGACCAAGAAAAGAAATCTCATGAAGCCAGAATTCACACTTACTAAACTTCCCATATAATTCATGTCTTCTCAGAGTCTTCAGGATAATGTGCAAGTGATTTTCATGATCTTCGTAGATTTTGGAGTATACCAAGATATCATCAATAAATACCACCACAAATTCATCAAGATACTCCTTGAAAACTCTATTCATCAGATCCATGAATACAGAGGGTGCATTAGTCAATCCAAAAGGCATTATAGTAAACTCATAATGCCCGTACCTGGTTCGAAATGCTGTCTTCATAATGTCTTCCTTCTTCACACACAACTGATGGTATCCAAATCAAAGGTCAATCTTTGAAAAGTATTGAGCTCCATGAAGTTGGTTAAATAAATCATCAATGCGTGGTAGGGGATACTTGTACTTTATTGTTATAGCATTGATCTCCCTGTAGTCGATACATAACCTCATAGATCTGTCTTTCTTTTTAACAAAAAGAACAGGGGCTCCCCATGGAGAAACACTAGGGCGAATAAATCCCTTATTACTTAATTCCTCTAGTTGTTTCTTTATTTCAACTAATTCTACAGTGGCCATTCTATAAGGGGTCTTTGATATAGGCCTTGATCCAGGAATTAAATCAATGGAAAACTCAACTTCTCGTTCTGGAGGATGTCCGGGTAAATCTTCCGAAAATAAATCTACAAATTCTTTCACAATAGGTACATCCTCTATTTCAACATTCCTTTCCTCACTGACAGTTATTTCATTCTCTTCCTCCCCAATAATTAAATTTAGTTGAGCTACTGGGGGTGGATCTAAATAAGAATTAGCTGGTGACGATCCTGCTCTAAAGATAAGGTGTTCCTTATCATTATCATCAAGAATTGTAACCTCTTTCTTCTTACAATAAATCTTCGCATCATAGTCCAAAAGCCTGTCCATACCGAGGATTATATCAAACTCAATCATAGGTATGACGATGAGATAAGTAGATAAAGAACATTTATGTGCTCTAATGGGGACTGATTCACAAAACTTTGTTGCAATGATACTTCCCTTAGGAGTTTTAACTGACAAATCCATTGTTAAATCAAATTGGAAATATCTAATTTTTTTAGCAAACTGGGAAGATATGAAACAATGCGATAATCCAGAATCAAATAATGCATTTTATAAACTTGAGGAAACCATTAAATTACCTGCCAACACGTCTTTCAGAGCTTATACCTCAGCAGTAGTGATAGCATAAGCCTGGCCTTGATCCCTTGGCCTTTTCTCAGGTAAGTTCTCCTAACACTTAGGGCATTCATTTGCATAATGCCCCATCTCCCTGCAATTGTAGCACTGAACATTGGTAGCTTCCTTCTTCCCTTTTCAATCATGAGCTTAGTGACCTTTTTCACCACATTTGTAACAGACGCCCATTCCCTTCCAGAAACTACTGGGGTGTTTCTTCCCACATTTACCATAGGATGGTTATTCATCATTTACTTTCTTCCCCTTATTTCCATTCCCAGATTGATCAGTAGGCCTCTTCTTCTCTTGCTTTGCTTTAAAGTCATAAGACTTAGAGAATTACTTTTCGGTCTTGATAGCACATGAGACAATGTCTTCGTATAATGAGAAGGATTGTGAAACTAATGCTCGGCGGAGAAATGGTTTTAACCCATCAAAGAAACGATCAATATTACTTCTTGGGTTATGTATATAATCACCAGCATACCTTGCTAACCTTGTAAAGTTAGCCTCATACTTTGTGACATTCTCATCCTCCTTCTGTCTCAGACTCAGAAATTGCCTTTCCATATCTGCTCGATGGTCGCGAGGAAAGTATTTTTCTAAAAACAGATCTTTGAACTCCCTTTATTCCTTATTTTATACTTCATCATCTTTCTTCGTATTTTGAATCAATGACCACCATTGATCAGCATCTCCAGTGAGGCGGTAAACTGCCATGATAACTTTTTCCCTTTTAGTACTCCCCAAAGCCTGAAATATTTTCTCTAGGGAAAATATCCATTGCTCTGCTACTAAGGGATTTGTACTCCCATTGAACGTTGGTGGTTGTTGCCTCATGAAGAAATCTGACATTGATCTTCCACGCTTTGGATCAGGGTGCTCCATACGGGTAAGGTTATTATTCATAATCTAAGTGAGTTGTCCCAGTATGGTGATTAGCTGATCGGAACCAGTTGCATCACCAGCTCCACTATAATTATCTTGAGTAGGAGGGAAATCCCTACATGGAGTGCGTGCATTGATACGATTTCCATTTCTTCCACTAGGCGCCATTTCTAAACAATGGCATAAACTAGATCAGTTTATGAATCAAAATACATAATCCCATACTTATAAAACACTTAACATAAATTGAACTATTTATGGATATAATCCATAATCATAAAAATGTTTTCTTTGAGTAAGTATATACTCATAAACCCTTCATAATGACTTGTAAAGAAAATGAGAGTTATCCTAAGCATATCCCCTGGGAGTGTCGTAACCAAGAGTACAGCAAGACCCGTTGTCGTGCACCAGTTCCCATTCGAGTCTAGCTCAAAGCGGTGTTTTCCGGTTTTACCCCTAGGTACATCTGTGCCAGAGCTGCCTCTACCTGCTCGTATCCAGACAGGGATGTATTGCTCGGAAAACTCACAAAATCTCTACAATACCAAAATTCTAGGAAGTTATTCTATACTAATTCTCAAAGTTCATCTTATGATACTAATCCTCAAAGTTCATCTTAGGTCTACGTGCTCTAATCAGAGTTTATCTAAATCTAGCTTCCAAGGTTTGTACTAAAATTCCTCTGATACCAACTGTAACGCCCCGACCCCAGTTACCTAGAGTCGGTGCATTATTACATAACATTGGCATGATCACAAGAAAGATCAAATCACGAAATACCGATTGGTTTATTATCCTTGGAAACAATAGATATATTCATAAAGTTTTACATTACATCATAAAGTGAAAAACTTCTACAACAACAGTCTCCATATTCCACACTCATATCCCCAGATACTATCCCTGCAGGTCATTCATAACTTACTTATTCACATCCTGGGAAAAATAAAACATAGAAAAGGGGTGAGCTCAAATGCCCAGTAAGGATAACAATATAGCGGAAACTTTCAAAAAATAATCATAAACATTTAAGGAAATGTATAACTAAAACAAAAGCCTTTTAAACCTGAACTTCAACATAGTATGGCAAAAGTAAAATGAAATAATGCCATTTACTTATTCACATGGATATTCTACTAATCGAATAATCACATGCAATATCAATAACCACTTTCATAATGATGGAATGCATAATTCCAGACTATCATAACCACATAGCCAAGGCCTCATGCCAAGACTACAAATAAGATTTTTCCAAGGCATTATGCCAAGACACTAGTTTGTCTCATGAGACCTACCGATGCATCAAGGAGCTATAGCGGGCTCCACCCGTCACATATTAAGTCCAATGCATCCCCATATGAAAAAGTTTAAACATAACATAAACATTCATATTAAAACTAGCATACGAAATGTCAATACTTTCACCATAAACCATGAATGGTATAAAAATAGCACATCCACAGTCAAACATATCACAAAAACGTCAATACAATATAGAAGTTTAGTATCATAATAAATCAACGTAAAATCGATCAAAGGATGTTGACATAGATGAAATCAAAACTCTTTTTAGATAAATATCTCTTTCTATTTTGAAATCATTTAAGAGTAATATATTTATAAAATAAAATATTTTATTTGAAAATATTCTTATAATCTTGTAAGGGAAGCTTCGAAAATTTTATAACGGCGGAAAATAGCCGCACCCGCCGTATAAGTTAAAAAAAACATACTTACCTTAATTTTGTCGAAAAGGTTAAAAATCACCTTGTTTGGAAAACGACGGAAAGATTCCCTTATAAACCTCTTATAAAAAGTAAAACAAGGGTATAAATGACTTTAACACATATTCTTGTAAATAGTAAAAATGTTTTGAAATACATTTTTAAGAAACATGGATGTGGATGATAAAGAGATCCCAGTAGATTATTACATATAAACAACCTCAGATAATGAAGAGATTGTGAAATAACCCTTACCTTGTACTTTTCCTTGGTTGGGGTAGGTTAAACTCGTGTATAATGGGGAAATAATTTTTATTAAATTATACAATAATCATATATATTAATATGATATCATATATGATCTTTTAACATTGATTTGTTAATAATATCTTAGAATTATCATCGTTTCGGGTGTTAACTTACTCGTTTTCTTTTATATGTTTTGTTACATAAGCAGTGTTTGTTATGGATAGGTTGTATCGTATTAATATCCAGAATGATATCAAGTCCTTAAACATCATTTTTAAATCATCAAATGATAATTGTACTTTAATGGATACGATGGAGAATGAATCTTATCGCGTTCGTGGAGGCGGTAGTATGTACGTACGCACGAGCGACATTATCATTCTTTTGATATTAAAATAATATATAAATGAATGGTATGTCATATATACAGAATCATTAAAATGTTATATTTATTATTTAAATGAGTTACACATCATTATTATACCCATCCAAATAATAATATATTGAATAACAATTACACCACGACGTGGAGACGGTAAGCCATACGTACGCACGTATGGTGACATGTTATTCAAAGGGTGGATAGAATACTGAATATGGTTGTACCATATTTATAATAACATCACAGTATATATAAGATACTGGAGTTATTATTTTAGAATGGTAATAACAAAGAAATAAGAAGTGGAATAAGAAAGGAACTTGAAAAGGGGTGGTGAAAACATTACCTCTTCTTCGAGTTCTTCCTTTTGATTTGATCAAAAGGGCTCCTTAGGATGGCTTTCTGATCAAACTAAGGCCTCTAGGTTGTAGTGAGGGAAGTTGGGAGATTAGTTGGGCAGAGTTTGGCCAAACCAAAAGGATTTTAAGGTGTGGAGAAATGATAAGGAGGAGTGCCCTTTTATAAGAGGGGTGAGGGACACCTTTGGAAAAGCTAGAAATATTAATTTATAATAAATTCATATTCAGTTTATAATGGCTCTAAAGTTGATTATTTAAATGTTAAGGTGGGGAAAGGTCTAAAACCACTCAACTAATAGAATTTAGACAGGTTTGGGTCATTATATTAACCTTATCTTTAAGTATTAACTCTAAGTTAATTAGTTTCACTTTTACATTGTCTCTTTGTATTTTTATATTATATGGTTAATATACTTACCATATACATCCAAGAGACCCCCAAGTGGTCCATTAATGATTAAAATATCATGATATAAGTCTCTTGGCCGAAACTTAGATTTTTAGGAAGTTAATATCAATTAACAATATAATATTGGTTTTAAAAACTCTTTTATGTCAATTTTGACACTATTCAATAATTGATTTTTGTAAAATTCATAAAAGAATTATTACTTCTAAAAAAGTTAATTGAATCAATACTAACATGTCATATTAACCTAGAAAATTATTTTAATTCCTAAAAAGTCTCAAATTATATTTATTTGTGTATTTATAATATCATTTATTTTAATTTTTCACTATTATGGTAATTACTTCATCATCATTGTGTCATAAGTAAATTAAAAAATTTAACTTATAAAATTATAAATAAAATATACTTATTTAGTAAATCTTGTTAGCTTTCTAATGAATATTTAAAATCTAATTTATCTTATGTATAACCCTATATTAAAAATGTTTTAGTAAATAAACATTGATTTTAATTCTTTTAACTCTTCTTTGAATTAAATAATAATAAATGTCCTAATCTAATCCAAGTGGACCTAAATGATAATATTTTATTTATAAGGCTGTTTTGGTCGAGGTACACTTGTCCAATAGAATTAGGACATGTTTTAGGGTAATATTAATATCATTTTTACCCATAATTACCCTATTTACTTTTAACCGTGGTAAATAAAAGTAAAAAGTTACTATTCACAAAAATTATTTTCATCTCATTGAACCACATTTTACATATTGATATTAACCATGTCTCTCGGATTTTCGAAATTCCATTCACAAAAGCGGTAAAATTAAGTTTTATGAAAAATTCAGTTTTTTTACTACCACTTAGTAGTTTCACTATTTATCAAAAATTAATGTTTTTCAGAACAATGCCGAAATTTCACCCTAATCTATAATTGATATTCCGAATTCAAAAATGATGTCTGTTTTACAAAATTCCAAACATATAAATTGAATTAATTAATTTTATAATTAATTCCCGCTGTCACAACAAATAGCGTGTTTTTAAGAAACAATATATATCAAAAGATTGATAATTGTTTATGTCTAATTTCAAAGTAAAATTAATTCTAATGAACACCATTGGATAAAATAGTAAAAATATATTATAATTATACTTTAAAACCAATCAATAATATAATTTATCACTATAAATTATTTTTATTAAAAAAGTTGTTTTTAAGTATTTTTCACTGTTCATAAAAATTGGAAGTTCTCAGAAAAATACCAAAAATTCAACTTAGGATAATTTTGATATTCCGAATCCAAAAATGAAGTCCATTTTGAAATATAAAATATATATAATTTCAAAAAGTAGGTATTACTATTCATAACGGCTAGTTTGATTGGTTGTGGTGTGTTAGAACTCGATGTTGCGTACAACACACGCTATCACATTATTCAAAGAGAAGCGTACCGTAGAAGCTTGGGGTGTTACATAGTTTCTTATTATTCTTTGAAAAATAGTCTAATGATATTCTCTCCCTCTATAATATCACCCATACATCTTAGTTTTTTTCATCAAAATTAATTTTTAGTATCAATAGATATGATATCCGAGAGATACTTTGAAATCATCGGAGAAAGTGTTTTGTTTTTCCTATAATTTTATTAGAAAAGGAACATTATTGATTATTGAAATTTTTAAATTCATCTTATTTCTTTTTTTCTTAATAGAATTATGGATTTATTGTGGGTATATATGAATCACATAACCTTTCTTGGTGAATTTTGATTATTAAATTAGAGGAAGGTGACCATTATTTTTGTTGTTGTTAATTATGTGTTTTGTGTGAATTTTAAAATACTACAAGTCATTTTATCAACATGTGAAAAAATGTGTTAAAGATTAAATTTAATCTATGAAGAGAATTATTAGATGAATTAATAATACCTAGTAATGTTTTACTATTTTTAATTATTACTAAAAATATATTCCAATGTTGGATGAATATAAAATACATAGGAATTTAATAATTGAAAAAAGGGAAAACTTCTATCACTATTATGTGAAATATTAATGATATTTTTCTTTATATAAAATACATATTTTTAGTTTTATTATGTTTTATTTTTCAATAAAAACAATTCAATTCACATTAATGATTTATGAATTCATATGATTAGTTGAGAAATAATTAAAGATAAATTATAAATTATAAACCATTAAAATGTGTTAGAATAATAAAGTTTATACCTGAATATATATATATATATATATATATATATATATATTTTAATGAAACACATTGTATTGAGTTTAATAGATTATTTCTAGGTTTTTAATTAAATATTTTTTGATTTATCATTTTTCTAAAAATTTGATTTTAAAACAAAAAAATAGAGTTATTGAAATGAAAATTACTAGATAAATTGATAATTTAATGGTTAAAATTTTAATTTCATAAAAAATGTATAAATATTATATTTAAATTATGAAAATATGTTATGTTTCTTAATTATATCATGAGTTTATGTTTGAGATTTAGGGTTTAACTTTCAAAAGTATGTTGGATGATATTGAACTATTGTGACAATTCATAGGGATTTGGTTGATGCGATTATTTTTTTAAAATAAAAAATGATACCTTTGTATATCAATTAATATTTACATGAGCCACGAGTTTGGATAATATGAATGGAAGTATCGAGTTAGGCTATTATTTGGTAAGATCTTTGGGTTGGATAAGACTTGGGTTATGCCATGATTTAAAATAAAATCCATGTGTATCGAAGGTGAAATTTATATTCCAAGTGATTATATAGGATACCATATGTATGACATATTTTTGAAAAATATTTTAGTTGGGACATTTGTTTTTATTTTTCATACATTGATCGAAATTTAGAAGTTTCCTTAAATTTGGATGAAGCCAGTATATATGGCATTAAGGTTGCATGATTGACACCTAACATTTTTATGTATGATATTTATGGTCTTTTAAAACAAGAAAATAGAGTTACAAAACCCTTATAAGAATATTTTATACGATACGTTATTATTGGGGAAAATTTTTGTTTTTATAATATTATTTCTCACATATTTTATCTAGAGTCCTTATGTGTATAGTAATTTTATTTTCAGTGAATAATGATAAGGGAAGTGAAATTTGTAGATGGGAGATGATATAAGGTGAAATCTAAGAGGTAATTTCAATATGAATTTTGAATCTCATGGATGAGGATATTTATTACAACTTTTTTGTTATTTTTGTATCTTTTTTACCTCTTATAAAACTCTTTATCTTCTTTTTCTGGATATATATTATCAATAGTAATTAGTTGAATACAATTTTAGAGTTTATTGACAATGTTTTTGCATTTTTCCATGTAGTATATTTGTAATAACCCAAAAAATGTTGATAATATATCAATATCATTCCATATTACATTTAATGAAATAGTTTTTAAATATTTACATTAATTTTAAGATTAATATCCGAATTTACAATGAAAATGGGAATTTTTTTATCCATAATAAATTAGTTAACATGTATTATATGATTTTATTAAAAATATTACTTTCAAAGTTATATAATTTTAATATATAAAATTGAAATCAGTTTTTATATCATAATATTAATGTGTATTCTAGGAAATTTTCTACAATAATTTATTTTTTGGAGAATATTATACATTAATAATTTTCTATGAAAAAATTATATTATATTCATGTATTTGAAAAAATAATTTAATTTTGGATGCTTTTAAAATTTTATTAGTTTTGTTTGATTATTAATAATCAAATAAATTCCATTAGGATCATTATTTTAATTGATTTTGGTATAATAACATTTTTATATTAAAATGAAATATTTCTAGAAATCTATTTTTTCTCCAATTTTGTGGATCTGTTTTGAAATTAATTTATGAAATATATAGAAAATGAATTTTATAAAATGGTCACTATATTATAATTATAACTTATAAATTTCACAGGGAGTCAGCTTTCAATTTTTTATTATGAATAGTAACTTTATTAAAGAAGTTGGTTACCAGGTTAAGAGTTAAAATGGGTCAAACAGGTTAAAAATAAAATGAAAATGTTTAAAATGACCTATGATGTTTCCTAAATCTTGTTATATAGTCATATCTAGATCTTATAATATTTATTATTAAAAGAAGAGACCTTTTATTTCTATTATTATTCTATAAGACATTAATATATTTTAAGATTTTTATATATTTTATGCGTGTCCTCTCTCCCAAATATATAAAGACACCACCTATCATATTTAATACAGACTTAAGGAGACTATTATATTAAAAAACTCTATAAAATTTAATTCATAACATCAAAATTCCTTTCCCAAAGGTCCTATTTTGATTATAACACCATTTTATGAAGGATTTACGTATAAACATAAAGAGGTTTTCCTAAGGAAAGGAATAGTTCTTACTCAAGAGTTTTATTTCTATTTATTATTTTACCTCCTTATAACCAATCTTAACCATTTTCATGTAACAAAAAAATATCTAAAATATAATTTAATGTTATTTTGTTTATGGTAAATCATTTTTAATGTACATTTACATCTAAAAAAACATCACACTTGCGTACGTGCAGACTACAGCTTCGCGAGATGATGTATTAAATTTTACATCACAAAAATCTTATGATTTTTCATAATTATGGATTTAAATGAAATAATTTGTATAAATATTACAAAATTTTAATTTTAATGGAAAATAATTTTTTAGTTTTTTATTACCATTCAGGAAAATTTTAAAATACCGCCGAAGTGTATGTCCAGACTACCGCCTCAAGAATTAATATATTCTAGTTTTCATCATCACCTAACGTGGGTGATATATATAAGTAGATTTAAATAAATAACATTATATTTCTTATATAATGAACAATATGGAAATATAAAATAATTATTACCTTCTTTCCATTATTTTCATTGAAAAATGGAAACATTATTCATGCATATGTATAGAATACCATCTCTATATTGTAACATAAATATGTTTTCATTACCCTATAAAATAGTTATTGATAAAATTATAATTAATGTATAAAATGGAAATTATAAATTGATTAATATTATTAAATGACATAATAATTATCCATTTGACCATAGTCAGCCTTCCATGTCAGACTTATAATCTGAATGTTCTCCAAATGTCTAGTGTGATCTTAATCGATCATGTAATTAATTATAACATGGATATAGTCGAAATAAAATTAATAATAAAAATGAAAAGGTTATTAATAAATAATGTGTCTAAAATCATTTTGTTATTCTAGATGATAAATAATGTACATTACAAGTTGGATTTAAGGCAAGGGATATTTCTTTAAAACCATATTTTAAAAGTTTTAAGAGTTTTTCTTTTATTTTTATCCATATATCTATGTTTTATAAACTATTTCATATATTTTATTAATATTGTAAAATTTATGTCAAAATTAATTTCAAACCTTGTGTATCATTATTTTCTATGGTTTTAAAATTATATATTGAAATATTTTCCAAATGGGTAATTTTTAACATTTTCACAAAAGTGTGAAATAAATATATTTTTAATATATAAGGTAGGAGTACAATTTCACAACATCATGACCATTATTATTTGTGAAGAGTAATTTTTATGTATTATTGGGTTTTTAATATAATATATAATTTTCCATTATTTGGGATATTTTTGACATTTTTAATGAAAAAAGATTTTATACTTGTTTTCACATAATACCAAAAATTATTACTATATATATATGTTAAGAAAAATATTTTATGACATTTTATTATGATAAATCAATTTTAGATGTGTTTTATGTATCTTATGGTTCTTTAAAAAAATTTATGATAAAGTGAGGGCCAATATATCTCTCTATTATACTTGATAATGATTATATTATCCAGATAATTATGTAGGAATTAAAAAATTAGGGTATTCAATTTATAATTATTCAAATTAGGGTTTTGTAATGTTTCTTGTAAGACGATGTCCCAAGGAACCTACATGAATTTTCGATGATTTCAATTGAATTTTAAATGGAAAAAAATTGATTTAATAATGATGGTTTTGGATCATTTTTTAACAGAATGATATTTATCTCTAATGGTAAAATTTATGTTTCTAAGAAGATTTTTTTAATGGGTTATAATGTTTTCTATGAAAATATCATGATTATTAATTTTAATTTATGTTTTATTATAAATTATTTCCTAAAAAACATTGTGCGATAAATAATATTTCCTATGTAAGTAAATGATTATTCTATTTTAATTTTAATTTTGTTATAAGTAAACTCTCTTATATGATCTCATTATTTTATATTATCTAACTTATTTCTTTTCTTATTTTTTTATCCCTTACTAATATTTTTACTCAACCCATATTTTATATGCTTTCATTGGTTTTAATGATCAACTGTAAGAACCAAAATTCTAAAATAATAAAACTATATTTACTAGCTTATGTCACATGAAAAATAAAGCTTAAAAAATACACTAATTTTATTTCTTTAAATTTAATATCCTCAAAAGCTTGTAGAACATGAGATCCCAAGTCTAAAGAAATCATATTATAGTATAAAATTATAATCAAGATATTAAATTATTAGGTATAAATAGTAATAATTAAATTATAAAAATAATATGGCTTATATATGTAGAAAAATTTTCATTGGTTTTATAATTATTATAATTAAAATAATAATAATTTAAAAGAAAAACAGAGTTTTTTACAAGAAAAAAGTATTTTTTATAAAAGATGCTTTGGTCATGTATTTCACACATAATTTATATTAATATTAAAACTTTTATAAAATTTATCTGATAAAATTAGAATAATATTTTAAATCATCATTTCAAAATTGGATCTCGGTGAATTTTTGGGATTTTTTTTTGAAAATTTTCAAGTTTCTATGAATGGAGAAAATTTTCTTTTTTATGGAAAATTTACTTTTATTTTATATTATTTACAAAGATAAATTAAATTTATATATATTTTTTAAGTTGAAATAAATCAATTATAATTTTTTTACTAATTTATGCCATTGGGATCACTTTTATGGTCAATTTTGATATAAAAACCTTATATATATATATGATAAATCATTCTCTTTGAAAATCTTCTTTTTCATCTGGTTTGCGAGTTTTGTTTTAAATTTAATTTTGTGAATTTGTTGATATAAATTTTGTTAAAGAGGATTTTATATTTAGAGTCAAAATAATTAATATTTTATTTTCTGGTTAACTAAATGTTTTACCATAATAAATAGTGAAAACAGTAATAATTAATCACCACAATTAAGGTAAAAATTAGTTGACTAAGGGGTTAAATTTAAATGTTATGGGTTAAAATTACCTAAAACCTTGCCTAAAATATATTTTATAGAAATATATGTACATTATCATGTATCATTCTTGATTATACATTATTTTTGATCAATCTGTCATATGAAAATCTTGAGTATACATTTTTCTTTTCCGAAACTACAAGGGTGCTACTCAGCTCACTTATAAAATGGAACCCACTATCTTCTTTTATTCACACCATCAGAAACTTTTGGTTCCTAAAAAACTTCCCAAATAACTTACCAAATTCAATCCCCTCACAATATAATCCTTTTCACCATAAATATTTTTTTAATACTTTGGGTATATTGCTAAATTGGTGTTCTGAGAAGAGGTAATTTTTTTAACTATGTGTGTTTTTTTATTTCTTCTTACAAATAAAACATATATTTTTAATTTATTATTATAAAATAAATCAATCACCTACCATATTCCTAGATTCTATTATTTTATGGGTAAAAACTATATCTATATCCTCTTCCCGCAAATGGTAAATTATTACATCGCTACTCTGTACAATAGACTAAACCAATGTGACACAGTTTCTAGAAAAACAATTGATGGATTTGTGTGATGATTTATATAAAGTATATATATGATATTTATAACAAAATTATACATAAATTTTCCCTATATTTTAGATAATTTTTTTAATTTCCATTCTTTATGGGATATGATAGCGTCACATATGTGTATGATGGACTACTACCTCACGAAGCAATGTGATTCATTTTACCTAACTGATTAAATATAAGTTAATTGGGATATATCTCATTAATATATGTTATATAAATGAAATAATTATGATTCTAATGAAATATTTATAATTATGAAAACGTAATATATCATTTTATTTCAAAACTTTTCATTCAATGAATGATGATAATGATGTTCATGTTTGTGTGAACTACTACATTCGTGAAGAGACCTGGTTCTCATTTCATCACCAAAACACATTGATGATACATATAAGTATATTTAAAGAAATGATATGGTATTAATTATATAATTACCATTCTATAATGATAAAATATTACCCTTTTCATTTTCTTAATGATCGTTTAAAAATGAAAATGTTACTCATGCGTACGTACGCCCTAACATCACAGTGATCACGACATACTTAATTTCTCAAAAAAATATTTCACGATTACTATTAAAAGTATAATTTATTTATAAAGTGATAATTATTTTATGATTATAATTCTAGATATGTTGAAATAATTAACTCTTAGACCAATAGTAAACCAACTAAATTCATTTGTGAAACATAAGTCAAATATCATTGAAACCCCAAACATAATATTAATTAATTAATTAATTATATATAAAATGGTAATAATTGAAATAAAATGAATATTAAACATTAAAAAGGTTCCTAATAAAGTAAAAAAATTAACATAATTTTAATATTTAGTATGATAAATAACGTATGTGACAAGTTAGAGTCAAGGTAAGGGATATTATCTCAATTTTCCTTTATTGAGGAATATTTTGTAATTATTTACCTAATTTCATTAATATGGTGTAAATACTATGAATTTTACATGTAATATCATGAATCCTTCATACATCATGGTATTTTAAGTTTCAATTTTAATTATTTATTCCAAGGGGATTTTATATGGAAGTTACCAATTGGAAATTAATTTCATAACTCAAGATATTTTCATTGGGTTATATTATTTTGTTTTATTCCTTCGATATTCTAAGATTATGTGTATAATGACATTTAATTATAATAGTTTTTATTTAAAATTTATATATGTGGATTTAAATTCAATACACATAATATATTAATTGTTAAATTCTCACTTCAATGTTATATCCTTTTTAAAGGTTTATTTCATAATCACATTTTAACTGGGATTATTTTTTCTAGAAGTTCCATTGAAGGAAACTATTTTATCATTGGACAAAAAACCCATTTCAATAAATTTAACTATTCTTATTACTTATATTTTTAAGTAATAATTCCATTTTCCAACTCTTGGGTAATTAAAATGATTGTGTAAATGTTATAGGTGGAAGCAGACTACAATTATATCTTTGGTAGAGAATCCATTTTATTCCGAAACAATGTATTCTAAAGCTGTTTTCAAAATTTTTTTACTCTAAAAAATTATTTATTTTAACCAATTTTTCAGTTTTTTATAATTTTTTTAAAGGAATATTTTTGTTATTTTCTTAACAATGAACATTTCTTTTTCTTTTCTGAAAATGTGAGTGGAATTATTTTTTTAATTTGTATGACATGTGTAGAATTTACTTCTATCATTAAATATAAATGTTTTAATGAATACATTATATGTTTCAGTGGTTATTTTCAAAGAAAATTATTTTAAACATCATTTTTGAAGCTTTAGTTTTAATATGTTATTTTCAAAATCAATATGATATTTTCCTCAAGAATGTTTTTAAAATTATTTCAATCCATTAATGACATAAACTGTTTATTTTACATTTACTTAAATTGGGATATTTTATATTGATACCATCATTATTCTTTATCCGGAACATTTATGATCATTTTCACCAAATAATGTATTATCATTTACTTTCTTAATTCATTTTTGTAGTCATTAACATTTCCTTTAAATTTTAAGTTTCCTATTATCAATGGAAATTAAACTCCCTCTAAATATCTATAATTTTTTTATCATGGTTATTTTGTATTGATTAAACAATATATCATTTCTACATATGGATTAATACATTGAAGGTTATTTTTTTTATCTAGGGAAATGTTGATATAACCATATTTTTTTCAATATAAATATTTTTGATGATAAATCACATTGTTCAAAAATTAAATCTATATTCAATATATGTGGAATTATTTGGACATATAGTAAAGGGTGGGTCCTAGTTATAGATATCCCCTCGATGCATCAGTAGTATCATAAGGAAAATTAGTTAGCCAGTATTTAATGGGTTTTAACCTATACTTCTAAACTATCTTGTGAATGGTCATGAAAATATAGGTTTCATGTTTAAGAGAACATGTCATCCAATTATTAATAATTTCCTTCATGAAGAATTTTGTTATTATTTATGTATGATATTTTCTAAATGATATTATCCCTATATGCTTTTCATTACTAGTTCCTTGATTAAATGGGATATGTTTGTAGTTTCATTACATATTTATTATTTCTTATCTTATTATCTATGATATTTTTGTAATGATATTATTTTTGGATGAATTTAATTGTCAGTTATTTATTAAATAGAATGTGTTGCAGATATTTTCCTTCACATATTGATTATTCAACATCTATTCAGGATATTCATGTTATTTAAATGGTCTGAGTGTTTAATTATTTACCTTTCCATATTGATTTTTCTTTATCTATTCATGGTTGTAAATTTATTTTAATGCATGTGTGTTTAGTTATTTTAATTTCTATATTGATTATTCTCTATCTATTCATGATAGTCATGTTATCTAAATAGAATTTATGTTCAGTTATTTACCTCTATATACTTTTTCCCCATATTTTTCATAATAGTTATGTTATTTAAATGAACTATATATGTTTAGTTAATTACAATTACATATTTATTATGATTATTGATTCATTATATCTACCACTATACTTAAACCTTAATGAGAATTTGAGCTCACCCTTATTGTTTTCCTTTATAAAAAATCCATGACATGTACTATGATTGATATTCAGTGATATTCTAGAGAAAATAATGTTATTCTTGAAAAATGTTATGTTAGAGTTTTTGTTTTAAAATGAAATTTAGGAATCGTGTTTGTATCCAGTTTACGATGACTACAAAACTATTATTTCCTTGTGGATTAGATTCTAGCTATCTTATTCCAAATTAACAAGGGAGACACTGGATCCTAGAAATTGGGGTTGGGGGAAACACAATTTGTATGAGAGTAAGTTTAGTAGAAACCCTAGAACATGATTTAAGAAGACATATATTAGGATCATAACCCTATAGTAGAATTTTATGATAAGTATATATAGACATCCTAATGTTTTGGTAATGTTGAGATTTTTTGATTTTCCCAGAAGTACATCCTTCTCTGGGAACTAAAAGTGGAAATGGTTCTTAGAGAGATATACCCATGTGTAATAAAACTTAATAAGGCACATTAGGATTGAATCGAGTGTTACTTAGTACATAAAAATGGAAAAAATGCACCTAGTTTGACACTCTTAGGTGATATGCATATAATAATTAACATTTTCATTACAAACTATTATGATGTATTTGAATAGATGATGTCAATGAATTAGTTAGGTTTAATCCATGGTGTATTAGATTAAGACAGGTTCCATTTTTAAAAATTATGTAAATGATTATATGTTTTCCCTCTAATTATTTTTTCCCACACTATATGTTTGGGTTTTACTCAGTGGATGGAATATAAAGGAATTATGTTAAAATTTAACATGAAGGACAATATGGTAATTGTGAGAAACCAAATGGGATGATTAATGGAGTAAAATACATCATGGTTATACTGAATCACTTATCCAAATGATCGATAAACAACATGTACCTTATCAACGTCCTAGAATCAGCAAAGAATATAAGGATAGAGTTCTATATGATCTCAAGTGGTGGAGACCATTGAAGTAATAAGGATCAATTTCCTTTATGTCATAAATATGGAAAGAGACACACAAAAAAATTTTATCGAAGGATTTGGGAAATATTTTTTTTGGGGAAAATAATGGAAAAACACAAATTATTACTGAGAAAAAAAATGAAGTGTATGATGGAAGGAAATAAAAAACATTCTAGGGATCCATTTATAGTTCAATTTCTTAAATTTGGGGATCCTGAACATTGTCTAAGACAATGTTCTCTTCTAAAGGTTAAACCCAATACCAAGTAAGGACCTATGTTGAAATAAAATGGTTGATGTGTTTATTTTTTAGAAATGGATAATTAAATTGTAAATGTATTATTACTAATGGTATTTTGGTTAAAAGAATCATGAAAAATTTGAAGACTGTTCAAAATTTCCAAATAATATATGTCCCTATTATAATTATTGTTATGGATACTGTCACTAATTTATTAGTTTATGGTTGATCATATGTTATAATTATTAAAAAACAATTTTTTGGGATTTCTATAATTGGATTACAACATGATTAAGTATGTTTTTGGAAACATTTAATGGGAATACAATTTATTTTTCTAGTATATGAACTAGTAATTTGAAGTATAATTCATTTACATTTTGGAATTTATATTACAGGTAATTTTAAGCATTTTGGTTTATATTATATTTTATGTTGTTGTAATTGTTGGCCCTAACCATTTGGGAATTTTATTAGAATTCTATTAAAATATTTTTGAAAAAAGGATAACTCGTTGCATTTGGAGAAGGCTGAGAGGCTTGAACCCCTAATAAAAGGATGATAAGGCTTTATAACCTAACACTGAACTATATGATGTTCTAGAAAATATTTTTTTTATTTTTAGTTAAATGATTGGAAAAATAAATTTTAAGGATGAACTAGTCGTGTTCCTATTGAGTTTTACAAGTTAATATATTATATTAGATAACTTGTGAAAGACATAATAGTTTTGTAAAATAGTCAAAGATAGAAGAAAAGGCATTTCACTCTTTTTTGGATATTACAATCTTTTAAAAGTATATTTCCAAGCTTTAACTGAAATAAATTAATTTCTCATATAATTATTTTTTTGGACAAAGATATGAATATGTAATTGATTAAAGCTAATCCTAGGGATTAAATCATTATTAGGAAATAAAAACATATCAAGTAATTATATTTTATTATATTATTAGAAAGTAAAATAATTTTTAAACATTAAGAAAAAGATTTTGAAAAAATGTAATTTTCTACCTTCATATTCAATGAATCTAATAATATTTTAATTAATTAAATATTTATGGATTTTAGGTTATTAACTTTCTATTGATCATTTACTTTCTTGTGGCCAATTACCTCTCTCACTCACTATAATTATTTACACTTCTATCCCATCTCCTCATATTTAGATTCCACCAATGTTATCTTACTTATAAACATTGTCATGTTTTATTCTATATGAAAATCATATTTCCCTTTCACTCTTATTAATAGAAAGTCTTATTAAGCTTATTACAGTGTGTGTTTTCAACAATTGTTTTTTCAAATATCACAAACCTGATTTTGGAGAACAAGATAAATTGGTTGGATTTAATTAATTTAATGTGGGGAGAATTTAACACCCCCAAATTCTAAAATAATAAATTTTTATTATATAGAGTATGTGACATGGAATACTAATCTGAAAACCCACAAAATATATTTCTTTAAATTTAATTTATTCGATGTCTTGAGGAACATAGAAACATAAGTATAAATAAACCATAATATAATATTCCATTGTAACCCATATGTAAAATTTGTGGGTATTATTTACACATGTAAAAAATTTATTTTTTATCTATTAATTAGAAAAAATAGAATTCATTCAGAATAAAAATAAATTTTCAAGAAAAACCTATTGTTTTTTTCTAAAAGATGGTTTCTTCATGCTATGCTGACAAAATTTAAAATTAATATTTAAAAAATTTATAATTATTATTTAGTGAAATTAAATTAATTTTTAAATCAAAATATCAATTTTTTAAGATGAATTTTTATTATTTTCCTGAAAATCTTAATTTTGTGATTAATAGTGAAAATTACTCATTTTTATTAAAAACTACCTTTTCATTTAAATTATTAAAAATGTTAAATTAAACTGTAAATTGGTTTTAATGTAATAATAGAAAAATTATTTTATAAATTAACTAATTTTTTTCATTGGTATCAATTTTATGTTTAATTTAAATATAAAAACTTTACATACTTACGATAATTCTCTCATTGAAAACTCGCATTTTTATCGCATTTGTGGTTTTTTGAAATTTAATAATTTTACTTCTATGAATTTAATTTTTTAAATTAGATTACATATTTATAATAATATTAATTTTTATTTTCTAATAATTTCAACTTAATTTTTTTTCCATAATGAATAGCTAAATCAGTAAAACTAAACTACCATAGTTAAGGTAAAAATGTCTTTATCAGGAGAATAAACTAAAATGATAAGGGTTGAAATATCCCAAAAACTTGTATAAAATAAAATTTATAGAAATATTTAGAACTTATTATGGCTATTTATCAAGAATTATTTATTTAGGACCTATTTTTCATGTGGAAAATATGGGTACACCTTTTTCTTTTTAAATATTAAAAGTGTTTCACTCACCTCTCTTATAAAAGGACAACCACTCCCCTCATTTATTCACACATTAAAACCCTTTTGGTTTAACTAGTAAAAACACAAAAATACGTCTAAAATTATATCCTATCATCCAAGAGTAATTTTATTTGACATAAATCCACTCTAGTAATAATCGAGGTCTAATACTAAAGTGGTGGTCTGTGGTGAAATTCTTAACATTGCGTGTTTGTTGCATTTATTCTTCCATATCCTTTAAATATTATTTATTTATGCTTAAATAATAATAAAATTATCTCCCATATATATATATATGTTATTATTATATGGTTATTACCTATATACAACTACCCTTTACTCAAATGAGAAATTATAATGTCGCTCGCTTGTACGATATACTACCGCTTCACGAATCGATATGACACATTTTCCGTTAACCCCTCCCACACTTGGGTATGATGATGGATATAAATTTTATATATTATATTTATAACATAATTATTACTATTTATTCATTTTATCATATATATCATTTTACTTTACATTCCTTTAGGGATATGATAATGTTGCTCGTGTGTACGACTGACTGCCGCCTCATAAAGGGATCTGTTTTTCACTAACGCTTTAAGGGGAAGGTAATAAGGATAAATTTTATTAATATATACGATATAAATCACCTAATTATTGTTTTCATGTAATATTTATCATTCTTAAAAGATAATATATGATTTTCTTTCTCACCTTTTCACTCATGGAAAAATGATAACGACATTCGTGTGTGTGTGGACTACCACTTTCCTGAAGTTATGTGACTCTATTTTAATCACCACACCACACAGATGATATATTAAGTATATTTAAATAAATAATATGGTATTTATGATATTATTATCATTATTTAATTATATAACATCTCTTTCCTCCTTTCCATAATTATTATTGAAAAATGGAAACATTAGTCATGCGTACGTATGGGCTATTACCTCCATTATTGTAACATCATTCATTTCTCAAAAAATTATTTCATGAATGGACACAAATGTATATTTTTTATATAAATATTATTTTTATTCCTATTTATTATTCATGATGTTTTTACATAATGACCACATAGACTAATAGTAAACCAGTTGACATCATTTTTGACACATAAGTCAAATATCATTGAAACATCCAATGTGAACATAATAGATTAAGTTATTGTATATAACATGGTAATAAGTGAAATAAAATAGAATAATAAACTTGTAAATTTTTCTTAAAAGTTTAAATATTTGACATATATTTATTATTCATGAAGATAATGAACGAACATGATGAGTTTGACTCAATGTATGGGACTTCATTTCAATTCCCCTTCATAAAGGAATATTTTATTATTATACACCTACTTTATATTAAATATTCCCATTTTAAATTTAATATAATGAATAAATAATAATTAATGGTATTTTATGTTTCAATTTTAATTTTTTCATCCAAGTCTATTTTACATAAAAGTTACCAAGTCGTAAATAATTTCTTAAATCAATTTATTTTCATTTTGTTATATTAGTTCTTAATTTTATTTTGATATTATAAGTTTATATGTATAATGAATTTTGATTATATTATTTTTTATTTCAAAATATTATCCTTGGATTTATATTTTATGCACATAATCTATTCATTTATTAATTCTCACATCACCATTATGACCACAATAACAGTTTATTTCACAATATCATTTTAATTGGGACTGTTTATAATTGAATTTAAATTAAATGAAATTATTTTATAATTGGATAAAAACATATATCATTGTATCCTCCAATATTTCTTCATTAATTATTTAAGTGATATTACAATTTTTACACTCTTTATTAAAATTTTTAAATATATGTTCCTCAAGAATGATTCTAAAAGTATTTCAATTTTATAATGACAGCAACCCATTATTTTATATATTATTAGCTGGAGATATGTTATATTGATAGCATACTTATTACACCTTTGGATGTTTTATGATCATTTTTACCAATGAAAATATTGATATTCACTTTTTTGATATATTTTTGTAGTCATTAACATCACCTTGAAATATTAACTTTGTTGTGATCATTAGAAATTAAATTTATCCTAAAAATATATATTTTTTCAAAGATATTATTATTTATTAAACATTATAACATCTGTATACACAATGTTCAACATTTAAAGATATTTTTTTCTCTAGTGATGTTTTTAAAAATCATAATTTTTATTAAATATATATATTTGATGATAAGGAACATTATTGATGAATTAAATCAATTATATGATAGTGGAGGAATGATTTGGAGTTTTAGTGACAATAAGTTACTTATTATAGATATCCCATTGATGTATCATTAGTATCATGAGGTGAATAATTAAGCCAAAATTAAATAAGTTCATACCTATAGTTTAAATATTTTTTTTAAAGGTATATATAGTATATGTAATATGTGCCTAATAACATGACATCCAATGGCTACATATTTACTTCATAAATAATTCCGTTATTATTTATCCATGATATTTTTTTAATTATATTTTATATAGTTTAATTTCATTACCATTTCATTGATTAAAAGTCATGTGTTTTTAGTTCTTGTTCTATATTTATTTATCATTATCTTATTATCTATGATATACTCACAATGATATTATCTCTAGATGAATTTCATTCTCAGTAATTGATTAAATAGAATTTGTTTTCATTTATCTACCTTACCAATTTATTATTCCTTATCTATTCATGATAGTCAAGTTATTTAAATTGAATGTGTGTTCAGTTACTTATCTTTCCATATTGATTATTACTTATTTAATCATGATAGTTATGTTGTTTATATGAGATGTGTGTTCTATTATTTACCATTCCATATTGATTATTCCTTATCTATTAATGATATTAATGTTATTCTAATGCAATGCATATTTATCTATTTACATTTATTTATTTATTATTCTTTATATTATCATGGAAGTCATGTTATGTAAATAGAATGCATCTTTATTTATTTACCATGCAATGTTGATTATTCTTAATGATTAATGATATCTTATGTTATACTTAACAATTAATGAGTATTTGAGTTCAAAATTAATTTTTTTCCTTTCATATGAATCCATGAAGTTTTATATGACTTATATAAAAGGATATACTAGAGTGAATAATTTTATTCTCAAAATCCATAATGTTGTAATTCATGTTTTCAAATATAATTTCAGAATCCTGTATGTTTCTTGTTTACCAAGATTACTAAACTATTCATTCATTTTATATGTGATTCCATATATATTATTCTAATGTAATAAAGCTGAAAATTTCTTTGAGATTATAGGGTCGTGGTTACAACATCAGTAATCACAATGATAAATTCATGTTTCCAAATTTTAAGTTTAGTCATAAAAATTAATCAAGTTTTAGTTTAAAATTATTGTTTTCTAAGAAAATTGACATTGAGTGGAATTAAAAATTTTATAATTAATAGATTTTTATGTAATATTTATTACCTAATGTTCTAAAAAATTCATCCTAAAATATAATTTAAAAATGTAAGAAAATGAATTATTGTTTAATAAATAATTTCTAGAGTGAATAAGGATCAGATTCTTATAGTTGGCACTAGATTAAGGATTGGATAATTTTAGAGGTTTGTATTATATAAGTATGTACCTTTAATATATTCTAATTTATGGATATCATGAGATTTATTTTGATGGTTACCATATTTCTCTATTTAATCTATTCTTATTGAGAAATAATTTCCTCAAAGTAAACATGGAAGCTCTTGTAGGAGGGCTCTAAAAAGAAAATATCCTTCCAAATCCACAACATAAAGTGGTTGGATTTTTAACTGGTAATTTTTTCTATGAGAGTTATATTGATTTAGGCTATTAATATTGGTAGAATCCATGCTAGATAAATGATATTAAACACAGATAGGTCTGTCTATAATAGATGATTTTATTAAAAAACCATCTTTATTAAGTGTATCTTCTGACCTAGTTGTAGATGACGAGTGGATTAAATATTTTTTAAATATATTAAAAGTCATGGGTAACTAAATGAAGAAAAATTAAATTCTTGATATTTATAATTTTGATGTTGAAACTAATTAGTGGTGGTCAATGGTACAATATACCAGAGGAAAATAATATATTTATTCCTTCTAATGATATTAATTTAAGAATATTTCTCTTTATTAATATTTTACTAAGGCTATTTGAAATGGTATGAAAAATATATTTAAAAATTTAGGTATAATGAGGAGGGTTTAACAAACACATTGAAATCAAACTTAACCCAATTGGTATGGTACACACCAAATTGTATCTGATATCTTGATAGTAAAATTTATTGGTTTTATTTAGGATTGAATTCGTGATATCTAAGGGAATTTGATTATTTTGAATTTATAATAAATGATAAACTTATTCAATGTTTTAATAAGGTAGAAATAGAGTATTCCAATAATCAGATGCTATATAAAAAAAAATAAGAGGTAAGGTGGTAGGTAATAGGGGAACATACATCAAGGAAATACAATGGTAAGAAAATAAAGATTCCATATAATGATAAGTGTGGAAAATAAAACCTTAGAGAATGTATCATAAATTCTAGGATGTGTTTTCAATTTTGTAATTTTGAACATGTGTCTCATGACTGAAAATAAAAGGGTCACACAATAAGTAGAAAAATAATGTAAAGCATAG
This sequence comes from Viscum album, assembly GCA_963277665.1. Taxonomy (NCBI): domain Eukaryota; kingdom Viridiplantae; phylum Streptophyta; class Magnoliopsida; order Santalales; family Viscaceae; genus Viscum; species Viscum album. Next base: position 784,629,144 of record OY728158.1, read on the forward strand.
AGTAATGTGTTTTAATTATAATAAAATTGGTCATTACATGATTATTTTTATGAATATAGGAGTAAAGAATAGAAGTTGTCAAGATTAAAAGAAGAATGGTGTTTCTAAATCCAATATGATGAATTTGAAAGATGTTGGACCATAATTTGATGTGGTGTTAGGTTCTGTTAGGTCCAAAAGGGGTCTTGATACCCTAATGGGGTGGGGGGGGGGGGTGAATCATGGTACAAATATTCAGTTCGAAATTACCCCTACTCCACATTATCATTACATATTTATTATAAGAGTGAAATTGTTTTCTCTTTAACATTTGTATTTCAGTTTTTTAATCAAACTTTATCTGATGATGATGCATTGAAATTGAAGAAATAAAGTAAGAACAAGAACACAAATATTTTACTTGGTTCACCCTAACTAAGAAACATCCAGGGATCTTACAATGACATTGTGATAGTGTAACAAATTTTCTATTTCTCTTTGGAAAATCAATGTTCAGGATAGACCACTTATATACCTAAGATCACATCATTTACAATGATTATATTTATCTTAGTATGTTTCCAAGGGTTACTCCATAACTCTCTTTCTATGGCTCACTATTGGTGGAATGATTCACCTTATTCATCTTTCTTTTTCTCACTGCTTTAAAAAGGATGGACACACAGTAAAGGGTCACTTCATTCTTAATAATTAATGTATATTGAACTATATGTTGATACTCTGTTGTAGTTATTTCTACGATTCTCCTTCACTTATGTAAAAATACATAGATGTAGCACTTCCTATTTCCATAAAATTGGAATGAACTTCTCTTTATTTTAGACATAGAAAATACATCCGCTTTATAAATATATTCAACGTATGAAAAGTCTTCCTTTCCCTGTATTGAATGTATCAATGAATGAACTAATTCTGCACATTTTTTGAATGGTGTATATCCTCTTTCTTCTTTTTATTCTTCTTATTCTGAATTCATATATGAAAATATTACAACTCACATAGTATTGTAGGTGTGTATCTCTTTACAAAAGACTCTAGTGATATTCTTGTATGTGAGACCCTACCATGTAACTCCTTGCATGTGATCTTGGCATGTACCTTTGGGCATTATCCTAGAGAATATCCTATTTGTTCTTTGAGGCATATCCAGAAATGATTCGATAGCATGAAAACTTGTAGAGAACACTATTATCTCTTTTGGGAAAGCTCCTGGAGTAAACCCTAGACATGAGCCCCTGGTGCGTACCCTATTTGGGATTTGCACAAACTCATGTTGCAAACCCCTATTTGTGATTTGGGCAAGAATTTTCATAGAAAATGAACAACTCTCACCCAATTAATATTCTTTTGCATGATGTCTTTTTGAACCTCCTTTGAAAGATCCCTCCTTGAACCTCCTTCTCGGTTGTTTTATCAGATATGAAATTGAACAAAAATATCATCAGTATTTAAGGATGGGTTAGTGGGTATTATAGGCATAAAACCACCACCTGAATTCCATAATTCATGGACAACCCTCTATTCTACTACCACATCAATCATGACTTGAAAGTCACCATAATAAGATCAATTAAACATTCTCACTCCATGATCCAACTAGAGTGAGCCTATTCACTCTTTATGTGAGATCCAGACTAGGTAAATTCAACATTTTCATTCTGAGAACCTCCATGCATGAGTTATGTTTGCACTATTCATGATATTTGGGAGTGTGTTTAATTAAACATTCATGCTTTGTGAACCTCATAGTGAAAGTTATATTCATTATCTGTGTGAGATCTATGCATCCATTTAATTCAACATTCATTCTCCCCTAACCACATAGAGTGACTCCTTTTCAAAATTTTCATGAGATGTGGGCGTGAGTTGAATTCAAAATCTATGCTCTATGAACCTCCTAGTGTGAGTGATGTTCCAATTTTTCACAATATCAAGGTGGGAGTCTTGTTCATGATTTTAACATGATTCAAAATTACTACATTCCATGGTATTAAATATTTTAATCTTGTGTGAGATCAAATAGTCTAAGCATGGTCATGTTCATAGAGTTAATTATTGTACAAGTTCACATAGTTCACTCTTGTGTGATTTCAAAGAGTTTTCACTTGTGAAAGTTTAGAGACTCCATGATTTCACAAGATCAAACACTCACACTAACTCTTTATGCCTTCATTGATAATAAGCCTCACAAACAACCTCAAACCTTTTTATCAAACACAATGACCCAAAAAGAAATATCATCAATTATTTTTGATTAAAAATATCTCCCTTTGGGTTTTTTTAACAAATATTCTCATTTTGAAACCATTTTAAATCTATTTAAATAATCTACTGAAAATTCACTTCTTACGATTCTGATAGAGATCATAGATTTACTCAACAAATAGTCAATATCCACAAGATCCATGCTCCACATGAGAATCAACAATATCATGAAAATTTCATCAATGAATCACTTTATTACAAAACCACTCATCTTTTTTCATCACATACCTCATCTATCATGATATATAACCTTTGATTGATAATATTTAGCATTACCAAATTTAAAGATCCCCTTACTTCACTGCACCCAATATCAGTCTCTCCCCTTGTCTTGACTAAGACATTTTACCCTTTTATAACTATAATTTCTTCCTATTTATCAATAAACCAAAAGGTCACTTCGTTGTGGCATGAAATAATGTAAATAAAATAGATCAAAATATCAGGGATAAAAGATAATACATCGGGGAGTGGGGGTCCCATATGAACAATTTTTCTAGTGTAAAGAGTTGAATGAATTCCAAGTGGGATTCAATGCTGTTCAAAAGCTTCTTATTGTATATCCTTTTTCAAAATGTCTACAACATGTAGTTTTATAGGAACATACTCCAGCATCACAATCCCTTGATCCACCTTCTCCTTAATAATATGGTAATTGATTTCAATGTGCTTTGACCTTGTGTGATGAACTATAATTTTGAGAAGGTTTAAAACACTTTAATTATCACAATTTATTCTGATCGGAGACTTCACCAAAACTCCCATATCATTGAACTAATAAACTATCCAAAATAACTACATGTAATCTTGTGTAGCCGAAATATATTCATCTATATCTGTGCTCAATAAAATGAAATCTTTCTTCTTTTTTATCTAATAAATACACAATACACCAAGAGAGAATGCACTGATTGACATTTCTTTTCTATTATTTGCTGACCTAGCCTAATATACATCTGCATAGATTAATAACTCTTGCTGATATTTTTCATTGTACATAAAACCGAAATCCACTATTCCTTTGATATACCAAACTATTCTTTTTCACTACAAGAAAGTGGTTTTCCTTGTTATTTTTTTGATATCATGATTCTTAGAATTTGGAAAAAACAATATTGATAATTTCATTATTATGTACAGTGGACTATAAATTATTTTCCTATATTCAGTAACATTATTTGCACTACCTAATCATCCCGTCATAGTTTCATCTAGGTAGCCACCAGATCCATCATATCTTTGGAAATATACATTCTAAATTTTCTCAAAACAACATTGGAATATTTATATTGAGTAATTAGTGTGTAATTATTTCCTCGTGTCAACTAAAAGATAAGGAAAAATGTCATTTCACCAATCATTAACATTTCAACTTCATTTTTTGTGAATTCTGTGACTAGATTGAATTTCGCTTAATCTAATATAGCAAATATTAGGTTATCATCATATACCAAAACCATAATCCTTTGATTACTGTCATTTTTCATATACATATTTTAATCAACTACACGATGCTGAAAATTGAGATTCTTCAAAAACTAATCTAGTATTAAATTCCCTGATCTTGGTGCTTTCTTTAGACTACATAGAACATTATTCAACTGAAAAACTATATTCTCATCTTATTGAATGATAAAACAATATGGATATTAAATATAACCTTATTATTCTAAAAACCCATTTAGAAATGCTAACTTGATATCTATCTAGAAAACATTGAACCTCTAATTCAATACTATGGAAAAGAATAATATTATTTTCTCTAGCATCAGAATTGGTTAAATTTGTTTATCAACATCAATATAATATATTTGAGAGTATGATTTATACACTGGTCGTTATTTGTTTTGAACCACTATACCATCTTTATTCAAATTACTACAAAAGATCTATTTAGTTTAGATGTAATTATTATCTATTTTTCTCAAAACAAACTCCCAAAAAAACGCCATCATTGAAATGATTTAATACATTAATCACAATTTATAGATTATTTTATATGTGGAATTATTTTCAATTTGGGGATACCACTAGTCTGAAACACTATAAATCGTCTCTCATAAATTCTTTGTATCCTTAAAATAGTCAAATTATACCATATTATTACAGAAAAAATAGTTAATCATAAAATACATAAATGTTACTGCCTGTACCCCTATAAGCCTTCTTGATGACTTAAAACATAATATTTCATAAATTCTATACCATTGTGACCATTAATGTGATTAAGAGATAAAATGCTCTCCCTATGATATTAAACTCTTGTTATTGTTAGGACCACTTTTGAACCACAAGCATTCTTATCCTCCTACATCATTTATTCACATTTGACACTTATTAATGATCCATCAATTAAACTACTAAACCTACTGAGATAAAACATTATGTAGGAAATAATAAATAATGTTAATAATGCCCTCACTATCCATTTCACTCAAATAATGCCACACATATCAACCATATATAGACCATCAACTCCTTTCAAGGAATTTTTATATTTATCCTTCAACTCTAGTAACTGATTTGAATTAGTTGACATTAAAGATCTCATCACATCACCATTTTATATCTTTTGATAAAAATTCCCCTTGGATTTTATCTCCCCTAAAACCTAAAACATGTCAACATATGTCAATCAAATTTAAACACATACAGAGAGGGGTTCCACTTAAATACTCATGAATAGGATTGTGGTCGATTCATATGTATCAAACCTTAGATACTTTCTTAAAAATCAAATCACTCTTTTTATACTTGTTTCATTTTCCAAGCTAAATTCTGTTATTCTAACAATATGAATAGAAATTCTTTACCAACATGATGATTTTTCTTCCAATATTTATAATATGTATGCTAGATAATTGCCAAAATTTGAATTTTAATCCCATTAGTTGGAATTTAATTTTTTTATGATCCACTAAAATATCCTTTTTCATGAATGTTTCATTGAGAATGAATATTTCCACAAATCGTCTTCTCCAGATTCATTCTCTATTGGAGGGATGTATCTTATGCATTCACTTCTCGCCTATGGAATTACATGTGTGTTTTTTGAGACATTATTTATTTATATTTCTTTTATCAGTTATTAGAGTCTCCACACTATTTATTTCTAGTGGGGGGTTCTTTATTGAACACACATTCTTCTTACTCACCATTAGAGTATATCCTCTGATTTTCTTCCTGGGTTTTCACATTCTTTCCAAGAGACATGTTGTGAGTGTAACAAATGAGGTGTTTTATCATCCATTCATTAATTTTTTCATGTTTACCTTGATGCTGTAAACCTATTTTCAAATTATCATGTTGTCTTCCAATATATTATTTTTCCTCATATGTTACTGGAGTTAGGGATCCCATTTTGGGTACCTTTTCATTCCCAAAATTATTTCTACTATAATATCATTCCAAATTTCCATGATTATCACATATAAAACATATCCAATTAAAACCATACATCACATAATAATTTATTGATTCAGATTTTGATATGGTTGGGGTTATTTTATTGACATTGACTTCACAGAATTCTTGAAACATACTCATGGTGTGTACCTATCTTCCATAATAGTAGCATTTTATGGATAATTTCTTCTGAGAGACATTTCTTTTAGATTTCTCAAAATTCTTTTCCTTATTCTTAGATTTAGAGAAACTTTTATTTTAAAAATATGAAATATATTCTGGAGACAAAAGAAACTTGAAGTATGACCATAAATCCCGTATAATTATCAAATTTTATCACTACATCCAATAAAAACATTTTTTGATCTAAATATAGAACCTATAATATTTTTATTATTTATAGAAATATAAAAATATATCTTCCTATAATTCATGTGAGTGGTTTTGTAATATAAAATACTATATTTTACCAAAATAGATGGCCTTTTGGATCAGAGAATTATTTTATGTTTTCCCTCTAAAATAGAATATTTTATCCTCATTTCACTATTACCTTATGAAAGATAGTCAAAAAATAAATACAAAGCATCCATAAATTTTGGTTTACCTTTGGTATTAAATATATCTACTTATTTATTCACTAATTATATATATTCTCATAACCATTGAATCTTTATTTCTCTTGATTCAAGTTGGGCACTAAGTTCTCTTTGGAGATTCTTCCCACTACTCATCTCATCTTCCAATTCTCTAGAGAGATTATCCACCATGTCACTTTTCTTATTTATTTTAATTTTTTCTTGAGTAACAGAATTATCCCAACATATATTCTCATATTGTATCCTTTGGTTATCCTGAACTAGTTTAGATAGCTATGTATTAAGATCATTATTTTAGGATTTCAGATTATTAATTTGATTTGAGTTCATATTCTTTCCCTTGTAATCGTCTTTGATTTTTTCTATCATTATATACATCTTTTATATTTTATCATCTTGGGAATAATTCTTACCTGTTTGATTAGTATCCATAAAAATAATCCTTTTATTAAATCCTTTTATCTTATAGATATTAATTTCAATTACTTTTATTTGAATATATTTAGATTTATTTTATTTATCCAATTTTTGATCCGATTCATTTCATTTGTGAAAAAATTTCACTTTTTAACTTCTTATAATTTAATTATCATTAGTAGTTCCATCATCAATTATAATATCAGGTTCTTCGCTTATTCCTTCATCATCAATTAATATCTAAATATTTTCATTGTATGACTCATCCAAACCACTCTTCAAGGCACTATATTTTTCCTTAAACTAAAACACACTCTTTCTATAGAAACTTCTATAATAATGAATACTAATAGTATTTTGTTTCTTCTTTTAAGTTATATCCTTTTTCATAGAGCATTGAGATAAGATAAAATTGAAACACTCATTACAAAAATCAAATGAACCATGTCAATGAAAAAAAATCTGATAAAATAAACCAATGCACAAAAACCAAATCTTAGGTCCAAAAGTGGCCTAGATAACCTGAGATGGGGGTGAATCAAGGCATGAATATTATTTTTGAAATTATTCCTACCCCATTGGATGTTGACCTATTAATTATATAGTTCAATTTGTTTTCTATTTAGTGTTAATATTTCTCTTTTCCTTTCCAATTTTGTCTAATGATGCATAGAAAAGTAAAGAAATAAATAGAGCACAAAACACCTAGATTTTACTTAGTTCACCCTCACTATGCTATGTATAAGGAGAATAATAATAAAATGTGATGATGTACCAAATTAACTATGGATCACTATAAAATCATGCTTTGGGATAGATAACTCTTTTACCCATGTTTATAGTCTTTGTAATGTTTAAGGTCATCTCACTGCTTTCCATAGGGTTACTCTCTAACTCTCTTTCAATGTCTCACTACCCGGGGAAATGATCAACCTATTCCTCTTCCTTTTATTACTATTAAAAATAGATTGAATCATAGATTATGTACATTTAGGTACCTTAAATATGAATAATTAATGAATCCTCAACTCTATTTATATTTTCTATTAATGTTCTTTCTGTGATGCTCTTTCAATTTTGTGAAAACATCTTGATGCAGAACTTCCACATTCCAGAAACCAGAAACCTGAATTGAAATTTTCTTTTCATTAAAAACAAAAATTACATCATCTTTGGAAATATCTTCATGTGATTCCTTGTATTCATTCCAATAATTTTAATGAAGTAGTGAATGATATCCTACTGCAAGTATTGTCAAATGGTGCAGATCCTCTGTCTTCTTCTTCTTCATCTAAATTCTGAAATGACAATGATATGGTACTGGGTAATTTGAGAATTCATATCCATAAATAAGACTCTAGTTTGATACCCATGAGTGAGACCCTAGTATATAAATCATTTCATGAGATCAGGGTGTATACCATCACACAAGATCTAGGTGTATATCCTATTCACACATTATGAGATATCCTAGTGTGAAACCATGGTGCGAGCCCTATTCGTGCTTTTCACGATCTTCTGACGTGAACCCAGAGTGTGAAACCTATTAATTATTTGTGTGAGGTCCTAGCACGAACCTCTATCCCTAATTTTCACAAGATTTTTTTTGTGATCATGCTCAATACTTGTGAAAGGATTATTCATTCATGATACATCTCTATGAACCTCCATTGTGACTCCTCTCTACAAAAATCCTTCTCGGGTGTTTCCCCAGATATAACAATGAGGAAACAATTATTCAAAGGTTAAAGATGAGTTAGGGGTTATTTATATATATAAAACCACCTCCTTAACTCCATAATTTTAAGACAAATATATTTTCCACTACCACATCACTAATGCTATGAAAGTCCCCATCACGAGATCAATTCAAATTTTTTTCTCCTTGAGCCTCTTAGCATGAGACCTATTCACACTTTGAGAGATATCTAGGTGAGATAAATTAAACATTTTCCTTATTGAAACCTCATAGTGGAGTCTTCTTTTCACTTTGTGTGAGATCGATGTGTGAGTTATATTCAACATCTGTGTTACGCAAAACTCCAACGTGAGTTCTGTTAATGATTTGAGAGTGATCTTGGTGTGAGTTCAATTTAACATTCATGCTCCGTAAATCTCCTAAAATGAGTCATGTTAACGATTTTCATGAGATTCAAGCATGATTAAAATTAAACATTCATGTCTTAAAAAAATACTAGCATGAGTTATGTTCTTGTTTTTTACAAGATCTGGGCATGATTAATATTCATGATTTGTGCAAGGTCTGATATTCGTGGTTTTCATGAGATTATAAAGTTCATGCCTGAGAGAGACCACAAAGTTCATTCTATCACAAGTTCAAAGAGTTCTCTCTTATATTATTTTATAGATTACATTACTTATTGAGTTTAGGGAGCTCATTATTGCATGAAGTCAGAGAGTTTGTTCTTGCACGAGATCGAACACTCACACCAACACTTCATGAATTCTTTTACAACAATTCTTTTTCAACACCCTAAAATTTTTTCAATAAACACAAACAACCAAAAATCACAATTATGTGGGATTTTTTCTATAAATTTAAATTATTTTTTTATTAAGATTCATAAATGGTGTTCACATTATTTTAATTTCAATAAATATTATGGTAAATATTAAATTTCACCTCAATAAATGAAACTATAATATTTGGCAAAAATATAAGGAAATAATATAAATGAAAAAAATAAAATTACAATAATATCTCTCTTATTATTTACGTATTGGTTTTACCTTTAAACTTTATTATCTTTACCCTTGTAGAGTTTGATGTTATTTTTGATATGGATTTTATTTATTATAATACTAAGATAAAATATTGAGATAATAAAGTTATTTTCTGAATGATTTTTAGTTGGAATACAGGAATGATTTTACACCAACGATGACATATCAAGAAGATAATAAATTAATTAAATATGTAAATGAAAGTTATCATGAAAATATTTTTGAGAATAAGTAAACAATTTAAATTTGTGATATTCCTACAGTAAATGAATATCTAGATATATTTCAAGATAAATTTCCTAGTATTATACCAAAATGAGAGATTAAAATTAAAATTGAATTATGATCTAATTCAATGAAAATATCCAAAACTTCATATTGAATGGATCTAGTAGAACCTTTGGAATTGAAATAATAGTAATAAAAATTTATTGATAATTATTTTATTTGACCCTTTACAATGCCATATAGTGATCCATTTTTTTTAAAAGAAAATATGGTTATATGAGTCTTTTCACTAATTAGACTTCATTAAATAATGTCACTCGTAAGAATATTTTTAAACTTTCTCATATAGATATCTTTTTTGATCTACTTTAGGTAGGAGAGTGTGTTTCAATGGTTTATCCCATGATCGGGTATCATTAGTTGAATATGAAAGATGAATAAATTCCAAATGCAATATTTCCGACTATTTATCATCATTACATGTTTTTTATTAATCTTTTTGGGTTGAAAAATAATCTATTTGTATTTATGGACCATATAAATAGAGTTTTCAAAGTGTTAATAGATAATTTTTGTGTGTTTATTTATGAAATCCTGATATATTCTTAATGTTATGATGATCGTGGGAAATATTTGATGGTTTTTTCTGAAATTATTATTATAAATGAACTTATATGGTGCATTTAGTAAATGGAAAGTCTAGTTGTGGCTAATTTTTTTCCTCCTAAATATTATAAAAAAATATTCAATAACCATTGTTCAAGATAAAAATAATGTTTTTGAAGAGTGGTGAATACCTATAAATGTCAAAGAGACTTAATTTTTTTTGGATTAGTAGGTTACTACTAATGGGTTGTTAAAAATTTATCTTTTTTGTATAGACTCATAATTATGTTAACTCTATAACATCTTCAATTTTTATATATTTCTTCTTTAAATATTTCTCTAAGTATCTATAAATGTTTCCTTAGAGTTGGAGTTTCATTCTGGGTGACGCATGACCCCATAATTAATATATTAAAAATATTAAAAATATTAAACAAAAAACTCATGTCTTTTTTTTATAAATTGTTTTCCCACTGATTAGAACCTTGGAAGGAAAATTTGTGACAAGATTTCTTTTTGGAATGTGGAGTTTACTATAGGAATGGCATAATTTGGTTGAAGTTGAACATTTCAATGAAGAAATTCATTAAATAAATGAAATGAATAATTTATTTATTATAATAATTGTGTAAAACCGGGTCACCCATCTCAATAAATAAACCATTATTGTTAATCTCTATAGTTTTCCCCATAATCTTGGAACATTAGAGAAGAGTGGGTGGAGTTCCACTATTGGATTTTATGTTCTTGATATCATGGATCAACGTCAAGCGATTGAGGAGATTTTCAGGATGAATGACCAATGTATTTCAATCTTCAACGACATCACAAGAGAAAATTTTCTACGTCAAATATTGATATGTTATTAAGATAATACTCATTAGTTTCTAGATTTCACACCTTTTATTCTTGATTTGGATAATGGATCATATGTATGATTAATATCTTTATTTTCATTCTTTACATAACTAATAATTTAATTATGGTCCTTATACATAATTATTTTCTTTCATTGCACCCATATTGGACCCCCATTGATTCCTATAATTATGATTGTTGGTTAGGGTTTCATTGGACAATAATAATATCACCAAGTTTTTTCCATTCCCTGCCCTTATTTTCATTCTTCATCATTATCCAATGTGGGCAACGATTTGAAATTATAAGATCTATTCGAGCATGATGAAATCTGAGGAATCAGGACGTTTCTTGGTTACTAATGCGGACGTGGTTTTGACTAGAGTAAATTATCACACATCGTGTGGTTGGGTGCACACAATATGGGATTGTACCCAGCTATAATACCCATTTATGGTGAGTAAATTATAGATATCCTTAGTGAACATACATGTTGTAAAGCCCCAAGATTTAAAAAAAGGATATTATGTTTGATAGTGTATACAACACGCAACACTAAGTCTAAATGAAGAATGAAATATTATTATTTAAATATGAACATTATCACCTAGCCACTAAATATGATAGAATGGATATTATTAACTAATTTAAAAAATATATATCAATTACATAATCAATATAACATTATTGATAAATTATTATTAAATAATCACCAAATTTTTAGTAAAGTCTTTTTATTTTTTCAATATATGTTTCTTTTCAAAAATGATTCTTATTTATTTTTATGAGTGGTTAATATAAAAATTTTCTCATTGTTTTGGTAATGGTAAACAATAATAATGATATTATTGTTTAGTCAAAATATCTAAATTATCTTAGGGTGAAATTTTGGTATTTTTCTGGAAATATTTTTTTTTTCAATATATAGTCAAAAATAATGATTTCTATTGAAAAATATATCTCATTTTTAATTATTTATAGGTAAAATTTTATTTTGGATAATATTTAATATTTAATTAGTCCATTTTGGTTAAAAACATCCATTTATGGTCTTTTAATGAAATTTTATACATGAATTTGGTGAAAATATTTATTTATACTAAAAATCTATTTTTCTGAAAACCTGTTTTTGACACATTTTGAGGATTGAATTTTAAATTTAAATCTATCAATTATATAAATTAAATAATGAAAAAATAACTACCAATTCCTGATCATATGGAAGAAGTTGGGTAAATAGTTAAATTTTATTTTTAATCCTTATAAATAGAATCTATAGTAAATAATTACCACCATGGTTGGGGAAAATCAGATAATAAAGATTAAAAATAACGTGATAAGGAATAAATTTTTTAAAAAAAACGTTAATTTACCCCATTGGATGAGGGTAGTTCAACAATTTCCATCCATGTTTCTATTATATAGAAAATTTATGCCATATTTTTTTCATTTGAACTTTATAATATTTATGTAAAAGATAAAGTAAAAATGTCACTTTCTTGATTTTTAATTTATGTAATGTTTTGTGACAAGGAAAAATTAAATTTGCAATCAATTATAAACAGTCATTTTAAAGATAATTTTTTTATCATTTTAATTTATTTTTATAATTTGTGTGATGAAATAATCATCTTAAATTCTTACACAGTGCCAACATAATATTTATTCAATCATTATAAAATTAAAATGTATGATTCTAAAAATTTTAGAAGTAATATAATTTGAAAAAAATATTATTTATCATGAAATAATTAGATAAAAATGAAATTATAGACTGTTTTTAATGGAATATATAAGAATTCGATTTTTTTCTTGATGTTATCAAAGTCAAATTACAAGAATAGTTCTAACATTAACATTAATGATATTTTACAATAAATAATAAGTTGTTAAATGGTTTAATATTACTATTGGTACTATCATAATTCAATTTATTAGTATACAATTGAAAATATTAACCATTACACATTTATTAATTAATTTTCCTTTTAAAGTTACTATCTTAACCCCTAAATAGTAAAAAATATTTTTATCACCGTAATTGTAGAGAAGGGTAATGAGGGGTTAAAACAAAATGATAATGAAACAAAAATAGTCTAAAATTCACCAAATTTTATTAAATGAGATGATTAAAAAAATATTCATCACATATTTGAATTATATCATTTTTATCCATTTTCCTTTGAGAGATAATTTATATTAATTTAACACTTTAAGGAATTCCAAAACAGCCCCTCCCCTCACTATTAAAAAAAACCCCTCTCATCTTTTATTCACACATCATGAATGATTTGGATCAGAAACTCCACACTATAATACCTTACTATCACTTATAAGCATGTATTTTAGGTCTTATTATTGGAAGAATACCAACATTATAGGGCTTAAAGTGTAAAGTAGAGGTGGGTTTTCAGGAAGCAGTATATCCTTTAACTGAATTTTTATTTTTATTACTTTTCCATGTAAATTTAATCATATTTAGACATTATGAAATAAAAACACAAATACAATCCATATAAATATTTTTTATGTTAATGGAATTATCTATATCCATCTCCTCTTTCATCAAGTGGGAAATGAAAACTTAGTTCTTGTGTACAGTGTACTAACGCCTAATGAGTTAATATAATTATTTTCATCACTGACACTCAGGTATAGTTTAAATGATGGGTTTAATATATATATATATATATGATATTACTCACATAATTATCATTCTTAAAAGATAATATATCATCAATTTTCTTTCATTTACATAGGTGGCTGAATATAAATGTAGTTCATGCCTTTGTGTTGATTACTACCTCCATAAAGTGGTGGGATTTTTTTCATAAGAAAATTAAAAAGATTATATATATGAGTGTATTTAAATAAATTTTATGGTATTTATGATATAATTATCATTTAGAAAGATAAAATAATACTTACCTTCTTTTCATTATTATAATTGAAAAATGGAAAAGTTACTCATGCGTACGTAAGACCTACCATCTCCAAGAATGTAACGCAGTTCAATTTTCATAACCATATTTCATTGGTGATTTAAAAAGTATAATCTGTACATAGAGATAATAATAAGTTCCTAATTATTATTCATGAAATTATTTAATAATTACCAATTTGACCTACTAAATTCATTTTGGATATATTAGTGGAATATAATCAAAATTCCCAACAAGAACTAAAAAGATCAAGTAATATAATATAGCATTATAATAAATATAATTACAGGGGTAATAATCTATAAAAACTTTATTAACAAATTAAAAAATTAATATAATTTTTTATTTGAGAATATGAAGAATTTAAATGATTATTCATAGTAACGGTAAGGGTATATCTTACAAAATCATCTTTTAAAGATTCCCTTCCAACTATTTTTCTTCTATGTCCATGATCATCTAAATGTTTCCCCAAATTTTTTATTTATACATAAATATCTTATAAAAATAATTTGAACATATTCTACGATCATTAAAAAAAATTTAATTTTTTTTAATGTTTTATATATGGTAATATTCACTTGAAAAAAGCTAGATTTAAATGTTTTAAAAATTTATATTCTGAATAATTTTCATCCATATTGATAAAATTATTTTATGGATATATGGACCTAAAAGAATGATTACATAAATTTTATATCTCTTTCAAAGGAGTTAAAAAATTACACTATTTATAGATATTTTTTACTTTATATACAAAATATAAAAGTAATGTTTTAGTTTAACGTATACAATGTCAATGAATTTTACTATTGTTGAAACCATTATTCTATATTTAAATTTATTTATATGATTTATTTTTTTTCAAATAAAAACCCTCTTCCCATTTTTTCTAATTATTGTAAGAAAATATTTTAACTAGAATGAGTATTTATATATATTTAAAGGTTTTTCTTATGGGTTTAATGGATCTATCTAAGCTTCCATTTTCATAAGGATTTGAACATTCTACCTGTAACACACTTTATCACCCTATTTAATGTTTTTGAATGATTATAAATTATTTATTTATATCTATCATATATTAAAACTTATTATTATACCCTTCTTTGATGGGGTAAAATATTCCTTATGATCTTTTCTTGAATTAATTATTTATAAAAGCTCTTTTGATTATAATATGAGAAAATATTATTAAACCCATTTATTTACATGGGTAATTATTATGTTTATGAATTATAATTTATTACATT
Organism: Viscum album; assembly: GCA_963277665.1. Lineage (NCBI taxonomy): Eukaryota > Viridiplantae > Streptophyta > Magnoliopsida > Santalales > Viscaceae > Viscum > Viscum album. The sequence continues at coordinate 784,644,462 of OY728158.1, forward strand.
TTTTTGGAACACACAATAATGAACATGTTCAAATGGGTTCATAGAGATAGAGATCCAATGAATTGGGTAAATCTTTTATCTCACGAAATGTTATGTATGGCGTCATGAAGTAATCTTAATCCACATTGGGGCTCCGTCCACCATGTGATGTTATCTTGGTAGTTATATTTGACTTATTATTATGTAATTTTTTGTGTTTATTTCACATTTTCATGTTCATGGAATTTTAGGATACAATATTATTTTTATTATGCTCCCAAGTGAATAAAAATTATTTTATATGTATGTTAATGTATATCCTACTTCATTAAAGAAAATTATATATTTTTTTGAAAAAGTTGTCATAATTTCTTCATGATTGAAATAAAATATTTATGATGTTTATTTTCCTTTATAATTTCATTTAATTTTTTTATGAAAATATTTAGTTAGAAAAGTTGATTTTTTTGGGTAAAAAAATTGTTATTTTGTGCCCAAAGTTAATCTTTGAAGATTGAAAATATTGAATAAGTATTCATGAACTAATAGTTTTCACTATTTCTTTTTATATATCACCTAATAATCTTTTTGTGTCAACCCCAAGATTTTAAATGCTTTTCAATGGATATTATGGATGATTGGGGGTGAGGATTAGATAAAGAGGAAAATTTTGAGGAAAGATAAAAATTATTACATCAAAACATTTTGTTATGTGGGAAAAATTGATATTAAGTGGGAGAGTCCACTTTGAGAGGTAATATTTATTTATGTAAGTATGATGACCCATTTCATTAAATATATAAATAATACAGATCACAAAATGTAAAAAAGTAATTCTTGACTTAAAACCCATGATTATGTAATGTTTATTGCTATGTCATTATAGTTTTTATATGTGGAATTATTTAGAAAAATTTAGTGATTAGAATATGTTCATGAGTGTTAAACATGTGAGTTATGAGTACCACCATGAATTTATGAGTTTAAGGATGATAATATTTTAAAAGGTATTAAAACCCCGTTTTTATTTTTTAACTGACGATATTTCACTATAATTAATTACAATATTGGAGATGTTATATTGGGTTGAGGTATATATAACCCTTAGGTTCAAAAAGAATTATAGATTGGGGAATAATTGAACATTCCTAAGTTTAATTGTATTGATATTCCTTAGATTTTTTTGATATTTAATGATTATGGTTATTTTTTAGGATGTTAATCAGTTTATTTTTTGAAACCTCATAAAATTATATAAATATAGTTTCTGTAAATAGTACAACCTGTCCAATCCGATAGTGTTGTTTGGCTTGAACCCATAACCAAAGGGCGACATAGGTGTATCCCCTACCACCATCCTGTGATATTTCTTAGTTTGTATGATATTTTTGAACTTAAACAATATGATAGATAAATATTAGTTTGGATTTTGGAATATATTTTTTATCATATAGATATACAATAGATTGAAAATTAATTTAGTTATTAAGAGATTGATTTCATTTTGGAATAAGTTAACTATTTCAGAAGGTGTATATGAATATGGTAAATAAAATATTAAGAGATTTTATATGATGAATAAATGTTGAATTATATATTATAATCCTATATTATTTTACTCTAGCTTTATAATGATACATGTTATGAAAATTATTATCATATTTTTGAGATTATAAGACTAAGGAATATGTATTTTTGGATATATGGATTTTTGAGTGACTACTCCTGATTAGAGATAAATGTCAAATTAATCCCTATAGAATTTATGATAAAAAAATCCAAATATTAAGGTTTTAACATTGGCTAGGAATATCTTAAATATTTTTGTGATTATTTTTATTGAATAATCTATGTTAATATTCAGTGGTAATTTTTGAGACCATGGAGATTGATGTTGTATTTCTTCATATGAAAATTTAATTTTTTTGGGGAATTGTCATACCTTATAGAAACAATTTTATTTTTGCTTAATATTTTAATGGTATTATGAATAGTTTTATATTATTTCTGGGATTATTTGATTCGTTACACGTTGATTTAATGCATTAAGAGTGAAAAATTCAAATTTTTAACTCATCATTTTGATAAAAAGTTAGATTGTGTTGGGAATTGATTAAAGGATGAAATTATAATTGTCAAGTAAGTATATGTCCTTATGTTATTAGTTTATTTGGATAAAGAAAACCTCAAATATTGGAATTTTTTTTTGAAAAAAATCTACCCTCTTTCTATTATTTATGATGAATTGATGATCTTTTTCATATCTATTTTTTTACAGCTTTATGGTTGTTAACTTTTTGATGACCATTTAATTTATTGTGATTGATGTTCTCTATAAATTTTCATTATCATTTATAAAATACACTATTCTTCTTTTTTTATAATTTCTCATTCCACTAAATTTATTGGATTTTGAAACCAAAATATTTGTTGTTTCAGATGACCTCCACATCTCCCTTTCCTCTTTACGAGATGATGTTTTATTAGGCCTTTTTACAATTTTTTATTACAACAAAGGTATTTTAAAATCACATAGCATTTTTATTGAGTATATGTTAAAATTTAAAGGATGATATTTATTAAATAAGGGGAGAATGTAAAACCTATATATTTAAAAAAAATAATACTATGTTTGATAATGTATATGAAACACATCTCCGAGCCTAAAAAAACCACAAAATATTATTTTTTATATATGACCATTAAACCTAGCAGTTAAATTGAAGAGTGTGAATATGATTAACTACTTTATGATATTTAAATTTTAACTTCCCACTAAATATAAATTTATTGATTATTTTTTAGTAAATAATCAATCAATTTTTAGTAATTTAATTTTATTCATCAAATATACGGTTACTTCAAAAATGATATTTATTTATTTTTATGGGAGGATAATGATGTGAATTTATATCAATTTTTTTAGTTTTATTTTATTCAAATTATAAATTTTTTACATAAACTTGTCAAAATTATCAAAGGGTGAATTTTTTTTATTTTTTAAGATGAATTGATTTTTCTATGAATAATGAAAATACTAATTTATATTGAGAACTATATTTTTTTCAGGTCTATGAAAAGTCAAACTATTATTTTTTGATTAGTTTTAAATATTAATTTCTCCATTTATTTAAAAATATTTATATAATAGTCATTTAAATTATTATTATTCATGAATTTGGTATGAAAATATATTTATACTTAAAAAGATATTTTCTAAAAAACCACTTTTCATTGCATTTTTTGGTTTAATTATAAATTAAATACTACAAGTTCTAGGAATAAAATCTTGAGAACTGAATTAAATATTTTAAATTAAGGGTTCCAATTTTTTTAAATATGACCCCTTTATTTTTAGTCATTATAAATAATAACTATAGTATATAATTATCAACATGGTAAGGGTAAATCTTGTAATTGAGGTCAAATATTATAGGATAATAACTAAAAATAGACCTAAAAACATTCCTTTATTCTATTTGATGAGTTTATTTATTAAATTCATGAATATTTTCAGAAAATTATGTAAACATAGTGCCATACTTATTTTATTTTATTTTATTTCTATAATATTTTATAACCTGGATAATGATAAAGTTTTTTATTATAAAAAATATTTTTTAAGATATATTATTATCTATCATGTTACATTTTTAAAAAAAATTGGGAAGAAATATCATCTTACATTCTTACATAACGATGACCCAATATTTATTCAATTCATATAAAAATAGAATAAATAAATTTAAAAATGCTAACAGTAATATAACTTGAGTAAATTGTTCTGTCCCATGAATTTTATAATTAAAAATAAAATATTATAGAGGTTTTAATGGAATATATCCTTATATAATTTTGGTTATCTTTTTTGGAATGTAAAATTCAATTAATAATCCCAAATTTACATTAATGATATTTTATGATAAATAATATTTTATAGAATTATTTAAAATTTAAAAAAAGATATTATATTTCGATAATTTATTGGAATATGATTGAAAATATATGTGAATATTTAATTATTTTCTAATTTTCTTTTTATAGTTACTATCTTAACCCCTAAAAGTAAAAAAACGCTTTTATCACTAAAATTATCAAAATGGGTAACATGGGGGTCAAATGATATTAGTAAAAACATAGTATGAACTTGAAAAAATTTTATTGGATGATATTATTTATACCCTTAATCAATCAATATTATAATTATATAATTTTTGATATACTTTTCTTTGAGTAATAATTTATATTAATTTAAAACATTAATAAATTCAAAAAGTGCCCCTCCGCTCACTTAAAAATGCCACCCCTCTTCTCTTTTATTCACATGTAGAGAGATTTTTATTTAGAGAAAACATACCCAAATACCTTCCTAAAATCCATCCCCACACCCTAGAGGTAATAGTATTTCTTGAATACATACCTTATAGGGCTTAAGGCATAATGTAAATGAGGTTGTCTGAAGAAGAGGTATTACTTTCAACCAAATGTATTAGTTTTATTTCTGCTTCCACATGCTTCAAATAATATCCCAAAATAAAAAAAATAAAAAAATTATATTCCATATACATATATTTATGTTAAAAAAATCACCTATATCAATCTCATGTTCCATTTTGTGGGAAAAAAACCATCGTTCGTGTGTACGGTGGACTGCCACATCATCTACCAATGTATTTAGTTTTCCATAACCCTTTATAATTTATGGGTTCAAATATAGATTTAACGAATATATTAATTAATGACTGAATTATCATTATTAAATGTTAAAATATCAAATATATTCTTACCTTTCTATATGTTGAAGAATTATAATATCATTCATTTTTATGGGTGGATTACCCTGTCCATGAAGTGAATTGACTCTTTTTTCATAACCATATCATATAGATAATATATATAAGTATATTTAAATAAATTATATCACATATATTATATGATTATAATTATTAAAAGATAAAATAACACTTACCTGTTTTTTATAATTATCATTCAAATATGGAAATGTTACCCCTTCATATATATGACCCACCATATACATGATTGTAACGTAGATTATTTTCCATAATCACATTTATTGGGTGGGTCTAAAAGTACAATTGATGTATAAAAATGACAATTATGTCATTATTATTTCTTTATATATGACTAAATAATGACCACATTGACATTGAATTTTTTTTGGATATATGAGTTGAATATCGTCAAAACGTTCGAGATGAACCAAAAAGAATATGTTATAAAAAATAACATGATAATAAATAAAATAAAAGGGATTATAATATATAAAATTTTTATTATAAAAGTAAATAATTAATATAAATTTATTATTTTTAATAATAGTGAACCAATATGATGAGTTAGACTCAATGTAAGGTATTTTATTTTAAAAAACCATATTTTGAAGTTTCCAATCTAATTATTTTTCATACATATCAATGTTATTTTAAATGATTATAGAAAATTTCATTTTTCATTCAATTTATGATAAATTCCATTTTGAACATATTTCAATATCATTAAAATGTTTCTAAAAATAAATATTATCATGGTTTTATGTAAAGGAAACGTTTCACTAAGAGCCAAGTTCTAAATGTTTTAAAAATATATTTTATATATATTCTTATTAAAAGTTATAAAAATTATTTTTCTTAAGTATTTATATAGACTTAAATTAATAATAATTGTAATTTTTTGTATCATTAAGTGGATTCCAAAAATAAATCATTTTAAAATTCTTTCAACAGAAAAAAGGAATGATTAATTTTAACATATATTGAATCAATATATTTTCCAACCACTAGAACTATTTTTTGATATTTGGATTTCTTTAAAAGATTTATTTTTTCATAAAATATAAACCCTCTTTTCCTGTATTCTATATATTTTAAAAAATGTTTTTAATGAAATGTATATTTTTATATATTTAAATGTTTTTCTAATGGGTACACGAGATCTCTCTAAACTATGTTTTTCTTTAGGTTAGGATGTTTCTCCTTCGATCCCAATTTATCTATCTCTTTTAAGCTATAGAATTAATATAAATTATATATATATATGCCTCTAACAAAAATAACTTGCTTATTCTTTCCTTATTTTATAGTGTAATACAAAACTTTTGATCAGTTCTATAATAACTTCGTTAATAAATATCTTTTTCTTATGATATTTATTAAAATTACCGAAGAAATTTATTTCCATGGGTAATTTATTTTTTATTCTGTAGGATTGATTTAATTTTTGTGGTAAAAATTATCATGAACATGTTTTGATGGGTTCACTCAGAATGAAATACAATGTTTTGGGTAAATATTTTGTCTCATGAGAAATTATTTATATCATTAGGGAGTAATCCAATTCCACTATGGGATTATATCTACTATTTGATATGGAATTATAAATTTTCCTTCACAAATTCTTATTTCATATTTAGTTTTGCTTCCACATTTCCTATGTTCCATGACATTATGATACAATGTTATTTATTTTATATACAAATGTGTTTATTCATGATCTTATTCTTAATAGAATGTATACTGTACTTTCTATGGGTAATTTTTATATAATATAAAAAAAATTTATCATAATTTTTTCAATATTCCAAAGTAACCATTATGAGGTTTATTTTTTTCTTTTATGTTTTCTTATGAAATGATTTATGAAAATATTTTTGAAATAAAATTTTTATTTTGAGCCCAATGTTTAATTTTTAAAAGGGAAAATATTTTATAAGAATTCATGAAATAAAATATTGCTTTCATTCTTCTTATTTGTACATTATTGGGATTTTTATTCTCATACCCTGTTTTAACATTTTTCTAGTAGGGTTATAATGATGAGAAGGGACGTGGATGATATCAAGATTAAAATTGTAAATAAATTTGATGAAAGGAAGACTTATTATATCATAAATGTCTTTTTATGGGGAAATGTGTTACTAAGTTGAGGTTTCCACTTTCATATGTAATATTTATTTATGTAATGGTGATGGCCAAATTCTCAAAAACTCTAAATCATAAATACCCTAAAATGTATGAAAATTAATTATTAAATCTCAATATTATATAATGAATAAGGAAGATTCCTTATAAAATCCATGTCTTCGTAGAGACACTTCATGTGGAGGTACATGGTTCGCCAAACCATGTCCAAGGTTGAATGATATTAAGTTAACTTGAAGTTTCATAATCCATGTACCCCAATTATCACTTCATGCCATTTTTTTCTAGAACCTTCTACCTTGAATATCTCTTTATCCAAATATTGTATTTTTTCTATTGAGTAGCCAACTATGAGTTGAATTACATATAGAATGTGATTATGGAATTCATTTTGGAATCATAGATACAACATGAGATGATATGAGTAAGATTCTTCTTTTATCTACTCTTGAGTGATTAGATATTTCAAGGATAGTATTCCCCTAACTCACTAAGGACAGGTTATAGTGAACCAATACTTTTAAACATATTTTTAAATTGTTTTTAATATGAAAATATAATAATTAGAACTTAATGATCATAATGGATACTGTCTTTATATGACTAGGTTTATAATAACTCAATGTGAGACTAAAATAAAATTTATTTATATTATGCTTCATGGTTATCTCCTAAATAATTTTTATTTCCTAAAACTATATTGGATACCCTAGGAAACACATAGGAAAAATGGGTTAGATAATAAGTATTTTAAGAGAAAAAACATAATAAGGATGAATAACTTATGATTCAAATGTATGACATGATATCACAAAATGAAAGGATGAAGGGTAATAAAATGGGACCATAACTTAAAAAACATGGTATCACTATATCATGGAATCATATGAAATGTGGAAGAAAAATATTGGATGATATAAACATGAGTCAAGCGTCTCTATCGAGACTGTATCACATGGTGGGAAATTCCCCATAATGGATTTGGTTTACTCACCATTCCCATTCATGACGCCTCATGAGACTAATGATTTACCCAATGCATTAGAGTTCTTTCTAATGAAACCCATCATAACATGTTCATGATTTAGTTGTGCAAGAAAAAAGGCATCAAACATAGGCAAAAAAACATTAGAGTTACCATTGGATAAAAAACAAGTTTCATAATCATGTCTCATATCATAGTAAAATAAAATTTAATAAGGAATAAATTTGAGAGATAAACATTAGAAGTGTATTACATCATCAATGTAAGAGATAATAAGATAGATATATATGTGATATAAATATATACACTGTTTAGAAGCAATCCATAACATCAAAGGATATATTCATTGATGAAATTTTATTTTAAAATATTAGATTGAATATTTCATGAGAGAAACACCATTTCCACAATGAAATCACTTCTTTAAAATATTGAAATTTATAAAATATTATAGAAAAAAATATTATTTAAATTTAATTATGGAAAATTATAATGAAATATTAAAGCAATTGGGTGGTCCTTAAAGGGGGGAATTTTTTACTTTTTATAGAAGGTAAATACATTCCATTCACACTATTGATTTTTTTTAAAAGAACATCATCCAGGAAAGGACCAGAAGGTTTCTTTCAAAATATTTCATAAAAAATAAAACATGGTAAAAAAATTCATTGATAAATCATTTAAAGAATTTTAAAAACAATATTGATGTTTTTAATACAAGAATATGAATCAAAAAGGATTTTTAACTTAAGAGATAAATAAAGTCAACTTTTTATAAAAATATTTTACCAATAATTTTAAGTAAAAAGAGATGAAAATGGTAAAATTAATTTTAAAGTCAATGAATAACTAAAGGAGAAGAAAATATATGAGGTTTATGATAGAATTATAAAACAATTCATCAAAGGGCGGATTAAACATAACTAATCCCGATTAATGAGGAAATTGTGAATCAAAACCTATACAAAATTGGAAATTTTTAAATCATAACCCCAATAAAATAAATATCTTAACATGAAAAATTAAATCCCATTAATATAAATTGATTATTTATATAAAATTAAATGTTCTAGTATATACACTAAAAAAATAAAATAAGTGGTGAATATGACATATGTATCATTGATGTAAAAGTGAGACGATAAATCCATTACTAAGAGTCCCAACTTTTACTATGTGTGTATTATACCATGCATAATAAAAATATGTAAATTAATTATTTTATTTAGAATTTTTTTTAGATTTAATTATTTTTAATTAAACCAATTTCTTAATTTTTTCGTGACATATTTAATTAATGAATCTGTTATGACCATGTTGGGTATTTTGAGGATGTTGAGTTCATAAATAAAAAATGGAATTGGTGTGTTGGTTTTTTGTGAAAGGGTTCATTGGTACATCATCTACAAAATAATAATTATTAAAAAATTATAAATTTTAACCATAAATTATAATTTTAATACAATCCTTGGAAATATATTAATGAAAAATGAACTATGATGGAATCATGGAGACAATAGTACATACAGACACCTGAGTAACATTTCCTTTTATCAGCGATAATGTTAGAAAGAAGATAAATGTTAATTTATCTTTACATATTGATAATTACTTCATAAATAACATATTAGTTCTATAATTACACTTAAATATACCATCCGTGTGATGCGTAAATAAAAACTAATCACATTACTTCGAGAGGTGGTAGTTCATCAAACACACGAACGACATTATTATTTTTAATGGGTGATAAGGTATAGAGATATATCATATTTTTATTTTATATATTGATTAAAATTAAATATGTATTCTGTTGGGCGGAGAGTGATGGCAAGAGGGGAGTGAATTGCCTTTTAAAAATAATTAACAATTTAAAATCAAAGTGAAGGTGCAGCGGAAATAAAAGAGGCAAGACACAAAACATGATAACAGAGTTCGGCTTAAACCAAAGCCTACGTCTCCGCTCCCAACTCAACCGTTGAGAGATTTACTACCGCTTGCTTTTTAATGGTTTTAGCAAGAAACCCACTAGACTTTAAGGTAGTCTAGAACCTATTACAGCTTGCTTTTAATGGTTGAGCAAGAACCCACTTGCTTTTAATGGTTGAGCAAGAACCCACTAGCCTTCTTACAGGTGAAGGCTAGCTCACCTATGACACAAGCCTTTTAAAGGGAAGGCTTGACTAACCTCTTCACACCTTGAAGGTGGTGTGAAAACCCAAACAAAGAGAGGATAAAAGAAATGGGGGTTTGTAGGCACAAACCCAAATTGATGCTCAAAAAGATAAAACAAGAAAAACCATAATGTGGAGAAGTCTTGGGCGCCAATGGATTGATGAAGTTGATGAAGAGCGCTCCCAAGCTTCTTTGATGGTGCTCCTTGGATGTGGAAGTGGGTTTGAGCAATTGAGGTTCCTTGAAGGAATGCGCCGGAGGTTTGCCAAATGATTGAAAAATGTTCCCGTTGGATTTCTTACGTTTCCGGGGCTTCCTAGTCCTTTATTTATAGAGGGGGAACCCTCAAATGGCCTTTGGGGGTCTTCGGAGCCGTTGGAGAGGCCTTCAGAGCCGTTGGGGGTCAAGTGGATAAGTCTGGTCAAAGCCCAACGGCTAGTTTGACTGGCTCCACCGGCTGACCGGTGCTTGGCCACCGGTTGGCCGGTGCTTTGGAAATGGCAAGGCCTTCTGCCCAGGCACCACCGACTGGCCGGTGAGGAGGCCACCGGTTGGCCGGTGCTGAGACAGTAGGTGACACTATTTGACTGGGTTCCACCGGCTGGCCGGTGATGGGACACCGGTTGGCCGGTGGTCTGGACAGAAGAGAAGCCTTCTGTCAAGACTCCATCGGCTGGCCGGTGGTCATCCACCAGTTGGCCGGTGGACTAAAATCAGTCCACTTTTTCCTTCTTGGCTTTCTTGGCCCAATTCCTTGGCAACCTGAAATCATGTCTATCATCCAAAAACACTTAAAATAAGATTAGATAAATAAGAGAGTGATTGTGATCATGAAAATTAAACCACGAGGGGTACGAGAGGTACAACAATCTCCCCCTATTTTGATGATCACAATCACCAAAACAAGCAATGTAAAAGATTGAAATGAAAGGCAGCTTTAAAGGACAAAGTAAAGCATGAGAGAAAGATTTTTCCCCCAATAAAACAAGAATTTCTCCCCCTTTGTGATTATCAAAATAGCACGGGGCATAAAACTTGATTGAGGGAATGGTTGAAAAACAAGATAGAAATTTTAAACCAATTGAAATTTTTGAAATTTGAATTGAAAGTTTTGAATTTAAGTTTTTGAAATAAAGTTTTGAAAATAATGTTTTGAAATGAACGTTTTGAAAATAAAGCAAAAAAGGCATAAACGATCCTAACTCCCCCTAAATAAAAACAACAAATCACCGGGGAGAGGATATTAGAACCGAGACAAATTTTGGTCCGGAGAGACTCGCTAAAAGGGATTTTTCAATCCATACTTGCCTAGTGGCGGGTCTTCTCCTATAAAATTCATCGTTAAAGAAAATGGTTTTGGGCCTACCATACCGGGCATTTTTGCAATTGCACTCATAAATTAAGTGCCCGGGTTTTTTACAATAGTTGCAAAATTTAAATTGGGAGCTCCCCCTTACAAAAATAGTTGGAGCATGGGAAGAGGAAGCTTGCTTGGAATAGCCAAGCCCTTGGGTGGTTCTAGATATGCATTGGGAACCAAGGAGTTTCGAAAGGTTATGTTCACCTTCGGTGAACTTAGCTAGGGATTCCCTTAAATCCTTGATTGTTGATTCCATAGAATCAACATCCGGAAGGTTTTGGATCTTGAGGGACAGTTCCTCCTTTTCTTTGAGAAGTTGTTCCTTTTCGGAAGAAAGTTTTTTGAAATTCTTTTTTAAAGCAATAAATTTGGAATAAAGTTCGTGAAAACCTTCCTCCAATTGATCTCTTGCATGTTGGAGATCCTCATAAGATAAATGATTAAATGAATTTGAAGAACAAGAGGAAGAGGAGTCGGAAGAGGTTACCTCATGAAATTCCATTAGACATTTTTTTACCGATGTCGCTTGAGGAGGAGGAGGAGGATGTGGAGCTATCACTCCACGTGGCCTTGAATGCCTTCTTCTTTTCCTTTTGCTTGGCCTTTTTCTTGTTGAGTGGACAATCGGGCTCGTAATGGCCTTTCTTGCCACACCCGTAACATGTTACCTCGGGCTCGGATTTTTCATTGGGTTGAGCCTTGCGGGATTTCTTCTTCTTGTGCTTCTTCATGAATTTGTGCATTTTGCGGGCAAGATTCTCCATTTCTGAATCGCCGCTTGAAGAGGAAGACGATGAGGAGGAGGATATTTCTTCTTTTTGAACTTTGAAGGCGATGTTATTTGGAGTTTTGATGGGTTTTCCTTCCTTTTCAGCTTGCCTCCTCATGGTAATCTCATAGGTCATGAGGGATCCGATGAGCTCTTCGACCGGCATGTTCTTGATGTCTTTTGCTTCTTGAATTGCCGTGACTTTTGGTGCCCATGTGCTTGGTAAGATCCAAAGGATCTTCTTGACCATCGTTTCTGCAGACACATCATCACCAAGGGACTTTCTCCCATTGCAAACATCAGTAAAACGTGTAAACATTTCAGTAATATTTTCAGATGGATGCATGGTAAAAGACTCAAAATCTTGACGGTACATGTCCAATCGAGTATCCTTGACTTTGTTGGTCCCCTCATGGGTAACCTCAAATAGTTTCCAGATTTCATGAGATGAAGTGCATGTGGAAACTCGATTGAATTCATTACGATCAAGGCCGCAATGAAGAGCGTTCATGGCTTTGCCATCAAGCTCGAAATATTTAATATCGGCTTGAGTCCATTTGGATTCATTGGGAGAATAGAGAGAGTAACCATGCATGACAATTCTAAAAAAAGGATAACCTATACTTCTAAGAAAAGTGGTCATGCGGGTTTTCCAGTAGGTATAGTCGGTTCCATCAAAAAATGGAGCACGACCCAAAGAATAACCTTCGGGGGCAAAAGAAGATGAAGCCATCACAAAGGATCTTGAATTTGAAACCGGTTAGGGTATTACTCAAATTTTGCCTTTGATACCAATTGTTGGGAGGAGAGTGATGGAAAGAGGGGGGGGGGTGAATTGCCTTTTAAAAATAATTAACAATTTAAAATCAAAGTAATGGTGCGGCGGAAATAAAAGAGGCAAGACACAAAACTTGATAACGGAGTTCGGCTTAAACCAAAGCCTACGTCTCCGCTCCCAACTCAACCGTTGAGAGATTTACTACCGCTTGCTTTTTAATGGTTTTAGCAAGAAACCCACTAGACTTTAAGGTAGTCTAGAACCTATTACAGCTTTCTTTTAATGGTTGAGCAAGAACCCACTTGCTTTTAATGGTTGAGCAAGTACCCACTAGCCTTCTTACAGGTGAAGGCTAGCTCACCTATGACTCAATCCTTTTAAAGGGAAGGCTTGACTAACCTCTTCACACCTTGAAGGTGGTGTGAAAACCCAAATAAAGAGAGGATAAAAGAAATGGGGGTTTGTAGGCACAAACCCAAATTGATGCTCAAAAAGATAAAACAAGAAAAACCGTAATGTGGAGAAGTCTTGGGCGCCAATGGATTGATGAAGTTGATGAAGAGTGCTCCCAAGATTCTTTGATGGTGCTCCTTGGATGTGGAAGTGTGTTGGAGAAATTGAGGTTCCTTGAAGGAATGCACCGGAGGTTCTCCAAATGATTGAAAAATGTTCCCCTGGGCTTTCTTACGTTTCCGGGGCTTCCTAGTCCTTTATTTATAGAGGGGAACCCTCAAATGGCCTTTGGGGGTCTTCGGAGCCGTTGGAGAGGCCTTCGGAGCCGTTGGGGGTCAAGTGGACAAGTCTGGTCAAAGCCCAACGGCTAGTTTGACTTGCTCCACCGGCTGACCGGTGCTTGGCCACCGGTTGGCCGGTGCTTTGGAAATGGCAAGGCCTTCTGCCCAGGCACCACTGGCTGGCCGGTGAGGAGGCCACCGGTTGGCCGGTGCTGAGACAGTAGGTGACACTATTTGACTGGGTTCCACCGGCGGGCCGATGATGGGACACCGGTTGGCCGGTGGTCTGGACAGAAGAGAATCCTTCTGTCAAGACTCCAGCGGCAGCCCGGTGGTCATCCACCGGTTGGCCGGTGGACTGAAATCAGTCCACTTTTTCCTTCTTGGCTTTCTTGGCCCAATTCCTTGGCAACCTGAAATCATGCCTATCATCCAAAAACACTTAAAATAAGATTAGATAAATAAGAGAGTGATTGTGATCATGAAAATTAGACCACGAGGGGTACGAGAGGTACAACATATTCTATATAAATATCAAATCTAACATCATTAATATACATGAGATGATGTTTTGGAAGATGGTTCACATCATCTCTCGAGGTGGTAGTCTTTCATACAGAAGAATGACGGTTTTGTTTCCAATTTAATGAAAGAGGAGATGGACCGACATTTTTTAAGTAACATAAAAACATATCAGGTTATAGTATATAATTGTGTTATTATATTGGAATTTTTTACACATAAATGAATCAAAAGAAAGAATAAATAAAAAGAAAAAGCTCTGTGAAGACGATTACTGTCGTTTATAAGAACCTCTTTAAATCACTTATTAAGAAACTAGGTTGGTCATCTTGGAAGAACATAAGCTCTAGAAAGTGTATAAGATTGTTTATTATAGTTTTATTTTGTTTTTCTCATGATAAATGGATTGATGAATGTGAATATGTGATAGGAGAGGGTACCCTTTTATAATTGATGAGTAGTGTCATTTTTGTAAATACCCAAAAACAACTCAATAATGGGTAGTACCTATTAATCAATGTGCCTGCAAAATAGATAAATAATAGATCTAGGGGGGGGGGTGATATAGTCAATAAATAACTCAAAAATTCAAAGATAAACAAGTGTTAAACTTTTAATTCATTTACTTCTCAATTTACTCACTTTTACCATTTTAGTTTTTGACCTTGTAAAATAACATTTTTATAAGTTTTACTAGTTATTATGATAAAATTTTAACTAAAATTTTTATTTAATGTTACTTATTTTTATTGAAAATATGTTTTTGATTTTTTAAAATTCAAATCAAATATGTTTCAAAATTTAATTTAAAACAAAACCCGCAAAATGTGTCAAAAAAGTGTTTTTTAGGAAATGCATTTTTAAAGAAATAGATTATATTACATTAATTATATCACTTGAAATAATTATTATATTAATTTAAATTCAATAAATATATTTATAATCTATTCAATTAATTTAAATATTTCAATTCTAGGGTTTATTTTAAACAATTAAATTGGATAAACTTTGTGAAGTCAAGAAATAGATTTTAGAAAATAATGTTTAAAGCATAAGAATAAACTTATATCAAAAACATGAAAATTAATGATTCAAATAAAATTTATTTTATTATTATTAATAAAATGATTTATATGTAACTTTAAAAAAAAATTCAAAATATAATAGAACTTTAATTTTTTTTGATTTAATGAAAAGAAGTGATTGTATTTTAAAAAATTTGTAATTTTCACTAATCACTAAAAAATAAAACATTTCAAAAAGATACAAAATATTAACCCTATGTTAATTTATATATTATGATCTAAAATATTATTTTCATTTTACAAATTATAATTTATAATTTTTTTATAAAATAATTATAAAACACTATCGCTAATAGTAATGTTTTTTCAAAGGAAAAATATTTTTTATGTAAAATAATATATCTTTATTTAAATTTGAGTTCTAATTTATTAATAATATATAAATATATGTTTATTGAGTTGGATTTTTATATATATTTCAAAAAGTTTTAAATATTATTCATACCAACCAATTTAAAAGCTTGACTATAGAGATAATATTCATATAATAATATTTCATGGTTCATTTAATGATGTTGTCATGTGTTGTATACAAAATAGAATATTGTGTCAATTTAAAATAGTTTAGTTTTATATTATTATCCCTTTTATAAAATTTTTAATAAAACCTAGATGTTTTGATGAAATATTTGTCTTTAAATAATTTTAATTCTTCAACAGCTTTTATTTCATTAAACCGTGAGTTTAAATAAACCATGTGACACTATTACTATATAATGACAATTATAACCTAGAAATTAATTTGTTAGTAATAAATCTTAATAAATAATTTGTGAAATAACAAATTTATATATTAACTAATTAAAAAAAAGATGACACACTTTTTAGTAAAATATTTTTATTCATCAAAAATACATTTATCATGTTTTTTTATTTATAATTTATTGAAAATGTATTTGATAAAATTAATTTCATTTTTTAATTCATCATGTCAAAATTTTCCTAATTTTTTTTATAATTATATGAAAACATTTATAGAATAGTGAAATTAAAATTTCTTTTAAAAACTATATTTTTATTTTTAAGTCTTTACAAGGTCAAATAATGTTTCAGATTAGTTTTAAATTTCATTTATCCCATTTTTATTTAAAATAATCCAATTATGGGTTTTAAAAGTATATGATACATGAAATTATTATAAAAACATACATAGTTCTAAAATAGATTTTTTTTGAAGAACTATTTTCCATGACATTTTACTAGTTTTGAATTAAATTAAATTCTAAAATTTTATGTTTTGAATTTTTAAAAATTGATGTAAAATTTATATTCATGTGGTCTAAATTTAGTGAATTTTTTCTTTTTGTTTTTTTTCTAATATGAATAGTAACTTTGGTAATTTTTTTTACCATAGTAAAGGGTAAATTTATTAATTTAGCTGGGTGAAAAAATTATAAACACTGTAAAATACCATAAATAAAGCTAAAATTCTGTTAGAGGAGGAAACCTAAATCCTTTAAATGGATATAAATTAAATAATTTATTTTCACCCTTGTCCATAAAAATGATTTATATAATATTTAAATAAAAGAAATACAAAAAATGTCACTTTCTCTGTCTTTAATGTCTCTTATGAATCTAAATGGGAACACTATTTTTTTATGTGTGAATATAACAATAAATTCACAACTTAATAATTATATTTTAATGCAAAAAATTTATTTTTTAAATTTTGGGTGGATTAATTTAAATTATGGTATTCATAATATTTTATTTAATAAAAAATTAAAGATGTTACATTCATGTTTCAAATATTATATCATTTTTTATATAAGGTTACATAGTTTTTATATTGGAATATAAATATTATTATGAAATCTATATGATTTATATTAATAATGAAATTTTGTATCTATATTTAGTCAGCATATATTTATATTAAATAATCACAGAAAGCTGATGTAGTAATTATTTTATTAATGGAAATGTTAAAATATTTTTATTGAAAATATTAAAATAAATATAATTTGAGATAATTGATGCAAGAAAATAATTTCATATATTAAATTGACTTATTTGGTATATAATTAAATATTTTTTGAAGATAAATTATTATTTTGGTATTTTTAAAAGTCCAAGTAATTAATAGTGTACAAATTTAGAGTAATGATAATTTTTCAAAATAAAATTTTATTAAATTATTTAAAAATAATAAAAAATATATAAAAAATAATAAAATTATAATATTGTCTAAAATGTTTTAAAAATTTCATTTCTTATTTAATTCAAATAATATAATTAAAATTTATAACCTTTTGATATAGAAAAATATGTTACCATCGTTAAAATTAAAATAAATTAACTAAGGATTAATCCAAGTGATACAGTTTAGAATAATACCCAAACTTGTCTAGAAAATATTTTTTTATGGTCTTACAAATATATATTATATTCTATTAGAATAAATTTAATTTTGGAGGTATTTGGATTGATATTTAATTTTTTATAAATTATTATTTGGAGAACATTCTAGATGTGCCCTTCACCTCAATTATAAAAGGCCACCTTCTCCCTCACTTCTTCACATAAAATTTATCTTTAAAGATTGATAATTTGATGAAAATTTATCTTTTAAACTTCCCATGTAACTTTCTAGAGGTTCTGGCATTCTGAAAAGACAATCCTTAATATCCCTAAGAGGATAACTAAAGTATGTTCTCCAAAGAATTGGTTATCATCATTACCGACTCTTTCAAGAATATTTCTTCTTCTAATTCATTTTCATATTTTAATTCCATTATAAAGTATTAAATCTAGTATCAACTATATTATTACATGTTATAATTATTATGTATTAACCATTTTCTATATTTTATCCATCCTATAGAAAATAAAATCACCGCGTGTGCGTTCGTATGACTTATAATCTCCACACCGTGATGTAATCTATTTTTGATCACTATTTTATTTATATTGGTATAATGATGGAAATAATATATATATATATATATATGATAATTATACAATGATATTGATTTTAGAAAAAAAATATACAATATATTTCATTACCCTGTCACTGTTAAGGGAATGATACCATCATAGGTGAAAACGTACGTTATATCGTCTCTAAGATGTGATGAAATTATTTTTCCATGTTAACCATTAAATAATGATTATATAAATGTATATAATGAATAAATATTATTTATATTACCTTAATACCATTCTATGAAATATTTTACCATATCCTATGTATAATAATTGGGAATTATATAACAAAACATGCTTAAAAAATGATGTTGTTAACATAAAAAAGGAGAAAAAATTAAATATTATTAACAGGTCATAATATGATTTTATTTGATACCATAAATATAAATATGGTTCTGATATAAGTTAATAAAATTATATAATCCATTATATAGGAGTTTCTCATACAAATGAACGAAATCAAACATAAGGTAAGGGAAAATTTCATAATCTCATTATTATATGAGATTCATTATATATAAGTATTCACTAAGAAATGTTTATCTTCTATGTCCATGGTTCATAAAAATTTATTAAAAAATATTTTTCCTATTATTACTAAAAAATTTCATGTCATTTTAACCCGTGTGTGATTTTTTTTCAAAATAGTTTGAAAGGAATAATTTTTTTTCTTTTTTCTTAACATTGTAATTTTTTACTTTTTGGGTAAATATACAAGAATAATTTTTTTAACATTTACAATAAGAATTTTTTTTCCAATTGATTAAAACCATAACTTCTAGAATCTACCTTTGTAAATATACATGTTTTTCTCAATGAAAATGTTTTCTTTTAAAATTGGGAGGAATTTTAATAAAAAAATTATTTTCATAGAAGAATAAATATTTTCAATAAGAATTATATTAATCTGATATCTAAATATTATTTTCCCTTTGAAATATAATTATTTAATGTTAATATTATTTTAATGGGGATGGTTTTCAAGTATTCTATACCTATTATTTATATGGTTGGTTTATTTTTATGATGGAATGAAATTTATGAAACCCATTTTTTTCTATGGTCTATGTTTCTCATGAATGATGTTTATGAAACCCATTTTTTATGGGTTCTGATATGTTGAATGATTTATATTATTTTATCGCACATATGTATAGTTCTCATTATGATATGGGTAGAACATATATCTCCCTATAATACATTGGGTAGAGAATTATATGTCATGTGACGGACATGAATGGAATGGGAAATGATCATGGTTTTGTAATATTGTGATGGAAGGAGAATTAAAATCATTTTAGTCACAAAAGGCTGGAACAGGGAGTGAAATCTGTTTAATAAATGGATTTGTTTGTTACGATTGTCTTAAAAGTGAGCCTTGAAAAATATGGAAATGATTTTCTATTCTTATGTTTATGATACAATTTCATGTATTATGTTATGATTTTTGAAATATGTTCTTTTAGGAACTTTTATGATTTATCCCAGGAATCATATCATGATCTTTGATATGCATTATATAATTTTCAAATGTTTTTCCTATGTTCTTATGTCTCATGAGTGTTATATGATTAATATCTCCCTTATTTACCCTTACTAAGCATCTGAGCTCACCCTTTTTATGTTTCTTTTCTATGAATAGTAATATAGGTATTAAGTAAGCTGGGTTAAATGGAGTTCCAATTATTATGGAATAAGAAATGGTTGATGTAGATGTTTTATAAACCACTTGTTTATATTTTACAATTTTGGAATACACCAAACCTACAGGTTTGTGGATTGGTTTTACTATGTTTTGTAAGGAGTAATCTTCTATTAAGATATACTATCCATGTATGAAATATATGGGACATTATATTTGGTATCAGTGAAGGTTTTTGTTATTCTTTGGAAATAAAGATGATAAATAATTATCGAGAACCATATGGATAAGTATAAGTGTATAATACAATCCTATAGTTTTAGTGATGATCATAAATAACCAAGGATAAAACCTAAGATGTCCTAAATCAAAAAATTTATAAGTAATTTTCCTTTATTATATGGGTTTTCTTTTATGATTAGTTATTATCACACAACGATTTTTAGTTTTAGTTAATGGATATAACCTAAATGAACCACGTTAATAGTGAATATGTTGATATATGCAATGATTTTACTCATGATCAACCAAATGTTATGGGAGATAGAATGAAAAATATTATTGATATGCTCACACAATTTTCTCAAGATATGAATCACTCTAGACTTCCAAATGAACAAAGGATAGAAACATTATGTTGAGTCCTTCATAAGACATCGTTCACATTCTTTCAGTGGTTCGTATGATCCACTAGTGCCTAAAAAATTAATTAGTACTACCAAAAAGTCATTTTTGGTTATCCAATGTTTAGTATAAGAGAAGGTCATTTCGGAAATCTATCATTTGGAATGTGAAGAATTTCAATGGTGTATTATTATCAAGAATAATAGGTAATGATATGAAATTGACTCTCTATAATAGGAAAAGTTATAGAACTTAATTTTCAATAAGTACATTCATTATATTCTTATAAATAATATGGAGAAGGAGTTCCTTGGGAATAAGAAAAAGGATGATAATCTTTTAGTACCATCAAATAAAATTTTAAAAGACATGGATGGTACACTTTTGGAATTTATCATTCAACTAGAGATTAAATTTGACCAAATTTTTAGTGGCATAAAACCAATTCTCTTATGGGAATGAGATATAAGGGACTTTAGTAGCTATGAGGTAATAATTTTATTAAATATCATGTTTGATATAAATATTAGAGTTACCCATAAATATTATGGTTTCGATAAGAATAGAAAATGGAATTCAAGGGAAAATAAAAAAACCATTGTGAAAAGAAGATAAGATTTCCTTGATGCACAGAGTGCTTAAAGAAACATGGAAGGAACTCTCTTAAGGGGAGAAGCTAGTTTTTTCAGTGTGAGAAATAATTTCATCATATTATTGGCTACCGATGTGTTAGTAAAAAAGATATATAATTATGAAAATAGAGAAAATGATATAAAGGATTTAGCTCACACAATTCAATGTTACAAGTTCAAGGAAAATGGGTATTATACTAACCAGTTCCACTATCCAAGGGTTATCGATGATAATCAACATCAAAAACTTTTTAAAGATAAATTAAAAGGGAAATCACATGAAATCACATGAAATCACTTCTGGAAATGTGAAGTATAATAATGAAGTGGTGAATGGTGCACTTAGCATGAAATCAAAAGTGGACAATGATTTATTTGATTCTAGATCCAACCAATCTTTTATTTCTAGATAATTCTCTAAGGGTATCATAGTACTTCCTCAAAATGTAGATGTTGGGTTAGCATGGAAAACTCCAAATGTTCTAATGGTATCATCACATGTTTATAATTATTCTATGGTTGAAGTTTATGGGATATTGGTTCTTGAAAATAATGTGATCCTTATGTTAGTTCAATTCAATGTGATTATTTTTATGGATTACATTTCTCTATATGTAGCTCCTATCAATTTACAAGGAAGGAAAGTCACATGTAATATTATGAATGAATCTATGATCATCTATAGATGCAAGGATGGATATGAACTTATAAAGGAAATTACTTCAATATTGTAGGTTTTAATTCCAATAAAAGAGGGTAATTTATATTAGATGGTTGGGAGAGAAACTCACCACTAAAAATACACCTAATGTTTAGGTGTTTACTAATGTCTTTCTAGAATAATTTCTAGGTCTTACATCAAAACATGAAGTTGAGTTTTCAATATAACTCATAATGGGTGTAACGCATATTTCAAAGACTCCTTAATGAATTGACCCAATTAAGATTCATGAATTGAATGATAATCTTCAAGAGAATCATGATAAGGGATTTATAAGCCGTAGTAAATCACCTACGATGAAACTATTTTGTTTGTTGTGAACAAATATGGATTAATGAGACTCTGTATTTATTATCGAGAAATTATCAATATTATTATCAAGAAAAAATATCATCTCCCATGTATTGACGAATTATTTGACCAATAATATGGAGCTCAATACTTTTCCAAGATTGATATTCATTCTGGTTATCATCAATTAATGTCCAATAAAGAGATATACCAAATATTAAATTCCATACAAGGTATGAAAACTATGAATTTATAGTAATTCATTTGGGTCTTAAAAATTTCCCAGGTTTATTCATAGATTTAATGAATAGAGTCTTTGGAGACTATCTTCATTAGTTATTGGTAGTCATTATAGATGGTATTCTTATATATTGAAAGTTCAAGTAAGAACATAAGGATCAATTTAGGATTGTACTAAATACCCAATGAATGGATAATATTCATGAAAGTTTTATTAAGTGTTAGTTTTGGCATCAGAGATTTAATTTTTGGGTCTTTTAATCTCAAGATAGAGGATATACATGGATCTAGAAATGATATATGTTAATAAACATTGGATTAGACCAACAACAGTTACTAAGATTCAATGTTTTCTTGGGTTTGAAAGATATTATTGACATTGTTTGGATGATTTATCATGATTGTCTAATCCAATCACTATGTTGACACAAAAAGGTTTTATGTTCATATGGATAGAAAAATGTGATGATAATTTCAAAGAGTTTAAAATAAGGATAGTCGGTGCACCTATTCTCACACTACCCTATAATAGAGATAGGTTTGTAAT
Organism: Viscum album; assembly: GCA_963277665.1. Taxonomy (NCBI): domain Eukaryota; kingdom Viridiplantae; phylum Streptophyta; class Magnoliopsida; order Santalales; family Viscaceae; genus Viscum; species Viscum album. The sequence continues at coordinate 784,667,415 of OY728158.1, forward strand.
CTATAATGATGCATCCATGAAGGGATGGGATGTGTTCTCATTAAAAATGATATGGTGTTATCTTATGCCTCATAATATTGAAAATCCAAGAGAAAAATTTACCAACTCATGATTTGGAGTTAGTTTTGAATTTTTTTTCATTAATGATATGCATGAATTATCTTTATAGAGAAATGTGTGATATATATAATGATCATAAAAATTTAAAGTATATTTTCATTCAAAAGGGTCTGAAAAAGTACCAAATAAGATTTTTGGAGTTGATTAAATATCATGGATACTAAATACATTACCACCTTGGGAAAGGGAATAAGGTGGTGGAAGATTTTAGTCAAAAGGTCCATGTAATCTTATATAATAGGAGGATCACAATAATCCATTATTTTTTGATTTTCAAAGGATGGATCATGAAATCATAATGGTAGGGGAGAAATATTATCTTTCTCAAATGAATGTTCAAACATCTATAGGAGGGAAGATTAAGGGGGAATATAATGAATTTATAGTGCTACAAAATAAGGTGAGAAAGGTTCATGAGTTCAAATTTGACTATGATAACAATAATAAGGACCGGGAACCATGTTTTTGTCCCTCCTATATAAGTATTAAATAAGGATATGTTGAATGAGGCTCATAGTTCATAATTATCTATTCATCTTGGAAGCACAGAGATGTATGAGGTCCCAAAAGAGTATTTATAGTGGTATGGCATGAAGAGAGTCATTTACATGTATATATATCAGTGCTTGGTTTTCTTAATAGATAAGGATGAGAGATAGAAGTATACGTGGATGTTATAACCATTAACCTTACTATAATGGAAATGGTGAAACATCACCATGGACCTTTTCATATGAATTCAAAAAAACTATAATGGCTATAATGCTATATGGGTTATAGTTGATCACATTACAAATTCAACACAGTTCATTAATATCATAGAATATTCCTCTCTTGATCATATTTCGATAATATATATTAAGAAAGTTGAAAGAATTCATGGAGTACCTCTTTGTATTATACCTGATCGGGATCCAAGGATTACCTCCAAGTTATAAAGAATTTGTCAAAAGGATATGTAAATAGAGTTAAGTTTCATCATTTCTTATCATCCTTAGGGAGATGTTCATTATGAGAGGACAATTAAAACTCATGAAGACATGTTGAGAGCCTCCTCTATTTATTTTAAAGGTGGTTTGGATCAACACCAAGAATTGGTAGATTTTCTTACAACAACATATTTCACTCCAATATTCAAATGTCTCCTTACAAAGCCCTCTTTGTTATGATGTGCTAAACTCCAACATGATAGAATGAAGTTGGGGAAATAAATCTATTTGGACCTAATCTATTTGAGGAGATTTCAGAGAAGGTTAGATATATGAAACATCACCTAAGAGTACGTCAGAGTAGATAAAAACTTTATACTAACAATAAATGAAAATACATAGAGTTTGGATTGGATGATACAATATTTCTATGTAAGTCTCCCTAGAATAGGGTGATGAGATTTATAAATAAGGACAGGCTAAGCCCTATATATATTGGTACTTTGGAAATTCTTGGGCATGTTGGGAAGGAAACTTATCGATTAGAAATTCCAAAAAATCTCTCTCATGTTCATGATTTGTTACTTGTATCTCTGCTGAGAAAGTACATACCTAATCCATCACAGTACTAAATTTATAATTCATACTTATAAATATATATCTTTTATGAAGAACAACTAATAGAGATTATGGATCATAAAGTGAAATTTCAATGAAATAAGACCACTATCTTAGTTAATATTTTTTGGTGGAACCATAAATTTAATAAATCTACAGGGGAACCTGTGGATGTGATGAGGCAAAGGTATCCTTATCAGTTTGTATCCACTTGATTAATATAATGGGATAAATTCATTTTATGGGGGGTGAAATGTAACACACATATATTTTCATGAAATATTTATCTTTAAATAATTATAATTCTTCAATATCTTTCATTTCATGAAACCATGACATTAAATGAACCATGATACACTAATATTGTATAATTACCCTTATAACTGGTCCATTAATTTGGTAGTAATAAATACTAATAACTATTTTATGAAATAAAAATATGAATTTCTTAATTTCTTAAAAAATTATCACATAATTTTTAATAAAATCACTTTATCCTTTAAAAATGGGTCTATCATATTTCTATTTATAGATGTTTCGGAAAATGGATATGATAAACTGAATTTTCTTTTTAAGTTCATAATTTAATATTTATCTTAAAATTATTATTTTTTGTACTATTCTAAAAACATTTAGTGAATAGTGGAAATAAATTTTTTTCTTGAAAAATATATTTTTTAAAGTAATTACAAGGTCATATTATGTTTCAGATTAGTTTTAAATTATAATTAACTAATTATTATAAAATCTAATCTAATAAATCTTTTTCAAATATTTTTTTATAAAGTAATTCATTATAAAAACGTTTACTATTTTAAAAGGGATTTTTTTGAAAAACAATTTCGCGACATTTTACATATTTCATATTAAATTTAATTATACAACTTATATGTTTAGAATTTTAAAGAAATAGTTGAAAATTTAGACTCAGAAGGTCCAAATTTAGTATATATTTTCTTTTTTGTTTTTGGCCAATATTAATAGTATCCTGGGTAACATTTATATCCATAAAAAAGAGTAAATTTATTAATTTAGGTTAAAATAATGTTATAAATACTATAAAATTATTATAATACTTGTAAAAATCGTATGGAATGAATAAAATTAAAAAATTGACACCTAATGTTGAACAAAATGTCATTTAATGGAAACATGTCCATGAAAAAAAATTATATAATATTAAATTCAAACAAAGACATGTAATGTCACTTTCTCTGTGTTTTATGTCCTATATGTGTCCACATGGGAAAGAGTTACATTATTAAGGAATATAACACTAAAATTTTAAATTAATAAAAATATTTTCATTATATAAATTTTTTTGGTAATTAGATAAAACTATAGTATTTATAATATTTCAATAAATAAAATTTAAAATGTCATATTCTAGTTTTAAATATTATATAAATATTATATATTTTTATACAATAGATATATTAAAAAATAAATATTATTATGAAATATAGAATATTTATATTAATATGGTATTTTAATTTCATTTTTAGTGAATAAATAAGTACATTAAATAATTATACTACACTAACGTAGTAATTATTTTATTAGTGGAAATATTAAATAAATGTTGCTAAAAATATTAAAATAAATTTAATTTCTGATATTTAATTTTTTTTCAAATACTTTTATGGATGAATTTAACCTTTAGGGATATAATAAAATATTTTTTTCGATGTTAACTTGTTATTTTCATATCTTTAAAATTTTATCAAATTGATAACATCAAAATTGACAATAATGATATGTTTTGAAAATAATTGTTTCTTAAATTATTTAAAAATTATAATATATATATATATATATATTATAATATTGATTAAACTGTTATAAATATTTTATTTTTTAATTAATTTAAATAATATAAGTAAAATTTAAAATAATTTAATATTAAAAAATTTGTTATATTAGATAAAAATAAAATAGATTAAATAAGGATGAATCAAAGTGATAGGGTTTAAAATAATACCAAAATGTATATAAAATATATTGGTTGATTATATTACAAAATTATATGAACTTATATTTTAATAAATGAAAATTTTGTTTTATATTTACTGAGATTTAATTTTTTAGAAATTAATATTTGGTGAAAATTCCAAATGTTCCCCTCACGAAAATTATAAATGGGCACACCCTACCTCACTTCTTCACATCACTTGGAGCCTTCAAGATCAACTATCCCCAACTAATTTCTCTTCTAAACATCCATTTACACATTCTATAGGTTCTAGTATTTTCAATAGACCTACCCAAGTATTTTTAAGTGGAGATCTGAAGGAAGTCATCTAAACAAGAGATAATCATCTTTACCGACTCTTTCAAGATTATTTCTTCTTCAAATTCACATTCATGTGTTGATTCCATTATATAGTAATATATCAAGTTAAACATATATAATGAGATTTTATTATGATTATGGATCAACCATATTCCATATTCTATCCATCTCATGAAAAACAAAAGCACCGCACATGCGTATGTACGACTCATCGTCTCCACGCCATGGTGTGATATGTTTTTCATCACTACTTTATTTGGACTGGTATAATGATGGAACTAATATATATATATATGATAATAATAACATGATATTAATTTTTGAACAAAATAAATAATATATATTTCCTTACCCTTTTACTATTAAGTGAATGATACCATTGCTCATGCATTCGTACGACCTAACGTCTCCACGATGCAACATGATTTATTTTCCATATCCACTATTCAATAATGATTATTTAAATATATATAATGCATAAATATGATATATATTACCTTAATATAATTCTAAAAATTATGTAAATATATTATTTGTGAAAGAATTGGGACTTATACGACAAAACATGCATAAGAAAATGAACCAGTTAACACCCAAAAGAAGAAGAATAATGAAATATTATTTACTGAGGATAATATGATCGTATATTATATCATAAATATAAATATGGTTCTTGAATAATTTAATAACATTATTTAACCCATTATAAAAGAGTTTTAGACACGTATAAGGGAAATCAGACCTAAGGTAGGGGTTAATTTTACAATCTCATTATTATCCAAGATTGTTTATATGTAAGTATTTACTATGGAACACAAATCTTCCATGTCCATGTTTCTTAAAAATTTATTCTAATATATTTTTACTATTATTATAAAATTTCTCAATTTAATTTTTATCCATGTGTGAATTTTCTTACTAACCATTTTGAAAGGAATCATTTTTTTCCTTTTTATAATGAGGAAGTGTTTGACATTTTCAGAAAGAGTACGGGAATAATGTTTTTATAAATTATACATATTGAATATATTTTTCAGATTTATTGACTCTAATATTTATTTTAACTTCCCTTACAGACTTTAAAGGTTATTTTTATTGATTTTTTTTCTTTTTCAATTGTGGTGAATTAAAAAAAAGGCTTTAATAAATTTAATGATATTGTCCTCAAGAATTATTTTCCAGTGATTTCTGAAGATTATTTTTCATTTAATGTAATATTAATTGATGTAATATATATATCAATGGGGATATTTTTCAAGTATTATAACTATATTATTTCATCGATCGACTTATAATTATGATGGAATGATATTTATGAAACCCATTTCCTTCCATGGGTTATGTTATGCTTAAATGATTTTTGGGAAACCCATTTCCTTTTATGGGTTCTAATCTTATGAATGATTTTTATTATTGTGCAACATATATTTATGCTTCTCATTATGTGATGGTTGAGACCTATATCTTCCTCCAATTCAACAGTTAAAGATTTATATCTCATGATATAGATAGGATTAGAATGAGAAATTATCTAGGTTAAGTAATATAGTTATGGAAAGGGAATTAAAATCGGTGCAGTGACATAGGGAATGAATGGGGAGTGAACGTGGTTCATTAACAAAATTTCTTTACTATTATGGTATTAGAAGTGATCATTGAGTAATATTGAAATTATTTTATATGATTATGTGTATGAAACAATTTATAGTCTTATTTTATGATCTCATGAAATATATTCTTCAATTTTTTTTTGATTTATCCCAAGACATGATATCATGTTCATTAATATGGATGATATAATTTTTAAATTTTTTATTACGTTATTATCTCCCATGATTATTATATGATTGATATCTCCCTTGTTTAACTTTACTCAGCATCTGAGATCATCCTTCCTTATGTTACTTTTCACAAGATATGAAGGGAGGTATTAAGTAAGATGTGTCAAAAGGGTTTGAAATACTGAAGGAATAACTAGGAGATGGTGTAGATGTTTTATTAACTAGTTTTTTTATATTTCCAAGAGTCCAAAGACACTAAAACTATATAATTATGGAATTTGTTTCATATGTAATTTAATGAATATTATTCTATTCAGATTTAATAAATTTTTTTGAAAAGTATTGATGTTATATGTGTCCTCTCAATTCGAGCACGACCACAATAATAAAATTTTTAAATTTGATAATAACCTTTTTAGAGCCCCACATAATAAAAGGGTTCATAATACTTCCTCTTAAAAATAAGGGAAAAGAAATATGAAGGTAATCTATAAAATAACATGTTTCCAAATAGTAGAACATTAATGGGAAGGGAACATATGGGAATGGAAGAGAGAACTAATTATCATGGACTAATAGTGAGTGATTGATAATATTCCTCATAATAAAGATAATGAAAATAGTAAAGTTAATGACCCAAAATTCATTAACCCAATATATGTAAAAAGAACATGGGTACATAAAAAATGAAGGTACTAGGGCAACATTTTTTTATCAAGATCACTTTACTAGGATGAAGTAATACCTTTAACATCTAGAATAATAACATATGGAAATATACACAATTGAAATAATTCTATTTTATTAATACAAATTCTTTTTTTGGTTGTGCTTTGTTCAATTTTCACTTCATCTCATACTCTAAGGAATATATATCCAATATAAATATTTTATTAATGAAGAAATAAAGTTAAATTTTAATGGTTCATAAGAACCATAAAAGAACCATAATATATTCATACTATCTATAAATATTAACCAAAACTTAAATAGTTCCCAGATGATAAGATAATAAATACAAATTTACATTGATTTATATGAAGATATATTATATTTTACATAAAACATTCAAATAAAGTTTCAACAAAGATTATTAAAAAAATAAATAACCCTACATCCCAAATAAATAAAACATACAAAAATTTTATTATATTATAACCAACATATCTTTGATGTCTAATATGACACTAAAATAAATGTTTACATATTCCTTAATCCAAGGAATCATTTCCCAAAATTAATAAATCTTCATACAATAAAATACATCCTTAATATATAAAACCACATCAATAACATCTAAATTTTAGTTAAGATTATTTGATTAATAAATAATTATAGGAATAATCAAAATATTTCTAACAATGATTGAAACCCAATGATTTGAGGGATTTTATCACATATAGATCCAATATAAATATAACATTTATCTCCAAATTAATTCAATCACTCTTACTGTTCATACCAAAATTTATATTCCCTAATATTATATTATAATAATTTCTATAAATAACATGAATAAACCAGAATCCATAGAAATATCATATATTCTTCCACATTCCTCATATGCTTCATGATTCATATAACAAAAAAACCATTGATAAAAATACTTCTACAAAATATTTCACAAATCCCCATAAATAAATACTTCAATCCTCTACTTAAACGATTGGTGTAACATAAGACATAATTTGGTCTAAGACTTAACATTTAGAAGAGCGAATTATCTCAAATAAATATCATTTTCCCTATATTTAATACAATGAACTCTAAGTAGATAAATAGGATTGTATTTATTTCACTCTATTGAACTCACCATTTAACTTATTAATTCATTAAATTATTCCCTTATTTTATTCACATAAAACATTTTCATGTTTCTTGGAGAAAATCACTAGGGTTCCTTTTTACACTTGTTTGACATGAAGGGTATTACATCTTCTTTTATTTACTATCACTAATGACTGAACATCCATGATATTCAATCATTATCTTATTTAATGTGTGAAGAAATTAAATTTTATTCCAATAGTTAAACGAAATTTGAGATATCTCACTTGGAATTACTATCATATGTTTAACATCCATTTCTATTAATTTAGGAATCTAGTTAGGGAAATCATTATATTTATCATTTCATTTGTCATTTTAATTCTTTGTTATATTTTTCATCAATACATAAAAAGTATAAAATAAACAATTTGGGAATTAATTAATATAAAAAGGGAGAAACTTATAATCCTATAAGAAATAAAATATAAATGATATGTATATACTGACTTATGAGTCTCCTATTATCAATCTAGGATATCTATGGTAAAATTAACAAGTTTCTCTTCTATAATAATAATTGGTTCAAGGCCTTAATATTTTTTTGTAATGAGTTTTGGAATTTCCATAGCATACCCCTTGGGAGTGTCAAGATAGGTGTACTATAAGGCCTAATTTTATGCACTATGTGACTAGTATGTTCTGAATAATGTATCATTTTTAGAGTTATTAACCCTATTTACAATTGTTCTAGATCCAAATCCACTTGTAAAATCTAGAAAAATTGGTAATTTCTACGAAACCACTCCCTCTAAACTTCACCAAAATTTCATGATATTTTCCTATACATGGAATTATTCTTATACTTATACACAGGGTTACCACTAAATTTTTCTAGTCTTAATCATAAAAAATAACTATACCTTTATATAATTACAAATTTAGCAAGATAACCCTTTAACACATATTATTCCATGTTTTTTGTATAAACATATAATAAAAATATCACATGGGATAACCAGGGGAATATATCGAAAAATTGGGTGATCTAAAAATCATATTAAGGGAATAAACAAAGTAGTGAAGCATGAATTTTAATTTAGGGGAATAACATGATATCATCAAATAAAAGGGTCCATAGTAATCACATTTGAGAATAATATAAATTAAATGGTATCATAAGATCATGTAATTATAGGAGGTTCAAAAATGTAACATGACATAAACACGATTCAAGTTTAACTTCCAGGAAAATATCACATGGTTGAAAAGGTCCCATAATGGATTTGGATTTCTCCCTATTCCGACACATGCCTCCTTATGAGACTAATGATTTAACCAATTCATAGGATCACTATAGTGGAACACGAATCTTAACATGTTCATGGATTATATTTCCTATAAAAAGAAATAAATAAATAATCATATACATAATATTTACACATGTATTGAAAATGGGTCACATAATCTTTTGTCATATCATAATCAAGGGAAATTTCATAAGTATAGAATTTGAGAGATAAAAATATGGAATTTATTTCCCCTATAAATTAAGGGAGAATGATTACAGTTATATATGTGAGATACATATATACCTAATTTAGAATCAATCTATAACATCAATTGTTTTCATCATTGAAGAAAATGTCTTTAAAATATTACATGGAAAATTTATAAAGAAAAATTACCAATTCAGTTTATAATGAATTTTTCAAAAACTAAAATATTACAAGATATTATAGAAAGAAATTTATTTAAAAAGACCATATAAACTTATAAATTAAGTTTCAATGAATTTAGTGGTCATGATATTGAGTAATTTCTCTCTTATTGTATAAGTTAAAAAAATAATTCTCTCCACATTTTCATAAAAATAATAAAAGATATGTCGTTCAAAAAATTAAAAGAATGTTCCTTTAAAATATTTTTATAATAGAAAAACATGGGTAAAAATTAATTTTATAAATAATTTAGTTAATTTTTTAAAAATTATTGATTTTTTTTAGAAAACATGGATGTGGAAGGATAAGCATTTTCAGAAAAAGGGAGAAATAAATCATCATTTCTTAAAAAAAATCTCAATAATTTTTAGTATCAAAGATTTGAAATAGTAATATTAAGTTAAATGTTCACTAATAAAAAAATTACAAGAAAATATATTGTGTTTATGATATAAATATCAAACAATTCCTTTAATGGAGGCTTAAATACAAATTTTTTTGAATAATGATAAGATTTTGAAGTAATACCTTACCACCATGGTGACTATTCAATCATAACACCAAAAAAATGTAACTTAAAATGAGAAACTAAAAACCATGAATATAAAATTATTCATGTTATAATATTTAAATGGGAAATATTTACATAGCACATGATAAATAAGTGGTGAATATGGAATATGTCTCATATAAGTAAAAGCTAGATGAGGAATCCCTTACATCAAGTACATAATATCAATGTATTTCCATTATATACTAGATAATAAAAATATATAAATTATTTATTTATTAAAAACCTATTCCAAGTTTAATACATTTAATATAAACCATTTAATTTATTTATTTTAAATATATATTTAATTTCTTAATCAGTTATGTCTACATCTTGTGTTTTTCGGATGTTTTGTTCATAAATGAAAAAAATAGATGTGGTGACCATGGGAAAATGGGTTAGTAATCCATAATATACCAAATAATAATATTTAAATAATTTCTATTTATATATATATATATTATACTTTTAAAAATTACCAGGAAATATGGTTATAAAAAATAATATGTGTTACAATAGTAAAGATAATAAGATGTATTTAAACATGAGTAACATTTCAATTTTTCCATGATCATGATGTAAAGATGGTAATTGTTATTCTATATTTTCAAAATGATAATTATATTATAAATATAATTTAATTTCATTAAACACTATTACATATACCATCCAAGATATTCAATAATAAAAAATAAATCACATCGCTTTGTGAGGTTGTAGTCATCCGTACAAACAAAATATGTTTTTATTTTTCAATGTATGGAATGGTAAGAGGGTATACAATATGTTATTTTTTATAATTATTAATATTTTTTTAATATAATATATATAGGATACATCAATAATCATAGAAATTCATGAGAGGCAATGATTGAAGAATAATTAAATCGGTTTACAAGGAGGTAGTCCACGGTGCACATGAACGATGGTTTAATTTCTAATTTGATGGAAGAGAAGAAGGATGTAGTTTATTCCATTAACATAACAAAATATTAGTATATATAATATAATAGAGTTATTAAATTGGGTTTTTATGCAATAATTAAAGGTGAAAAAGAATGTATAAAAGATAAGTTTCTCAGTGAAGATGATAACCATTCCATAGAAGATTATCATTTGGATTACTTATTAAGGATCCTAAGGTTAGTCATTTTAGCTGACAAGAATGTGGATACAAATGTTTGTGAGAGATTTAGTTTAGTGAACAAAAATTATAACAATGAAAGTTCTCTTTTATAAATAATTAATATAGTATAAATCACTTGAAATCACTTAGAATACATAATACAATCTTTAAAAATTTAGAATGAATGAAATAAGAGGTATTTCTAGAAGTTAAGGAATATATACTGATGAAATAATAAAATGATCTTAGGAATAGTAATACGACTCTTATGAATTGAAAATCAACTAAATGAATTGTAAACTCATCCATGAAAGTATGAATAAAATTTAGGAATTTTATAAATGAATGTATGATATAATTATATCATAGAATAAATAAATAAATATTTTAAAAATTATTAATTAAGAGTTGATATTTTTGGAAGTCATAAATATTTAATTAAATATTTTTAATTAAAATAATTATTTAAATTAAATATATTGTCATAAAATAGATTCATATGTTAATATTGTTTTTCCATAAGATTTAAATATAATTTTACGGTACCTCAGTTAATTTTTTAAAGTGTTATAAAATCAGTTATAATTAAAAGAATCTATATATTTCGAGTAAATATTGATTTTAATTAATAATTTAATTTATCATATTTATATTTTTTTTATAAAATTGAAATAATTTTTGATTTATATAAATCTTAAATTGGTAAGTTTGAAATTTTTTGATTTTTCAAAAATACATGATGTTTTTTGGTAAATAGTAAAATACAATAATTTATGATAAATATAAAATTCATGAATTACTAAGTAATGGGTGATGTAGGGATGGTGTAAGACCATAATATCATAATATACTTCTTTATGTTAATATATTTCTAGGTAATTATCAAAATAGTATTAGTCTTGATCCAGAATAACAAAGAAATTAGTAAAATATTCAAAACACCCCTCTCCTCCACTATAAATACCACCTCTCACCACCCCTTCTACTTACACCATAGAATCTTTGAGCCTTATATAATTTATCCCAATACTATTCCAAATACCCCCACTTATAGGATTTTTTTTACTCATCATAAGTTCAAAACCTTTTCCCTATGGGGTTTCTTAAGGAGGAGAAAATTAAAAGGTAAAAACCCCTTTCACTTTCTTTTAATTTGTTTTCAGGTTCATTTATTTTCGTATTATCTCTCCACCTCCTCTTTTCCAAGTGGAATGATAACTCAAGTATCATTTATATTTTTTAATGATTCAATTATAATGGAATATTCCATCATCAATCCCCTTCTCCTCTCCCTTTTTTTCTTACAATGGAAATCTCTTCTATGAGGTGTTGTTTTACCGCCTTTAAAGACAACAAGTTTTCATTTTCATTAAAAGTATTCATGGATGTTCATAAAATAATTTTAATGGTTTAAAAAATATTATAAAATTTATATTACAACCATTTTTATGTTTTGGATGTAACATATTTACATAATAATAAACTACAAAACAAAATTAATTTGTTGTGTTCTAAAACAGATATAATTAATCTAAACGATTATTATTCACATGGAATATAATGATTCATCTTCATATATAGGAATTAAAAAAATATATAAAACCGATTACACTTATTTAGGTCCATTTATAACATATAATACCAATTTTTGAGTATTATACGCTTTTTATCAGAACTTAATTACTTATAATCAAGCGAACCGATCATGAAAACCATGAAAACAAATGCTCCCGTATGATGAAATTTAACTATATAAATCATAATTAAGTCCATAAATGAATTTAATAAAACTATAATGAATCAAATACATGTATAATATGTTATTAATAAATTTATTAATGGATTTTATTTTATTTTAAAAGAAATTAAACTCATTTGATGAAAACATTTGAACATAAGGTCAAGGTTTTCTTCCCAAACCTCCATTTTCATTCAGGTTATGCTTTATCCCTCTATACACAAATGGAAATATAAATTCTATTTATTTAATTTTTTTCAATATTTTTATATGTTACAAACTCATTTATCTAGATCTTTTCATCTTTCTTTTGTTTGAATTACTTGTTTTACAAGTATCAATTCTTAATTCTTCCTGATACACAAGCCCGATCAAAGGGACCATCTCAATTTCTTACACATATTACAGTACCACACATAATCTATTTTAAGACACAATTATTTTTTATAGAATCCCAAATTATGTCATGAAAAACTATATTTGTTCATTTCTAATTTCATACAAACAATTATAAAAAAATCAAGTGGTTTTTAGAAAAGAACTCTTCTCTCAAGAACTTATCAATGATTCTATTAGAGTATTTTCTTCTATTTCAACACCTATGTTGAATTTTATATTTATTGGGATTTATATGTTATGATTATAATATATAATTTTTTATTAAATGGTTTATGATTAGTTTTACAATGGATGTTCTATCATGATACCATTCACCATACTAGTTAGAATGGTTTGTGAATATGATTACAGATTGGGGAAAGTTAATTACATTTCATATATATATGATGTTTATGTGTAACCCATTCATATGAGTAATGAACTAGACTTATCATGTGATGGTTGGGTCCCTCTATATGCCCTATATTCATTAGTTGGCATGATGATAAAAATAATATATGGACTTGGCGAACACCTTAGCCATATTTATATTTGGTTTTGGCTGAGACCGTAACCATTTATTTTCAGATGTCATGGAAAAGGCCTCGACGGTATGTTTCATAGATTCGAAATTATGAATTCCTTCATTATGATTATAGTAATTGAAAATCAATCTGAATATTTGACCAGTATAATATTTAGGTTTAATCTTCACTCTCATGAGAATTTTTATAGAGTTATTTGTTCATATTTTCTTCATTCCACATTATTCTCATGTTTATGTTCTAACGACATGTGTTTTTAGTCATTTAACATGAATTATTGTTTATATAAGTACATTATGTATTACTTACTCTTAGTGGGAATTAATGATCACAATTTTCTAATTTTTTATTTTTCCCCATGTTGTGAAAATGAATGTTATGAATGAAATTTTAGGATAATCAAGAATTTATTACAGTTTCTAATTGAATTTATTTATTTTATTTCTATTCAAGTTGTAAATTAAAACTTATGTTTGTATCTTGTTTTTCAAAATAAATAAACTATATGGTCATTTAAGATGTGACTTCCTTATTTATTTTTACAAATTAATGAAGTAAGGAAAAAAATATAGGAAACTAGGATCATGGACTTTAGTTTTGGGTAGTGTTTAAGTGATCCATGTGGCTTCTGAGTTCTGAAGAATTGAGGGGATGATGCTACCCTTAAAATGATGAAAGATTATTATTTTTTGTAAATACTCAAAAGTATTAAAAAATGAGAAGTCAATCTCAATCCATGTGAATAAAATATTGATAAATATTAGAGTGTATAAATGATAAGGTTGATAAACACCTCAAAAATAAAAAATAATTTTTTAAACATGTTATTTTGTTTAACCCTTAGGTTACTCTATTTTTCCATTTTAGTATTTCACCGTAGTTACTATTTTTTTCTTCTTTAACAAATCATTCTATAAATATTTATTTGAACTTCTTACCATTTATTAATTATGATGGTTCCAAATATAAACTTCATTTTATCAAATTAACTTCATTTAAGTGGAATTATTGAATTTATTATTAAACCTGCAAAATGTGTCAAAAAATGGGTTTTTCCAGAAATGCATATTTCATAAAATATATTATCTTATATCAACTAAAAGACAAAAAATAATAAATATATTAATTGAAATTATTATTAATATATTTATAATATATTTAAATAATTTAAATAAATCATTAATAGAGGAAATTTTTATTAATTAAAATGTATAATATTTACGCATCTAAAAATATTTTATAGAAAACCATGGTTTTAAGTGTTAAAATATTCTTATACAAAAATCATTTAAATAGGTGATTAAGATGAGATTAATTATATATTTTCTGTATTATTTTTTACTATTCCACTTTTTTCTAAATAATAAATATAATTTATAATTTATATTATTTCATTTAATGAAACAAAATGATAGTATTTTGAAATTTTTTACATTTTAATTACTGAAAAAAATTAATCATTTCTTAATAATATAAAATTTTACCTTATGTTAATTTTTATATGATTATTTAAAAATTATTTTATTTTTATTGAAAAGAATTTCTATATTTTCAATAAATTAATTATAATATTTTCCTATCATAATAAAATAAAATAAATTTTAATTAAAACATTTATTTTTTAAAATAAAATATCTTCAATAAAAGTTTAGTACTTATTTACTAATAGTTTATTGATAAATTTATATTTATTATGAGATTTATGTAAATTTAAAAAATTATTAAATATTATTCATACCCACCAATTTTACAACTAGGTTATAGCTGTAATATAAAAATAATAAAATTTTATTATTTATTTAGGCTTAGTGTTGTGTGTATTATATGATATCAGACATAATGTTCTTTAAAAATATCACGGTGTTATATAGGGTCCCCATATCCTATATAATGGGGGAGTTGGTACCCCCCACATTACATATGGCACAACTCCTCTATCTATGGAGTGGTACTCCCCCATCACCGATCTCCAGTGGGGAGCAGGTCCTCCCCTGAATAGAATGATTCCTTAGATATAGAGAGTAATGGAAAGTATTTCTAACTACACTTGAATTATTATGAGGATTTTAATAATGACTTGTGTTAGATATGAGAGTTGTGGAGTTACATAAAAAATCTCCATCTCTTATTGTTTTCATATATTGGGACAACTAACCACTTTTTCTAGGGTTTATATATAATACAATCTGACCTTGATTTTCTTTTACCTTTTGACATGTTGGTTGAGCTATCTATAATAATCTATTAATCATTTTTTTTGTTTCGTGAAGAACTACTGAGTTCTTTTATACTAACCCAAACCTGAGCTTTTCCCACACATGTATTGTTTTATGAGGATATAATATTGATTTATGATGAATTTGGGGGACTTTTATTAAACAATATTAATAGTGTTTAGAGTCACAGATCAGGTTCAGTGTTTTAAAATTTAGACTATGAGATCAAATATTTTCTTTTTTCCAAATTCCCAATTTTTTTTATCTTGGACGTCATTTCTAGTAGGGTTTTTTTGTTCCTATACTTCTATATTACCATTCATCCTTTTTATGTATTTCATAGGGACTGTTTCATGAATTGAATACTCTAAATATTTTTAGTTTTATTATATCACTACACTATTTTATGGAGCATGGTGTATGTTTTTGTTTATAGGTATAATAGGCTATAGCCTCCTATTTTAGGTATATGCGTACTCAATGCTTTCCATTAGACCCTATACTATTGGAGATCGGATTGGGATGTCACTCTTAGATTACGGTCGATACATTCAGTGCCCTAGTGGGTTAGGTCATAAAAAATTGGAATCAAAGGAGATTTTTCGTATGGGAATTGTTTAGAGTTATTAATGTTTTTATGATTGGGTTGGGAAAATTGGGAAATGATTTCGATGTGTCCCGTTTTCATCTCTCAGTGTAGGGAACTGAGTAGTGGTGGGTCAATTGATGTATACATTCACCCATACTCTGAATACATTCTTGTTGAATCAGAATACTAATGCACTAGTTTAATAGATTCAAATGGTACATGCATCATATTGGTTTGGGTATATTGATTTTCACGTCATTCTTGAGTCAGCTTCCCATATATACTCATTTAGATAAGGTATGTGTTGTTAATTTTCATGATTAATCCATGGTAAAAATCATTTATTATTATGATATAGGATAATAAAGATGACCATTTTAGCGATGGAGCCTCAGTATAGAGACATGTTTTTGATTTTTTCCCTCCAAGAGAGAAAATAGTAGTGCTTCCACCCAATGAGAAGTACATAGAATAACCTCCAATAGTTTGGCATGATGATCAACATTATATAGTTCTTCCAATATCTCTAATAGATCATAATTATGATGCATATAATAAATGTTTTTCAGTGTTTCAGTGATTCATATGGGTTAGGTTTCACAATATGCCTAACCCTCATTCATCAAAGTGTTTTCTTGGGTCAGTATTCTGAGTTTCTGAGCACTTAAAAACCTTGATCGGTCAGATGGTTTAAATTTTAATTAGGAATATTCATGAATTAGTAAAGAACTAGTGGGGTATTTCCACTCAAACCAATTATGAGTATATTCTCTCATGGATAATGTTTTTTTGGTTTTTCCATGATGTGTATTACCCTTTAAACATACACTTTTTTATAGATTCATGGGATT
This sequence comes from Viscum album, assembly GCA_963277665.1. Lineage (NCBI taxonomy): Eukaryota > Viridiplantae > Streptophyta > Magnoliopsida > Santalales > Viscaceae > Viscum > Viscum album. The sequence continues at coordinate 784,684,640 of OY728158.1, forward strand.
ATTAAGTTGAAATAGGGATATATTCAATTGATTATTTTTAAAAACCCTTTATTGATCTTACACACCACACTCTAGATTTATTGTGATAAATATAATTTTGAGTATAAAAGTTTTATTAGGAATTTTACAGAAAAATGTTTTCTAGCATATTATCTTTATGTATTCCAAACAATACAGAGTACTAGAGAGGGCCTCGATAATTATGTGTTTTCCTTCAGAGATGTGTCTTGAATTTGGAGTGAATAATATAATTTTTTGGGTTGATTGATATGTATCATATTTAAGGAATCAGTTTTTAGGGTTATACTGTATGTGGTATGCTCATAAATGGACTCTGATATAGGGTTTTATAGTATTAGGATCACGTAGAGGGACTAGTAATCCATGTGATAGGAAAATATCTACTAATATTGGGTGAGGTCATATGGATACTAATTAACATATATCAAACACTTTATATGGTGGATAGTAAGTGGATGTAATTCTATATCAGAGACAAAATCATGATCAGGGATTAACCATAAATTTTATTGGTGGCCCCCAAGGAAGATGTACAGATAGAGTGTTTGAAAGAACCACATTTTTAGGAGATTTTGGTGTAAGAAAATTTATTAAACTAATCCCACCACCAGTAATAGGTGGGCCACATTAAGATCCATGGTCTAATAGTATATGGTGTTGTTAATTTTAGGCAATGATGCGATATTAAAAGTTTTTTCATGATATGATTCTAGGTATTATCTATGTATTTTTTTACTTTAGATCCCATACATATTCACATTTTAAAGAGTCATTTCTTCATCTATATATATAATATATAATATCTATATATTATATATGAGAAATTGGAATGTTATTTGTGGATAGATTTTCTTATAGGGAGTTATTCTTTTATATCACATGCTTTCCTACATTGTGATTTGATGCTCAGTGGATGGAGTTACTCGGGGGACCCATTGGTCATTGATATTCAACTATATGAAATCATCTTGTGTATACAATAGTTTTTCTTAGTGCGTGTTTTGATATATTTTCACCATAATAGATATATATGTTTATGTGTTTATGGGACAGGGTTTTCCATCATAGCCGAGAAGGACCTTATGGAAGAGTGAGTGGGGATCCTGAGAAAGAAGCTGTAACCAACCACCCACATGTTTGTGACTTTGTCCCATAGTGTAGCGGTTACATAAAAAAATCTAGATCCTAGTGGTAGTGGTAAATTATATGGACGTATTTCCCGAATATTTTATAGGACTACCTACATTGTGTGATATAAAATTCTATATTTAATTGAACCTCAATACTAAAAGGATATCTTATGAGGTATATTAAATGGACCATGTTGTGATACAAGTGAATATGGTGTAGTTATATTACATTAATGACAAGGGTTTTATTAAAACCTATGTTTCTCCCCATATAAATCCAATATTTTTCCTGAAAAAGGTGGATGATTGTTTTGTTCATTATTCTGAGTAACATATCCTGTATGAGGTGATGGTAAAGAACTAATACCCCTAGATGAGGATTTGAAACCAATTTAGTTAGTTTATTGGTAAGAGTTGGTACTCAATGTATGAAATCACATCCAGCTTTCATCAGCTTAGACTTTATGAGTTTGATAATTTGATGAAGGAATTATGAGGTCATTATTGGAATTATGAGTTCCCAGTGATGACTTTTGGTGTGATGAATGGCCACAAACTCTTCATGGAACTTATAAACTGAATTATCCAACACTTCTTGGCCATTTTTTTATAGTTTTTTATATTAAATTTTCATTTACTCAACATCCAAAATGGATGAAATTGAGAATTTGGGGATGATATTAGACTTACTCTAAAATTACCAATTATATAGTAATCTCTCATTGTGAAAAATTTGGATTTGATAGATTCTCTTTATGGGGAATGTCATCTTTGAGCATGGTGCTATTTTGGAGATAGAAAATACTAATACCTCAATTACTTGGGATCCACCAATAAGAAGGCTATAGGTGATTTTTTTTTTAAATTTGGAATGGTAATATCAATGGTTCATTGAATCTTATTATACGATGGAATCCCATTTGACTACCTTGACTCAAAAAGGATATCCCTCTCCCTTGAGTAAGTATTTTTAGGGTGGTTTTGAATACCTGAGGCATAGGATGACTGGTTATCCTTTATTGAGACAACCAAAGGTGGGAGTAGAGTACATGTTTTTTCAGAGACATCAGAGATGGAATAATATACATGTTGATGAAGAGGAAGGTAATTTTTTTTGATTGGTCAAGGCCATTAAGACCTCTTGAGAAGAACTACATGACCCATGACTAGGAGTTGGTAGTGGTAGCATTCACCATGAATATGTGAAGGAAAATTATTCCAGGAGATCATTTTAATTTTTTCCTTAGATAACTAGATCCATTGTTAAATCTTCACCCAATTATATATTAACCAGAGGTAGAGTCACTATATGGAGTTCATGAATGAATATGAATTTGAGATGATATATACTTTAGGGACGGGGAACAAAATGGTGGGTGGACTAAGAAGGATATATAATTCATGTTTGGTGGATGTGGTATTAGATTAGCTGGCTTCGTTGAAGCTTCCTCTGGTGGAGGGGAGGGATACATCTTATTATCAGTAAATGGTGGTGACTCCACTACTTTTGCATTGTGTGAGAGATAATTAGTTGGGGCATGTTTATTATGAAGTTCTACCGCTGATTTTTTTTTCAAACACTTTTAGGAAAATTGAGAAACCCAAATACACTTTCAATCCCAAAAATCACAACCAAAGCCCTCCCAAAGTTGAACAAGAAAACAAACACCAAAACAACCAACAAAAACTAAAAATCATAATTTTCATACCTGTCGTCTCCACTAGCGCATGAACTCCCCTCCATAGTGGCCATTCCCCATTCATAAGGAGGATTTAAATGCCTCATGAAATAACCATTATTGTCCCACCTCACATCATCCAGAGTGATTTGCCCAAAACCATCTTGCTTGGACAAGCTACCTTTCTTGAAAGCCAAGGACACCCCATGGTCCCGCTTAAAGGAGGCTCTGGTGCATAAAGGTCAAGGCAGATAGATGTAATCCTTATTGCCTTTTCTTTTTGGAGTAGTAGAATCCGTTCCTCCCTCCTCAGTTCTGGTTCTGTCTCCACCTTGCACTATATCACTAAATGAACGATTGACCATATCACCTCTATTCTCCTTGTCGCAGCTTGGAAGCATCCCTATCCTCCCAAGAAAGTTGTCCGAGGTTAATTCCTTGCCCTCCACATCTCCTCCTCTCCTATGATTAGGCGTGTTGTAGTCAATATAACACATATAAATGCCCGTGATGCCATTATACTTAATTTCTCATTTTCCTTTCCCCTCATGAACACTTCCCAAGTTGGCCAGTTTACACTACTGGTAAGCTCTATTTTCAACAGTGGATTCCTCCACAACCTTACTGGAAACCTCAGGGTCAGCTTCTCCTACCACAAAATCGCACATATTGATATCCAAGGGTTCATCTTGCTCCACTGAAACAACATCCATACCCTCATCAGCGATTACCTGGAACTTGTTACTCAATAGAAACAAAGGTGTAGATGAAAAACCTAGTCCCCCACCATCTTGCATTCTCCCATTCCTTCCCAAAGCCACTGCTGAGTCACCTTTTTTACTTTCCTCCCTCTGATCCCTCATATCCAAAGCATCACCCAGATGATGATCACTCAACATCTCATCTCCTTATGGGTCACCATTCATTTGAGAACTCCTATTATTATGATTCTCTTGTCTCCAGATCTTTCCTGCATCAGGAACCTCTAGATTGCATTGAGTTTTCATGACATCCGTCAAGGATGTGTTATCACCATGCCTATCAGAATCCTTTCCAACCCATTCTATGAGTTGCTGAACCAAATGACCCAGCAATTGGGAACCTTCATTTACCACCTTTATATCATTTGTCCTCAACTCCCGACCTACCATCAGCTGTGTCACAGGGGTAATACCTACTATATACTCCCTCCTAACCGAGGCTTGGTACTCCCGACGCCAAGGTTTCAGCACCTGAGATGATGAATCTCTTAAAATTCTCTCCAGAAGATGTCCAAAATGGTTGCAAGTCAAGAAAAAATCAAACCAGTTCTTATAAACAACCTGTTGTTTACACCTATATTCCTCAACAATTGTAATCCAAACAAACTCGAATGGTACCCTAGAAGAATCTACCTCAACACATACACGAGGGTTAATCGGAGGACACGTCGTTTCAGTGCGGCTATCCGCACATAGGAATCTACCCACAAGATTACCCAAAATTCTTATAATAGATGAATTCTGAAAAGGTAAGGGGAGATTAGGAAAACTGAACCAAACCACAGCCAAGGGCGAATCCCGTTTCATATGAAAATAAAATGACCAACGAAGAAGAAAAAACCTAATACCATTGCAACTGTGAGGAGATATTGACCAATCTTGAATGGGGACCTCTTCTGACTCAAAGCGGATCATAATATGTTGTCTGTCCAGTTGCCTGACGGTCACTTTTTCTTGGAGATCCCAAGAGGAGAAGACAAACCGGTCGAACGCATTGAAGGAAGGTCTCCTCTGTCTGATGTGAGAAATGAAAGTGATATTCTGCAGTGAAGAGGTTTCCGTGAACTCAGATGATGAAATATGAAGATTAGGGTTGCCATTCAAAATATCTTTTTCCTAGGAATGATTTTAGTTATAGTCATATTTCCTGAGGAGGTGATGAAGGATTTCCATTACTTCCCATTATTTATACATACGAGAGTGGAAAAGGTTTATGAATTATTATATTAATATTATTGGTCTGTTGGAATGAACCGATGCATTTTTGAGATTATTTCTAGATGGATAACATGATAGTAGGTAAAGGCTAAACATTAGGTTCCAATAGGTATGACTCAACCTATTAATATCTCAAAATAGAAGTGGGATGGAATAAAAATGGATTTTTTATGAGGATTCAGTAGATAGTGAGTGGCCATGATGCAATATGGATTATATTTGACCTGATTACAAAGTCAAATCAATTTCATACAATCATGGAGAAGAGTTTAGTTGGGTTTTGGGGAACTAAATCATGTTTAAGATTATCCATATTTATGGGGTACACATGATGATGATCTCCATCTATGATTCTTTGTATATTTCATGATCGAGGAATGTCTTGTGGGAGGGCTTTGGGATAGTGTTACAAATAGAATGATGTTTCACTCCCAAAAAATGTTCCATAACAAGAATAACATCTAGGTTATTTAAGATAAGTTTGGGGCCTATGTTTTGGATTTTAGTTAGATCTAGAAGGATCAAATACCATTAGTGGCGTTCACCTATAACAACAATTGTCACTCTTGTCTCAGAATTGAACTATTCAAGGAACTATATAAGATACATTAGTGTTCACCCTTAAGTTTGATTTAGATTAACAGGACAAATGTTTTTAGGATAGAACTAATATATGAAATTATAGATAAGTTTTTGGTGATCTATGAGAATATTAGGATTTTCTTGAGTCGACATAAATATTATCCATTTAGAGATCATAGGACATTGGAGTTTGAGTAGGGAAAACATTATTTCGTGGGTGTCTCCTTAAAAAAATATTAAATAGATTTTCTCTAGGAATCATGTGACTCCATAGATTTTTTAATCCCTTCTAGATCCTATAGTGGGATACCAAGGTTACATACCACTTGATCTTTCCCATGAAGTTAGATCGACTGTATAACATATTCCATGTGTCATATTTGTTGACATATTTTAATAACGAATAATATGTTATTGAATAGGGTGATATGTTCATTGGGGGTTGAGAAACATGATCAAGTACCCATTGGATATTGAGGATCATTAGTAAAAGATCATGTTCAAGAGGACCATTACTTTGGTTTCTGTTCTTTGGAGGCATAGGAAGGTGCATAGGTGGTCCTGAGAGAATAAGATCTAGATTTTGTTTTAGTACCCTCACATATATGTGTAGTTTGAGATATTTTGAAGTGAAAAGACATGAACATGAGAAGTATGTAACTAGTTATGTTTTTATAGTTTAATCAGTGGAATATTTCTTTATTTATCTTTTTTTTGTCATTTGATTTTTCATTTTGTTTTGATTATCGCGAGACCCTGAAATTTTATATATAATAATAAATAAATATATTAAAGAAAGTGAGCACATATTTTGGAGTAAATGATTTTCCATTGATCAGAACCTCAAATGGAAAATTTGAAACTTTGGTGGTTTCTAGAACATGGGGATTAGCCTAGGAATTATAATAGTTAGGTCAGTGTCAGTTTTTCCATTGATGGTACGTATTAGAACATATGGTAAATAAAATGAATAAATAATTTATTTAGTGTATTAAATGTGTAAACCTATGTCATCTCTCTACATAAATATACCGTTATGTAAAATATCAATGGTCATCTTTATAATTCTTAGAGACAATATAGGATGTGGATGAGTCCCACTTTTGGTGTTATTGGTCTTGCGATCATGGATCGATGTCGAGCGATTAAGGAGTTTCATTGGATGAAAGATGAATGAAAATGATTCTTAAACTACATCACTATAAAATGTGTTATTTACCAATGAATGAATAAATTTCAAGGTATGGACCATTATTTTATGGATTTCCTCAAATTTGTTCTTGATTTTGAGTATAGATCATATATCTTTTAATTTTTTAATGTTATTTTTTCACATGGAAACTAAATTTAACTAGAACACATTAAACTAATTTTATTTTATCCTTGAGACAATATTTCATCCCCATTGGTTACAATGATTACAGTCATTGGGAAATATTACACTAGCCAATGATAATCCCTCTTTATTTTTGTTCCTCTCTCACCCATATTCTCGATGTTATTTATTATTGACCATTGGGGTTTTCAATTTGAAATTTCCAAACTAGTTCATGTGTGATATAATAGAAAAAATATAATTAGTGGTACATGAAAGACCTAGGTATAAATTCATTTATGATGGATCAAGGTGTAATAATGGATTGTGGATATTTGTTCTGGGTATCAATACCCAATTATTGAGATGATAGGCATGGATGTTTTTTATAGGGTGACTGGAATATCAATTTTTGACATAGTAGGATAGTAATAAATAATCATAGCTCCGTTATGTTGATTTGAAAATATTTCATTTAATCAATAGTGGTTATAGTAGCAGATTCGATTGATTTGGAATGAATTCATAGGCCAAAAGACTAAACATCATTGTCTATAAGAATTCTGACTACACACCATGTAATCTAGAGTAACAGATAATGTTTTTCTGGAGTTCACATGGTGTCTTGGGTTTCTACCTAAGTTAAATATCACATGTTATATGTCCAGGCCCACACATTGTATGATATAACTAAGGCGGTGAAGCTGTGTATACAGAGTACATGGTAATGACCCTAAGTGAACAGACATATTGTGTACCCATAAATACACATTGGGTTGGGGAACATGGCTTTTTGGGGATTTTCCAGGGAAGAACATGCCTAGTAACTCAGTTGGTGTTACAAGCTATGTACCCTAATGCACATTCCAAGTAATTTCTCCCAAAACCTTTTACCTCATGTATCTACTTTTTTTGGTCCTTGACTTGGGCCCATGAGTATCCCACTATTAGTAAAATTACACATAAGACATGATAGGGTCATTATTTTCACATCATTGATACAACAAGAGGTCATACAAGTGGAATTATTTTTTCTAATGATTCTTGAATAATAAATATAACTAGATTTTATGATTAGAGAGATTTAGTGGTTGGTACCACATGAATCCTCATGGAATGGATTAATCTATATCATATATAAAATTAGATTTAGTACACTCCAAAAATATAGAGGAAACATGTCCTCTGTCTACAAAGATATACTCCAACCTCATCAGTCTTTATCATAGAGAGCTCCACAACTGGATATTGTGCTCCCTTAGATATGGAGCCCAATAGTGAGGAGAATCCCCTCTACTCTAATTATTGTTAGGTTTCATGTGGTAGTTTTAATTATTGATAAGAAATTTAGATCACTTGGTAGACTCATCATTCTTAGCTAGTCATAGATATTGATACTTTTCTCACATTTCAAATGGAGTCTCAGAATGAGAATATCTAACATCGACTTTTTCCATATTGAATTGTTCGTTTAGTAGAATGTTATATTTAGTTAATTTCAATTTTTATTTTGAGGACTCTTACTGTGTATGTTTATGCTCAACCTTGCATGGAATTTTCACGCATTGTCCATGTATTATAAAAATGATAGATAGATTGATGGTGAATTTGGTGGACCATGCATGAGAGGATATTATTAGTGTTTAGAGGCAATGATCATTTTTAGTTATTTAACGTAGAGTGTGTGATCTTAGAACTCTTCCTTTGTCTTGTTGGGACCTCATTTTTTGTTGCGTGGTTATTTTTACCTGTATAAGGATTTGTTACATTGATGTACGTTGATGTATTTCCTAAAGTCTTTATCCTAAATTGATTATTCTCTCTCTATATATATATTTAGTTTTATTATATCTATGAATTTTTTCATGGATTATGGTGTGTGTGTACATGTGCGTGGATATAGGTATAATAGGATAAGGCCTCCCATTTCTAGGATATTCCTCCTCAATAAATATCACCAAGTACTGAACTATTAGAGACGTGATTGGGGTGTCACTATGGACTTATTTCCAACCTAGGTGGGATCCTTTTGTGTCAGGTCGTTAATGACATGAGAAGGAGTTAAATTTATTATGATGAAAGAATATGTTGAATGTTTATGAGAATTTTAAAAAGATTAGTGAATGCTATAATTTTAGACATAACATATATAGATGGAGAGTTTATTATTTACAATGATTATTCATTTATGGGACTTGATTGTGTTTTGATATGGAGTTATTGGTTAATTTCTTATGATTCAAGAAAATTTAAACCTCATGTGAAAAAATATCCTACACATAAACATGAAATAGAGAATGTTGTATATTCTCTAAAAATAAATAAGTATCATTTTTATGTAGTAAAATGTGAAATATATACAAATAATAAAAAATTAAATTATATATTCATTCAAAATGAATTAAAAATGGGATAAGGAAGATTGCTTGAACTGATTAAAGATTATGATCATATGATAGTTTACCATGCATGAAAAGAAAAAAATAGTAGTTTATTCTTTATGTGGGAAATATAATGCATCATTTACTATGTTACTATTGGAACACTACCCTTTTGTTAATTATTTAATTTGTTTTGGCCATGAAATTGGGCATACTGGAACTACCCTTATTTTGATTTAGGTTTTAGTGTAGTTATCATGGTCTGAAAAAATTAGGCAAGATCATAAGTAGGATCATTTTTAATAGGAAAATAGACCATTTTATTGAAATGTTACGTTACTGGAAGTTGATATTTACAAATAATATTTTTTGAGATTTAAAAAAATATTATATGTGATCTTTGATTCCCATTTGAAGAAAAAATTATTGGGTGAAGCTCATAGATATTTATTTTATATTTATCTTTGTAGTACTAAGATTTATATATAAATTAAAGATCATTTTTAGTGGGATGGAATAAAAAGAGATATTGCTGACTTTTCCAGGAAATTATTTACATTTCAATAGGTTAAAGTTGAATGATAATTACAATAGGGGATGATTCAGAATTTTCTAGTAGTCGAATGGAAATGGGGGAATATATCCATGGATTTCAAGAATGAATTACCGAGTACATACAAAGGTAAAAATTCTATATGGGTTATTGTTGATCATTTGAATTAATCTATGAATCTTAATCCTTTTCATGATAATTTATCTTGGGATTATCTTTGTTGAAATTATGTTAAAGAGTTAATTATGGTATATGAAGTCCCTTTTTTTTCTAATTATTATCCAAGATTTAACTCTAATTTTTAATAAAATATATTAGAAGACATTCAATATTGATTTAAATTTTATTAAAAAATTTCAAACTCAGCCTAACAGATTATGAATGTGAATCATTTAGAATTTATAGCATATCATTTAGTTTTTTTATTTGATTACTATGGATATTTGGATCAACATACTTAATTATCTTAATTTTAATATAATAATCATTTTTATTCTAGTTTATAGATAGTACCTTTTCAGGGATTATATGGAAAGCGATGTTAGACCATATCCTATTGGGATGATGTTGGTTAAAGAAGGTTTTTATGGAATGAATTAGTAGATGACTGTTTAAGAATGTGAAGGTGATTTAACATCATATGAGGGAAGATCAGAGTAGGAAAAAATATTTGCGGACAACTGAATGGATGATAGTTTGTTTGATGTAGGTCAATATATTTTTCTAAATGTATCTACATAGAAAATTGATACGTGTTTTAGTAATAAAGGGATGTTTTGCACAAGGTTGATTGGACCATGTGAAATTATAGAGAAGATTGGGTCAATTTTTATGTGGATTTTCTTCTAAAATTATCTTAGGTACATTATTGGTTTAATGATTTATTGTAAAGAAATTATGTTCTCGAAGGATCTCATGTTTTGAGTAATGAATTAGTTCACTTGGAATACACCCTTTATTATAAGGAACTAGATATTCATATTCATGGATATAAGGAGTAGGTTTAATCTATTTTGGTGAGTCACCATGTTTATTTTATTTGTAAATATAATACGATAGAAAAATCCATATTATAATCTGAAAATTTTATACAAAAAATATCCCCATAAGTATAATAAATGAATGAAAATTGTGAGGATGTAATTTTGAAAAGGGTGATGAATATAAAAACCTTGGTAATATTGATAATATATAAATTTCATTCCATAATAATATTTATTAATGATATTTTAATTAGTTATAGTCACTATAATAATATTTAGAAAATTTTCAATCAAAGGGAAATAGTTTGAATCATACTAAGTAAATTTATATGCATTAAAAAATCATTAAAAATTTTAATTTGAAAATTATATAATATTAATATGATAAAAACAACACCCTTTTTTGTATGAAATTTTCAAAATTATAATAGAGTGTTATTTTTTAGAATTTTTTTGTAAAAGTTAATAATTAATTAAATAGTAGAAAAATTAATTTTATATGAAAAATGTATTTTATTTACATGTATTTACAAAGCCTCATTTTATTTTTCATTGGTTTTAAAATTGCACCATTTATTTGTGATTAAAAATAATTCTATAAATTTCACTAGGACAAAAATTCTGCATAACTTTGGTACAAAAAAACTTTTATACTTAAGAAATCCATTTTTCTAAATAACTATTTTTCACTAAGTTTTTCTATTTTTATTCATTTTTTATATTATAGTTAATTAAATTGATAAAATTTAATTCATATTTGGAAGAATCATTTACGAAATTTTCATTTATGTAACTTATAATGAATAATGTATTTAGTTTAATCCAATTATTATTTCAAAATATATATTTCAATTTTACCTCATATTCAATGTGGTGTTTGGGTGTCTTGGGACCACGTAGTTAATAAATTGTAAATACTAATCTATAAAAATTATATGAAGATATCTTTTTGAAATAATGATTTTTCTTTTTTGGTACATCAGATAGGAAAATTGATACCATAATTGATTGTAAAACATTATGTTTACCCTTAGAGAAACCTAAATTCAATTGGCGATGGATGTTCAATTGAGGCAGTTGTTATATGGTACTTTATGTGAATTAATATATTTAATTAATTAAATAGGTTAATATACCAAAAAATATAATCTCTCTATAAATATATCATTATTATGTTTTTTCAAGGTTAATTGAATAACCTTGGTAGAATTAATAATGGAGAGAGCATCACATGTTGTCACTAGTGGAGTGAGTATCGATAATGAATAGACCGAGGTAAATAGTGAGATGGACAGTGAACACATATGATGTTATTATCCATAACAAGAAGATGTGTTATTAAACAAAAATATATCCATAATTTAGGTAAGACTTGGTATTTTTGTTTCTATCATTTTTTAAATTATCAATATGAGATTTATTATCTACTTATGTTTTTTAGTGATTTTCATTCTTCACATGATCTTAGAATTGAAAAATAATTTGGATTTAGTATGTTTGAAAATTTTGTTCCTAATTTCCGAACTTTTATTTTTCACTATGTAATAATTTTATGATATTTTATTGGAAAATAGTGGATATACTTCATTTATGTGCATTTCCCCTCTATTCTTCTTTTTCATATTCATTATTACACTAGGTTGTGATTCAAATTTTTTTAGGTTGTTTAGAGAATGATATAACAACCAGATTAATAGAGGCCATAAAATTGATGTTCTTATTGTTGATTTGGGGATAGATTAAGGTTTGTTTCATATTTTAGGTGATATAATCATGGATTTGAGGCCAGAGTGGCGATGAGAGGTGCGATGATTTATGATTGGGTATCAGATTTTTGATTTTAAGCCAATGGAGGCCAAAAACAGAATGAAAGAGTTGTTTTCATTCGACTAAGATGGATCCATCTTTTTTATTTTCTTGGTATAGTGGAGGATAAGTCATCTATTGAATTAATCTTAAGAAATCTGGTTTCTACAAAATTGTCAGCTACAAGATGATTATCTGGAAATAAAACATTCCCTTTAGTCCATGTCCTTATGGTGGATATGGTTTTGGATGAGTTACAGATCACATGAAATGTTACAAGGACCACACACCATGTGACCTTAATAGGGGGCTAATCCATGTTCTAGATACACACTCTGAGGACACCATGTCATCCAACATGCAGTTTACCCTATGGATAATTTTGTTTTTATGAAAATGGGGAGCCAAGCTGTGTGCTAGGGCTACATGCGCATTACCCTAATTAAACATACACACCACATATTATGCATACAAACCATGTGGTATAAAATGTATTCCCATTCCATTTCCACTGGCGAACATTACTAGGAGATGAGACAAGGTAACATTCCATGTGACCCCATGTAAAAATCATGTACTTCTTTAAAAAATGTAAACCTTGTGTATCACCATCTTAGAGACTCAAATTTTTTCCCACAAGTAGTTATGAGGTGTTATGAGAGTCACACTTCTTTAGGTGAAAATTAATTGATGATAATTGTTAGGAAATATCATCAAAGATGTGATGGGGTTTGAAACCTCATATTGTAGTAGAGTACAAATCCGTAACACTCTTCACTCTGGTGGAGTTGTTCCACCATCATTCTATAGAGGTCATGGGTCATCTATCTAATGAATTGTAATCCCTAATGCACCAGGGTGAAATTCTAATATCTATCATGTGGAACCACCATAACATACTAGGGTGTGGGTTGTCTATTGGATATTGTTCATACTATGATTTGGAGTAGAGTGACGAGCTGTGGGTCTGTGACATGAATTATTGTGTGGTTTTACATGATGATGGGAATCAGAGAAAAACCATTCAATATATAGGTAGAATCATCATCCTTATCTGGGATATAGAGATGGAGGTCCCATTTCTCTCTTACTTGGGTTTCTTTATGATAATTTATGTCTTTTGGGTTTCAATGACTATTTTTTCATTCTATTGATCCTTTTTTGGTCATCATGGAATCCTACTAGGTTTGTATATACTGACCCCTATTTGGGATTTTCAATTATATTTCATATATTATAAAGAATACAAGAATATTATTTGTGACTTCAGTGGAGCATAATGACACTTGGGTGCATTGTGTTTGATAGTCATATTTTTAGATTAGGATCCAGTCTTCTTCATCCAACCATTTTTCCAATTATTTTCATTTTTGGATTTCACTTCTCGGTATGTTTATATTTTCATTTTTATTCTTTGGATTTGTATTGTATTACTCAAATTTATTCTTAAGAAGTTATCAAGTACATGGTAATACTATAGATATTTTAGTCTTTTATCATTCCTCTACACTTTTTCAAAGAGATAGTTGTGTACGTGTGTGCATTTTCATTAGGCTAAGGGCTCTCATTTTAGTTTAACCCTTATCAGAACATTTATTCATCCCATATACTATTGGATGTTGTCTTGTGATGTCATATTTAGCTTGAAACTAGCAAGGTGGGACCTTGTGGGTTTTTTCATGACAGAGTGGTACTAGAGCATTTCATCTTTAGGACAGTTTTTTGAGTGGGATATTCAGTGAGAATTGTTTGGGAACTATGTAATTGTTTCATATTTCCTTGAATTTGGATTTCTAGATAGGGAACCCAATGTTGGTGTAATAGCTAACATATACATTATCTCCAAAATTGACTACCTAGTTCTCAACATGGCATACTAAGACATAAATTGTTGGGAATGATTGGTATATGAGACATATAGAACTGATTACTTTCATTTTCCTTCTTGTGGAAGAAACCCATTTATTCTTATCTAATAATGGAACATTTTGATAACTTTTAAGATGCCTCCATGAAGAAATTCAACTAGTATTATATTATAGGATCATGAAAATTATCAGTTAAGTGATGATGCTTTAGTTAAGGGACATTTTAATGAGATGTTTCCTCGAAGAAGGTAGGGATCAACACCACTTACTATCATGTAATGGATAATCCCTTTAGAAAAAAATTACGATGGACATATGATTAACGTACTACATGATATCCATCGATATAGAATGTTAATGTTTCATAATGATCTATATCCTTTGGAAAAGGTGGATTGAATTTATTCAGTGGTCTAAGTCATTCAATTTGTTCAGATATCAGAATATTAGATGGTCCGAATTTCATTTAGTATTTTTTTATGAAGTAGTAGGGTGCTAGTGGGTTCTATTCTTGGATACTTGTGATGATATGATGATATAACAATAAAAATACTAGAATCTGTTTCATGATTAGTATTTCCAACCAATCTTGGGAGCTATAAAAATTAAATAGGTTCTCAAGCTACAGTAGAGTGATATGATAGTTTATAATTACACCATGAGGATTACAAATTTCAAACATTACTCCTTCTATAGGTTGTGAGGTGGTATCTTCCATAGATAAAAGTTTGAGTAGGGCCTCTACAGAGATATCTATGCAAGTGGTGTCTTCTTATTCATTACAGCTTTTGATAGGGTGCTGGAGTGGGATCTCATTATAAAGGGCTTCCTTATAGAGGGTCACTATGTGACTGGACGTATCATTGTAAATAATTGGACTGAGTCATGTGTAGTATCCAACATATTTCAATCATTAGGGTTATTGTGTAGGAGACTTCCCAATTCCATAACATTGGAAGACATATATATGGCTTAGGGACCACAGATGGGATCTAGTTAGCCTGGGGGGGGGGGGGGGGGGGGTTACACCATTCTTATGATGGGTGATGTCACATGGATCATGATTTATCAACATGATATAGGGTGGAGTGTCAGCAGGTAGTGGATGAACTGCCACTATAGAGGCAACCTTGTGATCTGGGACATCATAGGATTTGTTTGGGTATCCCCTATGGCAGTATTGAAAGCATAGGAGAAGGTGGAGCTTCAGGGATTTGGAGACGGTTGTGGGGGATGACTCTATGAGCTGCTTCCATAACCACCAACTAGTTTCCCATACTAGGATTAGGTAGAAAAAAGTTAGGTCTTTGGTTAGGTATAGTCTATAGAGGGATAGGGAAAGGATGCCAACTAGACGATTCAAGGTATAATTGTTTTCGATTATATTCTTACTATGGTACTTCTATACATAGGAGAAAATACTTCCTTCATCTTTATGTACATTTTATGAGAGTTGGAGATTCTAGTTGAGAGTTTACCCCAGTATCTATGGTTATAGGTTTTTAGAGGGTCTCATTCTTCTATATCACATATATTTTTATAGTGTAAGTTAGAATTTGGTAGAGATATTTTCCCATGTAACCTATTTTTCATCCCAATGAAACCATATGAAATCATCTTAGGTGTGGACTTGTTTTAAAAATTTGAACCCTAGATTGAATGTCATAATTGGAGAGTTAGATTAAATCAAATATATGTGATGATATTATCCTTTACGAGTGAGGGAGATCTCATGGCTGAGTTGGTAGGTATTGTGAGATGAAAGATGCAACCTATCACCCTTCAGTTGGAATGTTCTTACCATTTCATAATGGTCTCTTCAGTAATCTGGATTCCATTAGTCATAGTGTAATTTATATATGTATTCCATGAATATGTTCCAAGCCTACCTTTGAGGTCATATATTTTCTTTTACATTGACTTTCAATTCATGAACGAAAAAGTATGTATTTTAACATATCATATACACCCTATCAAGATCTAAGAGACGAGGGTGCAGTTGTAGGACCTTCAAGATAATGGTTTTATCCGGCCTAGTGTTTCCCCCTAAGTGGCCCCAATTTCATATGATAAATAGGAATATGGGGGATTTCATATTTTTGTTGATTATTGTCACCTGAAGTTGTTAATGGTAAATAACATTTACTCATCACTGGGGATTTATGAACAATTTGACTAATTGAGAGGAATATTTCGGTTGTCATAGATCGATATCAGGTCTTACTATAACCAAATGTTAGTTCTCGAGGATGATATTCTAAAGATGACATTATGATGTTTGTATAATCACCATGAGTTCATAGTGAGACCTTTCAGTATGATGAATTCCCCAACTATTTTCATTATTATTATGAACCATATCTTCTAGATATACATGAAAATATTTTTATTCGTCTTCATCAATGACATACTAATTTAATCAACATCAACGGTGGAACATGCATAGTACTTGAAGACAATCCTAGATATACTTCAGGATCACTGAATTTGTGGTAAAATCTTGTAGTGCTGATTTTTTATCTATGTGGATTAATTTTTAGGTCATTTTATCTTAGATAAAAGTTTAGTTATAGAACTAGTGTATATTGATGTTTTGATTTCTTGAGATATACCAAAGAGTGATAGGGAGGTGTAGATTTTCCTTGGATTAATGGGTTACTGCAGGACAATTATGGTGAACTTATCTAGTATTTAAGATGCTTTGACCAACCTGATGTGGAAATGGAATCCATTTACACAAACTATGTAGAGTTAGAGATATTGAAGAGTTGAGGTAGAGGTTTACCAGTGCTCCTATGATAAGACTACTAGAGGATGGATGGATTAGGTAGTGCTTTTATTATTATTATGGAGCTGGGTTTGGTTGTATGTCGATGCATAGGTAGAATGTGATGACATATGGGTCAAGGTATTTGATAACCATCGATCAAAAATACATGAACCCTAACCTAGAGATTTCAATAGAACTCTTCTCTCTGAAGATGTGTATTCACTATCTTATAGGAGAAAGTTTATTTTTACTCAGAACACTATAGAATATGGTACATCCTCACTTAGAGAGATATTAACCATAGATAGAGGTAGCATTTGAAGTTTTTTTTAGGAATATGTCTTTGAGAGAGTATATACTCTTACTATGTGAAATGTGGGAGAGGATCACCTTAGCCTGAATTCCCATTCTCAGTTGGTAGAGGATCTATCTGAGTAGTTGGATTCATTGTAGATTACCATACTATAAGAGAAGGGTTCCTTTTTTCATCAGTAAATGGGGGTGACTCCACCATTTCTTCATCATGTAGGAGAGACTCAATTGGAATAAATTTTCCATGGGGTTTTAGGTGAAAAAATATTCATAGATGATTCTCCATATGGGATTTTATGATGGAGAGGAGGTCCTCATCCTTTTATAAGGATTGAAAGTGGTTTATATACTGCTGTGAAAGGAGGTGATCATGGAGTTTCACAGTTCCCCCATGGTTGTATATCATAGTATGTAAAATATGTAAAAGTAATTTTATATGTAGTTTTGGTTGGGTGGGAAGAGGTTCAGTGTTATTTATCTTTCCTCTTAGTGTATTACATGTCAGTAAAGGATGAACATCAAGTTCTAGTAGGTTTGAAATAGCCTCTTGGGATCTCTGAGTGGAAGTAAGATGAAATATATATGGGCTTTGGGATGGAGATTCCATAGAATCAAAAGTCCACAATACTATATGGGTGATTGATGATCGGCATACCAAGTTGAAAAATTTTATTTCAATCTCGGAGTAGTGTTTGGTTGAAATTTTAGGGAAGATGTATGTGTTGGAGATCATCTAGCTACATGTGTTACCCATGTTAATCATCTCTAGACATGATGCTTGGTTTTTATCAAGTTTATAGAGATACCTATATGAGTCTTTTGGGACCCAATTACATATGAGCATAATGTTTACTCACCAGATGAATGGAAACATGTACATCAATATCCATGTATTGGAAGATATGTTGGGAACATGTGGGTTGGAATTTTCATTGATCAGGGAGGATCACTTTCCATTAGTACAATTATCTTATAATATCAACAATCACTTTACTATTGGTATTAATCCTTTAATGACCTGTATTGGATACCCTACATGTCAACCTTGTGTTGGACTGTGATCGGTGAGGTATCTCTTGTTTGTATAGATATGGTGTTAGGGAAGACAAATAAATTATATCTGATCCATGAGCACAAGAGGATAGCATATATATGGCATAAATAATATGATGATCAATTTCATATGGGTTTAGATTTTGATAAAAAAGACCATGCTCTCCTCATTGTCTTCCCACAATGAAGATTGTAAATTTTTGGTTTGGAATTAATCTATACATTATTTTCATCCGTCCGTTCGAGATTTCATAGAGGGTTGGATAGATTTCTTACATATTAGTCCTCCCCCACTATTGTACCTAGTGCATAACATCTCACATGTTTCGTAGCTGTGGAGATACGTGAAAAAAATTACACACAATATTGGTTTGAGATAACTGTAAATCAAGGATTATGAAACCTATATAGAGTACCTAGTGATGATTTAGGATAGGAAGTGGAGGATCCTATTTGGACACAATATCCCTTTGGATCATGATCTTCAGTAGTATGTGAGTGTGAAATAGAGCTCCTGGGAACATGAGAGTCAAAAAATGATTTAGTACCCACAATTTTATTTTACTTATAGTTTTTAGGGTAAAAATACATGGATTATGGGAGTATGTAATTACTCTGGTTTTATTAGATTAGTCCTTTGAATATATATATGTATATGTATCTTTACTTATAGTCAGCATGGTTTTAAGGTGTCATTGGAACCAATAATTATTATATTAAAAATATTAATAAATTTTAAAGGATGTGAATTCATCATTTAAGTACAATGGTTTTCCAATTTTTTAGGACCTCATATGTGAAAACAGAGACCATGGTGGAATCCAAAATATGAGGTTTACCCTATGTGAGACATAAAATTGGTCTGTAGCAGATGAATAGTTGAGGAAGTCATTTTAGGGTACAATAATTGTATTAATTAATTTAATTTAATTAATTATTTTTAAACCTTAAATCTAGAAAACCCCTATAAATAAATAATTATTATGTTTTTATAGGGAAAACCTTGTAAGAACTCGAATCTTTTTTTCAGGTATGTTTTTCTCTTATCTAGTGTTTTTGAGAAAAAGAGGAGTTTTTGGAAATTTTTGAAGTACATGCCATGTACTTATAATTACACACTGTGTACTCTTTTCCCACATTTAGCCGTGTGATGGCCGTGTAACGGCCGAGCATATAGCCATGTGTGGTGACCTAGAGACCGCCTTATACGAGGGATGGTAAGGGAAAGTACACACCGTGTAATTTCTTCTTTTTCATTAAACGGACCAGGGTCACATTTAATTGGCAAAAGCATCTTCTTCTTCACCTTCTTCAACCGATAGTGTCTATACAACATTGATCCTTCCCTAAGCCCTCGATCGAGCATCCTTTATACGAATCGAACTTCTTCGGTTGCATTGTAATCACATCCGTGAGTTACCTCTTCTTCTTGAAACTCATTTCTTGATTTATCTTCTCTTGTGAGTTATCCTCCATTGAACATTTTAGATATTTATGTAGATCTAATAAATTATTCATCAATCCAAGGGATGAAACTAGAGTATATCGATCATAAAATTCTGAGGTAGGTGATTTGTATCTTCCCGTAGATAGTCTTTGAGTTATATGTGCAAAAGTTCCCAATACCCTTGATCAGGGTATTGCGTGTTTATGGTTTAAACCCTGTTATTTGCATAATATAATTTATATGCTTGATTAGAGTTTAATTGAATGTGAATACGGTTAATTTCTATGATATGGATGTCTTGCCCATGTCTGTATTGTTTATGATCGTTTGGTCTTGCCTAGCTTGTTAGGCTGCTTTCTTTCCATTCATTGTGTTGATAGGATGGAGTGATATTATTTTTCTAACATGCTGTTATGCTATAGACTATTTATCCAAGTATTTATTGTGGTATACTTTGGCCATTACATATTGATGTGCTTGATTGACTTACACAGGGCTGTGAGAACCTGGTGTAGTAGACCATAGGGTGAATGGATGTTGAGGGCCTCTCCAGAGTGTCTATTTACCGTTACGATGCGATACCATAGGAGGAATGGACGCAGGTGATTCCGCAGAGTGTCTTTGGTTCCTCGACGTGGGATACATGGGGAATTGGAAGTTTAGTGCTTCCCCAGATCACCTTTTAGTTACCGATATGAGACAATATGGGGAATTGACGATGATAGCTTCTTCAGAGTGTCAATGAAAAAGCTGAACCAGAGGGGTTAGACTATGTGTACTTCCTAGAGGGTTTCTTATGTTTGTTTTGTTTGGACCGGAGGGGTTAGGCTGTGATTACTTCCCAGTGGGTTCCCTGTTTATTATTAGCTTCTTACTTGATATCTGAAAATTGAATGCAATTGAAGCTGTAGGATTGTTTACTTTTGAGTACGTCCTTGTTTGCTGCTTCATTCTGATTATAGACAACCATCTATATTCATTGACTATTAGGCACATATATTTGGGTAGTTGAATACAGGGATTTAGTCTCATACCCTGTCTGGGTCATGATTTTGAGCCCATATAGATTATATTGTTGTAGGTATAGATAAGGTCAAGTACCCCTCTACTTCTGGTACTTGATTTCTGCGGAGCTGGGGAGAATGGGACCATGCTGAGGATTGCGATGCTTTGGAATATTTTATCTATTTTCTATTGAACTTTGGTTTAGCCTTATATTCTAGAATTGTGACATGTTTGGCTATTTTTCTAGACATATGTATCATGCACCATATATATATGTATATGTGTGCTCCAGTTGATTATTACTTCCACTATTTACCTATTGCATGTTTTACTACTTCCGCTATTTCTATTTGTTTACTTCCATTGTGTTACTCTGCCAATGGGGGCATAGTTTCTCCACTATCACACCCAAATCCCTCACTACTTGTCACCATACTCTAGAATTTGGGGAAATGCATTTGAGGCAATGTGACCAATCAGGTACAGGGAACCTCTGGGTGGATTCTGGAACTAAGAAGTTACAATGTTGTATCAGAGGAATTATTTTCATCTTGAATTACTGATTGGAGCTTATATCCAGGGATAGAAAGGAATTGGTACTTGGTAATATGTTATTCCCAAGAGTAGCTAACTCGTGTACAAGGAAAATTCAATCATGTTTTTCTGGTTTTGCAACTTTACAGATGATTTTATTTCACCATTGGGTGACTCACATGTTTTGTGATGTTATTGTTGATATTATTGAGGTTCTATTTCTATTTCAACTTGATGAGATGAGGGTATTCCAACTCATGCATCATATAGGAACTTCCTATAAATCACATTTCATGCATTCTTGCCATGTCATTTAGGGTGAATTAGTGATTGCATGCTATTGTGAAAGATGTTGTGTTAGATATTCATGCCGTTGTGATAAATTCCTTGATAGAATACCTACTTTTTGATAAGGTATTGGTTGTGTAAGTTTTTTTGAATTAATGCCAAAATTTGGTTCTTTAGGTGTTATTGGCCCTCATGGACTTGAATTTGGTGGATTATTGCACATTTATCCTTGATAAAGACCTGTATGAGATGTCAAACATTGATTTGTGGAGAGTATGGGCCCTCACTGATCGAAATTTGACACTTTAATTTTTGTTTCAGTGTTTTTCTGTGTTCTATAGTAGTTTTTGAGGCTTACTGTCTGGAAAAACCTAAATAAATTGTGTGTAATCATTAATACATGTCATGTTTGCTTCTATTAAAAAAGGAACTATTTTTAGTACATGTTGTGTAAGTATGTACACGCCATTTAGTCTCTAACCATGTCACTGACTAAGTAGGCAGAGACACAAGGTTGATAAATCTTTGGGGGAACACAATGTGTACCGATTGTACATGTCGTGTTGTGTAGAACTTGTTTCCACCAATGTGACTAAAAACATGAATGGATGAAAGCTTAAATTATACACACCGTTTCATGTTTGAACACACCATGTAGTGTAACCCAGGTATCCAGCCGTGTAGAGAACAACACGGATCACTGAAACATTTACAGTACATGCCGCATTTGGAAAAAACATGTTGTGTAGAGTGAGCCGTGTAACTAGCCATGTGACTAACAACATGGGTTTGTGAAGTTAGTCTAGTACATGCCGTGTATGGCACTAACACACTGTGTAGTCTTGTTCTAGGAGAACCGTGTGGCTTAACCGTGTCAAAGAACACATGTAGGAGAAGAGGATTCAAATACACGCCGTGTATTAGGACAACATGCCGTTTGTATGGGGTGTTTCACAACCTAGGATTGAAAAATTACATGCCCTTTTTAAGGATTAAGGGAACATGACATGTAGTCATTATATACGCTGTGTATCCACGTTTTGAAAAACATGAATGCATTCTTTCTCTTGTTCCCTTCTCTCACTTATATGTTTCATCCCTCGTTAATCTTGATCTAAGGTGTGTGCTTGACATTACAGATTCATGCCACCGAGACGTCCTCTAGTTGTCCACTAGTTACAGGGTAGTGATCAGGCATCAGATATAACTGATCAGGGACTACCAGCAGATCCTCCAGTTTTTCCGGTCTTGGCACCAACCATTATCCCGGATACCAGTGTTGACACACAGTTTTGAGAGGGCTTTAGGAGGTTTATGCAGACCTTCCAAGGAGTACCGCATCCTACCCCCTATATGGAAGAATTGGAACCAGTCTTTCATCTGTAGAATCCACCCACTTTCTCATGGGATGTGGGACCCCGGGCTGCAGAGTCATGGCTAGAAGCTATGCTGATGACCTTCGATCATCTGTAGACACCTCTAGAAAATGCATGAATCTTTCTACGCATATTCTTTGGGAATCCTCCAAGAGATGGTGGGATGTGATCTCACAGGTTGGACTCCAGAAAGATATGGCGTGTGATGAGTTCCAGTGTGCCTTCTATGACTTCTTCTACCTGGAGTACTCTTTTCATTTCACTGATTTGTATCCCTTAAGGCCTATTCTAGGAGGTGATGAGTTATTTCTGGCAAGAAATTTTGGGTATGGTCTCAGGAATGACGTCCGATCCCAGGTGAACATCTTCAGGTTGACTTCCATCACTTCTATAGTCAACCAGGTGCAAATCACGAAGTACTGTCTGAGGGATTCTGAAGTTGTGAGCCAGGGCAGCTCCCCATCTGGAGTTGGTATCCCTCACAGTGGTAGTAGGAATCACCATAGGGAGTCTATACATGGAGATCTAAATAGGCTGGACACTTCTTCTAGTTAGCCAGGTTGTGTGCTACTAGTTCGGGAAGAGTGGGAATACGAGGCCTCATTGCTTGAGAGATCTAGTGGAGTGCCCATCTTGTGGTAAGATGTCCCATCTTCAGCACTTCTGTCACTTCTTTTTAGCAGCAACTGGTGATAGAGGTTCTTTTATGACTCCGCATTCAGGAGCAACTCCAGTAGTTTCTCATCAGTAAGAGAGTTGTAGTTCTTCTGGCCGCTCAGGACGAGGTGGAGGTCATTTCCATGGTATCCAATCACCAGGATTTCAGTGACAATAGGGTGGATCAGCTTAGGGTGGCAGTAAGAGTCACAGGGTAGTGGTGTAGGCCGTAATTTTGTGATGGAACAGACCCAGTAGGAGCAGGATCCCGGACCCTCTAATGTTCGAGGTACGATCCTAGTTGCCTTAGTTTTATCTTCTTCTCTTTTTGATACAAGGGATTCCCATAATTTTATATTTATTGTAGTTGTGGAGAGTCTTGGACTATGTATCTTTTCTTCTTATGATATATTGATGCTAGAAACTTATTTGGGGACAAAACAGCTAGTGTACGATAGTGCAAGGAGTGCCCTCTAAAGGTTGGTGGGCCTCACATCTTATGGGTCCTTTATGTTCTAGAGATGACAGGGTATGATTTCATTCTCAGAATGGAATGGTTAGTTACCTTCCAGACAGTTGTCGATTTCTATCTCCATAGGTTGAGTTTCACATCACCAGAGGGAGTATCATTTCTTCACAAGGGAGAATGGGATGTCCAGGCGAGCAGAGCAGGACCCGAGCATCAGGGGTTAGGAGGAGTTACAACTCATATTGCTAGTATTTATTTGGATGACAAGGGGACTTAATAGATAGATTTTTCTCTAGTGGTTGATCGTTTTAGTGATGTTTTTTCAGAAGACTTTTTAGGTTTTCCTCTTGATCGAGAGGTGGAATTTTCTATCAATCTTGTGCGAGTAGTGGCACCAGTGCCCATTCCTCCTTATATGATGGCCACAATAGAGTTATAGGAGATCAAGAGGCAGTTGGAGGTGTTGCAGGAAAAGAGTTTCATCCAACCCAGTACTTCTCCTTGGGGTTCGCTTGTCCTATTTGCGAAGAAGGGAGACTGTACCCTCAAACATTGTGTGGATTATTGAAAGTTAAACCAGTTTATAGTCAAGAACCAATATCCCTTGCTGAGGGTTGATGATCTCTATGATCAACTTTGAGGAGACCTATTGTTCTTGAAGATTGAGTTGAGATCCGGTTACCATCGGTTTCACGTTAGACCATCATATATACCTCTTATAGACCTTCATAGTAGGTATGGTCTATACGAGTATGTGGTTATAGCGTTTGGTCTCAAGAACATGCCTACAGTTTTCATGGAACTGATGAAATGACTGTTCCATCCATACATGGATTATTTTGTGGTAGTCTTCGTGGACGATATCTTGGGGTACTCTCACACTCGACACGAACTTACCTCACATGTTGAGGTCATTTTTAGTACACTGAGAGAGCATCAATTATATGCTAACCTCTAAAAATTCCACTTTTGGATGGACCAGATTCACTTCATGGGTCATGTTAACTCAGAGATAGGAGTATCAGTAGACCCAAAGAAACTGAGAGCAGTAGTTCCCTGGAAGTAGCCGAAGAATGTCTTTGAGGTACATAGATTTCTAGTGCAGGATAGTTACTACAAATTTTTCAAACAAGACATTACACGCTTAGCAGAACCACTGACAAGCCTGACTAAGAAGGGTGCAAGGTTCTTGTGGTCATATTCTTGTGAGTCAGCCTTTCAAGAGTTGAAATAAAGGTTGACTTCAGCACTGATACTAGTATTTATAGAGTTGGGAAAGATATATACTATTTTCTGTGATGCATCAGGTATCGGGATTTGGGCAGGGCTTATGCAAGGGGAAGGGGTTTTTGTGTACGGGTTATGGTAGTTGAGGCCACATGAGAAGAACTACCCGACACACAATCTCAAGCTGGCTATAGTTTTTCGTGCTTTACGATGTTGGAGACATTATCTTCTTGGAGATAATTTTGTGGTCTTCACTAACCATAAGAGTCTCATGTATACCTTCACTCAGTGTGATCTTAATTTGAGACAATGAAGGTGGTTTGAGTAACTTCAATCCTTCGACATTGAGCTTGCCTACACACCTGGGAAGGGAAATGTTGTGGCTGATGCATTGAGTAGGATGACTCAGATACAAGCCTTTCAGAAGGCCAGCAGTGAGTGGTAGATTATGGCTCTGTTCTCTGAGATGCATCTGGAGGTGCACGATAGGAAAGGGTATAATTTTCTTTCTTTGGTAGATGTTACCTCAACTCTACTTGATCAAGTACAAATGAGGCAGCTATCAGATTCAAAAGACCTGGTCCTAGGGGAAAGTGAGTCAGGTGAGGACCCTATTCCTGGATGGACCATAGGTGAGGATGAGATCTTGCATCTTCATGGGCGCGTATGGGTTCTAGCGGACATATGTGGGGATTTGATGTGATACTTTCATTCCTCGGTTTGTGTAGTTCATAATGGTGTCATGAAGATGTATTGTTATCTAAACCATCAGTATTGGTGGCCAGGTATGAAGAGAGATGTTTCTAGTTTCGCCATGAGGTGTTCCACCTATCAGTAGGTGAAGGTGGAGTATCAGCAACCACTAATGATTTTTCAATAGTTACCCATTCCCGAGTGGAAGTGGAACGATGTCGCGATGAATTTTGTGGTAGGTTTACCGAGGTCACCTTGAGAGAACGATGCCGTGTGGAATTTAATTGACAGAGTCATGAAGGTTGATCAATTATTTCTGATCAAGGAGACATTCAATGTTGATGAGCTCAGAAGGCTGTGAATATGAGAGATTGTATGTTTACATGATGTTCTAGACTCCATCGATTCTGACAGAGACACCCGTTTTACTTCTTGGGTCTGGCAGGGATTACAGAAGGCTTTGGACAAATACATACTTTTGAGTACAACATACCATCCCTAGACAGATAGAAAGTCTGAGCGTGTGATTCAGGTGCTTGAGGACATGATTCAAGCATGCATCCTAGATTTTGGAGGTTCATGGGAGAAGCACATAACTCTTTTGGAGTTTGCCAATAATAATAGTTTTCAAGCAACTATTCAGATGGAAACTTATGAGGCATTGTACGGTAAACCAGGCCGATCACCATATGCTGGCTGAAGGCAGGAAATGCAGCTATGCTGGGACCTCATCTTTTCTAGGAGACCACAGAGCAGATAGAGTTGATTCATAAGAGGATGGCTACTGCACAGTCTCGACAGATGTCTTATGCTGATCGACAGAGATGACCTCTGGAGTTCGAGGTCAGAGATCAGGTTTTCATGTGTGTCACATCGAGGTTGGAAAATAGGAGGATTAGGAGGTAGGGAAAGCATTTACCAAAAGTATGTCAGGTCGTTTGAGGTGTTGGAGAGAGTTGGGCCAGTTGCCTATCAGTTGCAGTTACCTCAGAGCTACCAGGCTATGCATGAAGTCTTCCACGTTTCTCAGCTTCAATGTTACTTCTCAGACCCGTCTCATGTTTTTCAAACATAGGATGTTGATTTATAGGTGAACACCTCGTTTTAGGATAACACTATCTGGATTTTTTTTATTGAAATATGAAAGTTTTCGGTGGCCGGTATGTCCCTCTGGTATGAGTGCTATGACAGCACAAGAAACTACAAGATGATATCTGGGAGAGGGAGGCCAATGTACGATCACAGTGGCTAGAGATTTTCTAGGATTCTTATTCTATTCCAACTTTTTAGGAAAATTAAGGGACAAATTTATTTAATGGGGTAAGTTTCTAAGAACCCAGATCTTCTTTTCAGGTATGTTTTTCTCTTTTCTGGTGTTTTTGAGAAAAAGAGGAGTTTCTGGAATTTTTTGAAGTACACGACGTGTTCATATAAGTAAATTCCCTATACTCTTTTGCCGCATGTAGCCATGTGATGGTCATTTAATGGCCGAGAAAGCATCCATGTGTGGTGACATGGAGATTGCTTTATGCGGGGGCTATTAAGGGCAAGTACATTCCATGTACTTCTAAAGCACACACAGTGTACTTTTTTTTTCATCAAACGGACCGGGGTCGCGTCTAATTGTAGAAGTGTCTTCTTCTTTGCCTTCTTCGAATGAGGACGTTTGTAAAACAGCAATCCTTCCCCGATCCCTCGATTGAGCATTGGTTCTGCGAATTGAACTCCATCAGTTGTATTGGAATCGCATCTGTGAGTTCTCTCTTCTTCTTGATCCTCGTTTCCTGATTTCTCTTCACTCATGAGTTATCCTCAGTTGAATGTTTTAGATGTTTTTGTAGATCTACCATGTTCTAGGTCGATCCAAGCCAACTCCAGAGTATATAGATCATACAACACCAAGGTAGGTGGTTTGTTCCTTTCCATAGATAATCATTGAGTTATATGTTCAAATGTTCCCAATACCCTTGATCGGGGTATTGCAAGTTTACGATTTTAACCCTGTTATTTTCCTTCTATGATTTATATTCTTGAGTAGAGGTTAATTTAATGTGAATAAGGTTAATTTCTATGCTATGTATGTCTTCCACATTCTTGTATTGTTTATAACCATTTGGTCTTGCTTAGCCTATTAGGTTGCTTCCTTTACATTTTTAGTGTTGATAAGATTGATTGATATTATTTATCTGACATGTTATTAGGCTATATACTATTTAGACAAGTAGTTATTGAGGTATACTTTGGTCGTTATATATCGTTTTGCTTGATTGACTTACACAGGGGCACATGAACTTGGTGTAGTAGACCTTAGGGATAATGGACGTTGAGGGCTTCTCCAGAGTGTCTATTTACTGTTACGATAAAATACTATAGGTGGAATGAATGTAATGCTTACTTATAGTGGTTTTAGTTCGTTGATGTGGGATACAAGTCGAATTGGACGTTGAGTGCTTTCCCAAAGTGCCTTTTAGTTACCAATATGAGACTATAGGTGGAATTGACAATGAGTGATTCCTCAGAGAGTCTGTGAAAAAGGTGAACTAGTGGGTTTAGACTCTGTGTACTTTCCAGAGGGTTTCTTGTGTTTTTTTAGTTGGACTAGAGGTGTTAGGCTGTGAGTACTTCCCAGAGGGTTCAGAGCTTATGATTAGCTGCTTACATGATATCTGAAAATCGAATGCAATTGAAAATGTAGGATTGTTTACTTTTGAGTACTTCCTTGTTTAATGCTTCATTCTAATTATATCCTACCATATATATTCACTGACTATTAAGCACAAATATTTGGGTGGATTCTTACTGGAATTTTGTCTCACACCCTATTTGGGTCATTCTTTTTCTCCCAAAAAGATTATATTGCTGCAGGTATAGATAAAGGAAAGAACCCTTCTACTTCTGGTAATTGTTTGGTGTAGAGATAGGGAGAATGGGACCAAGATGTGGCTTGTGATGCTGTGGAGAATTTTTTTTAGTAGTTTGGTTTAGTATTGTATTCCAACATTGTGACTTGTTTGGCTATTTTCATAGAAATATGTATCATGCATCATATATATATTTGAATGTGTGATCCAGTTTTTAATACTTATGTTGTTTACCTATTGTAGGTTTTATTTATTCTGTTATTGCTATCTGTTTTACTTTCAATGTGTTACTCTTCCAATGAGGTAATTGTTTCCCCACTATCAATCCTAAGGCCCTTTATTCTAGTCGGTAGCCTTTGGCATTCATAGAAATTCACTTGAGGCCATGTGACCAATTGGGTATGGGGAACCTCTAGGAAGCTTCTGGAACCAGGACATTACAAACCTCATAACCATAAGAGAACTAGACGGGGAGAGATAATTATTTATTATTGGTCGTCGATTGAGGACTAGGGATGAACTGATCAAGGTTAACATCGCTAGGTATGGTAAAGAAAATGAATCTTCTTCTCCATGGATAATTGTCATGTTCCTCACCAAAGATTGATCCATAATCAAGGTAGAGATAAATAATTATGGTTTCTTACTATTTATTAATTAGTTAGCATACATTTATTATCAACTATCATTTTTCAGAGATTTATTTTCATCCCCGGATGCCAAAAGAGAATATTAATCTTGATTAAGATTATTTTTAAATGTAGTGACGGATTTTAGACTATGTTTTCTACTTTTTTAATCATTTTATTATATTTCATTGTCCAATTTTGGATTCACTTTGTTTATGCGCATTTCTACCCATCGTTTTTCATTTTATTTGTCGTTGTCCCATAGTGTCATTGTTTGAAATTGAAGGGGAATGTTTGAGCATGATCGAACACAGAAATCGGTTGAATTTGTGAAAAAAACATATGGATTAGTGGTTTGGGGATGTGTTAAGAAGTTTTGTAGATTTTTGGTGAATGATTCATGGATTTCAGATCTAAAGCAGTGATGATATGCACGATGATTTTCGACCAGGTAAAAAATTATGAATTTTCAGCCACCAGATGTATAGAGTTGATAAAAGAAATTATTTTCCTTAGACATTAAATCATTTGAGAATTTTAATAGGCACAAATTGTACCATATAAGGAAGATCTACAATCCTCATGAAGACACCGGGTTTTCAGAAAATTCATGACTACACCCCATGTATCAGGGAGAAATAGATGCGGTGTAGTTAAGTTTCTCATGATGGATAGGGTTTTGTACGAGTTAGGGATCACACATATTTCAATTCATCCCACATGACCTGTGAGCCTACATGTTTGGTTAATCTGTATTCCATCTACAAATTCACAAAACATTATATATCCAGATACACCATGTACTAAATGGGAAACATCATGTATATGTACATGGACCGCTAAGCTATGTGATAGGTTACATTCCTTTGATGCTGGGTAGAAATACACACCGTGTTTTGTGTGGACATTCTGTGTAGTATGAAATGGATTCCCAATCCATAACCGGGGTAGAACATGCCTAGGAGGTGAGATAAGGTCACACAATGTGTGACCCCTCAAACAAACCATATACTTATTCAACAAACATAAATCTTGCATAAATCCTTCTTAAGGGATCCAATTTGGGCCTGCATGTATCCTCTCTATGGTGTTAATCAACATAAGAAATTATTGAACCCTTAGTAGGAGATTACGTGACATGAAATGAGGTGTTACTAGCTTGAGAATTCTTTAGGTGATTCTTGATTGATGGTAGTGATTCAAAAGGATCATCAGAGAGATAGTGGGCTTGGAAACACCCCTATCGTATCAAAGAACATGTCCCCCACACTCCTAACATAGGTGGAGAGATATACCCCTCATGTGATAGAGTTTGTGGGTCCTCTATCAAACATGTATCTCCCCCTAACACACTAGTGTGAAGTTCCTCTATCTTATGAGTGGCACCCCCGACACACTAGGGTGTGGTTCTTCCATTATAGAATACCTCCCCCTAACTGTGGAGCACATTACTGAGATTTGGGTCCTCTACATAGATTCTTATGTAGTTTCATGTGATGTTGGGCATCATAGATGAAACTTTGGAGCTACATGCAGACTAATCATCCTTATTTGGGATATAGAAATTGACTGACCCCAGTACCCACCCAAATCGAAACCCAATTAGACCCATCATATACCTATGGGGAATTCGAAATCCCCACATGCTGGTGACTAGAACTTAGGAAATGACAATATTTAAGGTGAATGATTTTTACCAACCTGAGGTAGAAAAGATGTCATATATATACACACAGAAATAAGAAACATTTGGAGATGAAAACAAGAAATATATTCCATAGAAAAAAGTAAACAACATAAATGATACATTCCAATATTAGATAAAAAACTCCGAGGTATGGATCTAAAAGCATAGTAAAAAACCAAAGATGAGGAATATATACTCCATATTATAAGAGGAAAATGCCCCACAATCTCACCTACTTCTACCCAACTTTTTTGGAATAAACCTCATCACCTTGTTTTTACGTCTCTTTTTTCCTTTCATTGATATACATAACATGATCAACACACCATTGAAGGGGTTCACAAGTTGTGAGTGTAAAATCCAAATATTTTTCAATATGCATCTTCTTAAATAAATTCAATTTATTCAACAACTTACGTAGCATGTAACTTTGAGCTAAAACAAAACAGTGATATACTATTAAATATTAACCTGGTTGTTGGAATAGTAATATGACCATTAAGAATAGTAATCTACCAATTTGAATAATTAACTCACACATGAAAGTATAAATAATGTTTACGTATTTCATTAATTAAAATATGATATATTTATATCGTTAAATTTGTAAATAAATATTTTAAAAGCGATAAATTATGTTTTAGTATTTTTGTGAAACATAAATTTTCATTTATAATAATATAACTAATATAATTATTCAAAATAAAATTTATTTTTCCTAAAAAAATCATAAATTAATATTTTATTTCATTATAATTATAATATAATTTTATGTGACTGTAATTAATGTTTAAAAGTGTCGCAAAATCAATTATATTATAAAAATCACTTTTTTTCAAATAAATGTTGATTTTGATTATAAATTTAATTTCTAAAGCTTATAAATTTATTTTCATAAATTGGATTTCATTTTTTATATCTACACATTAAAAAAAATTGGGTTAATTTTTGGGATTTTTGTAAAATAGTTGAATTTTTATGAATAGTGAAATACAATAATTTTTGGTATTTAACATTATAAGTAGATAAATAAATTATTGAGTCATGTATGATTTATATATGAGTTAATAAGATATTATTTCAAGATCACATTCTCTATTTACTGTATTTAGTCATGGGAATCAAACTATTGATTGTTTCGGGCAAAAATAACAAACAAAAGGACACAACAATTAAAAATACCTCTCTCCTCCACAATAAATACCACCCTCACCTTCCCTTGTCATCACAATTTATAGGCCTTGAATTTTATATAAATTCTACCCCATTACCTTTACAAGATTCCTCCCCATGTCAAATACCTGATAGTATTTCTAAATTACCAAATCCAAGTGTTTAATGAGGTTCCCAAGGGGAAGATATTCAAGAGGTAAAATCCTCATTTTCACTTTTATTTTCAAATATTTTATTATCCCCTACTCATGTAAAATATAAAAAGTGGACTGGTAACTCCATTATTTTATAAATTATTAAATTTTATTATTCTAATAAATTTTCCATCATAAAATATTTTCTCTTATTCTATTATTTTTTCAAATGAAAACACAGCCTGTGATGTGTCGATTCACCGCCTTCATGGATGATGAGTTTTACTTTTACATTAAGTCCTTAATTCCTAGTTCTAAAACCATTATTATGTTTAAATAATATTTTAATATATATATTATAAGATATATAATTTTCTAGAAAAAATATATAAATAGATTATTAAATAAAATGATTGATGTTCGTGACGGACCTAAAAACATCCAAAATAAATTAAGATATTTTAATCAAAATTATATCAAATGAATCATCATCAAACCATATAAAAAGGGATTTTTTGATAATATAAATTTTTTTAAGTTCATTAATACTATATAATTTTACTTATGGAGAAGTTATTCTTATTTTAAATGAACTCCCATATCTTATACTCAAGGGAACCGTCCATAAAACCATTAAGGAAAGGCTCATAGAGGAACAAAATTAAATAATATAACCGATCGAAATGAACTTAAATGAAATGAATAATATTTTAATAAATAAAATATATCTCAATTAGGTTATTAATTAAGTAATTAATGAATCTAATTTTATTATCTAGGACATTATGTTAATGTGAAGAATGCTTTCAAATATATCTAAGAGTTTCTCAACTCACTTTTTTTGCTGTGAGATATGCCTTATCCACCAGTTATTTCTTGTGTGTGGTGTATGTATACATCCATTTGATATATCATATAATTATTATCATTATCATCATGGAATTAAATTTCTCATTTTATGGTCATCAATTTTATGTGGTGTATAGTTCGACTGATTACTAAGTGTTAAGGGTTTCTCCTCTCTATTTTTTATTTCAGAGATAAATACTTCTTATTAACCAATAATTTATATTATGTGGTTTATATAGTTGAATTTTATATATCATATAATGAATTTAATTATATTCATGATATTAAATTATTCATATAATAATTATTTCTTTTATGTGGCATACAATTCGACTGATAAAAAAGTGATAAGGGTTTCTCATCTCACTTTTATTTCTATGATATATGTATTATTCACCAGTTATTTTATATATGTGGTGTAGGTATAATTAATTTTAATATATCATATCTGGAATCACATTATCTTAATGTTATTAAATGTTTATTTGAATACCATTAATTTCATGGGGCATACAGATCGAATGTTTAAAAATTAGTAGTGGAATTAATATCCAAATTTTTATTATTCAGGTTAAAATTATACTCCATTGATTATTTCATTATATGATTATGCATGAATTGTATTTTTATTATATTATGTTTTATTTAATTTTTTTGGATTTATTTATGATACACCAAATTTATTCATTTGATCAATGCTCATATTTTCTTTTAAAAATAATCCTTTGAAATGTTTTTTTTTCAAAATTTCAATGGAAAGTATTTTTGCATAAATGAAATGAAAATAATTTCCATCATTAATTACTCAATAATGGTTTTATAAAGCCTTTAAAATTTTAAAAATTTATTTTCAAAGGAAATATAATTTTATAATTGTACAACTATTTAAGAATATGTGATTTCATTGTTAAAAAGAGTATTTTCCTCAAGAACAGTTGAGTGATATTACTAAAATATCTATTTCCTAATACATTATTGAATCATATTATTTATTAAGGTTGATATATTATTATAAAATTTTCCATATTTTATTGAATATTCTATGATCAGTTTGAATGGGGATGTACTATTTTTATACTATTCACCATATTTTTCTCGTAGGTTTACGATTATGTTTTTTGAATGAGAAAAACAATTACATTTCATATTATAGTTTAAATACAAATTTATATGTTTATTATTTTCACTAAATTCATATGAGGAATTAATTGGACTTAGTAAGTGGTTTGTGGCCCTGCTATAGCCGCTCAATGCATCAGTAGGTGTCATTATTCAAACTAGATAGGGTGTTCATTGAGGTCTTACCCATTTATGTAGACATCATGGGTGAGGACTTGATGGTATGATGTCCCACATTATATATTTTCTCATTATGAGATTAATTATTTATAATAATTTCATTACTTGACTAAGAGAATATCCATGGTTAATTTTTATTCTCATGTGATTATTTATATGGAATTACATGATCAACTTTTATTCCTTCCGTATTATACTCAATTGTGTTTTTCAATGGTATTTGTTTTCATTTATTAAACATGATTTATTTTTTATTTCTATTTAAGATAGGTTCCACTGTATGTCTACCATTACTATTATTATGATCCCATCCCTTTCATAGGTGTTATTTTTCCACAGGATTCCAAGATGTATATTATTATTGACATGAAATGATAATCTAGGATAATAGGGGTGTTTTCGATGGAGTTACTAATTTTTATGTAATTACATAATGTAATGTAAATCTTATTATTTTTTCTATTTTTTAAAATAGAATAAACTATTCAACCCTTTGGGATGATATTACTTGTATTTAGTACCAATGTAATATAGTATGGAACTATCTTGGGATTCTGGGTTTGGGGTTTTTATAGTGTGAAATAGAAAAAGTTTAATAGAAACCTAGTGAACTAGATTTAGGAAAACATAGGTTATAGAACTTAACCCTATGATAAACTTTGAGAATATGTATAGAAGAACATTCCAAGGAAAATATGTTTATGGTTATGAGATTATCTATGCATTAACATTTCAATTTTTGTTTTGTATTTCACTAGTTTTTAGATTTTATATAATTAAATGACATAATATAGTGTACATAACCATTTATAAATGGTTCCATTCAGAAGGAATGGGAAAGGCATCAATTCACATGATCCAAATTTTAAAAAGGATCATATATTTTTTGTCCTTCTTCCAATCTTTTGACGGGATCATGTCTCCCAAATATTCTCATCATATGATAGAATAGTATCAAATGATAAACAGATGAAGAAATAATTCTATATATATTATGTATTCAGAGGTATTCACAAGAACAAGAGTACTTTTATGAACATATATAGATAAAGGAATTGAGTGAAAGAATTATTCCCACATGTGATAATTGTGGAAGGAATACATAGGTTATTCCGTAAATGGAATGAGATTTTTTTTACACTTGTCGAGAGAAAGGCCAAAATTTTTGTTATTAAAATGGTAAGGAATATATTTCCAATTTGAAATTATTTAGCTTCAATGAAATAGGACGCTATGAAAGTCATTGTCTCAAGTGTCAAAAGGAATATACCCAAAATAGGAAAACATATCATGGTCAAGCTTATGATACTAACACAATTAAAGAGTGATGATTAATATTACTGTGTTTTGGATTCATGAATTTTGATATTTCAATATTTTATCAAAATACATCTGGTTAAATGAGTAATGAGATAAATAATAATTCATCACTTATACTTTAAGGAATTTTAATCTTTTGACGAATAGCCCTAGTGACAATGAAAATTTATTCTATTATAGGTTGATCTTTTAAAAAAATTATTTGGGAGAGATATCCATAATTTTTATCTTGATGTTGAGATAATAATGATACAGTTATATTTATTGTATAGTTTTGGTAACCATGAAATTGGTTATTTTCTGTTATCCTTGCTGGGTTTTCTATATGTTTGGAATTAAGGAATATATTCGACTAATTGAGATTTTATTTTGGGAATAATGGATGGTTTCAATAAGGTTTTAGGGTTATTAGTGTATAAATGTATTTGTTAGATGACATTAAGAGAAACATTATTTTGTTTGGGGAATCTTATGGTAAGTTCATTTTGAAAATTTTAGATCATCATTATAAAATCTTGGACATTTATTTTTAAAAAATTAATTCTGAATGAGTCATAAGGAAAATAATTATGGAATGGATTAAGATTAAATTCGGATAAAGTATGATTTATTATATTTTATGACATGTTCTAACCATTTTTCCTTTGGTAAAAATTTAATGTCCAAAGAAATGGCTTGTGGATCATTTCATAATTATTCTTTAGGAATAAAAATTCATCTTGAATATTGATATTTTGGTTTAACAAATGAAGTGATGATGGATTAAAGCACAACCAAATGATGATATTATTTTTATGACATGGAATGAAATCAAGTACAATTATTTTCTTAGGTTCCTATCTATATAGAAAAAAAATCCCTCAAGAATGGGAAACATATTTTTGGAGAAAAACATTATCCAATTATTTTTTTACTAATAAATCAATGGTCTTTTAAGAAAACAATAATATACTCTTTTGTGAGGTGGACTTTCAAATGAACATGTTATCTATCAGTCCCCATCAGAAATTGATAGTTAGATTTATTTTCTCTGATCATGTTTTCACTACACACTAATGTTCTATTATAATGAAACATAGTTTTGTGTTAACCATCACATTGTTCATTACCTCTATTTAAGAGGATGATTTATTAACACTGTTAATGATGTGTGATTTTCATATGTGTATCATAAAATGAAATCTCCATGATTAAAAATAATAAAGCTAAATTAAAATACACAATTTATTTAGTGAGGGGAGAATTTAACACCCCAATATTTTAAGGTATGTATCTTCTTAAAACAAATTCATTTTATTAGATAGATTACAGTGCATGAAATATTGATCTTTAATAAAATAAGATAAACTATTAAATATCAACATGAAAATTGTAATAGTACTGTGATAGTTAGGAATATCAATCCACACATTAGAATAATAACCTCACTGATTAAGGTAAAAATAAAATTAAGGTATCTCATAAATGAAAATATGATATATTTAAATAATGGAATAAGAAAATAAATGTTCGAAATGTAATAAATTAAGTTTTAGTATTTTTGTTAAAATTATATTTTAATATAATATTTTTAATTAATATAAAGATTTTAAAGTAAATTTATTTTCATAAAATAACTTTATAAATTAATATTATGTTTCATTATAATTATATGCTAATTTTATGATAGAATAATTATTTTTTCGAAGAGTCGTAAGATCAGTTATAATATTAAAATCTCTATTTTTAGGATAAATAATGATTTTAATTAGATATTGAATTTATCATATATAGGAAATTATTTTCATAAGATAAATTCCACTTTTTAAATATACACTTCAAAATATTTTTAGGGGGAACTTTTTAATTTTTCTAAAAAAGTTGAATTTTTGATGAATAGTGAAATATGATAATTTTTAATATTTAACATAATATATAAATAAATTAGTTATTGAGTCATTGATGATTTATGAATGAGGTAAAACACATTATTTATAAATCATGTGTTCTAGTTACTTTATATAGTCATGGGAATAATCAAAATTGATAGTCTTGAGATAAATTAGTTAACAAATGAATAAAATAATCAAAAAACACTCTTCTCTTCCTTTATTAATAGCACCCCTCACCACCCCTTATACTCACACCATATAATACATTAAAATTGAATTAATTCTTTCCAATTCCTTTCACAATATTATTTCTCAAGTCGAATACCTTCTGGTTTTACCAAAAGTCCAAATCCAAGTGTCTGAAGTAGGTACCTAGGAAGAAAATATTTATGAGGTAAAATATTAATTCTTTCTCTTTTATTTTATTTTATTTTCTTATCCTCATATAATTTACTAATTCAATATCCATTATAAAATCTTTTCCCTTCTCCTTTTATTTATTAAAAATGAAAACAACATCCGTGAAGTGTTGATTCAATACCATAATGGTTGACATGTTTTAATTTTCTATAACCTCATTCAAGTATGGTAATAAACCCATTATTATGTTTAAAACCTGTTTTAATATTCATATTATAAGTTATATAATGTTTTTAACCAATATATAAATAAAATATTAAATAAAATGACACAAGTTCATGGTGGTTATTGAAACCGCCAAAATACATTAATACAATTTCATCAAAATTTTATCTAACGAGTCATCCTCATACAATAAAAAATGTATATGATATCATCTAGACTTCTATAAGTTTAGTAATAATAAATAATCTTATAATGTTTCAGAATTTCAGTGTATTTTTTTAAATTATATGGAATTATTTCAAGACCACATAATTTGACCATATGTGATTCCAAGTGTCAGAGTTCCCGAAATGTAATTTTGACCTTATTTTAATGTATGTTTTGTAAACTTGTGAGAATGTTTTTCTAAATTTTTAAATAGTGCTCAGATCAAAAATCCGAGGGAACCGTTGAGCTCAGAATGAAGATATTTTCCTATAAAGGACTTAGATTGAACTCGCATGGTTTGGACGAAAAATTTAATTTTTTGGACTATTCGAAAAAATAACAAAATAACATTAAAAAGTAATTTTATTTTTCTTTCACACCATTGAGCAGCAGACAACGATGTTGTGGTGCGGTGACGAGGTAACGATGAGGCGCAATTAAGGAATCCCCTCAATGGTTTGTTGACCAAGTATAACCACTACTATATTTCATAAATAAAACATCATAACCACAGAACGTCATAGAATAATAGAAATGATGTGACATGTTTCCTTTTATTAAACGAATGCCTTAGAGAGTTCAGAATCAAATAGTGGTCAAATCTTTGATTAACCTTCAGTGAGATTTCTCTCCAATGAATAACTACAAATGATGTCAAAATATCATGGAATTTGATGTACCTCGATGGAGGAAGCTCGAAAGCAATGAATGTGATTAACCCCTTGAACCTTAGAGGAAGAAGTTATACGACAACGAACATGAAGCGAGGTAGGTGTTCAAACTATTTAAAGTTTCCCAATTATTATTCCAAATGACGAATGTAGATTAACCCATGAACAAGTTAATCCACTTACAATGCTTTCTTGCGGGAGTGTGACTTATTATGAGATTTCTATATCTGGGATTATATTATCACTTGTGTAGGTTGAATTAAAATCCATAAACCTCCCCATGTTTTTAAAATTCTAATACAGAGGGTGAGGGACGGCACAAACAAGGCCTGAGACCCTCTGCATGTGTGTTCTTCATGGATGATTTCTAAAAATTAGGGAAAAGTGAGTTTGAGACTGTCTCAGGGAAGGAGGATTCCTAATTATTCATTGGAGACATAAAGATCAAGAAAAAAGCGGCTAGAGCAACTCTCGTGGCCCGTAGAATAAAATGCCAGTGGCTGGTGGTGGTCTGCTGTGGTGGCCTAAGGTGGAGATAAGGAGCCCGACCATCGGCATGCCGCAATAGCGTGGAGGTGTGGCACTAACAAGGGCCACATGGATATGGCAGCACACATTTGGGCCACCTGAGTGAATAGTGGAAACCATGGTATCTTGACCGCATTTTTGGAGATTTTGGGCGCCACGCCAGCACCACGTTGACCGAATAAACCTGCCTACTCGGTCCATTGGTGATGTAAAGGATGCGACAACTCGGCCAATTTAGAGACTATGTGAAGCGTGCCACACAGTGTTCCATGGTCACTGAACCGTGGAAGAGAGGAGGCCCTGCATCCACAAGGTAGCAGGGGAGCCAGAGACGGCTCCCATCTGCATCCCGACCAGGTCTAAGGCCAGTCTGTGTTGGGCAGACCAAGCATACCCGTGGGCTGGACCTGTGCTATCAGGATATACCTACACTATCGGGCCAGAACTGTGCTATCAGGCCGAACCCGCAGACCAACGAACGAGGCCTAGGGCGGACTGGGTCGGGTTGGGATGACCGAGTTGGACTAGACCAGGACCCAACCATCCCCCATTTCACTAAAAAGCATGTATCTCTCAAATCGGGTGGTCGATTGAAACACCATCAACGACGTTAGAAAATTTGAGACTGGTCATTCATTATGAGATTCTCTACATGTTTTCTGGTAGAATTAGGCATACATCTATTTTGTATCAGACTTGAATCTAACAGGGCCCTTTTTATAAAAATTCCCATGTCTTAAAGACGATGCCTCCATTTGATGTTCCATCTGTTGCATTGGGAACCTTATGACTAGAGGTCCTTTTGGGTTACTCTATGTGGGACTTCATGGAGGTTAAGGTATGGATGATATCTTGGGAAGAGGATCCTTCTGGAATCAAGCGTTCTAGGTATGTTAATCTAGTGGCTGGGTGTGAGGTGAATAAAGAATAACAATCCTATGTGGGTCAGCACCTAGTGATCTTGTGTGGGTCAACATCTAACAATCCAATGTGGGTCATCACCTATAAATCCTATGTGGATGAGCACCTAGATTTGTTGTGTCAGTTAGCACCTAGCGATCCTGTGTGGATCATCACCTAATTATCCTGTGTGGTTCAGAAGCAGAGCCTCCCAATAGAATAAAAGTATCATGTTTTTTGACTAATCATTTTTACCATTGCACTTAAGTTATACTGAGTGTGATCTGTGTGTTTTACTTTTTTCTATGTGTTTTATATCTTTATTAGTGGTATTATCTATTGGTTATTTCCTTTATGATGTTTGATTTTGTCGATTAATGAGAGACTTTCTGGGGTCTGAGGTCCCCTACTGATTATTGTTATACTCACCCCTACACGGGCTTTGTCGGCCCCTGTTGTGTCTTCGAAAGATGACATATAGATTTGACCAAGTCTTTGGGGAGCTAGTACTAGACGGTTGTCAGAGTTGTATGGATAGAAATGGTGTGGTTCAATGATATCCGATAGAGATATCTACCTACCATTTAGGTAGGATCCTTGGATGATGACCTCTCGAGCTTGTACTTCTTTTTCTATACTTTCCTTTCAGTTGGGCTTGTATTCTGGCCCCTTTACATTCAGTCTATAGTCTTTAATCTCAATATTTCTAATTTTCAGTGGTTTTACTATTTTTTTCCTTTGTGGTTTTCTTTGTGAGGTATGTACTATTTGTGTGTGTACAGGTTTAAAAGAAAATTCCTCTCCTTTTGGGATAAGACTTTCTAGTGCTTGTCACCATCCCCTGGCCTATGGAAGGTGGGCTTGTGGTTGTTACGACATGGGCCCCGAGGGACAGGTCATGAAAAATTTCACTTTTGGTTATGTTATTAGCATTTTACAAGAACTCCTGTATTTTATACACAAGGGAACCGACCATAAAACCCTAAAACAATTTATCCTAGAACAAAAACAAATTAAACATTATAACTCATAAAAATATACATAAATGAACTTAATAAAATTATAATTTTCCAAATATAGGTTTAAGAGGATTTTAATTAATAAATTAATGTATCTAATTTGATTCTATAGAATATTAAGTAAAAGCAAATAAAAATTTTAGACATAAGGTTTGGGTTTCTTACCCCATTTTTATTTCTGTGAGATATTAATTATGAACAACTTATTTATTTTCTGTGGTGAGTGTGTACTGAAATTTGATATATCATATCATGAATTTCATTATATTCATGAAATTAAATGTTTCATTTGATAGTCATTAATTTTATTGGTTATGCGGTCTGGCTAATTACAACGTGGTAAGGGTTTTTCCTCTCACTTTTTATTTTTGTGAGTAATATATATTATTCACCACTTATTTATTTTATGTGGTGTGTATAATTCCAATTAGTATATAATAACATGGT
Source organism: Viscum album (assembly GCA_963277665.1). Lineage (NCBI taxonomy): Eukaryota > Viridiplantae > Streptophyta > Magnoliopsida > Santalales > Viscaceae > Viscum > Viscum album. The sequence goes on from OY728158.1 coordinate 784,726,948, forward strand.
TATCATTATCTTCATGGTCTTAAATTCTTCATTTAAGAAATATTTTTAACGGATCATATGATTTGACTAATTACAAAGTGGTAAGGGTTTGTAATCTCAATTTTATTTCTATGAGATATGCCATATTCACCACTTTTTTTGGGTGTATAATGTATGTATATAGACCTTTGATATATAATATCATGCTACTCATCTTCATGGTATTAAATGTTTCTTTTGATGATGAAAAACTTTATGGGAAATACAGTTTTATTGTTTGAAATGTGATAAGGGAATTCCTAACCCAATTTCCATTATTTAGGTCAAACATCTACTCCATTTATTATTTCACTATATGATTATGTGTGAAATGAATTATTATTATTTTATATTATAATTTATCTTTTTATGTGGATTTATAACTGATGTATATAATCAATTCATTTGGTTAAGACTCACACATTCTTTTAAAAATACTATTTTCAATCATTATTTTCAAAATTTAAAAGATTTTTTTTAAATTATATGGAAAGAAGGGATTTTCAAAATTTGATTATGTTTTCAGAAATAATTTACATGTTATAAGGTTATTTTCATTGAAAATATTATCTGTTATATTTGTGTATATTTTTAAGAATAAGTGATTTCAATGTTAAAAGGGTATTTTATTGAATGATTTTTAAGTGATATTATTAAAGTATATATGAAAAAATACATTATTAAATAATTCTATTTATTTAAATTAACATCATATGATACCATTTACCATATTTTATTAAATTGTTTCTGATCAGCTTGACTAGAGATGTACTATTTTGATTCCATTCAACGTATTTCTCTGGATGGTTTATGATTATGTATATTGAATGAGAAAAGCATTTAACGGTTGCATGATAGTTTAAATATGAATGTTTATGTTTATTATATTTCACCCCTTTAATATGAGGAATGAATTTTAATTATTAATTGTTGTTTAGGGTCCGATATTGCCCATTGATGCATCAGTTGTTCTTATGAGACAAACTATACTAGGTAATAGTCATGGCATTACCCATTATTATAGGCTTCTTGGATAAGGCCTTAATGGTATGTTTTATATTCCCCACATTATGGATTACAATATTATGAGATTAGTTATATATGATAAAAGTGATAATTTGACTTGAAGAATATTTGTGGTTAAGTTTTATTATCATGTGATTATTTTTATGGAATTATTAGATAATATTTTCTTCCTTACATATTATGGTCAATATTATCTTTTTATGGCATGTGTTTTTAGTTATTCACATTTCCTTATTATTTATGTTTATTATTTATAGATTCCAATGTATGGTTACCCTTAATGAGCATCTGATCTCACACCTTTCTTATGTTTTATTTTTCTCCAAGATTCTAATATTCATTTTTTTGATTGACATGCAGGGATAATCTAGGAGAATATGGGTGAATCCAATATAGTTACTATATTATATTTTTTTCATCATGTAACGTAATTATTATAATTGTATCATATTTTCCAAATCTACCAAATTATTCAGTACTTTTGGATGTGAACAAATGTACCCATTTCCAATGTAATAATGTAAGACACCGGGTCCGGGCTGCTGGGGTCGGGGTCTTCACAGTGATCTAACAATTTTATTAGGATCCAAATTATGGGTTCAATAGAAAGTATCTATTAAAAAATAAAAACACACTAAAATTTTAATAAAAAAATAATTATTATCAGATAAATAGTTTTTATATCAAAAAATGGTAAAATATTACCGTTTTTCCATGGTTTAAAATAATCCATGTCAAATAGCTTTAATAAATATCACATATACCAGTTTATTAAATCAAATTCCTATAGTATAACCCAAAATAATAGGTAACATCACATCAAGTATGAATAAAGGTCAAAAAAATCTATAACACACATATCCAAACATAGAAAAATTTCATGCATCGAGTCTGTAGAAATATGCATTGAATATAAAGAGAAAATGAACACGTTAGAAAGTGAAACTCCCAGAAGTGCGAAAAAGTTCCTAGAATAATAATCCCGTGGAGTATAAGAACAACCTATGAGTGAGCCCCCTAACAATATGAACATAAGAGGCCTATTACTATACCTTCCACCAAAGTACACAAGGCTTCCCATAGACTACATTTTCCAAACCATTTCCTCAAAAACCTTCTTAAACTATATTTCTCAAACCCATTTTCCAATTATGTTAAATTATCTTTTATTGATTTACCAAAACAAGGGTAAAACCATATTTTCAAAAAAACCATTATGCACACATACGAAAAAATCAATTAATAAATCATGTCATTTAACTTATATAACAATTTATAAAACCATATAAATCAAGGTTCATTAAATAGAAGCTTCAAATAGAGCCATCTACCCCAAAAACGAGTCCCACACATTTTCAACTAGATTCAAAAGCATTTGAAGAATCACATAACAAAAAAGGACACCCTAACTATAATTTATAAATTTTATAATCATTTAACATAACAACTGAATTTGGTAGAGTGCTTAGGTTACACATAACTTAGAGAAAAGACACCCACTACACCACAATTTAAAAAGGACTACCTCATGGAATAGGATCACATAGTAGATCTAGAAATTGTCAAGAAGAACTTCACCACAAGATCATTGGATATGAAAACACAATATAACTTCATTTCTTCGACCAACAGAAACAAAGAAACAAAATGATCACTTCCCTGAATAGATTTAATGCATCCACCATAAATACCAATATCCAAATGAAATAATCCAAAAGGAGGGGATTTCCAAAAAAATCACAAGGGAGAGCATCTTGGATTAATGATATACTCTTTAATATCTAATAAAATGAAAATCATAAATATAGCATGGTTAAAATCCCTTACCTGGAATCATTTAAAACTTGAAACCCTTTCATGAAGTGAATTTCATGATTTGTAAAAAGTGACTAAAACACTTAACCACATATTAAAATATCTATGATAAACCTTTTCATGACGTTAACTAATTCCTTGAATTTTAAAATTTTTATCCTCCAAACCAGTTCACATCATCTTCATGAAAATAGATTCACGTAATGCCACCATTTCATGATTGGGATGTGTCTAGTAGATAGATCACATTCCATATTCTATAGAAAAAACTCAAAACACCCCATAATATTTCCAAATCCATGTATAAATCATGATATACTTTGAGAAATTTATAACTATAGTCCATGAATTCAAAAAAAAAATACATAACGGAGTAGTCATGTGGAATAATAGTGCTTAGAATATGGGTGATTCCATTTTTCCTGACTAATTATTTATCCTACTAGGTCATACAATATTATATTATATATCACCATTAATCTAAGACAAATAGGATATAATTCCCATTAAAAAATTTTATCGGAGAGTCAACGATATCTACTAGCTACTGCACAATGGAAACATCTGAACCTAAATCAATCTTCTCCCAAATCAAAACATTACAAGTATCGTGATAGTTTTTATTGATATGATATATATTAAAAATATCATTAATATAATTTAAAATAAATCACAAATTCCAAAAAAATAAGTGACCTTCTCAAGACACTTAATAACCTAAAATGTTCTAAAATATCAAAAATCAAAATTCCCATATTTTCGAAGCTGATAGTGACCTAATCAATGAGATAAATTCATGAAAATGAAGTCACAAAAAAACTTCAAAGGATGGATTTAGCGATCCATTAATGATTTCATCCAACTGTAATATATAACTAGTGGGTGGTATATATCCTAAATCATCACCGATGACTCTTTAACAAGAGCATTTCATACCAAAGAGGTATCTCTCACCTCTTCCTAATAAATATTTTACCTACATGGGTTACCATAAAAATCCTATAAGGGAGCCATTCTGATTGAAAAATAAAAACTATTTTTAAAAGTAAACTCAATTAGTGCTATATGTCACGATACTCATAAAATATATGCTTCATCAATTCCAAAAAAATAGGAGTTTTATTTAGACAAAAAGGCTTCCACAGATATTTATAATGGATATTCGTACTCTTGAAATCTATCATCAGTACATCAAACCCTTGAAATCTAAGATGATGGTAAATAAACTGAAGATCGATCTTCAAGAAACATCTTTTCCCCATTCAACTAGTCAGAAAAATAATTCATGAAGGGAAGAGGATACTTATTCTTAACCATAACCTAATATAATTTTATATAGTCCATGAACAAATGGATTGATCCATCTGAATTATTTTGAAATATCATAGGGGATTCCAGATATGAAGAAGTTGGTTAAAAAAACCTTTTTAGATTCAGATTATCTAACTAAATCTTGAAATCTATAAACTACACTAGTGGAATAATATATGAGGGTATTGAATCTAGATGAAAGACATGGAACCATGTAAATCATGAACTATATATATCACACTATAGAGGGAGATCAGTTAATTCCAATGAAGAAACATCACCGAAGACCCCAATAAAAGTGGGATGTTGAAAAATAGAATGAACGTAATTGGGATCAACTGCTATTGATGAAAAAACTATTGGAAGAAGGGAGTCATGAAAGCCATACATTAGAAGCATGCATTAAAATATAATTGTACTGTGGAATCCCAACACCGCTTTTGGAGAACCTCAAGGCTGACCGCCACCCAATTCACCTTGATATACTAATATATATCGAATAAGTTGATCATATGATTGACCTTATCTCGCTAATCATCTTCCTTTTCATGTTAATTCATATCTATATGTTATATTGGCTTCTCAAATATGTACACCTATTATCAATCCCTTTCTCCTAATGTTCCTAGAGGTACCTCAAAAACCATGTTTTGGACTTACAGTACATTATAGTTGATGGAAAAAACTTCTCTCACGATAGTCTCTAAATTATTCCCGCCTAAAAGAAGATTCATTTGAGGATCATCCACTAAACCCACATGTGGATCCAATGGAAGATATCTCAGAGTCAGGTCACTGCACCCTAAAAATTGAAAAAGTGATAAAATGATTAGAAAATACTAGTTCAAACAATAAACCCCTAAAAGAAAACTGAGATTAAGATCGAGATCTCAAAATATGATACAAACATCTCAATATCCGATGGTATCTTGAGACTTGAATCTATAGGATCTGTATAGACACTCACTATAACCCACCACTCAAGTCTTGTAAATCCTATATCCAGTATACCAACATCCCTAAACGGGGCACCAAACCTACCCCTCTAATACCAATCTATAAAAAACCAACCTAGGTACCCACCCAAATTGGTATGAAACCTAACCCATCACACACTCAAGGGGTGTTATTGATCCCCATGGGAAGATATAAACACTTGGGATTAAAAAAAACAGAGGGAATGATTTTTACCAACCCAAAGAAAACAACATAGAATATATATATATATAAATCATGAAGAAATAGTTTAATAGAAAAATAAAAAATATATTTCAAAGGAAAAAGAAAATAACAGAAATGATACAACCCAAAAAATAGGTAAATATTTTCCAAACTACGAGTCTAACAAAAAAAAATTTAAATGATGAGAAATAACAACTCAAGGTGATAACTAGACTATATCATATTCTCTCAAAAATAGCTACCCAACTAAGCTGACAGAAACATCAACATTTCACTACAGACCCCTGCCTATGCCTATTTGAAATAAATAACATGGTCTATGCACCACTGAAGGGATACATAAGGTTTTAGATAATTGGTTCAGTACAATCCCAATAAGGTATTCCATATCACGTATTTACAATAAAATATAAACATTATCATTTTTAAAGAAAACAAGGCATTATAATCAGTTTATTTGTTTTTATACCAAATCATGGAAAAACAATACCTTTATTAAACAACTTTAAATAAACTAGGTGAAATAGTTTCAAAGAATATCACATATATCAATGATGGTAATAAAATCCATGGTGAATAACTCAAATGCACATGTAACAACATACCAAGGTTCACGACAATCCAGGATAGCTAAAACACTTGTATAGAGTTATAGATAATCATTTTATACAAGTATGTAGACATATTCTTAAAATATAAAGAGTAGTGGAATGACCCAGAATGTGAACCATAAAAAATTTATAAAATTCCCTATAAAAATGGGTCGTGGGATCAAAGGACCACACCCTGAGGAAACCAACCTATGATATCAGTGGATGATTTCTATTAATTCATATTACACATAATTACCAATGGATTATCATGTGATATATGTTCACAACCATTTCATCAAAACCCTTCCTGAATTCCATTTCACAAACCCATTTCACAATTCTATGAAAACAACCAATTTCCTTTAAAAAACCAGGGTAAAAAAATCTTATCCCAAAACCCATTTTCACACACAGACAAATAAATCAACTAATAATTACATTTTACCAATAAAAAAATATATTAAATGGGATAAATGCAGGTTAATATTTTTGGAACCAAGGACTTCCACTCCTAGAAATGTAGTCTAGTATGTGTTTTTTGTAAATTGACATTGGGTTAATAAGGGATTCTGCAAGGAAAGTGATCTTACAGTACCAAATGAGTAAAATATTACCGTTGGAATCATTTACCAAAGTTTGCTAAATTTTTGGGTCCATATTTTAAATAATGGAGAAATGTGTTTTTCGTAAAAGGATGATGCATACAATATTGAAGGTGAAACTGAATTTTTTATGCATGTTCGGTTTTAGGATTGTTTCATTAAAATATGAAATAGGGAAGAATCATGTGAAATATTTGTGTTTTGTGTGAAAGGTAGTTTTTACAATAGGATGTTTTCATGAAAATTAAAAGGTGAAAAAGAGTCTTATGTACCAAATACGATGTAAAAATTGAATTATGTGTAAGAGGAGTTCCAAGATCAACATATAAAAATTTGAGAAATGAATGATATACTAAAAAAATTTGAAATTGTAAAATGGATAATATGTGTTTAGTGACGGTGGGGAAGGAACATGAATGCATGGTCGTTCGAGTCTATAAATATGTGGCCACCCCTAGTTAATACTTAGTACATTTCCAATGAATATTTGGATTCTCAACTATCTAAAAGAGTTGCACATATAATACTTATGCATTTTGAATCTTATGAGCATAACTGTTCTTGCATCTATAAGGACCAAGTGAAACATATGATGTTGTTGTGTGAATGATAATAGTTGTGTGATAGGAATATTTATTGACATATAAAAAACATGATAACAAGTTCATCTGTTGTGGAAAAGTACTGAGTTGTGCTTCTATTAGGTTTAAAATACAGTTTTTCTTTGATAAGTGCCTTCAAGTGAATCAATTCAGGTATTTAATGCAATATGAGTCTCATTATAAATGGGGATTAAGACATAAAAACCAATATTCATAGGAAAAAATCAAGTCATTAAACTGTTTAAGACTTCACCCAGAGTATTGACCTAGGGGGCATGGATTGAAGTGTTCCAAAGGAAGAAGTTTATTATCTCTAAAATATTGTAAAGGAAGTGTTTTGGGAATAGATTGACTATGTTTGAACTTTTTTATTCCTCAACTAGTAAATATTAGTGGATTTTGGTATGACTGACACACTGTCACAATTTTCTCCTTGGACTAGCCCTTAGATGTGAACCAAGGTAAATTATTGTGTGGTCTCTTTACCAATGATTTTTTGATTTCTACACATTCCTAGAAAACAGGTTTAATAGGTTTTTACCAATGTGGGTAGAATATCTCTCACCTTATAAGAAAAGTTTGACACCCTAATTCACCCCTCGCCACATAGGGTGTTACTAGATCCTATTAGTGGTATCAGAACCTATATTTGATGAAGTTTAGTCTATAATTTATTTTTGTCATTGATAATTCATTAAATGCCCAGAAATTACCCCTCTTTGGTAGAAGAAACTTTCCTAATTGGAATAATAGAATGATACCTAATCTAATATCTCTTGGAATATAAGTTATTTTTTTAACATCACAAGGGATACATTTCATTGATGAATCATTAATATCTATGTCTAAAAAAACAATAAAATACTTGATGCAGATGCCAAAGCACAAAATACCCATACTATACTAGTATCTTATCAAATAAATTTGAAGGTGATTAGTTTAAATTTATCTATGTATGTGTGGGAAAATATGGAAAATTGATATGATGGAAATAAAAAAGTGAAGGAGGAAAAAATCAATGTTTTTCATAACATTTTTGATTATCTGAAAATAAGTATTGATGAAAATTATGATACCTTTTTAGCCGAATTTTTTGATTTTGTTAGAGAAATAAGTGGAATTGGTGAATAAATAAAATAAATTGAGATTTTTAAGAAAATATTTACAAGGCTTCCACCTCTTTTTAATAAAAAAGTGTAATCCCTTGAGGAAAAGGATCTGCTTAAAAATTATTTGGATGATCTATTGAGTTGTCTGGTGGCATATGAAATGAGATTCAGCACCATAAAAAAACATGATATTTATAGAGATATTTTTGACCAAGATAATGTGTATGTTGAAATTATATATGTTTGTTCAATGAAATTGAAGAGAAAAAAATATATATTTTATGGAAAGATTACTCTGACTTATTATCAATGTGGTAGATTTGGGTGCATTGTCTCTCAATGTTCAAGGATGTTCGATGATGAAGATACTGAAGGTATAAACATGATGAGGCCTGGGAAAAGGATCCTAGAAAATGGTGACTTCAATCCAAGAATGAAATTATAAACAAATATCTTCATCTCTGAAGATGAATAAGATGATAACAAAATTTTCAAGGATGAAGAACCGGAGTATTAATCATAAACCCAATTATCCATGATGGCTATAGTTGAAAAGTCATATCGTTCAAAAAAACCTAAATATAATCAGTTGATTCATGATGCTGATCTTAAGAGATAACATAAGGAATCTCTTGGTAAGATTAATAATCAAAGAAATTGAAAAAGATATATAAGATATGTTCTTGAAGAGTCATCAAAGTATGTAGATCATTTTTAAGCTAAAATTGATCGAGTGGATAATGAATAAAAAGAAAAATTAACAACTCTTAAAAGCTTTGAAGATGTTATGGAAGTTAAGATCAATATTGAAGAGTAGGAAAAATTTATCTATGAACATACATCTATATAGGTGGATAAATCTATGATATTTTATTGGCATGAATAAGGTGTTTTTACTTCAATGAGTAAACTAAAAACTAAATCCAATTCCAGGGAAACAATGAAGAAATTTTTGTTTATAAGACTCATGGATGCATAGTAGTTATAATTAGTTAAGAGTGCCTCTAATGTAGTGTATAAGGATTTGAATGTTCAAAAATCCACATGTTTGGGAAATAGGGGAATTGGATATATTTATGAAACATCAAATGATGGGATCAAGACGATCCATAATAAAGGGGAAAAAAGTTAGATAGTTTCACAAAGTCACTTGTAGTCCAAACAAAATAATCCTTAGATAAAATATAAATGGGAATAGATATTTAACCAAAAGTATTCAGAAATGATTTTCGTTAAAATAATTTTCCTAATGAAGGGTCATAAGGGGTAATATAAATGAAAAGACAATTCCTCTTATGAAATGTCAATAATATGGTTATATAGGCCTTACCATGTAATACTATGAACAAACAAGGATCTATCTATTGGGGGAAGTGCTTGAAATCCATAAACGGAGTATGAGACCATGTCCTTATAGAATAAATAATTTATATGGATATTTATTCATTGATCTTACTATGAACATAGAGTTATTCATTATATGTAGAGGATAGGTGTGAAAAATACCTAAATAAATTTGAGACAATTCAATACTCTCCAGTTAACTAGAGTTTTCTATTGTGAATAGGTATTTTAATATATAAGAAGAATGTGATTATGATGAAGCTATGCATATTAAAAATAGATTATAAATTCTATCTTTATCCTCCACTCAATCAAATATCTCATTTAAGGAAAATAATAAAATTGAGAAATCTAACCTCGAAAAAATATCTCTCAAAGATACAAAGAAATGTTCCACCAAAATTCATGACATCGAATTCTCATCCCCTATGAAAATAGATGAATATTTATTTAATAATTTTAAGAAAATGGTTTATGGAATATTTAGGTTTGGTGATGATTGTTCTTTGAAGATCAAAGGCAATGGAATTATAAAACTAGAAAATGAAAAGCATTAGAAGACATGATTTCCTTATGTGGATGGTTTTAATCACAATATCTTGAGCTGGAATCAATAATATAACTTGATACTAATAGTGAAATTCAATAAAAACATGTGAAATATCAAAGGAATGATAAGGAACTATTTTATAGAAGGCTGTAAAAAATGGGAATTTTTACCGGGTTGATAGTAAAGAGTGAATTTGTTACTTAAAAGTTGAAGAAGAAAATAACCTTTGGCACCAAAGGTTGGGTAAATTTAATAAAAAATGAATATAAAAGATATCTAATCTATATATTGTCATGGATATCCCTAATCATAATCATGAACAAGAAAATACATGTGAAACATGCACGTGAGGAAATTTGTTCCCCACTTCATATAGGCCAAAGAAGAAAATGGAAAAATATTATAGATATCATACACATAGACAAACATGATCGAATAAATGTGGCTAAAATATAAGGATAAAGGTACCTTATTATTCTATTGACGATTATAGTAGAACGTCTTGTGTAATGATTATACAAAGGATATTGTAAGTACTTGACTGCATGAGAATTTATCATCGAATATCTGAGAATTATTATGGATGCACTATCAATGTTATATGATCTAACAATGGAGGGGAGTTCACATCAATTGATTTTAAATATCACCTAATAAAACATAGAATAAATCATGGGGTGGATGTTGTGATAACCCGAGAGAAAAATGTAGTTGTTGAACACATAAATCGACAGGTGAATAATATGGACAAAACTATGCAGATTGAGAGTAATATATCTCATCATTACTGGATGAAGAATATTAAAGAAGTAGTTTATACTCAAAAAATAGGGCTATATATGTGAGAAACCGGTACACCATATGAATTATTGAATGGAATGAATCTATCTCTGGAGTACTTTTGTGTTTTTGGAAAAATTATTTCTATCTGAAACTATGTAGGAAATTAATGTCATTATTGTGATACAATTGATGATGGAAAATTACTTGGATTTTTCATGAAGATTAAATCCTAAAAATGATTCAATAATAATTTGGAATAATTTTAGAAATCAGTTTTGTTTAGATAATTGAAGATAAAACCACAAATAAATTGAGGAGATCCTTTGATGAAATGATATAAGATGAAGAAAAAATAATAAATGGAATAGATTAAAATTTATAAGTGTAGGAAGGAATTAAAACCCTATGGCGTTCAAAAAATGTTAATGATTTAAGAGATGAATTAAATGAGGACACCATCTCTAAATAAACATCATATGAACCTCATTAGGGAAATAGAAGTGTATAAATTGATCAATACAACATATTTATTTATTAGACCACACACATACAATCAAGTAGAATAGGGAATGATGCCCAGTATTCCTTCCTCTCAATTTTGGAACCATCCTCATTTGAAGAACTAGAAATTTAGGAATCATAGGTTATTTAATTGAATAAAGACTTAGATCTGATTTACAAGAACCATACATTGGATCCTATTAAAATACATAAAAAATGTGATTAGATGAAAGTGGCTCCATAAAAAAAATTAATGATAATGAAAATGTGATTAGAAATAAGGAAGAATTAGAATGTAATGGATTTTCAGAGATGAAAGGAATATATATTGATGAAATGTTTCTTCTTATAGTGATACTATAGTCGATTTAGCTTTTCCTTTCTATGGAAATTCAAATGAGATAAAAAGTTTATTATATGGATAACAAAACATAATTCTTCAATGGAGTTCTTGAATAAGAAGTATAAATTGAACAAGTTGTGGGATTTTTGATTGGAAATGATGAAGAAAATGTTTGTTGATAAAATAAGGCCTTTTATTATCTAAAGAGGTCATCACGTGCATGGTATTCATGAATGGATTCATATCTGGAGAATATTAACTTCAAAATATTTGGTGTCAATCATAATATCTTTGTACAAAATTCAAAATAAGAACAATTAATGGTGATTATGTATTTGGATGATAATATATTTGAAATAAGTAGGTAGATATTAGTGGAAGAATTTTCTAATCATAAGAAATAAAATTTTGAAATTTTTATGATTTGTGAACTCAAGTACTTCTTGGGAAGACATGTGATTCAGAACAAGGATTATACCTTGATTTTCTAGGAAAAAAATGCAAGAAAGCTTCTAAAGAAAATCAATATGCATGACTCTACACTAATATCGACTCAGATTTTAGTTTGGAAAAAACATGGTAATCAAGAGGATGGGAATTCTATGGATCCCACCATGTATAGTATAATTATTGGAAGTTTATTATACTTTACTACAACATGAACAGATTTCATCTTTACAAAATTCATAGCCGCCCACTTTTAAATTAATATGAAGGAAGATAATTCGGTTGTAGTTAAAAGAATCATGAGGTCAATTCAAGGTTCACTCAATTTTGGATTATACTTTTTTTAGGAAGAGAAAATCTATTTTCCTCCTTTTCTAATTGTTACTATGATGGAGATATAGGGTACAGAAATCCCACTAGTCATTTTGATTTATTTATAGGAATAAAATGTGTGGAATTATTAAGTAAGAAACCAGACACACTTCTCTTCGTATGGATAAAGCAGAGTATATATATACTAAAAAGTATTGTACTCATATATTGTGGATGAAGCAAAAACTGATAGATATTCTAGATTTAGGGAAACAAATGACAGTGACACAATGTGAATAAAAGTGCATGATCGACCTAATAAAGAATCCAGTTTAGAATTCTCATAAATAAAAATATTGATATTAGATATCACTTGATAATGGAAAAAAATTTGAATATGGTTCGATTAAAATGGAGTCTCTTGGAACTGATGATGAAGTGGTTGACATTATGACTAATCCATTGGTAGCACAAGTGTTTGAGATACATCAGTTGAACCTCAGTGTTCATCCCTTTCCTAATGCTTTAGGTGGTTATAGATATCCCCCTCTCCCTATTTGTGTTATATGTTTTATTCTATTTATGGATTTGATGTAGGATTATGGGGTATATACAATACAGGGGGAGTGTATTTGGAGATCTAAATTTAAAAATACATGTTCAATAGGTATATTTATAAAGGTATAGAATGGATAAATTGCATGATTTAGTGTTATGAGGAAACCATTAGAGTATATATTGGAGAGAGTGAAATTTGTCGGTGACACAATCAGAATTTGGTGTTATGAGGAAATAGAATTCAATGCCTCTAAGAAATGTTGAGAATTCAGTGTTATAAATAGACTCTTAAAACATATATTTTATATCTTTAATCATTCAAAAACATGATAACGCAATTCATGATAGGTGTTATGAGGAAAAAGTCAGAGCTTAGCTTGGATATATTTAAGAATTAAAAAACCTAAGAACCCAGTTTATGCTTCTTGTTTTCTATACTGAGCTACGCTCACATAGACTTTTATATGTGGATAATGTGTCTCTTGAGTTTAAGGTTTTTGATAGCAGCTAGTGATTTATTGAATTAATTTTAAAATTTCCTAAAAACCAAAAGGGGTAGATTTTTGGAACCAAGTCCCTTTAAAGCCTAAAATTGAGTCTTGTTTGTGTTTGTTTTCAATTAACACTAGTTTTATTAGGGAATTTTCAAGGCAATTGATCTTACAGTACAATATGAGTACAATATTGAGGGTGAAATAATTTCAAAGTGATTTCCAAATTTTTTGTCCAAATTTTGGAGAATGGTGAAATGTTTCTTTTGAATGGCTGTTGCACAGAATATTGATGGTAAAACTGAATGTTGTGCATAGTTTCAATTTTAGTATTCTATCGTCAAAGTATAGAAAATGAAAGAATAATTTGAAAGATTTGTGTTTTACCAAAATCATGGTTGGTGTGATTGGATGTTTTGTACGGAAAGTAAAAGGCACAAAATAGTATTACACACTAAATAAAACATCAAAATTGAGTTACATAGAAGTGGAGTTCAAAGATCATTATATCAAAATATTGAAATGTTATGATCATCATGTAAAAGAAGAAATTTTGGAAATGATCTTATTCAAAGGGTCATCTAGGTCTATAAAAAATTGGCTACCCCCAATGAAGACTTATAACATTTCCAACAATGATTTCGTGCCTCTTAGACAAGAATGATTTGTACAAAGAAGACTTTTGTTTAGTAAATCATATATACAAAATGTTCCTTTCCTCTATAAAAAACCAGTGAAACTTATGGTAAGGTCATGTGAAAGATAAGGTTTGAAAAAAGACATATTGTGTGAAAAATCCAAAACATTTCCACAAGTTTAGGACTTTCATGAAATTACATAGTCGGGCTTCTATCAGCCTTTTAAATGTCCAATTTATTTGATCAGTGATTTAAAGTGAATTAATTGATGAATTTTATGTATGAATAATATCACGCTATATAGAAACAAAGAATAAAATTTCAATCTATTTAGATGGCCTTCAGTTCGATAAAAATGAGTATGTATTCACCTATAGTAGGGAGCTAGGGGAGTTGACAGAAGTGTTCTGAGTAAAGCATTGTGACTTCTATAGAATATTTTAAATGAAATGAACCTGTAAAAAGTTACTGTGTCAAAACTTAGGTATTAGAAAACTAATGAAGATTAGTGGATTTTTGTATGACTAAAACACTATCTTAATATTCTCCTTGTACTATCACTTAGTGGAGAACCAATTAAAACTTTTGTGTTGTCTCTTTACTTGTTATTGTGTGATTTCTACACATATCCATCGAACTGGTTTAATAGTTTCCAACCAACATAGGTAAATACCCATAAAGTTAGAATAAAATGTTGACACCCTAACTTACCCATCATCTCTCAGTGTGTTCTGTGATCCTACACATCCAACATAGGATACATATGGAACCAACTATATTAACCTTGATTCACACACACCTACAACTAGATCCAATACCACAAAACAATGTATAGAACAATAAAAACACCATAACAATGATTTAAAAAAATTTAAAAAATATTAAATAATAACTAAGGTTAATAGAAAGGTTAGGAAACACATACATCCAAGAAAACTCAACCACCACACCACAACTAACAAAGGACTGGCTTCCAGAAGAAGATCACATATTTGATCTAGAATGGATCAAGAAAAACATCACCAATATAGAAACAGATATGAAAAAATAACACAACGACGCTACTGAGACCAATGAAAATAAATTAGATTAATCATCAATTACCCATAGATCCTTGGTGCATCTACAATTAAGATTAATCTAAAAAAAATGATAAAAAGGGATCAAAGGTCCCCAAAATCATTTGAGAGAGATCCTATTTATCTAGTGAGAACCATTAATTTCAAATGAAAATAAAATTATATGTGAAAGATGGTTAAATTTACTTGATAGGAATCATTTATGTTGTGAAACCCTTTTATGAGGTGATTTTATTGATTTTTATAGTAGACCAGAAAGGGTTCACCACAGATTAAAAATAAATCTTATTGAAAAATTCATGGGTCCAATTAGTTTCATAACTTATAATATGAACATTATTTGAAAATATTAAAAAATATTTGAGGTAAAAAATTCATGTTGTGTAATTATTTCACAATGTGAACATGTACCACAGATAAATAAAAGACCATACTTTGTAGAAAAATAAAACCCAAACAACCTATGAATATTTCAAAACCCCTGGAGAACCCTTGAAATCATTTGAAACATTTATTTCAATACTAGATTAATTAAAAAAGTATACTTGCTAAAAATATACATAATTTTTCTAAAAAACTCTCTCTATCCTCAAATGTCTCAGCATTCACCCAAACAAAGATTGAAATGAAAAGTGGGATGAGATATACCAGAAAGAAAGTAATAAGATGTTATAGATGTGGAAATTGAGATTTGTATTCCCTATTTCTTGGTTTTATTTTTTTAGAAAATATGTGTACTGGGTTTAGAGAACTAAAATATCATTGTATATATATTTTTGAGGTTTTTTAGAGAATCTTTTTTAGTATGTATATAATAATACCTATATTGGATTTCCCTGTAGGTTTCGTTTTTATGGAGATGAAAGATAGATCGATGGTGACTTCATTGAATCATAGATACACCTGGGTGAATTGACCATTTTTATTGGTTGTATTTAGAGATCAAGAACCAGGATCAATTCATCTATAACTTATTTATACTGATATTCATTTTGTGTTTTTATTTTTGTTTGGGAATGAATTTTTACACTTTATACTTTGGATTTATATTTTCATACTCTGATGCCTTCCCTTAAGGTTATTGCATGCATGGTTATAATGTAGAAGATGAAATATTTTATTATTACTGTAATTTTTTTATGAATATGGTTGTGTTCATGTTTATAAGTACATTAGTCAATGTCCCCCCATTTTAGTTTATTTATTATTGGTACTTGTTGTCCAGCCCTATACTATTGAACGTGGGCTTGGGGTATCAAAAATAGTTTTCCACCTGCCATGTCAACCTTGGTGGGTTGGATCATGACACCACATTAATCTTTTTTTCATTATGACATTTAACTTGGATATTAAAAATTAGTTACCTTAGTTAGGGTTAAAATGGGTTAAAAGGGTTAAAATTAATGTTTTAAGGGTTAAAATAACCTAATAAATTGTATAAAACTTATTGGATAGTTATAAATCGAGCCTATATTATCTATTATTTTAAAATGTGTCCTTTTTGTGCCATTTTAATTTACTAAGACATTAATATATTTTAATATTTTTAAAAATTCCTTGTGTATCCTCTCTCTCATATATAAATGGACACCACATCTCCAATATTCTCTAATAATTAAGAACTTCTTATCATGTCCAATCCTTACCCGAATTCATTATTAACATACCCCCAAACACTAGAGGGAATGGTTTGGCTAAAATTAAATATTATTAAGTGTTTAGGTATAAACCTATAGAGGTTGTATAAGAAGATTCATAATTCATAGCCGTTTGTTTTCTTTTTAATTTATTATTTTACATCCATAAAACATATCTCAGTCCTTGTAATATAATGACCTAAATATCTATAATATAATATAATATAATTATGTTTATGGTATTGTGGGTTCTGGGAACTTTGGAAGCATCGTTTGATGGTTCCCAACTTCTCTTTTTCACATGATCGATGATCAATGTGATATATACACAATGATAAATGTCATGATCTATTGAATTGAATAAAAGAATGTAGACAAGAGATATAGTGTCGAAACCACGAGAGAATAATCAAATATTTTTTATAATCAATTTAATTACATAAATAATTACTTTGGATGAAATTATTTCATTGTTGATGGATCTGGAAACAGATGTGTTATGAATATTCATTGTGCTGTTAAAATTATGTGCAGATCCCCTCTAGTAGTGATCCACACATATAAGGACCCGCACTTATTTCATACATAATCTTGATTTTAATCAAGAAAACACTTCATTTTACATTGAGGATCTTTTCAAGTTTAGAGCTTTATAGAATTAATACAAAACATTCATAACATTACACATTGTTACATAGTGGATACCATAAAATCAGTTTCAATTTTCCTCAGAATATAAAACATTAAAACATAAAACAAGACTCCTTGACAATTATTCAACATTTAACATGTCTTACTTCCTTGTATTACTCATCATTAACCTGTGAAAAATCATTTAAAAACTTGGGATGAGCACAAAAGCTCAGTAAGGTATGAAAAAGAAGGAAAAATCACACTAGTCCATGAATACGCATGACGTATGAAAACATTTTCAAAAGACATGCTTTCCACCCATTAAATCACACTTAGAATAACATGAGATTTAAACAAGATCCACACAAACATAATTATAATCATAGAGGTATATTGGGGCATTACTTACATAATCTTGTAACCATCTTGGCTACCTTAAAATTTGTAACCCTCACGGCTACCTTACTTTGTGTAACCATCACAGTTACACTTGGAGTAACCATACGTCCGACCTCCAACTTACTCATACCCAATGCATTGGAAGGAAATATAGGTCCCACCCTTCATCATAAACAATTCCCAATAACCAAATCATAATCATACAACATAAACAATAGCATAAAAACATACCTTTTGAATCTTATAAAACAGAATTTTAAAAGAGGATTTTAGAAGAAAAGTCCCTTATAAACATCATATACTTGAAGTGAGACTTAATAGAGTGGAAGTAATATGTATATACTCTGTAAATACACATAATGAAACATAATATAAACAGAACCCATCACACAAACAATTTAAAAATAACATAAATTAAAAAGTAGAAGGTTAACCCAAAGAATGGAAATCGGGTTAAGAATTACCTTACCTTGGGCTTGTCTTACTTCAAAATTGTTTAAACCTCCTGTATAATGGTTAAAAGAGTGTTATTAGTATTTTAAAGAAACATGTTCATGTTTATAACATCTTATGTGGTCATTTCATAACCTCATTTCACCCCTTATTTGTTAGTATTTTGTTCCTTGCATTATTTTGGGTGAGTTCTTTTGTGATTTTCACGATCGGTTAATGATGAATCGTTCTTGTTGATTGGAAGTGAAACTCCAGAATTGGAATGTAGTAGTATCTACATATTTCCAGTACCATAATTTATACCATTTATCACTTTGATGCTTTATATGATGATGGTTAATAAGTTAAAACATTAATTATGTCTGTTTAGATCATTTAAGTGTTTCTTTGATAATTACAACTTCATTTAGTCTTATAAATTTGAATCATGAGTAAAAAAGAATTATAGAACCTTATATGAGTCATAAAACATATCTTATAACCTGGTTCAACCATATAAATGTTTTCACAACCATACTTGAAATAATTAATGGAAATTGAAAATACATCGTCCACGATATCAGTAATTCGACACAAATGGACAATGTTTTTTGATTCTTTAAATAAGTGAGAGAGGAGAGGAATAATGATTTGTAATTTTCCATAAACATGACAACATCCAGAATATACATGATTCTGGAGATTTCATGCCTCTTGGATAAGAGAGGGTGAAGAAAGAAGAGAAGGAATCATGAAATAAAGAAAACATGAGAAATTTCTTACGAAAATTCGGCAGCCTAACGGCGTCTCTTAAAATTTCATAAAAACAAGATTGATGAGAGGAATGGAATATCTCATCAATCATAAAAAAATTGGACAGTAAGGGGAAATATTTAATAAAATATCCCAACAAAATATAAAGGAAAAGGAAGAGAATAACATAAAATGGAAGAAAAGAATGAAAATGAAAGAGGATGTTTACCTCTTGATCTCTTCTCCTTGAGATCCTTCTTAAGGGCTTTGATTTTGATCTTTTGGTGAGACCAGCAGCTCTAGGACGTGGAGAAGAAGATTGGAGAGGGAATTTGGAAGAAATTAGACAATGCTCAAGGCTTGAGAGGTGTGGGAGGAAGAGGGGAGTGAGGGTGGTATTTATAGTGGAGGAGGGGAGGCATTTTAGATTATTTTCATTATTATTATAATATTTTTATCAAGACTATGAATAATCTCAAATAAAGTGGCCCTAAATAGTGATAATATAATGTGATTTCGAAACAAGTGGCCTTTCATCACTTATGATTTCATAAATAGTGCATTTTTACTGATAAATTGATTATACAGTATTTTACCGTATTTCACTATTCACCGAAAATTCAAGAGTTTCAGAAAAATACCAAAAATTTACCCCAACCATTTTTCGATGTGTAGAATTAAAAAATGAACTCCATTTTCAAAAATAATTTTCTAAATATTATTAATTTAATTTTTAAATAAGGTCACAGTTAATTCGAAAAATAACAATATTGAAGTGCAATTAGTTTTATGTGACATTGGAAAATTAATTAAGATCCCATTATCCTATTTCCATGGGAAAATAAAATAATAATATTATTTACTATTCATGAGGTCATATTACTATTCATATTACTATTCATAAGGGCATGTTACTATTCACCAAAAAAACAAGTTTGTTCCATCAGACTCTAAATAACATACTAAACACAATTGTAGATGACAGTTTCTTGAAATTCAAAACATAGAAGAAATAAAATTATGTTTAAAGGATACTTATAAATATATACCTTAAACATAATTTCAAGCATTTTCAATTTATTTTTAGAAAACCTTGGGATGTTACATTATCCCCACCTTCTTGAAATTGCGTCCTCGCAATTTTTTTTACTTATTAAACAACTGAGGGTATTTTTCCCTCATAGCATTTTCAGACTCCCATGTTGCTTCTTCAACCATGTGGTTTCTCCACAAAACCTTTACCTGGTGGATTACCTTATTCCGCAATACCTGTTCTCTTCGATCAAGAATCTGAACCAGTTTTTCTTCATAAGAAAGGTTCTCTGGCAGCTGAACTGCTTCCGGCCTCAAGATATGTGATGAATCTGGAACATACTTTCTCAACATCGAAACATGAAAAACATTGTGTACCTGAAATATGCTCGGAGGCAAAGCTACGCGGTATGAAACTGTTCCAACTTTATCCAAGATTTCAAAAGGACCGATGAACCATTGACTTAGTTTCCCTTTCTTACCAAAACACATCACACTTTTCCAAGGAGATATTTTAAGGAAAACATGGTCACCTACCTTGAAAGAGAAGTCTTTCCTTCTGTTATCTGCATAACTTTTCTGCCTGCTCTAAGAATTCCTCATGTGTTCCTGGATCATCCTCACTTTCTCAGCCACTTCTTCTACTAATTCTGGCCCCATCAATTTTCTTTCACCGACCTCATCCCAAAACGCAGGAGTCCGACACCGCTTTCCATACAAGGCCTCAAAAGGTGCCATCTGAATACTGGAATGGAAACTGTTATTATAAGAAAACTCAACTAGTGAAAGATGCTGATCCCAACTTCCCTGATAGTCCAATGAACAAGCTCGAAGCATATCCTCCAAAGTTTGAATTGTTCGTTCTGACTGCCCATCTGATTGAGGATGAAAAGCTGTGCTGAAATTCAACTCTGTGCCCAAAGACTTCTGAAGTCCCTTCCAAAATTTAGAAGTGAACCTGGGATCTCGGTCAGACACACTGGAAAGAGGAACTCCATGTAACCTGACAATCTCTTTGAGGTACAATCGAGAAAGCTGATCTAATGTAATTGTATCTCGAATAGAAAGAAAATGAGCAGACTTTGTTAGCCGATCAACAATAACCCATATCGCATTGTTACCTCGAGAAGTCTTTGGTAGTCCCACCACAAAATCTATGGATATATTCTCCCATTTCCATTCTGGCACTGGCAAAGGCTGAAGCATCCCCTTCGGTAACTGTCGCTCTGCTTTAACCTACTGACATGTCAAACATTTCATTGTAAAATCAGCAATATCTCTTTTCATCCCATTTCACCAGTAATACTCCCGAAGGTCTCTGTACATCTTAGTACTTCCAGGATGAAAAGAAAATGGAGAACTATGAGCTTCACACAACAATTCTTTCTTCATCTGGGAATCACAAGGCACACAGAACCTTTTTCCAAACCTTAAAACACAATCTTTATCAAGATTAAATTCTGGAAACTTACCCATTTTAACCAATTCTACCTTTTTCTGTAGTTCACGGTCTTCCCTCTGCGCTTTCATAATTCTGTCTGACAACGAAGACTGCACAGAAATCTGAAACAAAACAGATATATTCCCTGCACCAACAACTTCTAAGCCAAAATTTATCAAATCATTAATCAAGGGATCACGTTCCAAACGTAGCATGGTTAATGATGCATGATTTTTCCGACTTAAGGCATCCACTACTTTTTTTGCTTTTCCAGGATGGTAATTAAACGTGCAGTCATAATCCTTTATCAGTTCTAGCCATCTTCTCTGCCTCATGTTTAATTCCTTATGAGTGAATATATACTTATGACTTTTATGGTCAGTATATATTTGGCATTTGGTTCCGTATAGATGATGACTCCATATTTTCAAAGCAAAAACCACAGCTGCCAATTCCAAATCATGTGTGGGATAATTCATCTCATGAGGTTTAAGTTGTCTCGAAGCATAGACAATTACCTGATCATTCTGCATCAAAACACAACCAAGTCCCTTCAAAGAAGCATCACTATAGATGACAAACTCACCATTCCGGGAAGGTAAGGACAAAACTGGAGCATTCACCAATCTCTTCTTTAGTTCCTGAAAACAAACATCACATTCCTCTGTCCAAAAAAATTTAACCCCTTTACTTGTTAACTTAGTTATTGGGATAGATAACCGTGCAAAGTTCTTAACAAAGCGTCGCTAATAACTTGCTAAGTCCAGAAAACTACGAATCTCTGTAACATTTGTGGGTCTTGGCCATTCATCAACTACTTTTGTTTTGGCAGGATCAACTGTTATTCTATCCTTATTTACAATGTGACCAAGAAAAGAAATCTGTTGCAACCAAAAATCACACTTGATGAATTTTCCATATAGTTTCTTTTCTTTTAAAGTTTGTAAAACAACCCTTATATGTTTTTCATGCTCCTCTTTATTTTTAGAAAAAACCAGAATGTCATCAATAAATAACACCACACACTTATCCAAGAACTCATGAAATACTCTATTCATAAGATTCAGGAATAAAACAGGTGCATTAGTTAACCCAAATGGCATAACAACAAATTCATAATGCCCATATCTAGTACGAAAGGCTGTTTTCAGGATGTCATCCTCCTTCACCTTCAGCTGATGGTATCCGGATCTCAAGTCAATCTTGGAAAAGTACTGAGCTCCCTGGAGCTGATCAAAAAAGTCATCAATATGAGGCAAAGGATACTTGTTTTTAACAGTGATGTTATTCAAAGCTCTATAATCAATGAAAAGTCTCATGGAACCATCTTTCTTTTTAACAAACAAAACAGGGGCTCCCCATGGTGAAGTACTGGGACGAATGAAGCCTTTGACAAGCAAATCCTGCAACTGATTTTTCAATTCAAGAAGTTCTATTGGAGCCATACGATATGGGGGTTTTGAAATTGGCTTAGCATCAGGAACTAAGTAAATTGTGAATTCGAATTCTCGTTTAGGTATGACACTGGGTAACTCCTCAAGAAACAAATCAAGGTATTCATTTACCACTGGCACATCATTAATTTGAATAGTTCCCTTATTTTCAACAATATGAGCCAGATAACTTTAATTTCCATCTTTCAGTAGTTTCTCAGCTTCTTGATATGTTATCAATTGTATGGGTTCATTATTGTATACAAACTGAAACTATTTCTGAAAAACAACTTCTTTAGCTCTACAGTCAATCTTACCATGATAATCAGAAAGCCATTCCATCCCCAGAATAACATCAAACTCGACTAAGGGTAAAACAACAAGGTTTTCAGGTAAAGTGTTTCCACATACCACAATAGAAATATTCTTATAATTCCTCTTTGCTATAACATTTCCCCCTGGTGTTTTAACAACAAGTTCGGGTATCATTTGTTGAGGTGATATTTCCAATTTACTAGAAAATTCCTCAGAGATGAAGGAATGTGTAGACCCCATATCAAACAAAACTTTAGCAAAATCTAAGTGAACAAACAAAGTACCTGATAAAACTTCATTGGATGGCCCAACATCTGCTGACGTAGTCGCAAAGGATCTCACTAAACCTTTCTGCTTGTAGTATGGATTCTTTGCATCATTTGGATTCCTCTTTGGACAGACATTTGCATAGTGACCCATATCACCACATTTAAAACACTTTATAGTTTGCTTATCAGGATTAGTCTTTGGATCATTTTGATTGCAATCTCGGGACATATGTCCAAACTTACCTCATTTAAAACACTTCTTGGTTTTGATAAGACATTCCCCAGGGTGCTTCTTGCCACACTTTTCACAAACTGGAAACTGTATTTTCTTACCACCTGATTTCATTGGTTGATTCTTACCCATTGATTTCCAATTGGACCTCTTCTTCTCTTTGTTTCCAAATTGCATGTGATCGTCAGCAAACTCCATCTCTACCCTCTCAGCACATCGGACAAGTTTCTCGTAACTTTTGAATTCACGGGAGGCCAATGCCCTTCGATACCTTGGCTTCAATCCTGAGTAAAAGCGGTTGATTTTGCTATC
The DNA here is from genome assembly GCA_963277665.1 of Viscum album. Taxonomy (NCBI): domain Eukaryota; kingdom Viridiplantae; phylum Streptophyta; class Magnoliopsida; order Santalales; family Viscaceae; genus Viscum; species Viscum album. The sequence goes on from OY728158.1 coordinate 784,751,140, forward strand.
GAGTTCCAGAATAAGATTTGGAGCATACCTCGCCAGTCGGGTGAAGTTCGCCTCATACATAGCCACTGAATCTTCCTCCTTTTGTTTCTATTCAAGGAATTGTTTCTCCATTCTAAGTCGCACCACCTTAGGAAAATATTTTTCAAGAAAAAGACTTTTAAATTCATCCCACACTAAGGCATCAAAATCCTCTCTACCCCTGATATTCCTTACCATTGACCACCACTGATCACCTTCCCCTTCAAAACGATAAATGGCAAGACTTACCTTTTGATTGTCCGAACATCCCATAACATCAAATATCTTTTCAAGGGCTTTAATCCATCCTTCTGCTGCCACTGGGTAAGAAGATCCATTGAATGTAGGAGGATGTTGTCTCATAAAATGTTCCACCACTGTCATGTTCCGTTGGGGTACCTCTATTTATCCTCTTGTATTGATACCACCACCATTTATTGCATGCGTTAGCTGAGCCATTACTGTCACAAACTGATCGGTTCCAATCCCTACCATTCCGGGATGTTGATCAGGAAGGATGTCATTCTGTCGGTGCCTATCCTCTTCAGCATCCATGTTCCTTCTGCGGACAACCATTCTAAACAAAAATTTCTTAGATGAAGAAACATGGTAATCTTTAAATGCTATAACAAATTAAACATAGATTGAAAATTATTTATGGTATTCTATTAGCATCACCTTAACCCCTAAAGTTATCTAAACCATCCTCTGATACCAACTATAAGGACCCGCACTTATTTCATACATAATCTTGATTTTAATCAAGAAAACACTTCATTTTACATTGAGTATCTTTTCAAGTTTAGAGCTTTAGAGAATTAAGACAAAACATTCATAACATTACACATTGTTACATAGTGGATACCATAAAATTAGTTTCCATTTTCCTCAGAATATAAAACATTAAAACATAAAACAAGACTCCTTGACAATTCTTCAACATTTAACATGTCTTCCTTCCTTGTATTACTCATCATTAACCTGTGAAAAATCATTTAAAAACTTTGGATGAGCACAAAATCTCAGTAAGGTATGAAAAAGAAGGAAAAATCACACTAGTCCATGAATACGCATGACGTATGAAAACATTTTCAAAACACATGCTTTCCACCCATTAAATCTTAATTAGCGTAACATGAGATTTACAAAAGATCCAAACAAACATAATTATAATAATAGAGGTATATTGGGGCATTACTTACATAATATTGTAACCATCTTGGCTACCTTAAAATTTGTAACCCTCACGGCCACCTTACTTTGTTTAACCATCACAGTTACACTTGGAGTAACCATACGGCCGACCTCCAACTTAATCATACCCAATGCATTGGAGGGAAATATAGGTCCCAAACTTCATCATAAACAATTCCCAATAACCAAAACATAATCATACAACATAAACAATAGCATAAAAACATACCTTTTGAATCTTATAAAACAGAATTTTAAAAGAGGATTTTAGAAGAAAAGTCCCTTATAAACATCATATACTTGAAGTGAGACTTAATAGAGTAGATGGAATATGTATATACTCTGTAAATACACATAATGAAACATAATATAAACAGAACCCATCACACAAACAATTTAAATAGCACATAAATTAAAAAGTAGAAGGTTAACCCAAAGAATGGAAATCGGGTTAAGAATTACCTTACCTTGGGCTTGTCTTACTTCAAAATTGTTTAAACCTCCTGTATAATGGTTAAAAAAGTTTTATTAGTATTTTAAAGAAACTTTTTCATGTTTATAACATCTTATATGGTCATTTCATAACCTCATTTCACCCCTTATTTGTTAGTATTTTGTTCCTTGCATTATTTTGGGTGAGTTCTTTTGTGATTTTCACGATCGGTTCATGATGAATCGTTCTTGTTGATTGGAAGTGAAACTCCAGAATTGGAATGGAGTAGTATCTAAATATTTCCAGTACCATAATTTATACCATTTATCACTTTGATGCTTTATATGATGATGATTAATAAGTTAAAACATTAATTATGTTTGTTTAGATCATTTAAGTGGTTCTTTGATAATTACAACTTCATTTAGTCTTATAAATTTGAATCATGAGTACAAAATAATTCCAAAACCTTATATGAGTCATAAAACATATCTTATAACCTGGTTCAACCATATAAATGGTTTCACAACCGTACATGAAAGAATTAATGGAAATTGAAAATACATCATCCACGATATCGGTAATTCGACACAAATGGACAATGTTTTTTGATTATTTAAATAAGTGAGAGAGGAGAGGAATAATGATTTGTAATTTTACAAAAACATGAAAACATCCAGAATATACATGATTCTTGAGATTTCATGCCTCTTGGATAAGATAGGGTGAATAAAGAAGAGGAGGAATCATGAAATAAAGAAAACATGAGAAATTTCTTACGAAAATTCGGCAGCCTAACGACGTCTCTTAAAATTTCATAAAAACAAGATTGATGAGAGGAATGGAATATCTCATCAATCATACAAAATTTGGACAGTAAGGGGAAATATTTAATGAAATATCCCAAAAAAATATAAAGGAAAAGAAAGAGAATAACATAAAATGGAAGAAAAGAATGAAAATGAAAGAGGATGTTTACCTCTTGATCTCTTCTCCTTGAGATCCTTCTTAAGGGCTTTGATTTTGGTCTTTTGGTGAGACCAGAAGATCTAGGACGTGGGGAAGAAGATTGGGGAGGGAATTTGGCAGAAATTAGACAATGCTCAAGGCTTGAGAGGTGTGGGAGGAAGAGGGGAGTGAGGGTGGTATTTATAGTGGAGGAGGGGAGGTATTTTAGATTATTTTAATTATTATTATAACATTTTTTTCAAGACTATGAATAATCTAAAATAAAGTGGCCCTAAATAGTTATAATATCATGTGATTTAGAATCAAGTGGCCTTGCATCACTTATGATGTCATAAATAGTGCATTTTTACTGATAAATTGATTATACGGTATTTTACCGTATTTCACTATTCACCGAAAATTCAAGAGTTTTAGAAAAATACCAAAAATTTACCCCAACCATTTTTGGATAAGTAGAATTAAAAAATGAACTCCATTTTTCAAAAATAATTTTCTAAATATTATTAATTTAATTTTTAAATAAGGTCACAGTTAATTCTAAAAATAACAATATTGAAGTGCAATTAGTTTTATGTGACATTGGAAAATTAATTAAGATCCCATTATCCTATTGCCATGGGAAAATAAAATAATATTATTATTTACTATTCATGAGGACATATTACTATTCATATTACTATTCATAAGGGCATGTTACTGTTCACTAAAAAAACAAGTTTGTTCCATCAGACTCTAAATAACATACTGAACACAATTGTAGATGACAGTTTCTTGAAATTCAAAACATAGAAGAAATAAAATTATGTTTAAAGGATAATTATAAATATATACCTTAAACAAAATTTCAATCATTTTCAATTAATTTTTTGAAAACCTTGGGATGTTACAACACATGTTCCACAGATCTTCAGATACCATAGATGGAATATCCGGGTGCTAACATGAGAGATCCTTACACTTGCATCATCTGTCATTGATCACTATAAGAGTTGATCCAAAAGTGTTTTCCTTGATCTTGTGGAAGGCGATTTCTCTTCATTCTTTAGAGAGATCTTGAAGAGGATAAATCTCAAGGGCTTGAGAGAAATCTTCAATTCCATTATGAACAACCCAAAAAAATGAATTATTCTTATGATAAAATAGCATAACTAGGTGTATGTATCACTAGGTCTAGAATAAAATATTTTCAAAAGTTCCCTTAATTATTTATTTAATACTAGCAAAAAGCCCATTTCATATAATAATAATAATAATATTGTTATTCCTCCACATGCTATTAACATGAGAACTATAATTAAATGTTATTTAATTAAATAATATTCAATATTTATTATTTTATAATTGGACCTAGAATCATAGTTCACCATTCCTCCAAAATATTTGTTGGATCATGAATAATTTATATTTATTTATTAAGTAAATATCATTGTATTATAGACTAATAAATAAATAAATGTTATTGTCACTATATAACAAATAATTTTTCATTAAATATTAATCTCAAATAATATACTCTTGAATAACTAGTGAAAAAATAATTGTGATCATGAAAACATGAATAATTATTAAACCATATTTGGGAATAATATTTATTCAACTTGTCAAATAATAATTAATAATATATTATTTAACTAATATTCTTGATACACTATGTGTGTGACCCTCTAGGACTCTTTCTTAGTGGAATTAGGAGAAGAAACCTAAAGTGCAAGGTTATCATCTAGTAAGATACCATGGAATCCATAGAGAAATAATTTAATTCCATAATTAGATAACAACTCATACGGATGCTTACTGTGTAATTTAATCCCTTTGTCATGATATCTCAAATTGAGATGGTTGCATGCCTGTTCCATCATCCTATTTCCTCGATATCACTTTATGTTTGTAACACCCCAAGCTTCTACGGTACGCTTCTCTTTGAATAATGTGATAGCATATGTTGTACGAAACATCGAGTTTTAACACACCACAACCAATCAAACTAGCCGTTATGAATATTAATACCTAATTTTTGAAATTATATATATTTTATATCTCAAAATGGATTTTATTTTTGGATTCAGAATATCGAAACTATCCTAATTTGAATTTTTGGTATTTTTCTGAGAACATCCAATTTTTATGAATAGTGAAAAATACTTAAAAACAACTTTTTTAATCAAAATAATTTATAGTGATAAATTATATTATTTAGTAGTTTTAAAGTATAATTAAAATATATTTTTACCATTTTATCCAATGGTGTTCATTATAATTAATTTCACTTTGAAATTGGACATAAACAATTGTCAATCTTTTGATATATATTGTTTCTTAAAAACACGCTATTTGTTGTAACAACGGGAATTAATTATAAAATTAATTAATTCAACTTACATGTTAGGAATTTTTTAAAATAGACATAATTTTTGAATTCGGAATATCAATTATAGCTTAGGGTGAAATTTTGTCATTGTTCTGAAAAACTTCAATTTTTGATGAATAGTGAAACCACTAAGTTGTAGTTAAAAAACAGAATTTTTCATAAAACATAATTTTACCACTTCGGTGAATGGAATTTTGAAAATCCGAGAGACACGGTTAATATCAAGTAGTAAAATGTGGTTCAATGAGATGAAAATAATTTTTGGTGAATAGTAACTTTTTACTTTTATTTACCACGGTTAAAAGTAAATAGGGTAATTAAGGGTAAAAATGATATTAATATTATCCTAAAACATCTCCTAATTCAATTGTAAAAGTGTAGCTCGACCAAAAACAACATGAGGAATAAAATATTATCATTTAGGTCCACTTGGATTAGATTAGGACATTTATTATTAATTAATTCGTAGAAGAGTTAAAAGAATTAAAATCAAAGTTTATTTACTAAAACATTTTTAATATAGGGTTATACATAAGATAAATTAGATTTTAAATATTCATTAGAAATATAAAATGATTTCCTACATAATGATATTGTATTTATAATTTTTAGACATTAAGTAATTTAATTTATTTATGACACAATGATGATGCAGTAATTACCATAATAGTGAAAAAGTAAAATAATTGATACTATAAATACCCAAATAAATATAATTTAAGACTTTTAATGAATTAAAGTAATTTTATAGGTTAATATGAAATGTTATGAATTATTTAATTATCTTTTTTCGAAGTAATAATTATGTTATGAGTTTTACAAAAATCAATTATTGAATAGTGTCAAAATTGACAAAAAAGAGGTTTTAAAACAAATATTATATTATTAATTGATATTAAATTCCAAAAAATCTAACGTTCGGCCAAGAGACTTATATCATGGTAGGTGTATCATTAATGCACCAACTGGGGGTCGTTTGGATGTATATGGTAAGTTTATTAACCATATAATATAAAAATACAAAGAGACATTGTAAAAGTGAAACTAATTAACTAAAAGTTAATACTTAATGATAAGGTTAATATAGTAACCCAAACCTGTCTAAATTCTATTGGTTGAGTGGTTTTAGACCCATCCCCACCTTAACCTTTAAATAATGCACTTTGGAGCCATTATAAACCGAATATGAATTTATTAAAAAATAATATTTCCAGGTTTTCCAAAGGTGCCCCTTACCCCTCTTATAAAAGGGCACTCCTCTTTCTCATTAATTCACACCTTCAAAGCCTTTTTGTTCGGCCAAAATCTACCCAAATACTCTCTAAACTTCCCTCACTTCATCCTATAGGCCTTCCTCTAGTCAGAAAGCCAACATAAGGATCCCTTTTGATCAAATCAAAAGGAAGAACCCGAAGAAGAGGTAACGATTTCACCACCCTTTTCCAAGTTCCTTTCTTCTTCCACTTATTCCTTTTTTGTTATTACCATTATAAAATAATAACTCCAGTATCTTATATATACTGTAATGTTATTATAAATATGGTACAACCATATTCAGTATTCTATCCATCCTTTGAATAACATGTCACCATACGTGCGTACGTACAGCTTACCGTCTCCACATAGTGGTGTAATTGTTATTCAATAAATTATTATTTGGATGGGTATAATAATGATGTGTAACTCATGTAAATAATAAATATAACATTATAATTATTCTTTATATATGATATACCATCCGATTATATATTATTTTAATATCAAAATAATGATATTGTCGCTCGTACATACGTACGGACTACCGTCTCCACGAACGCGATGAGATTCATTCTCCATAGTATCCATTCAAGTATAATTATAATTTGATGATTAATAATAGTATCTAATGACTTGATATCATTCTGTATATGATTAAGATACAACATATCCATGACAAACACATCTTACGTAACAAAACATATTAAATAAAACGAGTAAGTTAACACCCGAAACAACGATAATACTAAGATATTATTAACAAATCAATGTTAAAAGATCATATATGATATCATATTAATGTATATGATTCTTGTTTAATTTAATAACAATTATTTCACCATTATACAGGAGTTTAACCTACCCCAACCAAGGAAAATTACAAGGTAAGGGTTTATTTCGCAATCTCTTCATTATCCAAGGTTGTTTATATGTAATAATCTACTAGGACTTCTTTATCATCCACATCCATGTTTCTTAAAAATGTGTTTCAAAACATTTTTACTATTTACTAGAATATGGGTTAAAGTAATTTATACCCTTTTTGTCTTTTATAAGTGGTTTATAAAGGAATCTTTCCATCGTTTTCCAAACAAGGTGCTTCTTAACCTTTTTGACATAATTAAGGTAAGAATGTTTTTTTACTTATACGGTGGGTGCGGCTGTTTTCCGCCGTTATAAAATCTTAGAAGATTCCATTTCAATCTTATAAGAATATTTTCAAAGAAAATGTTTTATTTTATAAATATTTGACTCTTAAATGATTTCAAAATAAAAAGAGATATTTCTCTAAAAAGAGTTTTGATTTCATCTATGTCAACATCCTTTGATGGATTTTACGCTTATTTGAAGTTGATTTATTATGATACAAAACTTCCATATTGTATTGAAGGTTTTATGATTTTTTTGACTGTGGATGTGTTATTTTTATGCCATTCATGGTTTATGGAGAAAGTATTGACATTTCATATGCTAGTTTTAATACGAATGTTTATGTTATGTTTAAACCTGTTCATATGAGGAATGCATTGGATTTAATATGTGACGGGTGGAGCCCGCTATAGCTCCTCGATGCATCGGTAGGTCTCATGAGACAAACTAGTGTCTTGGAATAAGGCCTTGGAAAAATATTATTTGTAGTCTTGGAATGAGGCCTTGGCTATGTGGTTATCATAGTCTGACATTATGCATTCCATCATTATGGAAGTGGTTATTGATATTGCATGTGATTATTCGATTAGTAGAATATCTATGTGAATAAGTAAATGGAATTATTTCATTTTATTTTTGCAATACTATGTTGAAGTTCAAGTTTAAAAGGCTTTTGTTTTAGTTATACATTGCCTTAAATGTTTATTCTTATTTATGAAAGTTTCTGCTATATTGTTATCCTTACTGGGCATTTGAGCTCACCCCTTTTCTATGTTTTATTTTTCCCAGGATGTGAAGAAGTAAAGTATGAATGACCTGCATGGATATTATGAGGGCATAATAGTGTGGACTATGGAGACAATATGTTGTTGTAGTAGTTTTCACTTTATGATGTAATGTAAATCTTTATGAATATATCTAGTGTTTCCAAGGCTACTAAACCAATCGGTCTTTTGAGATTTGATCTTTCTTGTGATCATGCCAATGTTATGTAATAATGCACCGACTCGGTGTAACTGGGGTCGGGGTGTTACAGTTGGTATCAGAGGAAGTTTAGTACATTACTTGGAAGGTAGATTTAGATAAACTCTGATTAGATCAGGTATAACTAAGATGCACTTTGAGGATTAGTATAGAAGAACTTCCTAGAATTATGGTATTATAGAGATTTTGTGAGTTTTCCGAGAAATACATCCCTGTCTGGATACGAGCAGGTAGAGGCGGCTCTGGCACAGATGTACCTAGGGGTAAAACCTGAAAACAACGCTTTGAGCTAGACTCGAACAGGAGCTGGTTCACGACAACGGGCCTTGATACACTCTTGGTTACGACACTCCCTGGGGATATGCTTAGGATAACTCTCATTTTATTTATAAATCATTATGAAGGGTTTATGAGTATATAAATCCTCAAAGAAAACATTTTTATGATTATGAATTATATCCATAAATAGTTCAATTTATGTTAAGTGTTTTATAAGTATGGAATTATGTATTTTGATTCATAAACTGATCTAGTTTATGCCATTGATTAGAAATGGCGCCTAGGGGAAGAAATAGAAACCGTATCAATTCATGCACTCCATGTAGGGATTGCCCTCCTACTCAAGATAATTATAGTGGAGCTGGTGATGCAACTGGTGCCGATCAGCTAATCACCATACTGGGACAACTCACTTAGCTTATGAATAATAACCTTACCCGTATGGAGTACCTTTATCCACAGTGTGGAGGATCAATGTTAGATCACTTCATTAGGAAACAACCACCAACGTTCAATGGGAGTACAAATCCCATAGTAGCTGAGCAATGGATAAATTCTCTAGAGAAAATATTTCAGGATTTGGGGAGTAGTGAAATGGAAAAAGTTATCATGGCAGTTTACCGGCTCCCTGGAGATGCTGATCAATGGTGGTCATTGATTCAAAACACGAAGGAAGATGATGAAGTATCAAATATGGAATGGAGGGAGTTCAAAGATCTGTTTTTAGAAAAATACTTTCCTCGTGACCATCGAGCAGATATGGAAAGGCAATTTCTGAGTCTGAGACAAAAGGAGGATGAGAATGTCGCAAAGTATGAGGCTAAATTTACAAGATTAGTAAGGTATGATGGAGATTATATACGTAACCCAAGAAGTAAGATTGATCGTTTCTTTGATGGGTTAAAACCATTTCTCCATCGAGCATTAGTCTCAAAATCCTTCTCATCGTACGAAGACATTGTCTCATGTGCTATCAAGACAGAAAAGGAATTCTCTACTTATTATGACTTTAAAGCAAAGCAAGAGAAGAAGAGATCTTCTGATCAATCTGGGAATGGAAATAAGGGGAAGAAGGGAAATGTTGAATATCCATCCTATGATAAATGTGGGAAGAAACACCCTGGTACTTGCTTGAAGGGAATGGGTGTCTGTTACATGTGTAGTAAAAAAGGCCACCAAGCTCATGAATGAAAAGGGAAGAGGGAAGCTACCGATGTTCAATGCTAAAATTTCAGGGAGATGGGACATTATGCAAATGAATGTCCTAAGCGTTAGGGGAACTTACCTCAGAAAAGACCAAGTGATCAAGGCCAAGCTTATGATATCACTACTGCTGAGGTAGAAGCTCCGAAAGACGTGGTGGCAGGTAATTTAATGGTTTCCTCAAGTTTACAAGTTTAGAAAATTCATTATTTGATTCTGGATCATCACATTGTTTCATATCTTCCCAGTTTTCTAAGAAAATTAGATATTTCCAATTTGATTTAACAAGGGAGTTGTCATTTAAAACTCCTAAGGGAAGTATCATTGCAACAAAGTTTTGTGAATCAGTCCCCATTAGAGTACATAAATGTTCTTTATCTGCTGATCTCATCGTCATACCTATGATTGAGTTTGATATAATCCTCGGTATGGATTGGATTTCGGACTATGATGCGAAGATTTATTGTAAGAAGAAGGAGGTTATGATTTTTGATGATGATGATAAGGAACACCTTATCTTTAGAGCAGAATCATCACCACCTAATTCTTATCTAGATCCACCCCCAGTAGCTCAACTAAATTCAATTATTGGGGAGGAAGTGAATGAAATTACTATGGGTGAGGAAAGGAATGTTCAATTAGAGTATGTACCTGTTGTGAAAGAATATGTAGATTTATTTCCGTAAGATTTACCTGGACATCCTCCAGAACAAGAAGTTGAGTTTTCCATTGATTTAATTCCTGGATCAATGCCTATATCGAAGACCCCTTATAAAATGTCCACTGTAGAATTAGTTGAACTAAAGAAACAACTAGAGGAATTGAGTAATAAGGTATTTATTCGCCCTAGTGTTTCTCCATGGGGATCCCCTGTTCTTTTTGTTAAAAATAATGATGGATCTATGAGGTTATGTATCGACTATAGGGAGATCAATTCCATAACAATAAAGAACAAGTATCCCCTACCTCGCATTGATGATTTATTTGACCAACTTCATGGATCTCAATGATTTTCAAAGATTGACTTTAGATCTGGATACCATCAGTTGTGTGTGAAGAAGGAAGACATTCCGAAGAGAGCATTTCGAACCAGGTACGGGCATTACGAGTTTACTATAATGCCTTTTAGATTGACTAATGCACCCTCTGTATTCATGGATCTAATGAATAGAGTTTTCAAGGAATATCTTGATGAATTTTTGGTGGTATGTATTGATGATATCTTGGTATAATCCAAAAGCTACAAAGATTATGAAAATTACTTGCGCATTATCCTAAAGACTCTGAGAAGACATGAATTATATGGGAAGTTTAGAAAGTGTGAATTATGGCTTCAGGAGATTTCTTTTCTTGGACATATTGTCTCTAAAGGTGGAATCTATGTTGATCCTTCTAAGACCAAGTCAATCCAAGAATGACCAGCACCTATGAGTATAACTGAGGTACGCAGTTTTATTGGTTTGGGAGGTTATTATCGACGTTTCGTCCAGAATTTTGCCCGATTGGCTAACCCATTAATGAAGCTGACACGTAAAGGGGTTAAATTTGTTTGGACAAAAGAGTGTGAAGAATGTTTAGAAGAACTAAAGATAAGATTAGTCAATTATCCTATATTGACTCTACCATCAGGAAATGATGGGTTCGTTTTTTATAGTGATGCATCGAAGAAAGGACTTGGTTGTGTCCAGAATTATAGGGTTATTGCCTATGCATCACGACAGTTGAAAATTCATGAGAAAAACTATCCTACTCATGATCTCGAGTTAGAAACTGTGATCTTTTCTTTAAAGATATGGAGGCACTACCTCTATGGTGAAAAATGTGAGATTTATACTGATCACAAGAGTTTGAAGTATATTTTCTCACAAAAAGAACTCAACATGAGGCAAAGGAGATTTCTTGAATTACTCAAGGATTATGATTGCACAATACACTACCACCCGGGGAAGGCAAACAAGGTGGCAGATGCTTTGAGCAGAAAAGACCATGGAGTTTTGAACAATATGAGAATTGAATGGGATCCAATTTTCATGGATCTAGTGAAGATGGACATGGGAATAACCAGGGAAGGCGAAACATCAATGCTTTTTTCAAATGGTTGCCAAACCATTTTTACTAGAAAAGATTAAGAGTTCTCAGGCTGATGATGAAGAATTTCAAAAGAAGATTAAAGCTGTGAATGATGGGAGATTGAGAGACTTTGTGTATGAAGAAGGAATTTTGAAATTCAGGAAGAGACTTTGTGTTCCCGATATACCTGAACTAAAAAGGGAATTCCTGGATGATGATCATAGTTCCAATTTCTCTATACACCATGGGAGAACCAAAATGTATAGAGATTTGAAGGAACATTTTTGGTGGGACAACATTAATAGGGAGATTGCTGATTTTGTGTCAAGATGTATGGTTTGTCAACAAGTGAAACCTGGAAGGAAACAACCTGGAGGAGTCATGCAACCTCTTCCCATACCAGAGTGGAAATGGGACAATATTATGATGGAATTTGTCATTGGGCTACCAAATAATCCTTGAAGGAACGATGAAATATGGTTCATTGTTGGTTGTCTTACCAAGTTAGCACATTTTCTTGCTATAAGAGAAGATTTACCACTTGAACGACTAGCAAGACTATGTATTAATGAAGTTTTGAGACTTCATGGAGTACCCCTATCGATTGTTTCTGATCGTAATCCTCATTTTACTTCAAGATTCAGGAAAAGTCTTTAGAAAGCCTTGGATACTGAACTTCATTTGAGCACTGCCTACCACCCTCAAACAGATGGACAATCAGAACAAACTATTCAAACCTTAGAAGACATGTTGAGATCCTGCTCACTTGACTTTCAGGTTATGTGGGATCAATATTTACCTCTGGTAGAATTTTCATATAACAATAGCTTCCATTCAAGTATTCAGATGGCACTATATGAATCGTTATACGGAAATAGATGTCGTACACTAACCTGTTGGGATGATGTTGGTGAAAGAAAACTTGTAAGCCCAGAACTGGTGGAGGAAACTATGGAAAAGGTGAAGGTAATCCAAAATCACATCAAAGAAGCTCAAAGTAGGCAGAAGAGCTATGCCGATAATCGAAGGAAGAATTTGGAATTTCAAGTCAGTGATCATGTTTTCTTGAAGGTATCTCTACGGAAGGGAGTCATACGTTTTGGTAAGAAAGGTAAATTGAGTCCCAGGTACATCGGACCTTTCAAAATTCTAGAATGAATTGGGGCTGTAGCTTACCGATTGGGAATGCCGCCAAGTCTCTCCAAAGTTCACGATGTGTTCCATGTATCTCTATTGAGGAAATACATGCCTGACCCAAAGCATGTACTCACATATGAGGAATTAGAACTAGAACCCGATCTGTCTTATTTATAAGAGCCCGTCAGGATTCTTGATACGAGAGAACAAGTGCTGAGAAATATGACGAAGCATGTGGTAAAAGTTTTGTGGAAAAAACCATAAGATGGAAGAGGCAACGTGGGAACCCGAGGAACTTATGATGAAGAACCACCCGAGTCCTTTCACGTGGTAGTATTCTAGAAATTCCGAGGATGAAATTATTTGAAGGAGGGGAGAATGTAACGCCCCATGATTCTACGGTACGCTTCTCTTTGAATAATGTGATAGCGTGTGTTGTACGCAACATCGAGTTCTAACACACCACAACCTATCAAACTAGCCGTTATGAATAGTAATACCTACTTTTTGAAATTATATATTTTTTATATTTCAAAATGGATTTCATTTTTGGATTCAGAATATCGAAATTATCCTAAGTTGAATTTTTGGTATTTTTCTGAGAACTTCAAATTTTTATGAATAGTGAAAAATACTTAAAAACAACTTTTTTAATCAAAATAATTTATAGTGATAAATTATATTATTTAGTGGTTTTAAAGTATAATTATAATATATTTTTACCATTTTATCTAATGGTGTTCATTAAAATTAATTTCACTTTGAAATTGGACATAAACAATTGTCAATCTTTTGATATATATTGTTTCTTAAAAACACGCTATTTGTTGTAACAGTGGGAATTAATTATAAAATTAATTAATGAAACTTATATGTTTGGAATTTTGTAAAATAGAAATCATTTGTGAATTTGGATTATCAATTATAGATTAGGGTGAAATTTTGACATTGTTCTGAAAAACTTCAATTTTTAATGAATAGTGAAACCACTAAGTCGTAGTTAAAAAACTGAATTTTTCATAAAACTTAATTTTACCGCTTCTATGAATGGAATTTCGAAAATACAAGAGACACGGTTAATATCAAGTAGTAAAATGTGGTTCAATGAGACGAAAATAATATTTGGTGAATAGTAACTTTTTACTTTTATTTACCACGGTTTAAAGTAAATAGGGTAATTAAGGGTAAAAATGATATTAATATTACCCTAACACATGTACTAATTCTATTGGACAAGTGTATCTCGACCAAAAACAACCTTAGGAATAAAATATTATCATTTAGGTCCACTTGGATTAGATTAGGACATTTATTATTATTTAATTCAAAGAAGAGTTAAAAGAGTTAAAATCAAAGTTTATTTACCAAATTTTTTTTAATATAGGGTTATACATAAGATAAATTTTATTGTAAATATTCATTATAAAGATAAAAAGCTTTCATACATAATGATATTTTATTTGTAATTTTTAGATATTATATAATTTAATTTATTTATGACACAATGATGATGCAGTAATTACCATAATAGTGACAAATTAAAATAATTGATACTATAAATACCCAAATAAATATAATTTGAGACTTTTAATGAGTTAAACTAATTTTATTGGTTAATATTACATGTTAGGAATGATTTAATTAACTTTTTTAGTAGTAATCATTCTGTAATGAGTTTTACAAAAATCAATTATTGAATAGTGTCAAAATTGACATAAAAGCGTTTTTAAAACAAATATTATATTATTAATTGATATTAAATTCCAAAAAATATATGGTTCGGCAAAGAGACTTATATCATGATAGGTGTATCATTAATGTACCACTTGGGGGTCTCTTGGAAGTATATTGTAAGTTTATTAACCATATAATATAAAAATACAAAGATATAATTGTAAACGTGAAACTAATTACCTAAAAGTTAATACTTAAAGATAAGTTTAATATAGTAACCAAAACCTGTCTAAATTCTATTGGTTGAGTGGTTTTCGACCCATCCCCACCTTAACCTTTAAATAATACACTTTGGAGCCATTGGAAACCGAATATGAATTTATTATAAAATAATATTTCTAGCTTTTCCAGAGGTGCCCCTTACCCCTCTTATAAAAGGGCACTCCTCCTTATCATTAATTCACACATTCAAAGCCTTTTAGTTCGGAAAAACTCTTCCCAAATACTCTCTCAACTTCCCTCACTTCATTCTAGAGGACTTACTTTAGTCAGAAAGTCAACTTAAGGAGACCTTTTTATCAAATCAAAAGGAAGAACCCGAAGAAGAGGTAATGATTTCACCACCCTTTTCCAAGTTCCTTTCTTCTTCCACTTCTTCCTTCTTTGTTATTACCATTATAAAATAATAACTCCAGTATCTTATATATACTATAGTTTTATTATAAATATGGTACAACCATATTCAGTATTCTATCCATCCTTTGAATAACATGTCACCATATGTGCGTACGTACGGCTTACCGTCTCCACGTCGTGGTGTAATTGTTATTCAATAAATTATTATTTGGATGGGTATAATAATGATGTGTTAATCATTTAAATAATAAATATAACATGATAATGATTCTTTATATATGATATACCATCCAATTATATATTATTTTAATATCAAAATAATGATATTGTCGCTCGTGCGTACGTACGGACTACCGTCTCCACGAACGCGATGAGATTCATTCTGCATCGTATCCATTCAAGTATAATTCTCATTTGATGATTAATAATAGTATCTAAGGACTTGATATAATTCTGGATATGACTAAGATACAACCTATCCATGAAAAACAAATCTTACATAACAAGACATATAAAATAAAATGAGTAAGTTAACACCCGAAACAACGATAATACTAAGATATTATTAACAAATCAATGTTAAAAGAACATATATGATATCATATTAATGTATATGATTACTGGATAATTTAATAAAAATTATTTCACCATTATACAGGAGGTTAACCTACCCCAACCAATTAAAAGTACAAGGTAATGGTTTATTTCGCAATCTCTTCATTATCCGAGGTTGTTTATACGTAATAATCTACCGGGACTTCTTTATCATCCACATCCATGTTTCTTAAAAATGTGTTTCAAAACATTTTTACTATTTACTAGAATATGGGTTAAATTCATTTATACCCTTGTTGACTTTTATAATTTGTTTATAAAGGAATATTTCCATCATTTTCCAAACAAGGTGCTTTTTAACCTTTTTGACAGAATTAAGGTAAGAATGTTTTTTTACTTATACGGCGGGTGTGGCTATTTTCTGCCATTATAAAATCTTCGAAGCTTCCCTTACAAGATTATAAGAATATTTTCAAAGAAAATGTTTTATTTTATAAATATTTTACTCTTAAATGATTTCAAAATAAAAAGAGACATTTCTCTAAAAATATTTTGGATTTTATCTCTATCAACATCCTTTGATGGATTTTACGCTTATTTGAAGTTGATTTATTATGATACAAAACTTCCATATTGTATTGAAGGTTTTATGATTTTTTTGACTATGGATGTGTTATTTTTATACCATTCATGGTTTATGGAGAACGTATTGACATTTTGTATGCTAGTTTAAATACGAATGTTTAGGTTATGTTTAAACCTGTTCATATGTGGAATGCATTGGACATAATATGTGACAGGTGGAGCCCGCTATAGCTCCTCGATGCATCGGTAGGTCTCATGAGACAAACTAGTGTCTTGGCATAAGTCCTTGGAAAAATCTTATTTGTAGTCTTGGCACAAGGCCTTGGCTAAGTGGTTATGGTAGTCTGGCATTATGCATTCCATCATTATGAAAGTGGTTATTGATATTGCATATGATTATTAGACTAGTAGAATATCCATGTGAATAAGTAAATGGAAATATTTCATTTTATTTTTGCCATACTATGTTGAAGTTCAAGTTTAAAAGGCTTTTGTTTTAGTTATACATTGCCTTAAATGTTTATTATTATTTATGAAAGTTTCCGTTATATTGTTATCCTTACTGGGAATTTGAGCTCACCCCTTTTCTATGTTTTATTTTTCCCAGGATGTGAAGAAGTAAATTATGAATGTCCTGCAGGGATATTATGAGGGGATAATAGTGTGGACTATGGAGACAATATGTTGTTGTAGTAGTTTTTCACTTTATGATGTAATGTAAAGATTTATGAATATATCTAGTGTTTCCAAGGCTACTAAACCAATTGGTCTTTCGAGATTTGATCTTTCTTGTGATCATGACAATGTTATGTAATAATGCACCGACTCTGGGTAACTAGGGTCGAGGCGTTACAATGTTACTTTTTGGGAATAGAACATGGCTATTGAACACGATGTCGATGGATTTTTTAGGCTATATCATTTCCATCTATGGTAATGAGATATTAACATACATTAAATAACATAAGGGAAAATTATTTCTCACATTATTCATTAATTTAATATTAATCGCGACACACCCAACCTATACTACCTCGTTGCGAACATGTTCTTTCATAGTTCTCACCAATACATCAAATTAAAAAACACATAAAACTAATTAATAATAATCTTATATCCTAAGGACCAATAAAATAATCACAGATAGTAACATCTATTAAATCATAAAAATTTATACTTTCTACCGCTGGG
This sequence comes from Viscum album, assembly GCA_963277665.1. NCBI lineage: Eukaryota > Viridiplantae > Streptophyta > Magnoliopsida > Santalales > Viscaceae > Viscum > Viscum album. Next base: position 784,768,842 of record OY728158.1, read on the forward strand.
TCTCATTCTAGAAATATCATACTAGATATTACCAAGGCCATACACCATCAGACGATTCCTGAAGGTCCTATGAGAATCCACCAATATTATCATATATCATTTATGTCCCTAAACTTATATCATCTGAAAAAAGGAAATATATTTAATAATTTATTCATAGAACTTTTGTGTTCTCATTAGAGTGGGTAACTGCAATGGCCTTTAAGTATAACAGCTACTTTAGGGACATTATCACACACTGTATCATGCCGAAGATTAATCATGATGTGATAAGTAGTTCATTAATAATAATAAAAATGAATGTGTTTTGTCATAAAGTACATGATATTTGGTTTTAGGGATCCAACTCCAATAGTTATAGCCATTTTTTATATACCTCACCATCAAATGAAAAACTAAAACATTGCTCATGCATATGTGTGGAATACCACAACGTGTGAGGATGAATTTTGTTCTTAATTACTGAATCATATGTTCTTCCATAATGATGTATCAAAACTAAATAATATAATATATAAATAGAGTTTTTTATCTGTAATGATAACTAAATATTCTAATTCTTTTTTTTACCATTCAATGAAAAAACTACATTCCTCTTATGTATGTAGAGACTAATACCTCATGAACTAATGTATTTTATTTCTCATCACCACTTACCATAGATTATATATATAAGGTTTTTTAAAATAATAATATTATATTCATGATATAATTATCATTGTTTAATGATAATTTATTACTTACATTTTTCCCTCATGTTTGATGAAAAATATAAACATTACTCATTCGTATATATGGACTGTAGTCAACATGTTGTAAATTTATGTAATATTCATGAAAATGTTACATAGTTATTTATACAAGTATAATTAATATATAAAAAAGAATACCTAAAAAACAATGAATATTATATAAATAATATAATCATGATATATTTGACCATAGGAAACCTACAAAATATATTTCCGACTTATAAGTTAAATATTCTCAAAATTCACAACATGATTTTAATTAATTAAGTAGTTATATATAACTTGGATATTAGTTAAATAAATTGAATAATAAAATTTAAAAATTTTATTAATCATGTAAATAATTAAAATAACTTTATCATTTAGGAAAATAAATAATGAACGTCACTAGTTCTTCTTGATGTAAGGGATTTTTCTTAAAACCTTATTTATTAAAAGTTAGTATTATATTTTTCCTCAAAATCCATGAAGCTTAAAATGTTTCAAGTATGTTATTAATATTCATAAATTTATTATCAAAGTAATTTTAAACCATATTTTTCTTTCTTAATGATGATTTTTGGGAAATAATTTAAATCATATTCCAAACAACTTATTTTAAATATTTTTACAAAACATTGAAATGAATATTTTGTAATGTATAATGAATGTGATAAATTTCCCTAAATAATGAAAATTGTCTCATTTCCATTTATTATGGTAATTTTTGAAGTGTTTTTTGAAGAATAAGGATATCAACCATATTTTTACATAAATCCTGAAAGTAATTTTGTATATGTGTTAAAAATGATATTTTTTGTAATTTTATGCTACAAAATATTTATTATATGTTTATTATGCATGTTATTGTCCTTTATTTTTTAATTATGATATATGATCCTGATATAGCATTCCAATTAATTGGGTGGTGATCATGTTATTCAATTAATTATGTTGGAATTATACAAGTAGGTTATTCAATTTTTAAGGATTTTTATTAGGGTTCTTGTAAAGGTTATACAAATATGATTCCCTAATAAACGTACATAAATTTTCATAGAAATATTTTGATATCATGTGTCAAAATAATGATATTTTTTTAAATGAATGATTATTCCCTTTAAGATTAAATGGTTTGTTTTTTAGAAAATGTTTTTCATGGGTTCTTGTGTTTTTTCAGAAACCCACACAATTATGATGGTTTCCATTATGATTTATTATAAAATGTTTTTATGGAAGTATTTGGGAATTAAAACTGATTTCATTTTCATGTAAAATATTATTTTGGTTTAATGTTTTTATATTAAAGTTAAACATTCATAAATGATCTAATGGTCATGAAATGGACTAACATGTTTCTTTTATTTTCTTTAATGACCCTTATTGAAGATTTCATGCTCATTACCAACTTTAAAACGTTTTTCATAGGTTTTAAGGATAATTAAGAAAAATATTGTTTTCATGTTGAAAATCATGAATATTTTTAAATAAAATAAAGAATGTTACAATTTAAAAGTTTTCTGTTATAAAACAATTGACATTGAATGGATGTGACCTTGTTATACTACATGAGGTTTTAATGTAATAATTATTACCAAATTCCCTAAAATGATAAACATGAAATGGTCTCTAGTAATATAAGAAAATTAAATAATTTTTAAAACATAATTTTTGGGTTAAATAAGGATCAGGTCCTAATAGCATTACTATTTTGGAATAGTTATACCATGTTAGGATGTTGTACCACTTTGAAATCTCTCTTGATCTATATAATCAAGAAGGTTTGAGGATCAATATTATGGTATACACAGTTGTATTTTTTTTAATTAAATATAATTATTTCCTCTTTTGATTTATCTTTTATTTTAGTTTTTTATCATTATTCCACCACATATAGGCACAAATATGTACTTAAAATATATTTAGTGGTATCAGAGAAAGTTTTGGTGAAAATTCGTTAAATTGAAGATTGAAACATGGAAAAAAATATGATGTTATTCTTGAAAACTAAACATAAATTATATAAATACAGTATGGTTAATCGATTGTTTTAAAAAATGGATTTTTTTGGTTATATGATTTTTATTATTGGAACAAAATCATCATAAAATTATATTTTTCACATAATGGTTTGAAAATAATTACTAAGTAATTATCCAACAAAAATTTTATATTAAAGAAACCATTTTTGGGTTGTTGATAGTGATTTGGATTAATATTAAATAAAACATTCTCTAAAAACTTTTGTTAATCATCCCCAAATGACATATGATGAATTCATATAACAATATAGTTGATCAAATGATGTTTTGATTATAATAATTTTCTAAACTCGTAGTCTATAAAGATGAATATTACATTTTTTTGTTTAGTTAAATTTCATATTTATATATTCATGTAAAATAATTGTTTATATTGAAAATATTTTTATGATTAAATTTAAAGAGTCATGTTAAAATTATAATTCCATGCACATAAGTATTTTATTCTATGTATGATATAAATATTTAATTTTATTCAGACAATAATTTTATTTTTTAGTAATAATTTGAATAATAAAAGAAAATTATGATTTATAAAAATTAGTCATTAGAGTTTTATTTTAATTAATGTCTTTATTGGGTATTTATCTATAGATAATATGAATTTTGGTGGGCCTTTAACTAATGTGGGGCTTATTCTATATCTAGAATAGTTTGGTTTATAAACCCATCAGACTATACTTTATCATTTGAGTACTTTAGTTTCATATGATTCGTGACAATTAAATGGAACCATCTAATATATGTTATGAACAATATGAATTTTTATATCTATTGAATAATTATTATTTATTAATTGTTTGTAATATAAATAATTCAAATTGTGAGGTTTTTTTATATCAATATATTTTTTTCATATATATTTGGCTGAAGGATATTTTTTAAAACTATATCACTATAAGAATGCATGCATATAGATTTTTATTCAAATTTAATAGTTTTTATAACATGCATATGGAAATGGGGATACTATGAAACCTCTTGAAAATACTTATGATTTAAATCCTTATAAAATATTTTTGTGTAAAAACATGAATCATATAAATGGGTGGGTTAAATATAAATTTGTCATCCCATTTATTATGTTGTGTAAGACATGGATGATATGACTAGCCCTAAGATTCTGATTACCATGTGATATTTGAATATTGCGTTATTACCCAGTTGGATAACAGTAAGGTTAAGGTAACGAAAGGAATTTTATTAATCACAATTCATATGATTAATTTTATATTATTTTTTCCAACTAATAATCCAAGGTTCATATATGATGTGATTGACACGACTTTGTACCTAAATTAATAATTGTTTAGAGAAATAGTGATATAGATTCAAAATAACTAAAATATAAATCATAATCCACTAATATATATGATTCTTGGTATCATTTTTTAGATATATGATATTAAATTAAACTCCATATTTATTTGATATTAAACATGATACAAACATAATAAATATGTATTATTATAGATAATGTTAAGTTTCATGAACATCATTATGATATTTTTTGAGGTTAGACCAAATTGATAAAAGATTAAAATCTATGTCTGAGAAGTTTTTCTAGAAGATGTTTTTTGAGAAAATGGATATGAATGTTATCGAAATCCAATTATCAGATTTAAATACATTAGAATTTTTGAATATAATAGTGGATCAAATAATTGTGATTATATTCATAAAGATATAAATAATATAAAATTGATAAAAAATATTAATGGATGTACATGATAGTAATAGTGAATGTATTATTACATTATACGTATTAATTTTTCATATACATCATAATAATCTATTAATTATAGAATTGGAAACCAACATACAACTGTCCATTGAAAAATATATATTTAATTTAAATATCATGATTGAACATCAATGGATTATCATTCATGAATAAGTATAATAGTTTCTATATTTATATATATTTATGAATAAAATGTTTTATGTAACAGGGAAAATAATGAATTGTATATATATTCTTTAACTAGATAATATAGTTTAAATCGTTAATGATAATAGGGACAATGTAGTTTATTCTAACACCATTTACATTTGTAATTATTTATGAGGAATATGAATAAGAAATGAATTAAAATAATCATTAGATATGCATTTTTGAAATCATTCCAGTATGATTTTTTTATAAGTATGATTGAATTTTATTAAGGAAAATGACGAAATGATGTTTTTATAGAAAATATATAATGACCCAACTTTTCTAACATGACTATTATGTCATTTTAAAGATAAAAAATATAATTTGATACTAATTAAGGATTTGAGGGTTTATTGTCCAGGGAAAATTCAAAACATACTTATCTATGACATAATAAAACACAAATACTATTTATTCACTTCTTCTCTTGATTTTTTTTCTTTAAAATTCTCCTTAGTAAATGTAATCACCTGAGGAAATACATCAAAGAATGTGTGGGTTAAAAACCTAGTAATAGGATGGATAATAACGTGAATCAATATAATATGGGTGTGAATAATCATCATCATTATAAATTAATAATGGTTTTATCATTATAAAATCATATCAATGAGTGAAATCATTAAATAAAGGAATGGATTGTGGCAATACATGAAAAGGAGAAATCATGTCCTAGTTGTTTAATATAACACATAGTTGTGAACAATGCTAGCATCATATTCATATATATTTCATATTATCTCATGAGATTAACAAATTACCCAATGCACTGGTCACCATATAATTTTATGAATACCCATCACATTATAACATTTACATGCACTATATAATTTCAGGATCACCTGTCATTCATAAAATTAATATTATCCTATATTCCACATATAATACATATCAATACTAGACTTAAAATTACCCATGGAATATAATGGGTTTTATTTAGAAAATAATAATTGCAAGAATAAGATTTGGGGTTCCAGAAATAAATATGTAATAACAAAATTGGATTTAGAATCATCAATATTTAGTGAGGAAGAAACAATCTCAAGATATGTAAAAAGTTATGTTTTTAGGAAAAATTGTTATTTTGGAAAACAAATTTCATATTTCATAAAATAAAATTGAAATCATATGTATTCCGAAAAATAAAAGGGGAGGATAATGAAATGAAATTTAAGTAACATTAATGGAAAATACATTCTAAAAATGGAGTGAATGAGGGAAAACCCAATGGAAGAGTGTTGGGTTCAGGAATCCCCTTACCTTATGTCTAATTAATTTCATCACATTAATATCCTGGGTAATAAAATTAATTTCATTAATTAACAAATCCATAACATTTTACATTTTAATTTTATTCATTATAGTTTTATTAAGTTCATTTATAATATTTTTGATGAGTTATACTGTTTAATTTCATATGTTGGGAGTTTTTCTTTTCTTGGTTTTAATGATCAGTTAACTTGCACACATGAATGAAAGTTCATATAAAATGGGGATGAATATCGAGTATTTTTATTATATGATAATTATGAACATATATAAGTTTAAATGATCTTATAAATAATTTGGTTATATAGTATTAGGATAAATCATTAGATAATAGTTAATGATAATCATTTTAGGTTAATTTTAGTATGATTCGGTCAGAAAAATCTCAATTTATTTTATCAATTGGTAGAATGTATATATGTTATATCTAGAATATAAAAAAGTTATAACATAAATTTTAAATACATTTAATCCATTATAATATTTTTATGACTAGCCTTAAAAGAAATATTTTAATTTTTAGAGTAAAAATTATGGTAAGTGAATTGGAGATGGATTATTCCATTAATATAATAAAAATTCAATATATAAATGATAATGGATTTATGATTAAAATTTTATAGTTGGAGTTCTTTAGATGATAAAAAATGAATTAAAATTGAAAAGAAATAAAAATAAAAGGTAATAGTATTTTACCTCCGGATTTTATCTTCATTGAGAACCTCCTTAGAGAAACGGGATTGGTATTTTGCTGGGGCCAAGGGTTCTTAGTCATAGTTGTAGGGACTTGTTAAGAGTATTGGGAAGAACTTGGAAACACTACAAGGCTTGGATGGTGTGAGGGGAAGAGGTGTTAAGGGGTGGTATTTAATGGGGCGAGGGGTATTTTCTCATTGTTTCTTTCATTACTTTATTATTTTGGCTCATGACTATGAATAGTTTGAGAATTAACTCTATATATTTTAAGATAATGATGGATATTTTGAGATTATTGTCTCACATCATCCATACATTATCAATGAATTTATAATTCATGTATTTGTTAAATATAGTAAATTTTCATATTTCACTATTCACTAAAAATTCATCTATTTTACAAAAATATAAAAAATTCAACCTAAAAAATTTATAAACATGTAGAATTAAATAATGAAATCCATTTTATGAGAATAATTTTCAAAAATTTATAAATTTAATTTTTAATTAAAATCACCATTTACTGAAAATACATATTATAAAATTATAACTGATTTTATAAGACTTTCAAAAATTAATTAAGGTCTCATGGTATTATATTTTGACTATAAGAAATAAATGTTAATTTATGAATCTATTTTCTAAAAATAAATTTTGTTTTCCTTAAATATATTAATTATAAAAATATTAATTTTTTTTAAAAGACCCAACACATAATTAAAAACATTTAAAATTTTAATTTTCTTATAGTATGATTTAAATAAATCATATTTTAATTAATAATATACCTAAATTTTATTTATAAATTCATAGGTGTGGTTACTAATATATTTTTTTAATTACTATTTAGAGGGCCATTTTATAATTCTAAATATGAAGTTATTATTTTATCAGTATGAGTTCGTTAACTTCTAGAAATATCTCTCATTAAATTAATTATTCATTTATAATGTTGGTATTGTGTCCTATTTGTGATTTTATGTGATTTATACTATATAAAATAATTCTATGAATGGAAATTTCATTGATAATATTATAGGTTGATATATTTTTCCCCCTAATGAAATTTCAGCCCCAAAATTTCATTTTACATACTATGGTGAAAAAAAGTGAGGGTACTTCTCCTTCATCGCTTAATTTTTCCCATGTTTCCTCTTTATTCTTATGGTTCCTCTATAGTACATTAACATGGTGAGTAGTCTTGTTGCATACAAATTTATCTTCAGGATCTTATATATTCACTAGATTCTCTCCATAAAATAGATATTTTTCCAACTGTACCAACTATAGATTCAGTATAAGTGAGGGATCTTGTCTATACTCCCTCAATAGGGATACATGGAAAATATCATGTACTTGAGACATGGATGGTGTTTTATAAGCCTTATATCAAACTCAATCAGGAATCCTGAAGGGGATGATGCACTTGGGACTTAACATTCCCTTCTTCTCAAATCTCATTATCTTCTCTTAGGGAGATATGTGGTGGAATAAAATCTCTCCATCCTTAAACTCTCGGTCTCATTGACGATTTTCTATATTTCTCTTCAGTCAACTTTTGGTTTCCATTAAGTTGTTATGAATGGTTTTCAACATTGTGACAATTTCATTGACAATTTTATGTCCTAAAATCTTATATTCACTAACTTTATCCTAGTATTTCTATGTTTTTCATCTTTTCTCATAAAGGTATTCATATAGAGCCATTTTTACAATTGAGTGAAAATAGCTCTTGTAAGAGAACTCAACTTGAGGCTGATGCGGTTCCCATACCCTTTTGATGTCCATTGAACATGTTGTCAACATATATTCCTACATTTGACTTTTTCATTTAGATTTTCCATCTGGTTCATGATGATGAACCATACTGATGTTCAACTCAATGTTCAGAGCATGTTGGGGACTTTCCCAGAATTAGAGGTGAATCTCAGTTATCAATTAGATATGATCAATGGTGGTTCTCCATTAAGCCACAATACTTATTTGTCTTATATTATTGCTAGATTATCCACTAAGAAGTTATATAGAATTATGATATAGTGAGACACCTTTGTAAGATGATCCACCACAACCCATATAGAATTTTTCTCTTTGGGTGTCTTTAGAAGTCTGGTGACAAAGTCTATGGTATTGTTTTTCCATTTCTATGTTGGTATGGGTAATAGTTGCATCATCCTTTTATAATTTTTTCTTTCATACTTCACTTGCTGACAAACTATGAACTTTTATCTATATAAAATTATCTACTTCTTCATATTATCTCACTAATACATCCCTCATAGATCTCAATAGACCTTTTTTCTCCAGGGGTGAATAGTGAATCTTGAGTTATGTGCATCATTCCGAATCTCCTTCATTATATTTAGATCAGATAGGACACATAATAGTGTCCCAAATCATAAAATTTATTCCTCATAATTTTTAAAATATGAGGATTTAACCTTTATCATAGCTTCCACATTCATCTAAATTTCCACATCATTTATTTGAGCCCCCTACATTCTCTCCATGAGGGATGGTTGAGAATACCTTTGTGAAAAGATTGATTATTTTCCTTCCTAAATAGTTCCCATATGCATATTTGGAAGTTTTAAGATGATTCTATCCTTCTCAAATCTCATAATTGATAATGATGCATGATCATTCTACTTAGAGAATATTCCACTTTATTTGTTGTTGTATATTAATATCATTCTATGTGAATATATATTTTAGGTTGTAATGATTAGTATATCTTTCACAATTATCCCCATAGAGATAATACCGCCAAATTTTAAATGCAATGATCATAGATACCTTCTCTAGATCATGCATGGAATAATATTTCTCATGAATTTTCAACTCCCTTGAGGTGTAAGATATCAATTTATCATTTTTCATCATCACACAACCAACTACCATATTTGAAGCACCATACACCACAAAGTGTTCAACACTTGTCGGTAGTGTGAGTAATGACATGGTGATAAGCCTATTCTTTAACTATTTGAAATAATATTCACATTCACTGGTCCAGAAAAACTTTCCTCCCTTCCATGTCAGCTTGGTTAGCGAGTTTGACCATCATATGAAGTTATTAAAAAATCACTAGTAATACCCAGATAGACCATGGAAACTAAAATATCCATTAAAAATGTTGTCCTGTGGCACTCTTTGATTTCCATTGTCTTATAAGGGTATGTATATATATATATATATATATATATATATATATATATATATATATATATATATATATATATATTATGGGGATAAAACTCCTCACGAACGATACTTCCTCGATCCAAAACTCACATTTACTATTCATTGAATATTGTTTCTCCCACTGCAAGGTCTTCATTATAGTATTCAAATTCTTCTCATGTCCCCCTTTATCTTGGAGTATATTAGAATATCATAAATAAAGACTACCAAAAATTTATCAAGGTAATATCTAAGGACTCTATTAATTATGTCCATGAATGTCACTGGATCAATATTGAGTTCAAATGGAATCACTAAGAACTCATAGTTTTTGTATCTTGTTTGAAAGGTAGTATTTGGAGTAACTTCCTTCCTCACCTTTAATTGGTGATACCCCAATCGTAGCTCCACCTTAGGCAAATGAATGGCCCCAAACATCTGATCCAACATGTCATCTATTCATAAAAGGGGATAATTGTTCTTTGTTGTTATTTTTATCTCATGATAATCTATGAAGAGATGCATTGATCCAACCTTCTTCTTGGTGTAGATGACTATAACACCACATGGTGAAGCACTTGATTGTATAAAACCGTTTTTATGATTCAATTGTTACTACTTCTTCTGTACCTCCAAATTAATGGTGGCCATTCTATATTGTGTCTTTGGTATAGGCATAGATCTATGAATAAGTTTAGTTGAGAACTCAACCTATCAGTCAGGGGGAAGATCCAACAATACATTAGGGGAACACATGAATTTAGTCCCGTATAATGTTAATGTTCGTGAGCTTGATTCTATCCATGGTTCCAACCATTTTAGCTAGATATTCTTTCTCATAAGTTAATAATATCCATACTTGATATGATACTTTTGAATGATACGAATATTATTCTTTACACTTATATGTAATTGTGGGATACCTCTAGATGTGAAGACTGATATACATTTCCCAATAATTGATGTTGGAATTGTATAAATATAGTCAATATCCAAAAATAGCATTAAACTCCACCAAAGGAAGTATAAAAATATTTTTCAGGAGTTTCAATACATAAATGTAAACCAGGTAGCAGTTAAAAACTTCAGATGAAATAAATTTCATATTTTCTCTTTTCAAAGACAACTCAATGTCCATATGTTGTGTTTGTGTTTGAACATTTCTACTAAACATACAAGATATAAAAGAATGTCTAGATTCAGAATAAAATAGAAAGTTTTCTATTCATGAATGAATAATTGTGTACCTATCACCACATTATTTTCATGGTCTACAATAGTAGCATTGAAGCCATAAGATTGACCTTGATCATTTTTATTTGGTGTCTACTGGCATTGATTTCCTTTATTTATTCAAGGTTTAATGCATTAGGTTGCATATTGTTCCTTCTCCATTTCATAGAAACATTGGACCATGGGTGGTTCCCTCTATTCTTACACCACATTTCCCAGCTTCCTCTTTTCACTTTGATTCTCATGTTCATGATGACCTTCTATTTCACACTTATTGTAGTTCCCAATATTTTTTAGGTAGTTACCATGATGGTTCATCCCACATTTTTTGACATATGAGTTGTTGAATTTTCAGTCCACCTTTTTCATTAGATCACCCAGCTTGAAACACCATATTTTGTTTTAAATATCTATATCCATGAGACCATTATCCAAACAATATCTACACATTGAGTTCACATTGAAAAAATTCTTCATAACTCCAAAATTTTTTATTTCTATACCATTAAGAAGGTGTGGTTTTGAAAAACTATATAATATATCAATTTCTATCATCATTTATAAAAAAACCTATTGTACCATGAAATCCCTATGAAATTAACTTTTTAGGATTTGAAAAATTCACCTTCCTTTTTTTAGATCTATGAATTCAATCTCTATATTTTTGTGAATATTTTGAGTGAAATTATTATTAAGAAACATTATTTTATTGTATTCCCATTGTATCTCATCAATTAATTCCTTCAATGTGGAGTTCATAATCAATTACCACTATTAATCAATATCTCTATCAGGATGATAAATAAACAGAGTCACTTTCTCCATCTCAGAACAGTTAGTAACATAGAATATATTCTCTATTGAGTTGACCCACTTTTCCCTAACAAGTGGACTGAATGTTCACTTAAGGGTCGGTGGTTTTTTTAGTATTAAAGACTCGATTTCTAGTTACTCCCTCTTAGATGATGGAATACATTACACAATATTCAGGTTATTGTTCATACACTAAGACATTTGGGTAATAATCTACATGTAATTTTGTACTCCTCATCCTAAGGCATTAAGGATGTCATTCAGACAATCACAACATTATACCTATCATGAGTTTTTATCCTTTTTTCTTCTGGTTGCCACCATTTTCGAAATTAGAAATCATTAGAAAAAAAATATTTCAATAATTCCTGAATAAATAATTTTTTCAATTTTTATAAATAAATCTAAATGAATATCTTGTGGGATCTCTATGTTTTGAATTTTTTCTAATACAAATCTTATTGGGAGGTTACATAAACATAGTTGCATACTATGTGTTTTCACTAAGTTTTTATAATAATAATTCTAAAATTATCTAATCCATACTCTAATACCATCTATGTCCAACCCGATTTTTATCGCATAAATATTACACCGTTTTAATGATATAGAACATTATAGTGCTACAAAACAAGGATACAAATGTTAATGTATTGAGAAAATTGGAACAATACATTAATTTTACAAAATAAAATAAAAACATTACATAATTATTTTTTCTCTTTCTTCATATTGTCATTTATATTGTCCTTAGTACAAGTAATCACATTAGGATATACATCAAAAGAAGGGGTGATATAAAATACAAATAATGGGATAGATATGAACAAAGATCCTTAATATGGGATATCATAATTATAATCAACATTACATAATCATTGGATCAATATCATAACATAAAAATAATAATCACGAGTCAAATAATTAGAAAAAAGCATGGAATGTGGCAATACATAAATATTAAACAACATGTATTAGTGGTCAAATACGAAAAAAATATTTGAACGATGTTAGCATCATGTTCACACATATTTTAAATTAATAAATGAGATTAATCACATTAACCAATGAATTGGAGCATTGCATAATTATGGGTTCACCCATCACATCAGAACATTTACATACACTATATAATCCCAGGGAAACCTGTCACATCATAACATTTACATTATTATGCATGCCATATAAAAAATATATTATTCTTGGACATAAAATGGGCCATGGAAAGAAATGGTTATCTTTTCATAAAGAATAAATTAATGAATAAATTTTTTTGTTCCTAAAATAAATATGAAATTAAATATTTTGTATAAGAATTATCAATCTCGACTGAGGAAGAAACAATATCGATAGAAGTAAAAAAGCTGTGTTTTTAGGAAGAAGAGTTCTTTTGGAAAAGTAATTGAATTTGTCATAAAACATTGTTAAAAAAAATTTATCTAGAAAATAGAAGGAGAGGATAAATAAATTATGTATAAAGAACATTAATAAAACATCCATGCTGAAAGTGGAGTGAAATAGGGAAAACCCAATCGAAGAGAGTTGGATTAGAGAATCCCCTTTGCTTAAGTTTGAATGATTTATTCACTTTACTATCATGAATAATAAAATTAAATTAAATAATTAACAAATAAATAACCTTTTATACCTAAATTTTATTGATTATTTTTTATTATGTTCATTTATGGGCATTTAGATGAGTTATGAAGTTTGATTTCATCATTCAAGAGTGTTCGTTTTCTTTATTTTAATGATCAGTTCAGTTCTATAAATGAATGGTTGTTCATGTAAAATGGGATGAAATATATCTAATTGTAATCATATGTTATTAATTAACATAAATAAGTTTAAATTTTCATTTAATTAATTTTTATATGGTTTGTGTATGAATCATTATATTAATTTTAACGATTATCCTTTTAGGTTAATTTTGATAGTTTTCGATCACAACAAACTTGTTTTGTTGTAAAATTTATTATTATTTATATATGTTAACTCCAGAATAAAAAAAAACGTTATAAAATTCATTTTAAGTTTTCTCAACCAATATAACTTGTTTAGTACCATCCTTGAAGGCGTTGGATTAAAATAAAAATCCATTATCCATGGGGGTGGTAAACAAAGACACCACAAATGATATGTTCATATTTAGAGTAAAATGAAAATGGAAGTGACATGAAGATGGATTATTCTATTAACATTAAAAAATTATTTTATAAAATGAGAATGGAGTTATCATACCTCTTTTTTAATTTTAGGTGAGTAAATGATAAGAAAATAATGATAACTGAAAATAAATAAAAATAAAAAAGAGGATTTTACCTCTTGATTTTTTTCTCATTGAGAACCTCCACAGAGAAAATAGTTTGGTGTTTTGATTAGCGAAAAGGTACCTTGGACATGGTTAATGCGATTGGTAAGAGTATTGGGTAGAACATGTATGAGATTCAAGTGCCATATGGTCTGAGGAGAGGAGGTACTGAGGGGTGATATTTTTAGGGGAGGAGAGGGGTCTGTTCTCAAAAGTTTATTAATTATTTTATTATTTTTGCTAAATAATATGAATATTTTTATAATTAACAATAAATATATTAAAATAATTAATTATAGTTCAATATTTTTGTATAAAATTTCCCACAAATCATCTTTGACTCAATAATTCATGTATTTGTTAAATATAGTAAATTTCTGTATTTCACAATTCCCAAAAAATTAAACTATTTTTGAAAAATCCCAAAAATTGTCCCTACACATTTATTGATGTTTATAATTAAAAAATAAACTCTATTTTATGAAAATAACATCACAAATATGATAAATATATTTTTTAATTAAAATTATCATTTATTCAAAAAATATAGATTTTAAAATTATAGCTGATTTTATAACAGTTTAAAATATTAATTAAAGACTCATAAAATTATCTTATAATCATAAAGAAAAAAAATTAATTTATTAATTTCTTTTATAAATATAAATTTTATTTTAAATTATTAAATTAATTATAAAATTATAAATAAACATTTATGTTTTACAAAAAATACAAACACTTACTCATACTATGATATAGATACATCGGATTTTTTTCCAAAGATATCTAAATTTTATTTATTCTTTAATATGATAAGTTAATGTTATAATCTTCAAATTACTATTCCCGTGGGTCATATTACAGTTCAAAAGCTTATTTTACTTTTCATTGGTATTGGTTACTTATCTTTTGGAAATACCTCTCATTTCATACATTCTTCATTTATAATTTTTTATTGTATTTTCTATTTGATTTTATGTGAAATATACTATATAGTATAATAATTAGAACGGAAAATTTATTGATAATATTCTAGGTTGTTAAAAAGTAAAATTGGTCTAGTTGGGTATTGGACCAAATACATTGTAATGTATGTGGAATAATGATTATACAAGAAAGTGGTGGGTGCAGATAACTCGGAGCCTCTACTAATGACTTTAGTTTATATCGTTACGTGTTTATTAGGATTTAAATATTTTAACCCTTTGAAAATTTCATATAAATAAAAAATAATGGTCAAAATAAACTAATAAAAAGTATAAGGACTATTCAATAAAATCATGGTGGTGAATACTTGAACCATAAATTTACAAATCATTAGAGTGATTGTATAATTGTTTCATAAATCATTCATACTAGAAAAAAATGGTTTTTCTAGGATGAAAACACACACATTTTTATAGGGTAAAATAAATTTGGAATAAATGTGAAATTTATATATCATTTTGGGGATAATTTTTGGATTTGAAATCTTTTATACTAAACTGTTTTCCATTTAATATAACTATTATGAAAACGTATGAGTTTTGAACTAAGAGGCCTACCAGTTTTTTTATTTCATGAGGATTTATGGTTGTTTAGTATATTTGATATATATGGATTCCTAAAAACGTATCCATTAATCACATGGATACCTTTTTCGAGTTATTCCAATGAAAAAATGGGTTATTAATTTCAAAATCCATAAAAACACAAAGTGTTTGTGTCTTGATATGACATTTATCTTCAGTGGGATCACATTAACTAATGATTTAATGGGAGGATAATTTAACCTAAATTATTACAATACTAAAATTGAGGAATTTTTTTAGGAATAGAATGTGATTTAGTCATATAAGGGGTTATGAAAACAATTTCTTATCAGCTTACACAAGAACCATGAAGGCCATGTAGGATTTTTCATAATGCTAAGATAAATGAATTTAATATTGAAAATGATAATGAAATAAAATTTTCAAGTGATGAACATAAAATATATTGAATGTAAATTGAGAGATATGATTCTGATAAATGGATAGGGTCCCTGAAATATGATATAGTGTCACATACACATTATATTAGGAACATAGTTGGTACAACTAAATTGGTAATACCAACAGGTCGCATGTTTGTTTTTACATGAATGTTGAAAAGAATTTAATAGTGTCTAAAAATAATTTTTTATGAATACAAACATCTATGAAAAATTATATTATTTACTATGAAGATTCATTTTTTAGTAGTGGTGATAATGTCTATTAAAGTTTTACATGATATAAAAATTAATTATAATTATGAGATATATCAAATCGATATCACAAATAATTTTCCTAATAAAAAATTATTCTTGGATGTATATATGATACAACATGAAGGTCTTAATAATGATAATTAGTCTACTAAGATATATATGTAATAAATTCATTTATAGAAGGATGAATGATTATCATAAATTGAACATCATATTTTTAGATATAATAAAAGTGTTTCTTTACATAGAGAACACAGAAAATTATTGTGAATATAATAATATTATCGGGAGTCTAATTGAATATATTGTTTTTTTGATATTAACATAAAATTTTTTATAAATTGTATCAAAAAGTAAAATTAAATAAATGTATGGATGAAAAACCATTTGTAATAAAAAAATGGTTAAAATTTTTTATATAATGGGTATAGTGATATATAGAGATACATATATATGGCTTCTTAGTCTATGATAAAACATGTGAATTAGTAATGTAAAAAAAGATCCAGTATGGAGAAATCCAGGAATAGGAATTTATCTATATTATATGGTGTACAAATTACAAATTACCAATGTCCTTAAAAAAGGATACAATAGAAATTCATAGATGTGAGTACTTGTGATTAGGTAATTTGATCCCAAATATGTTTTACATTGTATACTTGACTCAATGTACCATATGACACAATAATTTATTTTAGATACCAATCAAACTCGGTATGGGACATTATATTGAAATATTTATTTAAATAAAATTTAATTAACTATTATTCTGGGTTATTATGTGCGAGGATAAGAGAAAAACCAAATCACACACAATTTTTATCATTTTTATTATAGTGCTATATCAAATAGTGAGTTTTGTATATATTTTTCTATATTGAATTAAAATTGGAAATCAATCATGTATCAATTCATTGTATTTTTTCTAAAAATAGTTATACAGATATGAAGTATATCTTCTACACATGTGTATTCATGGTTTTAATGTCACTATGATGATCAATTAGTATGTCAATTTTCTCCCTATCAAGATTAAGTTGGGAATTTATTTATAAATTTAACACCCCATGCTTCCACGGTACGCGTCTCTTTGAATAATACAGTTGCGTGTGTTGTACGCAACTTCGAGTTCAAACCCACCACAACTAATCAAACCAGATGTTATGAATAGTAATACCCAATTTTTGAAATTTTATAAATTTTAGGTTTCAAAATGGACTTTATTATTGGATTTGGAATATAGAAATTTTCTTAGGGTGAATTTTTTGTAATTTTTTGAAAACTTTCAATTTTTGATGAATAGTGAAAAACACTGAGTCATCGTTTAAAACCGACTTTTTATTTAAATAATTACTTAGTTTATTTAAATTTATTTTAGGTCAAAATAGATACATAATACCTATATATGTTCGATGTAATTCATTAGAGTCAGTTTATAATAATTTTCGATATATAAAAATTTTATTGAACTCTTTACTGTCTTTTACCTACCTCATAGGAGAATTTGAAAATTTATCTAAAACATAATTTTACTACTTCTGTGAGTTGAATTTCAAAAATCTAAGTAAAATGGTTGATATCAGTATGTAAAATGTGGTTCAATAAGATAAAAATAATTTTTGGTGAATAATAACTTTTTACTTTTATTTACCACGGTTAAAAGTAAATAGGGTAATTAAGGGTAAAAATGATATTATTATTACCCTAACACATGTCATAATTATATTGGATAGGTATAATTCGACCAAAAATAACCTTAAGAATAAAATATGATCTTTTAGGTCCACTTGTATTAGATTAGGACATTTATTATCATTTAAGTCAATGAAGAGTTAAATGTGTTAAATTAAATGTTTAATAACTAAACCATTTTTAATATAGGGTTAAACATACGATAAATTAAATTATAAATATTTATTAGAAATATAAAAAGATTTTATACATAATGGTATTTTATTTATATTTTTTAGACATTAAATAATTCAATTTATTTATGAAATAATGATGATGCAGTAATTACCTAATTAATGAAATAGTAAAATAATTGATATTATAAATATCCAAATAAATTTAATTTGAGAGTTTTTATGAATTAAACTAATTTTATAGGTTAATATGACATGTCAGGGTTTGTTTGATGAATTTTCTTCGAAGTGATAATGATGTTATGAATTTAGAAGAAACAAAATACCAAATAGTATCAAAAATGACATAAAAGAATTTTTAAAAGAAATATTATATTATTAATTGATATTCTCTTAATAAACTTATAATGATCAGAAAAAAGACTTATATAATGATATTTGTATCATTAATGAACCACTTGGGGTTCTATTAGAAGTATATGGTATGTTTATTAACAATATAATATAAAAATACAAAGAGACATGGTAAATATCAAAATATTTAACTAAGAGTTAAATATAAAAGATAAGGTTACTATTTTGACACAAATCTTTCTAAAACATGTTTCATGAGTGGTTTTCAACCCATACCCACCTTAGAATTTAAATAATCTACTTTTGAGCCATTATAAACTGATAATGATTTTATTATAAAATAATATTTCTAGATTTTCTTATGGTGCCCCTCACTCCTCTTATAAAAGGGCACTCCCCCTTCTCTCTAATTCACACCTTCAAAGCCATTTGGATCAGCAAAAACCTATCCAAATACCCTCTAAACTGTCCTAACTTCATCGTAGAGGCCTTAATTTAGTCATAAATCCAACCTAAGGATCCATTTTGATCAAATAAAAATGAAGAACTTGAAGAAGAGGTAAATATTTCATCACCTCTTTCAAGTTCTTTTCTTCTTCCACTTCCTCTTTCTTTGTGGTTTCCATTATAAAATAATTAATCCAGTATCTTATATATAATGTGATGTTATTATAAATATGGTACAACCATATTCATTATTCTATCCATCCTTTGAATGACATGTCACCATACTTGTGTACGTACAACTTACCGTCTCCACGTCGTGGTGTAACTGTTATTCAATAAATTATTATTTGGATGGGTATAATAATAATTTTTAATTTATGTAAATAATAAATACGACATGATAATGATTCTGTATATATGATATACCATCCAATTATATGTTATTTTAATATCAAAATAATGATATTGTCGCTCGTACGTACGTACTGATTACCGTCTCCACAAATGCGATGAGATTCATTCCCCATCGCGTCACATCATGACTAATATTCAATAGATGATTAAAAATAAGGTTTAAAGACTTAATATCATTAGGAATATAAATAAGATACATTATATACATAACAAACAGTACTTACGTAATGAATCGTATAAAGGAAAACGAATCAGTTAACACCCGAAACGACGATAATACTAAGATATTATTAACAAATCAATATTAAAAGATCATATATGATATCATATTAATATATATTATTCTTTTATATTTTAATAACAATTATTTCCCAATTATACATGATTTTAACCTACCCTCGACCATGGAAAAGTACAAGGTAAGGGTTAATTTCACAATCTCTTTATTATCCGAGGTTGTTTATACATAATTATCTACTGGGACCTCTTTATCATCCACATCCACGTTTCTTAAAAATGTATTTCAGAACATTTTTAATTTTTACTAGACAATGGGGTAAAGTCATTTAGACTCTCATTTGACCTTATATGTTTTTAAAGGAATCTTTTTTTCATTTTTCAAACAAGGTACTTTATGAACTTTTTGAAAAAATTAATGTAAGAATGTTTTTTAACTTATAGGATGGGTGATGCTATATTCCTCTGTTATAACATCATCTAAGCTTCCCTTAAAAGATTATAAGAATATTTCAAAAATAAATGATTCCTTAAATTATTTCCAAATATAAAGAGATATTTCACTAAAAAAGGTTATGATTTCATCTATGTCAACATATTTTGATGGATTTTAAGCTTATTTGAAGTTGATTTATTATGATACAAAACATACATATTGTATTGAAGGTTTTGTGATATGTTTGACTATGGATGTGTTATTTTTACACCATTCATGGTTTATGGATAAAGTAATGACATTTTTAAGCTAGTTTTAATACGAATGCTTATGTTATGTTTAAACATTTTTATATGAGGGATGAATTGGACTTAGTATGTGATGGGGGGATCCCGCTATAGCTCCTCGATGCATCGGTAGGTCTCATGAGACAAATTAGTGTCTTGGCACAAGGCCTTGAAAAAATATTATTTGTAGTCTTGGCACAAGGCCTTGACTACGTTGTTATGAAAGTTTGGCACTATGCATTCAATTATTATGAAAGTGGCTATTGATATTGCATGTGATTATTCGACTAGTAGAATATATATGTGAGTACGAAAATTGAATTATTTTTAATTATATTTTCCATATTATGATGATGTTTATGCTGAAAAGGGTTTTGTTTTAGTTCTATAAATTTCTTTTAATGTTTATGTTTAGTTATAAAAGTTTCTACTATATTTTTATCCTTACTGAGCATCTGAGATCACCCCTTTATATATTTTATTTTTCCCATTATGAGAAGAAGTTTATTATGACTAACCTGCAGGGATAGTCTATGGGATATAAGTGTTGTCTATGGAAGCAATGTTATTGTAGTTTTCCATTTTATGATGTAATGTAAACCTTATGAATGTATCTAGTACTTCCAATGCAACTAAACTAATTGGTCTTTCAAGACATGATCATTTGTGATCCTTAAAATGATACGTAATAATGCATAGACTCTGGGCTTCTAGGGTCAGGGCGTTACAATAAATGTTTATAATTAATAAATAGAGGCTCTTGGTTTAAGAATAGAGCTTATGATCTTGGAGGGTTGATGTGTGCTCGAAGCATTATTGGATAATAATATTGAAAGGAAAATTAAATTCTATAACATAATTTAGGTGGTTCATTTAATAAAAAATAATATATTTTGTATGCTTGTGAATGTGTTCGCATACAAGAAGTTATTGTTCAACTATTTGTATATGGGAAAAATGAGTTCTATTTTTTTTGGAATATTGGGTAGATCCTTCTTGAAGTGGAGTTAGTATTCTATCGGGTTGAGCCTTGGTTTCTAGGATAAGTGATCCCCAAAAAATAAATTAATTTGGTAGTAGTTTTGGATATTGTATAATTTGGTATATATTACTAGAAATGGATATATGTACGGATATTGAATTTTTGGAACTCCCAATAATGGGATGCATTGATAGAGATTGTAGTAGGGGCCCCTGGTTCAACTAATTGTGTTAGAGGGTTTTAATAATTAAGTTTTTTAGAGTTGTTTAAGGATATAACCACTCATCGGGGGAGTTCCTAAGGGCCTTGACAGGGGAATGTGGGAATTTACATTTCCAAGGGTATAATGCTCTTATTGAGAGAGGAATTCTGATATATTGGTATTATGTCTCTATTGGTAATCTTTATATAGCTTTTCAAAAATGGGTGAGAATGATACCTCAAATTAGTTTATATAATTCATTATGGATGGATTAGACACATGTGTGGGGGAATATATGGTGGGAAATGAGCTGGTTAAGTGTCATAATCACCAAGGGATGGTGGAATTTTTATTAGAAACATTATTGACAAAAACCAGACATTTTCCATATCACTAAGGTGAAGTTTTCATGGTAGAAGATTAGTATAGAAACTTGATTTAGCAAAATGAAATTAGTGAATTCAGGTTTTTAGAACTATCATGGACCAAGAGATTTAGAATCATCAGGGCTAATTGTCATTGTTATACTCATTGGATAGATGTTGGATTTAATGAGAAGAGTTAAGAATGATGTATTTCCTGTTATCCAATTCTATAGTGATGAGTTGGGTGATTGCTGGCTGAGATCTAGGATATGAGGCTATATTTTCTACCCATTATTACTTTCATTTTTACTATATTGATTCAACTTACCACACAAAAACAATATATATCATTCAATATCCTGGAGACTTGGGAGTCTGGTTGTTATATTACAATTTCTAGGATTTCATTTTCTTTATAAACTGAGGAGGATCACGGTAGAGTATGTTGTTCCCTATTTTTTTGTCATGTGGGTTTAACATTGTTATTACATTACTTTAAGTCTTACTAATATGTGATTATATGTATATTACACCTTTTAACCATTTATTAAATGACAAGGAGTTCTTTTATGATCATTGGATTGTGATTTGATTCTCATTTACTCATATTCAAATGTCTGAATATGTTTAACATTTACAAGATGTATTTCTATATGTAATGGTAAAAATGAAATTACCATTTGGATGTCAATTGTAATCTTTTGAGTGTCACATATGGTCAAACTAGTAATATAATTTATTTCCATATGGATTATGTTTCACACTTACGATTTTCGTTTGACAAGACCACTAACAATGACCAAAAGAGCTGAGGTTGGATGTTGTGGTGTTCTCATTAGAAACTAATGACCAAAAATGATTTATTAGATGTTTATATTACTTATTTTATTTTATTATATATTTATAAATATTAGATATTATATAATATATAGAGAACACCATTGGCAGTTCCCCATATAATTTCATACTGAATCATTTATCTTTCATCCTAGTGGATGTGAAACTATTATATATAAATTTTATGAGGTACCAATTTGTGGATGGAATTTCTTAAGGGTATTGGATGTAGTATAAAGTTAAGAAACGAGATTGGGAAGATGTATCCTTCTATTCATTCATTTCGTAGATTACATATATGATTTTCTTAATGTATGATCTTTTTAAAGTGTGTTTGTATGTAAAAAATTGATCCATTTATATAAAACATTATTTATGTTTGATATTTACCTCTAATAAATAAATAATTTAATATTAGTTTATGTTATCAATGTTTTTTTATTTCATTTTCATTTTATACTATGATATTGAGAGTATAATCTTCCAAATGTTGGTTATAGACTCTCATTACTAGTTAAAGGTCTCTAGCGTATGAAGAGTCATTTTGTGGGTGGTTTACTTACTATTTATCCACCAAACATTTGGATAAATAAGTTGTGGTGTTCAAAAAATTACATTCGATCAATTTTTGGTGAGCTAAATATTTGGGTATGTGGTTGATAGTGACCCGACTAGTCAAAAAATCAGACAGAATCACTCGATGATAAGGTTGTATCATTGTGTCTTCCAAGGTATGATAGTACCACACTGGTAAATGGATGTTAAATGAAGAGAAATTAAGAGGTAATAATGTCCCAATTGAGTATTGGGAACGATTGGTCTATAAATTCTCATGGTGAATCCCTCCTTTATATCCCCTAGTGACACGCCTTAGTATTCAAGTACTAACTCATATGCTACATAATGTATATTTTAATTATTTAAACATATATTAATTTAGTATTTTATTGTACTCTATAAAATAAAATTCATTTCAACTTATTAAATTATTCATTTGGTGATAGACCAGACAAAAAATTTCTTAATGATAACAGTTATCATTCTACAACCTAATATATCATATGTTATTTTAGATAATTTTACCATATGATTGAAGCTATAATTCAGATATAAAATTCTTCCCAGTCGTATTGTATTATTTTAATGAAAGTGGAATGAAATATATATTTCATTCCATATAATATGCGTATGTCATATTATATTATATATTAAAATCTAGTTAAATGTGATTAAGGATATTGGGTGTATCTCCTTCATTCTTACACATGAACTAAATTCTAATAAACTTTGTGATATTTCACCCTTTATTGTATCATACAAAATAACATTTGAAATCAAATACAAAATCCTTATTTATATCATAAAATTAACTTTTGGAATGCTATCATTAAAATCACTTTCTATGACATCATTTGTTACACCATCTAAATAACATTGTAAGATTACAATGGTGTAAACTCTATCCTACTTTTATAGAAACTCTATATGGTATATATAATCCTCATTCATTCGACCAAGATGTTTAACCCCATATCACTTCATGTAATCTAAAAAAATTATTCATTCCAAAATTTATAAATATAATAAATGAATTAAATGTAGAAAAGAATTTGTGGAACTCATGTTATAAATGGATATTGTGTGATCTTCATAATAATAATATACCTCTATAACTATATAAAAATAATACATCAAATGAAAGAATGTATTTTAAAATGGTCCGTTTTTTCAAGATATCATGTAACTATAAGACATGAATTATGTCCATCCTTTAAAACCACTCTTATGTTCTCAGTAGTATGTGTATAGGATAACTAGGTTAACGAGTAAATATATTTCCATTCACCATTGTGGATGAGACCCTCAAATTAACCTCAACCTATAGACAGAAGCATGATATTTCCTATCTAGGGATAATCATGCACTTCTTTAACCAATCTCAATTGAGTTATCATGTTTCTTACTCATTTTATGTGATGAAAAATCCTATCCTGATTTTACTCCAATCCGTGATATGATCATCAACATACCCAACTATTTCCAAATTATCCAAGCCCCAAATATTCCATAATAAAGGTATCAAACTATGATTTTTTTACATTCTATGTTAGTTTTCAACCTCATGTATAAGAAACATCCAAATATTAACCATGCACTCGCATTATACTAAATACATAGGGTATGATATTCCATGTGGTTTATATGGGGGTTCATCCTTCACAAAAAAACTAATTTTATACCTCAAGATCATATTGTTTATCACTATATGAAATCCTACTCATGAAAACCATAAACATTCATCACATCCTATCACAATCCCTAATTAAAATTAGTTATGGATGAATCATAGTCATACATTGAGAAATTGTTTCACATTATATATTCAACTAATTTGAGAATTTGAAAAACAAATTTAAGTTAACAAACTCATTTATGAACATTACTAAAATAGTAAAAACTATTTTATCCATATCTTATATGAAATAAAACATATTAAATAATAATGGTAATATTTAATAGAAAAAATATCTTATCATATTGTATATGGAGTTCTATGTTTTTAGTTTAATATTCTAAAAATAATAATTTATTATTTAAAATATTTTAATTTTTATGGCATGAAACCCCTCATATTTTATCAAACATTCTTATATAAAGTCTCTTATCCTAGATAAACCTCATTTTATACTATTTTTATCTTAAAAAATGTTATAAAATAGGACGAATGATATAATATGTCTATTAAATTCGTCATCTCATATTGTTTATAATAACTTATTGTTAAAAAACATCTCACATTATCATATAAGAAAGTGATATGAAAATTTAAATATTTTACTAATAATCATTTATGATAAATTATTTCTTTTCATTCAAACCATAATCCAATTACCTTTTTTAAGATAATTTTAATGAAAAATAATGTTTTTCAACTTTTTATTATATTTTAAATTTATATATATTTGCAACACTTGTTTGGTATACCATAAATTTCATATACAATTTCAAAATTGTAGAGTTGAATTCTATTACCCCTTTATTATACATATTCATTCCAGGAATTTTCCAGCACCCCATTTAGGTATCCTAAAAAATTCCATCATATAGAATTATAACTATTGCTTCCCCAAACATTATTTGGGTTTCCATTAACTTTTCTAGATACTTGAAGAAACTCTGTTAGGATTTCCAAAAAAAAATTTCTTCTTCCAATTTTAATAGTTACCCACATGTACAATCAATTTAATATCAAAACCATGACATCAAATGTACTATTTCATGTTTCTTAAACATATTAAGAGGAATAGGGTAAATATTTCATGAACTCAATCACATTTTCACAAAATTTCCATAATTTAAAGTAAAATTAACCTTTACAAGATTTTAAGGATATCTTATGTCTTACTAAATCATTAACATCCAATCATATTGAGTATATAAGAAAAGACTAATGTTAGTAAATTTCTCATATATTGATTTTCAGTCCTTGTATGATTCGTTCTACGATTCTCATAAAAATATATATTCCATTATTGAGTGAATTTAACATTTTTTTTACTCATGAGGGTATGTTTTTTATATATTGAATTGTCTTATATAAGTTCAGCTAATATTTTTATTCCCTAATATTTTGTAATTGATTCATATAATTCTTATTTTATCTTTTATAGGATTTATCTAAAAGTCTAGTCAGATAATGTTGACATTTTTATACATTAAATGATTTCATTAGATGATTATCATGTTTTGAATTCACTTATTAATGTTTTTTATTAAATATACTTCCATTAAAATTATGAACTCTTTCCAATACATCATATCTATTAGTTAACCGAGATCTAAATGTGACTAAGAAATGAGTTTTCTAGAGAGTTTCATTCACCACATAGTTATTTTTATAGTGAATCATCCCCATCATATCATATATGACTTTGGGATAGTTGATCAGATAACTATTTAACAAATCTACTATTTATATAAACATAAATCTATGCCTTTGGTAACCAAATCCTATCAAGAACTCTATAATAAGTGTAAATAAAATAAAATTATAATAATATTAATCCAATATTATAGGGTTCAACCATTAATTACTTACCTTACCCAAGATAATATAATGTGATTTAGTTATGGTGTAACATTACCATTTGGATGATCATGTTATTTAAAAGTGTTCTCCTTGGAGTGAATATAAAAATTAGTTTATTTTTAAAGGGTATTTAACCTATATATATTATCTATTAGTATTACTTTAACATGTATTCATACTTTTAATAAATTTTCTATAATATTTTCCCTTCCAAAAAATGTGTTGTTGAAACCATATTGAGATATAACTACTTAGAGAACTCATACATTGTGTGAAAAACACAAATTACTATCAAACTGTATACATACATATCCAAATTAATTGAATACATAATTTACCTGAAACTGATTGATGTAAAGTATTATAATCATTTGAAATTGATAGTCCCCAAAAGTTAAATCTTTGAATGAATCATAGTCAGCCCTCACATTTCATGGAAATGTATAAGCCTCCTGGACAATGAGTAGTTTGATCTAAATGACCTCTATCAATGGATTCATCACTTAATAGAGACCTCAATTCTAACATCATTATAACAACTAATAAATTAACTTTATTATTTGATCTTTCAACGTAGTAAAAACAATTTTCTAGGTAGAATAAAAATAAATAAATTTTTATATCTTTTATATAACTATTTATATGAAAATATGCTCATTTTTGGAAGAAATTTAAAATAGTAAACTAATTTATAGAAATATTCAAAATAAAAAAAAATTATAACCGTGGATAAAAACAATGGAATAAACTACATTAATTATAATTTCATATTTTTAAGAATTTTATTAAACTATTTATGAAAAATTTATAAATATAATAAATTATAATCAATTTATAGTTTATCCATGTATTATCGATATTACAGAATCTTATAAATATGAAAAATTATAGAATAGTCATTAATATGAACTCTTTCATATTCTCCTATTATATGAAATTTTATACAATTATATGTTATTAAATGTGATATATTTATTTTAAATTATAATTAGAATATGTAAACAATTTTCATAAAATATATCACATATATTTAATATTATATACACCAAGATCAAATAAATTATTAAAATAATATTTTAGATATAATCTAAATATTTCTCAAATAAGTCGTTTTAATTTTGAAAAATAAAGTTATTAATTATAAACAATTTGTAATTTTATAAATGAACCCTTTTACATTTCCACTATTTTTTTCATTTATAAACACTTTATAAAATAAAATTATAATTTCTATATAACAAAATTATATCCCAAAAATAAGTTATTCCATAAAATTTGAAAACTGTAAATTAATTTTAATAATAAATATTTTGGAATATTTATTAAATAAATGTTTCGTAATCATTTAATTAATCAATTCTAATCAATTCGTAATTAATTTAATAATATACACCAATTTTTTTTAAAAAAAATTATTTTCCATAATTTATAATTTTTTTTATAAATTATTCAATTAAATTTGTAATTTAATTTCATAAAAATATTATTTTACTTCCAAGTATTATTTAATGACATGACCATATCATAATCAATTATCAGAGATCCCAGACACAACAATCTCTACCAAGATCTATCAATAATATTATACGATTGATAATTTGGTATATATATGATAAAATTTGAATAACGAGGAACACATTCCTTGATCATCACATCAGGATCT
The DNA here is from genome assembly GCA_963277665.1 of Viscum album. Taxonomy (NCBI): domain Eukaryota; kingdom Viridiplantae; phylum Streptophyta; class Magnoliopsida; order Santalales; family Viscaceae; genus Viscum; species Viscum album. The sequence continues at coordinate 784,797,468 of OY728158.1, forward strand.
ATATAATATTAAACCCATGGAATAATGGAAATAATATCCTATGATAGTACATGCATATGAATAAACTTTCACATTATGGCCTGTATGTGTTAAAAAATGTATGGGTCTTTATTTTTAAGTGAAATTGGAAACTTGATATGTACTTCAGTTTTTAGTCATATTTTACAATATTCATTGATATCACCTCAATTATTTGAGGAACTATTTTATATAACACCTTTAAAAGTTATCTTCTACTATGAAATATTGTATTACAGACAATAATAATTTTGAAACTAAAAAATTTCAATGGATTGTTTTTTAGGATATTTAATATCTTATAAAATAACCCCATGTTTGATTATATATCATATTTATAACAAGCCTACATTAATTTCACACTTAAACATAATTTATTACATAAATACTTCACTTGATATGACATAGAAGATCAAGAGGTCTAGTGTCTTTAGGTCTTAGGAACATTACATAACAACATAAAACATAAAACACAACATCTTATTAAAAACTCCCTTTACATGACTACTACATTCCCTCCTACATATAATTGTATTGGATAACCTTAGGACATGCATAAGAAAAGGGTGAGCTATAATTCCTAGTAAGGGAATAAACATGGAATAACAAGAGGAATACAATAGGTGTTATACAATAGGAATATCAATGTATCACAATAGAAATATTAACATAAATTCATGATAAAGCATGATAATCATAACATGGATATGTGGAAACAATGTTTAACATGATATTAGCTTGAGCCAAGGCTCATTGCACTTAGAGGATGAGTAAACCCTCATTACACATGAAGTACGAGTAAACCCTCATTGTACATGAAGTAGAATCAAGCCCTTATTTTACTTGAATTAGCATGAGACAACACTCATTGAACATGACATATCATGATACTACACATTACCAAAGGCATTGGAGTGCTATCAGGGCACACCCTCCATAAACATTTCATTTAATGCTTAAGTGTGCCACATGGATCATATAACATGGAATCAATCAACATCATAAGTTATTCCATGATTAATGAATTTGGAATAAATAAAAAAAATTACCATTAAATATTCATATGCTTATAAAGGTGAATACCCTTGATAAATACATGGGTATGATATTCACTACAAAATGATCTTGTCTTGGAAAAAACATAGTGCAATTTCAACAGCATTACGGTGTGGCATAAGAATTCATAAAAATGGTTGATGAGAGAGGAATTATTGTACCATTATATGTACATTAAATGGACCTTAATGGGGTTATATAGATACATGTCTACAAATGTAACAGAATTTATATAATTAATACAAAATAATTGCTTGAATGTAAATGTGGATATATAAATTACTTACCGAATTTCAGCATGGTAAAGGGTGTACATGGGAGGAATAAATGAGATATAAAGGGGATGTATCATTATTAAATCATTAATATGGTGTATGTGGGAGGTTCAAAATCATTCCCCAACATTTATAATTGGAAATAAATGGGCATAACAATATAATGAAACTTGGACATAAATAAGGATAGGGAGAATCTCTTACATGGATGTGTGATACCAAAGGCCTGGGAGGGGATTGAGAGAGACTTATTAAGAGCTTGGGGTGCCTTTAGAAGATTATAGAGATATTATTTAAGAGTTTGGACGAAATACAATGGCTTTGAGTGAATAGGAAGTGGGATCTTGGGTGGGGTTACATAGGAAAGGTGAAAGAATTCTTTATTTTTTTATGTTTGGGACACCACACATTAAACTAACCAAAACCACAAAACAACACATGGATTTTGCCCATGGTTTTTTCCAAATCTAATTAGAAAAAAATATTTTATAGTACCAATGGCCCAACTTCTTAAAATAATAGGTTTTCTTATGTGAAGGTGTGTCACACTCTCCAGGAAATCAATTTAAAATGCTAAAATTATTTATAAACCTTGAAGGGTCCACTAAATCCCTTTAAAAGAAATAAAACAAACCTAAATTTAACATTATTTTAAAGTTAAAACATATATTATCCAAACATAATATTTATAGTATTTTATTACAATACTATTTGGTCATTATTATGTCATAAAACACATTATATATTTAAATAGTGTTTAATTTTTACCCAAAAATTCGACTCTCTCAAAAAATTATGAAAAATTTACCATTGGATAATTTCGACATCTTGATTCCAAAAATAGTATTCATTTTATCCAAACAATTTTTTAAATATGTGAATGTTCACTTTAAAAAAACTACTATTTATTGAAAATTCCTGGGTTTTGACAAAAATTTTTTTCAACCATAATAAAAATTACAATTATATTTATAAAAATTATATGATAATTTATACATAATAAAAGCTAAATTAATAATAATAATATTCTATTAAAATACTACATAATTAAAAATTACATTAATTTATCAAAATATATTTCTTAGTAGAATATATACTAAAAATACTATTTGTGCTTTAAAAACTATTTACAAAGTAACAATAATAAAATGAAATTATATTATTCATTATATAAAATAATAATGTTTAAAATCATAATGTTAGAGTCTTGTTACATAACCACTTAAAACAATCTCATAACACATTAGGGTAAGGTGCACGATGGTGAAAAACTCTTGGTGTGGCTTAGATAACATCGCTTGAGTAGTAATCAATATCAACTTCCACTTCTCCGGTAGGCGGTTCCACTCAAGCATAACTTTATCAAGATCATATTGTGCTTGATGAAGAGAAAATCCCAATAACACCACCTCCTTTATGAGCTCTAACAAATGGGATTCATATAGGGAAAGTCACCTGGATGAGGCCATCACTTCCTTTGTCTATGTAAATTGGAATTGTTAAAGCCCTATATTTATTCTAATCATGTGATCACTATTCAACAGATATATTAGCAATGGTCACAATTCTTAACAATATTTTGAAATCCAAAACATAAAACCAAATAAGTGCATATTTTTTTCATAACCCTAAGAAGACATTTAAATAGACCAATAGGAATTTTACTCAATGCATTTTGGGTAGTTATAATATGTTATAAATACAGACCTTAGTTTAAAAACCAAATCAATTTTTAGGTTGCTCCATCTGAAAAAATGATATAAATTTTATTTTACACATCATTTAATGAATTAGACCATAATTAATTACTCCAATACATTTATAAGATTTTTATGGATTGATTACCTTTTAATAAATTTTTTAAAAACAACAAGAATAATAAATTCCCAAGGTCTTCCTTGCTTGAAACTAAAACTATTCATAAGACAAAAAAATAACATTCATGTACCTTGGAACAATGATTTATAGAACTACTACCTTTATTAATATGTTTAAGGATGTTCTCTTAATGGTATCCATCAGACTCTCTCATTTGTGGTTTTTTATGGTTTGAAATATTCACCTGATGCTCTTGTGGAATATCCCCTCATCTATGGTATGCAAGTAACTCTCTAGGAAATGGATAAATAATAAACAAAGATTATAAGGTAATAGTTATTCATTCTTGTCTAGGGAATTCTCTATTGATTTCTATCTCATGGTAAGACCTCCTTTTACATTCCCTCATGATACACCTAAGTATTAAATCATTGACTAATATTTTATATAAGGTATGACTTAACTCAATATATATATATATATGTACTGATCATATGAATGAAGTCTAGAAAATCCCATTTTTGTAACATATGAAATGATTCCTTTGGTTGTATCCCACATTGCTGATTCTTCAATTATTACAATTATAAATTATTAATATAATATTTCATTGGTTTTTGAAAAAAATCATACCATATGATTTAAACCACAATACAATCATATGATTCAAGATGAACATTTAGTATGATTGTTATGTTTATGGCATGAAATATAAATTCCATGAAATAAGATATATCTAAATTTTATAAATCGATTTAAAATATTTACATCTAATGGGATTTTAGATTTAGGTCATATCTCCTTCACATAAATATCCTTGTGTGTTGTGAACACAAGTATGATGTAATTACAAATTTCCAAGGATAATTTTTTTTATTTTACTTTTTTATATTATTGATGAGATGATTGTTAAAATACAATGTACTAGTCTGTAGTTGTTCTTTTATTGATTTACTTTTTGATCAGGGTTCCCATGGTGCATGAGTTTATTAATAATACTATGGATGTAGGTATATCTAAACTATTATTACTTCTTGTTAGGGTAAAATAGTTTTTTTAGAAATTATAGTTTTTTGGAAAATAATATTTTCTAAATAAAATTATTGATATTTTTTCTTGATTTGTTTTGAATAAATAAAACATTTATTGTATATTATTTGATGTTTTTCTGAAAACCCTATTAGTGGAACCATAATTATTTGAAATTTATGATATATTGTTTTATATTATCACTTTGATAATATAGTATAACTTTTATATGGTTATTGTAGATGAATTTACCATAGTGTTTAGGCATGGGAATTGGATACTGTTAGTTTAGAGTAGAATATTTGGATATGGGGTATGTAAATGTTGTATTATAATATATTTGTATTGGTTTGAGACCCTTTATTAGGTCAAAATGGTAGTTATTTTTTGGGTTGATTATATTTGACATTGGATAGTGGGATTTGAGATGCAGAAGATATAAAGATAGTATATTTTCTATTTTGTTATTATGTTGTGGATGATGGTAAATGGGATTGTATAAAATCACATGACATAATGGATTTTGAGTTTGTTATTAATCCTTTATATGAAGGAAAACTATATGTTATCATATGTGGTATTAGGTTCATCCAATAATGGGACTTGGGTTCAGAGGATTATGGGTAGATGCTTCAGATTTGGAATGATGCTTGAATGATGTGCGATCAATATTTTGATTTTATTATGAATTTAAATAGTTATATTAGAAATGAAATCACCGTTGGACCTTGAATATGGCTTCATTATAATTAATAAAATAATTAGAGTATAGAAATTACTTGGTGTTTTGAATTTGAATTAAGAGTTGAGTCTTAGAATTGGATAAAACTTGTTTTCATGGGTCACAATTATGAATCCATGTGAGGCATAATGGGTTGTTGGAGTTATATAATGTAACATGGTTTGAAATTATATTTTTAATAACTAATTATTTTGGTTTTTAACTACCCAAAAATGTATTTTATTTTTGATGGTATATATTGAATGTAAATTAGATGGGTCATAGGGAGATGGATGAAAGGTGAGTAACTTTTCATTGATGAGAAATTCTAGACGAGTAGTCAATCAATGAACAAAAAGTAAAATAAGGTATAAATAATAATGTGTAGCACCCTGGTGAAACCACTATCGGATTGGGTTGGTTTTTATCTATTGGAAGTCATAGTACAATGTTTACAAATTGAGAGATATGGTGGTTTTTTTGTCATATTTTCTGGAGTAATTCTACAAAATACATGGACAATATTAGTGTTCTAATTATATATTAGAGTAGTTAATATATGGTGGAGTGGATAGGTTCTATGGTGAAATTCAAGTCAATTAGGTTGGATGAAAATGGAAATTAAATGTTTTATGTTATTACTTATCCAAATATTTGAATTGACAAAAATAATTTGTTTCTAGAGAGAGTTTGAATGTTTATAGAGTTTTATAAAACTCTCCACAGTGAAAGATATGGTTTCACTAGGAGTACTTGGGATGTAATGTATATCATATGGTGTTCACTAATGTAATTCCAAATTAATTCCAAGTGCATATTTTGATGTGACTTTAAGGACATGATAATGATAATGCGTAGTGGTGATTACCAAGGGTTGGTAAAATCAAGAATGGGCTATCTGAAATAAATTGGCATTAAGGAATATAGAATCAAGGTTCTTGGGTCACTATTTATGATCCTTGATGAGTGATTATCATATACAATGACCAAAATGGGATATGGTGTAAAGGAAAGAAGGGTTTTATGATAAAAAGTAATGGGTAATCTTAGGTACAGAGCATCATAATAGAAAAAAAACCCGAGTGATATAGATCGAGAAAAATGTTTTGGTTTAATTACTGAGGAATCACCTTAGGTTCAAATGGGTATGTAGGTAAATTGGAAATGGTTTCTATGTATTTACTGGGGTTTGAATTAGTATTCAATTATAAAGTAACTTATAGGTTCTTAGCGATTTATGTGAGTTAAAGTTAGAATAATTTTCTCAAGTTAACATAGGTTCTAGCATAGGTCGGTAATTGAGAAATAGATTATGATGATGGAATTATGAAGGAAAATAGATATTTAAATTATTAAACCTGAATCCAATGTTGAACCATGGGGAACATTCATGGGTACTTTCATGTTCTCACATGGTTGTAGAAAACACGGTTTAGGAATTGTATTTGGTTCCATAGTGAATAAACAATGAAAACCATGAAGGTATTCAATGAAATGAGGGATTGACCAATGGTCTTTTAATGGAAAAAGTTTTTTAGGTGGAAGTATTATAATTATTTATTTTGTTACATGGATGTATGAATAGTGTGAAATGATATATAATTGTTTTCTTTGTTTAAAAGATATCTTAACCATATCAAGAAATAAGTAAATGTGGTGGAGTAATATTTGGAATCAGAAACAATAAATTTCATTATATTCTTGTAGATAAATTGAAATTTGGATGAATTTTATTGTAAATTAGGAATTTAGAAAAGGTATATGGTAGGGAAATTTTCAATGAAAGGTGTAATTTCAATTTTGTGGGGTTTTAAAAAAATTAAAAATTTTATGGATTGGGGGTATTGTAAGTTTTGAATTAGAGTTTTAGATTTAGTTTATATGGATTTTTTATTAGTTTGAGAATAATTTTTAATGTTTTTGAGAGTTTTAGTGCGATGAAAGAGGAGTGGAGTATGGTTTAGGTAGACTTATTTCTGAAATTTTTAAATAAGAGATACCTAGTGTTTGGTGAAAACTATAGGGTATGTATCATCTGTATGGACACCTAGTGGTGGATGATCCTTTACCAAGTGGATGGTAATACACTAGCCACCTAATATTTTAATATTAAATACTTAGAATAGGAAAAGTGGGTACCCATAAAATCTATATCTATAGTTTAAAAATAGGATTCATGACTACAAAATTTTTGTATAACTCTTTTGGAATTAAAATTGGTGGGGGGATATGGTAGAGGTCCATTTTGTTGGATCTCTCTATAATCATATGTCCTTTAAAATCATAGGAAAGTAGGTTTATTTGGTACATCTTTTATGATTAGTTGTGTTAAATTGTGTCATTCCATTATCCTTTATTCCTTTGCTTCTATGTGTTCTAAGATTTAGTAGTGTCATGTTTAAGGATTTATGTTTCATTTAAATGAGGCATGGAGAAATATAACCAAAATGAATGGGATTCAATGTAACCATTCTGGATGATGATAAGAGTAAATACCCAAACCCCTGCTTCCATATTTAGTGCTAAAACACACTATGTGATTTAAATTTTAAAGGATACTTTATAATTACACAACACATTACACAATCAATGATATTTTTTTATTAATGCTTTTGGAGAATTAGATACACATATTACATTTTATCTATAATATAAAATATATAATTAAATAACAAAATAACCTTTAGTGTTATGCCTAAATGTAGAGAAATACATTACATATAAATCTAGTAAACCAATAAAAAATGAATTTGAAATATAGGGTGAGAATTTAATATGCCTGATGAGTGATTTAAAAAAATTAAAAAATTGTATTGAAATATTTTATTAAAATAAAAATATAAACTTAAATGTATATTTTCTATAAAATTTGAATATAAAATTAAATTTCAAAAAACCATTATTTCTTTCAAAAACAATTACAACTAAAAAGATCAATGGGTTTCATCCATTGAAAATAGTAAATTTTGTTGATTATTTATGATTCTTGGTAGCACAAAATAAAACTGTAAGGCTGGTACTCATAATTTTTCACACCCCAACCTGACTTACTGCAGTCGCAGTTATTTATATATGTATTTGAATCTTTTGGTTTCTTAAAGTTTAAAAAATTAATTTAATTAATATCAAAATGAAAAAAACAAGATAAATGGAAAACGATTTAATAACATTAATAATGATAATATTATTGTTTAGTTCTTATTATAATTATTCTTAATTTATTATTAATTTATTATTAATAGTATTAATATTGATATTACTACTACTAGTATTATTATTATTAGTATTTTTTTATTATTAGTATTAGTATCATCGTTTTCAATTTATTAGATTCTTATTTAATTTTTTTTCTCTTGTTAGGGTTCCCCCCATTGTGCATCGAGCGCTTCTCCTCCCCTACCCCCTTTTCATCGCTACCGGCAACCCCCTATCATCCCCTGTTATACCCGCTGCCCTCTCCTCTCAGCTTCCCCATCATCTGATGCACCTCTCCGCTGACTCCTTCTTGTGCGACCAGCCTGCCCCCTTCCCCTCCCAGCTCGCGCAAACCAGCTCCCCCTAATGGCTCCAGGCCGCATGACCCCCACAGGCCGAGGCCTCCCACCATGCGTCTTCTTTTCTCGCCATCATTCCCCCTCTTCCTCCGGTGAGCGATGCTCCATTCGGCGAGCGATGCTCCCTCCGGCCAAACCCTCTTCTTCCCTCTGGTAGCCCCTTTTTCCTCTTAGATAGTGTTTTGGTTCATTTTTATTTGGGGTTTAGGTTTCGAGCATGTACGATATTAGATTTTCCATAAATTCTTGATAATTTCTTTATTCCGTTGTTTGTTTTAGGTCCCTTGCAGTTCGTTTGACATGCGGTGGATTTTGCGCACTGTGTTTGTGGTGTTTCGAAACTGAAGGTAGGTGTTTCCACATATAAGTTATGTTTGATGAATTAATTTTCTTACTTAATTAATTTAGATTACTCATTGATTAGTTTTATTAGTGCGAGTATAGTTTTACTTGGGGTTTAATATTATTTCGATGTGTTTAGTAGAGTTTTTCTTTGATATGAATGTTTTGATTTTGTGAGAACCCATGTTGAGCCTTTCGTTGTGTTTTATAAACTTTTTTGTTGGTTTAGTATGTCACGCAAGGGATGCAAAGTCTGTTTTATCATGTTATTGGCATGTGTTTGGCCTTAGAAGATGTTTTTGATTGGGCATTTGTATTCAAAGTCTTTTGATACCGCTTGGGGTTGTTTTATAAAATTCTTAAGTGGTTTATTAAATCTTATAAGGGGTGTGAAACACATTTGGATATTGTTTTGGTGTGTGTGTATTTTCAAAAGTGGTTTTGAGTTTGAAAATAGGTGTATTTGTGTGTGTGATCTTTGTTCTTCAAATCTTTGGATGTGTCAAATAAATTGATTAAGTAGTACGCCATGGGTTTTTTCAGGAACATGAGGTGCGTATGTGTGGAAAAAAGGATATTTGATGGGAAATATAGCACTTTGAGCATGCTTTACTTATTGTGCATTTGTCAACATGTTTTGTAAAATCTTTCAAAAGATGGAATGTATGTTTTAATGTCACTTTGGTGTAGTTGTAGTTTTAAAGTGGCTTTTCCTACTTTAAGTTGAGTGTGTTATTTGTGAAAACCCTTGGTGTGTTATTTTGAAACATTTAATGGATTTTTTAAGTGTTTAATTACATTATTAAAAAATATGTGTAGTGCGTTGGACCTTGCTACGATGGTTCCAAGTTGCGGGTGTCAAGAATTCCTACATATATATGCATAAGGTAAGGCATATATATATATATATATAAATGTCCTCTTTGTACATATTCCCTCATGGTGTGGGGAATATGTGAAATAAATCTAGGGGTGCTTATATATATATATATGTATAAATTCATGTGCATGGAAGTGTGCATGGTCGGTTCGAGTGGTCGTTGACAAATAAAGACATGTTTGAGGTAGGTCCCCTATGCCTATGCTATTAATTTGAAATTCATAATTGCTTTCATTATTTAAAAATTTATTTTACATTATTCTATATACACCTGCTATGAAATATTATCTTGGTTGCTAGAAACAATTAATCCTTTTTTTTGGAAATTGAAATGTATTTCAAACGCCGTCGGTCTTAAGTGACTTTTGTTGAATTTTTTTCGTAAGTGGTTTTGAATTAGTAAGGTGTATTTAAAAGTTGTTTTGCCTTTTGTCCATTTGATTGAAAAAAGTGTTCCCTTTATGTAATTAAGCCCTTTTGGAATCTTAAGAAGGTTTTAGGAAAAATAAAAAAACTCTCTTGAGGAACGCCCCCTTGGTTTTAGAAAAATTATTTTTAATTTGAATGTGTTATCATGTGCCTAATTTGATGTTTATACATTATGGGACGTGAAAGAGGAGGAATGCGCTCAAGGAGGGAGAGCGGTGGTGAGAGGTTGAATGAGTTTTAGAAAAATAATGTTTTTTGTACATATATGTTTGCTTGATAAAGAAAACTCACCACCACTTGAAATAGAGCACAATGGGAAACCTGGGTATCTAGGTGGGTGACCAGGACTAGTATGCTAGATGACACAGCCTGGGTTCATCCCAATTCTTCTAGCAGGATTGATGCAACAACACTAACTAAACATATGAATTCTAAGGGTCGTGGTATTCTATGCCATGTTTTCTGAGGGTCGTGGTCTTATAATCCACGTTTTCTGAGGGTCGTGGTTTCTAAGTCATGTTTCACCAAGGTAAGAGGTCTCTAGGGTCCCACTTATACTAGCTACCTATAGGGATTACCCATGGTGATCATTTTTGACATGATGCTTGTGATGAAATTTTCATTTTAGTTGTTTCATACTTGATACCTTATTTGTGAGAACCATATTTTAATCCAAACTTGTTTATTTTCATTTTGAAACATTAATGCATGCTTGGAACCTATTTTAAAAATGTAGTTAGAGGGAAATGTTTTAATTGGAAATGCAAACCCACTACTTGAATTTGAAAAAAAATGAAAAGAATTATTTTATTATATATTATTTTAAAACTGGCATGATTGGATTTCTTTTTAAAGGTAAGGGCATATGACATCATTATATTTTTGCGTTCCTACTGAGCATCCTGGTGCTCATGCCTGCTTTACTTTTCAGTTGCAGGTTTCGGTCTTGGATCGATTTTGGGAGAGAGAGTAGTTTACGTTCTGTGGTGACCCACGAGGTCACCTAAGGTATGTCACGTTGCTTCTTTTATTATTTATCCCACTACCATGTTTTCTCGGTTTATTTTCCTTTATTTATATACTTGTTCAGTTTATGATTATTTAACCTTTTTATGGGAAAAATCATTCCCAAATAGTTTATTTTGGTGCCCAGAACTACTTTCCAGCCCATGGGGATAGGGAACACCATTTGGCCCATGTCTCGGACTGGATCAGGTGACTGGTTCAGGGTTGACCCGGGTTGGTTCGTGACAAAGTGGTATCAGAGGAGGTTCTTGTAATTTGGGGTGGTAAGTAGCTTAGTGATTAGGTGTTTCAGAACTCAAAAGGTAGGTGTGGGATGGACTTCATGAACCCTTGCCCGTCCCTAGACTTGAGTTTCCATGGGTAGTTCAGGATTTGAATTTTCTTATTTGTCTTGGTCTATGTGGATGAGGGATGAAAAAGGAACTGATCCAGTGTTATGCGCCAGAATTTCATGGAGTAGCGACCCATGTATAGCCCGAGTGCATGGGTCGAGATACTTCATGTGGTGGATGCTCACTCAGAGCATGGTTGGATAAGCCATGTTACCAGGTTGGCATAGCCACTAGTCCCTCATTTTTGGATGTTTTTATGTGAGTTATGTTTGGGATTCATTTTGACTAATTTGAGTGTATTTAAAAAAGGAGAATAGTTTCTAAAAAAAGGAGGGTTTTCCAAAGGGGATATAGTTAAAAGAGTGAAAAAATGGTTTTTGAAATGATTTTTTTGGATTTTAAAAATTGTTTTATTTTAATGAAATGTAGTTTTTGAGTGAAAAGTGGCTTTAGAATTGAAATTGTTTTATTTTAATGGTATATGAAGTTTCAGAGGAAAGGGGGGGGGAGAGGTGTTTTGGAAGTTGTTTTGGGATCTCAGTAAAACTTTTCAGAATGGGAATTGCAAAATGTTTTGTAATTTGGGAATGTATTTCTTTAATGATAAGTGAATTTTTCAATTTTTTTTGGAATTTGTGGATTATTATGAATGATTTCTTTTGAAAATGAGAAGTGTGTTGAATTGACCCATTGGTATACCTACGGGGGATCAAATATATAGAGGTGTGCATGTGGAAGAGGGATAATTGGTGGTATGTGTGGATGGGTGCATGAGCTAGCACAATGATATATGTATATGCGAGACTTCATGGGATACCAATGGCGGGTACTTAAGTTGTTTTGTTTTTTGAAAAATTGTTTTAAAAGGTAATTTAAATTTTTTGAAAGGCATGCAATGGTTTAGTGTTCTCTTTTCGTGTTTGGTATCCTTTTTCATGGGTTCTTGGTTTGACATATAGAATTGTGTTTGGAGTAGTGATTTGAGTTTGAGATTTAGTTTGTGATTGAGGGGTGAAATTTTGATTTATGATGAGTTTTGATTCGGCTTTGTGCCTCTTGTTTTTGAGTAGGCACCCTAGAAAAGTCCCAGAGGTTTCTAGAGAGACTTTCCTAGTTTTTGGTTTTACCCAAACTCTTAGCGGAGTGGTTGAATTGAATTCTTTTCAGTTGTTATCTATCTTTCATGGTGGTCGTGATCTATTGAAGGTAGCAGATTGGCTTGGTGAAATTATTGGTTTTTTCATGTTATTGGAAACTCCCAAAGCTATGAGAGTCCGTGTTGGTTCGAGTCCATTTGAAGGTCAATCTTTGGATTGGTGGAGGAGATAATCCCAACATCGTGGCACGATGGGATGTCTTGGAAGGTGTTTAAGACCACTCTCGTCCAATGGTTTATAGATGAGGAAGTGAAGGTGAGGGAAGTTACAGAACTAGGGAGTGTCGAGTAAGGCCAATGAGTAGTGAAGGCCTACATGGGGTGTTTCAAGGGGTTTATTCCATTTTTTCATGAGGTAGCATTGTGGAATCAGTTAAAGTTTCTCTTGTGTGGGGCCTTCATCTAGTGTTCAAGGACCGATTCCTTTTGGGGTTTGGGATGGTTCCCCATTTGGTGAGAGAAAACTGAAGGAACCCGTCTCAGACAAGTTTTCTTGTCCATTTCATCTTCTATTAGTCAAGCCACTCTCTTGTTCACTTCTTGTGTAACCAGTTTGGGTACATTAAGTCGCCTTGTTGTCATCCTTCTAGGACCTGCTGTTAGTGTGCTTGTTTGGGAATCTTAGAAAGGTTACTCTAGTAACAATGTCAGATTGAGTCTTGAACAGGGGTGTTAGCTCTTGACTGCCGGGAAACAGATGCTTCAAGACATCAGAGCTCTAGCCACAGGTCTTGGAGTGAAGCCTTTCATGTAGTCATGAATCCTTGGGTGTGGGGAACCTGCATCTAATTTTTTGACTTCAGTGCTAAAATAGGGATGGTTTGAATTCCTCCACTGTAGCTTCCTCGTCTGTGAAGGTTCTTTTTTGCTGTAAGATCAAAAAAGGTATCTTTTTATCATTGTGGCCTTTGTTCTTTTAATTCCCCACCTTGGTTGTAAAAAAAGCATGGTGATCTTTTTTACTTTTAATTCCAGTAGTTGTGCCTCCTCAGAAATGATCTTTGATGTTTGTCTCTTTATGGCTGTGAGACTCAAGATGTTTGTCTCTCTTGTGTGGCTAGCTCTTTTGGGGACTCGGTCTTGTTTTAGGATGTGTTCGTTTTGGAGAAACATGTGTCTTGGAAAATAATGAATAGGGGTTTGGTCTGCCATTCAGTTTTGGGTCTTCCATCGAGGACCCCATGTGGTGGGGGTTTGGTTTGTGTGAAGATTTTGTCGGTCGGTTTGTGTTGGGATCGTATCGGTCCATGTTAATTGGCTTAAGGTGTTAGATTATTAATTGGTGGGAAGAACCACCATGGATCTTATTGCGCTTTCTTCGATAGTTGGTCTCTATTAGAGTCTTGGTCTTTTTTGGCAGTTTTTTCTTTGGTTCAAGTTAGCATTCTAGAGTTGGCCTGCGTTAAGAGTCTCATTGTTAGTTGTCATAGTCTAGTTCTTGTGGTGGGGAGAACCCTCCTATTCTCTTGATGGATATTCTCTTTAGAGTTTCCCTTAGAGTTGGTCGAATGTGACTAATGGAGTGAAAAGTCACAATGAGTTCATGTTTTTGTTGGCCTCATTCAGTTTCTAACTCAAGTTTGATTCCTCGTTTGGCTAGGTGACTTTCTGGGGGCAAAACGTTTTTTGTGGTGGGGAGAATTGTCACCCCTTGATCCGACTTATTGCAGTCGCAATTATTTATATCTATATTTGAGTCTTTTGGTTTCTAAAAGTTTAAAGAATTAATAAAATTAAAATCAAAATGAAAAAATGTAAATAAAATAAATGAAAAACGATTTAAAAATAATAATAACGATAATATTATTGTTTATTTTGTATTATAATTATTATTAATTTATTATAAATAGTATTAATATTGATATTACTATTATTATTATTATTATTATTATTATTATTTTTATTTTTAGTATTAGTTTCTTCTTTTTAATTTTTTAATTTATTATTTAATTTGTTCCCTCTTGTTAGTGTCCCCCCCATTGTGCATCGAGCGCTTCTACCCCCGAACCCCCTTTGCATCGCGACTGTCACCCACTATCATCCCTTGTTCTGGCCTCTGCCCTCTCCTCTCGGATCCCCCATCATCCGACTCACCTCCTCGCCGACTCCTCCTTGCGTGACCAGCCAAACCCCTTCCATTCCCAGCTCGCACGAACCAGCTCCCCCTGATAGCTTCATGCCGTGCGACCCCCACCGGCCATGGCCTCCCACCATGCCTCATATCTTCTCACTGTCACTCCCCCACTTCCTTCGGTGAGCAGCGCTCCATCCAGCAAGTGATGCCCTCTCCGGCGAGCGGCCTTCCTCCGGACAAACCTTCTTCTTCCCTTCGGTAGCCCCTTTTTTCTCTTAGTTTGGGTTTTGGTTCATTTTTTTGGGGTCTAGGTTTCGGGAATGTACAATATTATATTTGGCATAAATTTTGGATAATTTATTTATTTCGTTTTTTAGGTCGCTTGTAGTGCGTCTGACGTGCGACAGAGTTTGCACACTGAATTTGCGGTGTTTCGACACCGAAGGTAGGTATTTCCACATATAAGTTATTTTTGATGAATTAATTTTTTTAAATAATTTAGCTTACTCATTGATTAGTTTTATTGGTGTGAGTATATTTTTAATTGAGGTTTAATATTATTTATATGTTTTTTAGTATCATTTTTGTTTGATATGAATGTTTTGATTTTGTGAAAACCCGTGTTGAGCCTTTCATTGTGTTTTATAAACTTTTTTGTTGGTTTATTATGTCGCGCAAGGGCTTCAAAATCTATTTTATCATGTTATTGGTGTGCGTTTGGCCTTAGATGATGTTTTTAATTGGGCATTTGTATTCAAAGTCTTGTGATACCGCTTGGGGTTGTTTTATAAAATTATTATGTGGTCTATTAAATCTTATAAATGGTGTGAAACACATTTGGATATTGTTGTGGTGTGTGTATATTTTCAAAAGTGGTTTTGAGTATGAAAATGGGGGTATTGGTGTGTGTGCCTTGTTGTGAAAATCTTTGGACATGTTCAATATATTGTTTAAGTAGTGGTCCATGTGTTTTTTTAGGTACATGAGGTGCATAAGTGTGGGAAAAAGGGTCTTTGATGGGAAATATACCACTTTGAATATGTTTTACTTGTTGTTCATTTGTCAACATGTTTTGTAAACTCTTTCAAAAGATGGAAAGTATGTTTTAATGTCTCTTTGGTGTACTTGTGGTTTCAAAGTGGCTTTTCCTACTTGAAGCTGAGTGTGTTATTTGTGCAAACCCTTGATGTGTTATTTTGAAATGTTTAGTGGATCATTTAAGTGTTTAATTTCTTTATTAAATTATCTTTGTTTTGTATTGGACCTTGGTAGGATGGTTTCAAGTTGCGGGTGTCAAGAACGACTACATTCATATGCCCAAGGAAAGGCATATATATATATAAATGCCCTATTTGTACATATTCCCTCATGGCATGGGGAATATATGAAATGAAGCTAGGGGTGTTTATATATATATATATATGTGTATAAATGCATGTTCATGGAAGTGTGCAGGGTCAGTTTGAGTGGTTGTTGACAAATAATGACATGTTCACGGTAGGTCCCCTATTCCTATGATATTAATTTGAAATTCATTATTACTTTCTTGCTTTATTAATATGTTCTACATTATGCTATATACCTGTGCTATGAAATCTGATTGCATTTTCTAGAAACAATTATTCCTTTGTTTTTGAAATTGAAATGTATTTCAAATGCCGTTGGTCTTAAGTGACTTTTCATGAAAATTGATTTCTTAAGTGGTTTTGAATTGGTAAGGTGTATTTCAAAAGGTGTTTTTCCTTTTCATGGGTTGATTGGAAAATGTGTTTCCTTTTATGTAATTAATCCCATTGGGAATCTTAATAAGTTTGTATGAAAAAGAAAAACTCTCTTGAGGCTCGCCCCCCTTGGTTTTAGAAAAATGATTTTTAAGTTGAATGTGTTATCATTTGCCTAATTTGATGCTTATGCATTATGTGACATGAAGGAGGAGTAATGTGCTCAAGGAGAGAGAGTGGTGGTGGGAGGTTGAATGAATTTATTAAAAGAAAGTGTTATGTACATATATGTTTTCTTGATAAATAAAACTCACCACCACTTGAAATAGAGCACAATGGGAAACCTGGTTATCTAGGTGGGTGACCAGGACAAGTATACTAGATGACACGACATGGGTTCATACCAGTTCTTCTAGCAGGATTGAATCAACAACACTAACTAGACATATGAATTTTGAGGGTCATGGTCTTCTATTCCATGTTTTCTGAGGGTTGTGGTCTTCTAAGCCACATTTTCTAAGGGTTGTGGTTTCTTCGCCACGTTTCACTGAGGTATGAGGTCTCTAGGGTCCCACTTATTCTAGCTATCTATAGGGATTATCCATGGTGATCATTTGCAACATGGTGCTTGTGAAGAAATTTTCATTTTAGTTGTTTCATACTTGACAACTTATTTGTGACAACCATATTTTAACCAAAACATGTTTCTTTTCATTTTGAAACATTAATGCATGCTTGAAATTATTTTGAAAATATAGTGGGAGTGAAATGTTTTACTTCGAAATGAAAACCCATTACTTGAATTTGAAAAAAAGAAAAAACATTATTTTATTATATATTATTTTCAAACTGGCATGATTGGATTTCTTATTAAAGGTAGGGGCATAAGACATGGTTAGATTTTAGAATTCCTACTGAGCATCCTGATGCTCATTCCCACTTTACTTTTCAGTTTCATGTTTCTGTCTTGGATAACTTTTGGGATCAAGGGTAGTTTATGCTCTATGGTGACCCATGTGGTCACCTATGGTATGTCACATGGATTCTTTTATTCTTTTTCCCACTGCCAAGTTGTTCTATTTATTTTCCTTAATTTATCTGCTTGTTCGGTTTATGATTATTTATCTTTGTTACGGGCGAAATCATTCCCAAATAGTTTATTTTGGTGCCCAACACTAGTTTACAGCCCGTGGGGATTGGGAATGCCCTTCGGTCCATGTCGTGGACCGGCTCAGGTGACTGGTTCCGGGTCGACCCAGGTTGGTTCGTGACCTAACTCATATGGAACAATATTTCCTTATGATATATGGGTTCATTTCCCATAACATAACACTCATTATACTGGGGATAATTTTTTAAAATAATTTTAATAGACTTTTCATTCTCTATCATAACCCAAAAACTTTTAAAAATACATACATAAAATTATTTTCTTTTGAAGAAAATAAACATTCTTATGAAAAGTCATAGACATATTATTGAGTGATTAAACTACTATTTTAAAGGAATCCCAATCTCTAAAATTTCTATAACCATTTAAATGTTATAAATAAAATGAATTATAAAATATAGGCATAATTGAAGAAAAATAAATAGAATGAAACTTATAAGTTAGATAATGGACATACCTAATTATGCATGACATATCATGGTATAAAAATACTATTTCGCACATGAAATGGTAGCTTGTTTAGGATTGGCGCATAAAATGATAACTTTTTTCATTTTGCACATAAATATAAATCATAAAATAATATATTATGAAAAAATTTCTAACCATTGTATATATATTTTTAAACAAAATAATAATCCCTCTTTATAAATAAATTGATATACATATTTGTATATATATAAATATAATTCATTATACCTTATACATATAATCATGTTTTGAAAACATATGTAACCATTTTGATAAACATGAAAATTCCCTTAAAAAATATAGGCTTTAGGATAAAATTTAAAACAAACCCATTATATTATAAATTCTGAAAAATATAGAGTCATATATGTATATATATACATATATATACACATATATATGTACATATTTGTAAAATAAAGATAATTCCATTAACAAAAAATGAACCCCTACATAAATCTATAAAAATGAGCGATTTATAAGGAATCCATATAAAATTAAGTTTAAAACTATCATTTTTCATTAATAATTATTAAAATAATTAAAAAGTTATGTATGTATTTTTCTATATACTTATATATATTTGTCTTGGTAAAAATAAAACATAACTTTTTTTAACCCGGACTTGTTTTTAGATCAATTGAGTGATTGAGGCTTCTGGAATTTGAGCAAAATGAAATGGAGGACTTGGGAGGATGAGGATCGGGACATTGGGGGTTTATATAATATATTTATAAATTTTAATAATACATTCTTTAATAAATAGGAATATTAAAGGGATCCAAAATTTAACTAAGTGAGGATCAAACAAATATGTTAATTATGGTAAATAATTTTGAAAATGAACTGATGCATATATATATATTTATTAATATAAGCACTTATAGAGGATTCTAGGTTTGAGTCACTGAGTAGGTTTTAATATAACCCAATCTCATTACTTTTGTGGAAAAAAGTAGTGAGTTGGGGCCATATATAGTGATGTAAGGGATTTAGATGGTGGAATGGAATAGAGGAATGGTCCCCTGACATCCACTCACTAGTGTTTCATGAGATCAATAAGGAATATGTTTAGGGTTAAAAGGGATGAATCTGTTTATAGGAAACACGATTAGAGGTTTGGGATTTAATCTCACTGGAGAAAAGGGAGAGACTAATCGGGAAAAGGGAGTGGAAACACTAGAGAGGGCATGGTGTGATTGGAAGGTCCAGATCCACTTTCATAAAAAATGATCATCCCACATAAAAAAACTAGGTTCAGGTGACGCCATATATTTATGGATGTGAGGTGCCTAACTCTAATGACACAACACAGAGAAAGGGAACCTAATACATGGGATTCTACTCGGCCCTTGGCCCAACATATACACACAGACCAGTACATAGTCCCCCTATGCCCAGTTTGAATCTCAACAAACCTATACATGGGCTATGCTACCGGTTTCTCAATTGGTATTTTTTTATGCCCATAGAACCATGAGGGATTGGACTTATAGGCTACTCATGGTTGTGGGGGTCACTTAGAAACTTTTTGTCAACTATTTTTTGAACACAACCAAAATCATTCATTTATTTTTCTATGACATTGGGTAGATTAATTACATAATTTAAAAATTAATTGTATTATTCTTATTTGTAATTATTAAATTATATTTTTCAAATTGCATGATTAAAATACAAAAATAATAATTAAAACATTACATGTCATAATTTTTTTATTTTCAAATATTATTTTAAATTCATATTAAAATTCGAAAACATCCTATGGTAAAAGGAAACACAATGGTTATAAAAACATAAACAATCACTATAAATTCCAACAACTATCTTTTTACAATGATCATATAAAAATTATAAATACCTTGCAAAGGACTTATAAAACACAATAAAAAACATCAACATTTTTTATTGTTAAATTTTTTATTCACCTTCCTCTTATTCTTAAGATTTGCATTATTATTTGTTCCATTTATTTTCTTATCATGGTTGATGCAAGGGATAAATGAAAAATAATTTTTCCTATTATGCTGATGGGAGGCATTCCTATGGTGCTCCTAGGGCTTGAAATGAGTTTTCTACAGTAGTTGATGTCTTTATTCTTGTAATGATCTGATTTATTAGTAATTTATTAATAAAAATTTTTCTCATATGTTCTTATTTCATGAATTAATTTTAATTAAATACATTTATCTTCAAATAATAATAATAAAAAATAAGAATAAAAATGATATTAATATCACTATTGCAACATTGTTTGGGGAATTTCAATAATGAATAAATAACACACACCATTGATAGATATTCTGATAGAGGTAAATCCCCATTGTGTTTTTCTATAGATATTTCTAAATTATTTTTATAATATAATTCAATTCAATATCAATTCATAATGAATTTTTATATTATAGTGATTGATATATGATGTGGAACAGTCACATGTTGTGTGTATTAGTTATTTTGTTTTCATGATACATGGTTAGTTTATCTATGTTTTTCTTATTTGGATTCAATTGATAATTTATTAATGAATTTTTAAAATTTACTAATAGTGGCTTATGGTATGGGATATGAGTTTGGAAGCATGGTTGTACTTTATGTAGGCTTGAGAAATGGTTTGAAGAGATTTGAGGAAGTATAATTAACTAATATAAAGAGGGGTTTGTATTCCAATAAATAAATAATAATATATTATGTGTGCATGTCCATGTGTCCACATGGTATGGGTTATGGTTTGTGATATCTAGATAAGGATAATAATATTTCCAATTTGATTAATTGGAAAGGGTGGATCTATCTTAGATTAAATTTTGTAATACTTATATGGTTTGGAAACATTAAACCCACCCAATGAATTTTTTAATAAGGGGGTATTGTCACTATTTTCCATTTATAGGCCCATAAAAGTCTTTTATTTATGAAAACAATTATGAGGGGCTTGGGGGGAGCCTAAGTGGGTTGGTTGAGTGACTCAAAGAAAGGAATTCCTTTTGTAGTGGAACCGATTACTATTTGATTAATTTTGTAGTGTAAGAAGGGTTTGTGGGTATAGCCTTGGGACTTTATAACACCATACAAGGGGATATATTAATTGATATTATTATAGCCTTCACTAATTTTCCAATATAGCCTTGTGTGTGTGGATGATTGGATTTCTTAGACTGGTTTCATGGTACAATCAACCATCATGGGTTTACCAAGTGGAATTGAGGGAAGGGAGAGGCAATGTGATTTCCCTTTGGTGTAATTACATACTTGATTTTAAAATTGGGATATATTTTATGTCTCTAAAGAGGTAGGCCTTATATAGTTGGTATTTCATTAGTGTATTTTTCACTTTATTGTAGGTTGTGTAGTTGGTCATGGATGTTATCCTAGTATGACTAGGGATTTTTTATGACCAATGAGGTGGAAATGTGTCAGAATTACCATTTGATGGTTGATTTGGGATTATTAATATAAGTTAAAAGCTAGGTAAATCCATTTTGACCATAGTGTGGATTTTATAGTAAGATACTAGTATGTTAAATTAATTTTCACAAGTATGATTAGTAATTTAGGGTTTCTAGATCGATCATGGCCTGATGGAATCAAGATCATCAAGGGGAATTGTTATAAATACATGCTATGTATAAAAGTTAGGTTGGATGAGTTGAGTCTGGAATAATATTCTTCAGGTTATCCTTCAGCATATTTCCAGATTTTGGCTGATAGATAGGTGTGGGCAAGGATATGGGGATGTTTTTTCTAATAAATATTATCTCATCCAATCTATATTGATTTAATGTGTCAATCAACCTCAATATTGATGATATTGTGGTCGAGTGACAGGGTAATTGGGGTTTTTTATTACCCCACCTTGGTTCTCAATTTATCCAGATTCATGGGATGATGGTAGTAATGTGATATGATCTCTAGATTATTGAATAGATTGGTCCAGATATTTTACTCCATTCCATAATAAGATTCCTATACATGCGTCAAGATATGTGGAAATTTTCCTAGATACATTTTTATATGATATTGAGTCCTATAAAGTGAAATATATTGTGATATGATTCCCAAATACTCATACACAATGTACTATCTATGTTATTCCATTCCAAGATGTGTTTCCCATATGAAATGGTCAAATTGACACTATGATAAGGATTACAAATGGAATATTTTTATTTTCACTCATATTAATACTAATATTTTAAAAGGGCTAATAGATATCGTATATCCCACCTAAAGATTCAAGAAAAACTTGACCATTAACATTAGTCAAAGAAGTTGAGGTTATTTCTTGTGGTGGTCTTTTTAGTACATTATGACGTGACATGATTTCTTATTTATAGTATGTTAATTAGTATTTTTATATACATACATTGAATATTTTGGCATATATGAGGGACTCTATTTGTAGTCCCTTATTGAGTTTAATATTCACTCTCTGTATATGCACCCTTTTGGATGAGAAACTATTATATATATATTATAGGTGGTATAAGTATTTTAGATAGATTATATATATGGATTTTGATTATAGGATTAACGACATACAATGGTTTTTTATGATGTCATTTTTTTACTTAATATTTTTGTTTTTTATATGATTTACCTAGTGGTTAATCTATTTGATGTAAGTATATAGGTTTAACATTAATTCATTTAGTTACTAAATTATTGATGTTTGTATATTATTAATGGTTCACAATTAGTTGTAAAACCTTATACATACTCTAATGTTATCCTTCCTATGTTATTTTATTATTTTTTATGTTTTTATGAAAAGAGTACAGTCATTGCAACCTTAGATATATACTCTCATCTCTAGTCTGAAACCTCCACCATATGAAGAGGCATTCCAATGGCTTGGTGGTGACCACAACACATTCACTATTCAGGATACCTAATCTATGAGAATACAGTCTATGAGAAATTAGAAAAAAATAATATATTTCATGATATATACAATAATGTATAATCCATGATGCTAATAAATTCACCAAACTATGGTTTTTATCTGTTAGTTCCTAATTATTCAAAGTATCACGATGAATGATATGGGAAATTATTTATCTAACTCACTTATGATGATTACCATGTTTTTTATGTATTTTGACACATCATGTGATGATTTTGAATTGATTAAGATAATGTTCAATAATTTTAAAAGGGAATTGATAAATGAGGTCTCCATTGTAATGGTAATAATCTGTATATACAAAGAGTAGGATAGTCTTATAATATACAAAACTTTTGAAATTTAATTGGATACTTTACTAAATGATGTAATTATATATAGAGTTAAATCAATGACCAAATTTTATAATGAATATATAATTATAAAATAATCTATAACTCTATCAAATTTAAATATCTTTATTAAACATAAAATATGGCCTTAAAACCCCTTTGAAGTAGAAAATGTTATCCTAAAGCATTTGGTAATTATATTTTACGAGTATAAACCCTTGATGGTATGATTTTTTGATTGATTCCAAGTTATCTATATTAAT
The DNA here is from genome assembly GCA_963277665.1 of Viscum album. Lineage (NCBI taxonomy): Eukaryota > Viridiplantae > Streptophyta > Magnoliopsida > Santalales > Viscaceae > Viscum > Viscum album. The sequence continues at coordinate 784,821,042 of OY728158.1, forward strand.
ATCACTGGTCATGTTGGAATGAGCATCGTCCTTGAAGTTCAATTTTTTAAAGATTTTTTAAAATTTAATTTCATTATTTCCCCACAATTTTGATCTTGTGGCTCGGATAAGTATCACTATTAAAAATAATTTTTTAATTTATATTTTCAAAAAAAACTTTCAAATAATTAATAATTAATTGTTAAGTTGTTTATTTAATTTGTTTTTGGATCACTTATTGCGTCCTAATAATATTGAAATGGTTAATATTGAGAACAATGATTATAGATTGAAGTAAAACATTCTTTATAAAATTTTATGTGTATATTAAATCATTCATATATATTTTAGTCAAAAAAAATATCTAAAGAAATTATATCACATAAAATTAAATTAAATTTAGCCATATAAATATATTGGTATCTTAATTCAATATATATTATTGAGATATAAACTTAATGTTTTAATTTTTTTGAATATTTCATGAATTATTATTTACAGACAACTAAAAATATAATCATATAGATAAATTATAATGAAATCCATAAGATATATGATATCCTTTTAATATATATTCACACTAGATCAAATATCTATTATTAATGCTATAAATAATATGTAATATGTTTTTTCGTAATCTATTATTGGTTATTGGAAAGAACTTTTCAATAATTTTTTTTTATAATTCAAATTTTCATTTTAGATATATTTTTTCATCATAAAATAATCAAATATAATCAATACTTTTCAAACCAATAGTTATGAACATATTATTTCTCAAAAACTACTATTTTTTGGTGAATTTGATTGAATATTCGTATTCATTATTAATAAAAATACATGTGTATATTGGGTATTTCACATATATTTTTATTATTAAATCTTATCATATTAAATTATAACCCATGAACCCCGATTTATTTTAAATATATTTGTATATTTTCAAATTAATCTAGGGAAGATTATTGGTATTTTTCATTAATTATTTGAGCATTTTGAATAATTAAAATATTTTTATGTAGATACATAGAAATGATATCTATAATATTCAACTCCAAGAACGTGTGATGGTGGTACTTCTTGAAAAAAGACACATGATTATCTGATTTGCTTCATACGACTATTTGATTCTCACTCTGTCCAATTATTTGAGAATATTCAATGGTTTCCCCTTCTAATTATTTTTTTAGATGAATGATTTACATATGAATCGAGACTTTCCTATGATTTCACTATGGGTAAGGCTTCCAAAAAATCTAATCCACATTAAAACCCCTTCAATTTTTCTAATGATTGGGAATCCAGTGTGGCATTTGTTATCCTTCGACGGTAGGATAAAGTATATTTTTTACCCAATTTTAAAATGAGTTTTTGTTTAATCTGACATTTAAAGACCATCAGTGGAGTGGATTTGGATCTCTATTGGAGAATATTTTAAATGTAAAAAGAATGTGGTCTTTGAATCATGAGTGTATTTATTCTCATCTTGTACAAACCTGGGCCACTCTTCCCCCTCATGTCGACAAGGTCATAGGTTTTAGCTCAGAGTTCTGGATCTATTATCAAGGCAGTCACATAGACAATAATCCAGGAGTGCTCTAGCTATGGTGGATGCTCCCATTCATAATGATGCATTCTCGACAACATCAAATCCGAAGGATCCTTCCTATAAAAATGATTCTCTTATAGGTAAGGGTCCCTATATTGGGTAAGCGAATTTCATGGGATATAATAATAATACAATTAACTCACCAAAGGTGACTAAGTATTTTTTTGAATGTAGTGGGAACAGAAAATTCAAGAAATATTTTTTCATCAATCAGTGTTAGTAAGCATTTTGAAGCTCTTGGAACAGTTTGTTAGGACATGAACAAAGAGACCCTGTGCGCTTCTCAGGGGAAGAGTCATGGGGGAGAGCTATGACCAATTCTCATATGAGAGTGTAGGGGAAGGAATAGGTAGAGGTCTTCATATCCCAATTAGGGAGAAGGTGTGGAATGAAAAGAGGGATCTGAGTAGTTTTATAATGAACAACAGGTGGAATTCCAAAGGGTTAAATGATTACTCATACCTACCAAAACCAATGGAAATAAGGTCTACTAAAAAATATGGGTGTAAGGCTTTGGATAGAAAGTCCACTATGAATTATAAGGTGAAGTAGGATCATTTGAACATATTGAGTAGAAGTGCAAGAGTTAAAGTTAATCACTCTAAGGAACAAGATCTTGAGTTGACGGGTGTCATGGAGGATACTCAATTTCAAAAAATAGGAAGGATCTATGGTTAGAGAGTTTACCTTGATTTCTCCTCAGGGACAATAATTCAAGGAGGATGATAATTTCGATGCTTCTTTAGAGTCGAAGTGTGGCACACAGGGGGCAGCTAAGGCAGAGGCATGGGAAAAGTGGGAACTTCTCTTGCATTATGAGGAAGTCATGTCTCAGGTGGTGCTGATTTTTCATGCTTCACAAGAGGATTCAAATAGAATGGATTGGGATATAATTAATGTTGTCACACAGAAGGAGTAATGTGTTTGAATTGATAAGAAATATCTAATTCTCATACTAGGATTCAAATGAAGGAAGATAATTGTGGAGGAATTCCTTTAAGAATGGGAAAAGAGTCTTATTATTTAAAAGATAGGATCAAAGATAAATAGGATAGAAATTGAACTTATATTTCTTGGAAATTATATATGGAAATTGTCTCTAATATATTCATGTTTTATTTCAATAATTTCTTCATCTCGTATAGTGTCTGATGTTTTGTGGTGGTAACTTGGGGGTTTCACAATTTTTCTGCAAGTGTTCATTTAATAAAAATTTTATTTTCAAGTTATGTAGGAAAAACATTATGCAATAAGAGGACATTTTTTTCTCACATTCAATTTATTTTTCATTTAATTTATACATGAATCCTACTTAAAACCAATGGGTTTAAAATAATTATGAGTGAATATAATGTGTAAAAAAACTTCTATTTATTAAGTAAATTTAATTTAGTTTTATAAAATCCTCTAATTTAATTTATTTATGTCTCTATTGAAATTCAATAACTAACCATGGTTTCAGATAATCATTATTATTGATAGTATCACATTACATTGGGAGTGAAATTTTTTCATTCATATTTTGGATTTTATTTATATTCAATCAGTTTTATGTGGTGACCAATTAAATGACCTGTTTCCATTATGAAAACCATCAGTGTTTATGATTTCATTTTATGTATTTTTATTTATACTTTTATGTATTTATATTAGAGAAATAAATCATTTAATTTATTTTTTAATACATGATTCTATATTGATAAAATTTCATATATTTGATCAATTATTTTTTGAATATTTTTTTCTTTATAAAATATTTTTATCTGTGTTTTAGAAAATATTTTTGTGATGGTTCAAATCATTAATCATGGATTTATTAGGGTGTTTTTTGGATTTTGAGGCATCAATGAATAACATTAATCTAAAAAGATTAATTTGGATTTAAATTCACTGATCACAAAAATTGTGATTTCATGGTGTATGTTGCATTGTGATTTATTATTTAAGTGGATAATTTTCCCTCTGTGTGTTGGTTAGTGAAATTTTATCACCTGAGATCAATTTGGAATGGTACTTATAACATATTTTCAATCATTATTTTTTGATGAGTTTAATTAGTTCATAATTCCTTCTAAGGTACGGTTTTTGTTTTAGGGTTGTGGATTTTGGGGATGATAATTAGGATGTAATATTAATTTATGATTTTCAAGATCTATATATATTATGGTTTAATATTATTCTTTATTTCAGGATATGATGGTGAGTATGATTTGGGATTATGGATTAATTTTTTAGATAAATCCATTATGATATAATTTTTAGGCTTTATTTTATAGGGAATTATTAATTGCATTTTGATAATATTCATTGCAACATTGTGGATTTTTGGGGAGTTGGAGTTTGAGGTGATAGGTGGGTATGGTGATTTGATTTCCATATTTTCGTAATCATAAATTTCATAATACTAGGATATTATAGTGTAACTAGGTTCATCATATCATAATTTTCATTTATATCATTGAATTGAATAGTTGGTGGCAATAAATTTTCCTGGGATTTCAATGGAGATTGTTCTCTTATTTTCAAATATCTAGTTGAATGACATCTGTTATGTTGAAATGAAATTGGTTTTGCCTTGTTTTTTGTAATTATACTTTTTAATTATAAGAATTAGCGAATTTTGTGTTTCCAATCGATTATAAATTTCTTTTTTATGATATTTAAATAATATTCAGAGTTCCTAGGTTCCACGAGATGATAATTTTGAATACCTTAACTTATTCCACTCATATGGATGCAATAAAATCGGTAGATAAAATACCTATTAACTTATTATTCAATATATCTTCATTTTGAAATATTTTTGGTCCATGTGTAATGCATTTTGTATTTATGTTATGAAGAATTTTTTAGGGATTTATAATTTTAGAATTATTGGGGATTCATGGGATATAATATTATTGAGTCTAATTATTTCAATGATGTGATACTCAAATATTTTATTTAGGTAGGTGATTCAAAAAAGTATCTTATTATTATTAATATTTCAAGAAAGAATAAACATTATTTTTTAAGGAAACACTTTAGAATTTTTTATATTATATTAAACAAATTATGATTTTGTACGGTTTTGAAATTAATGTGATGTATATATAAAGCACAATAATTTATTATTATTTAATGGTTATTGGGTTTTTAATAAAATTTATAATAAAATTATTTTATTATATGTGTGGTTCTAAATTTTAATATGATTAAATTAATGAGGTTAATATGGGGAGAAAAAATGAAAATTAAATAGATAAGTGATTTTTGGTTTAATTGACTGAAAGTTTTATAGAATAAATTATTTTTTAATGTTAATGATTTTTATAAACTTACATATTTGTATTTAATTAATTATTATTGTGTTATGTATTGTTATGAAACATGGTAACAGATTTCATCATATGATTATGTAATATTGAGGTGGTTACACAATTTTATACTGATAAAGTCGTAACATTGTAGAGGTAATGGGGTAGTAGAATAAAGAATAATTATTACATGGATATAGTATATTTTTAGTTAAAAAAGGGACATAGGAGAGAGATAACCTAAGTGGGATAGAGATTAGGTTACATAAATATTTCCATAGTAAATAATTTTCAATACTTTCCTCATAACCCTTGGTGATATTGACCTCTTAATTATAATGTTAAATTTTTTTGTTTAACTTATGAGTTGACTTGATTATTAATTCACTTGACCTAATACATAAAAAGTGTTATAAATTATCTCATCTACCATCATAGATGTTTATTTCATAAAAAATTCCGTGAAAGAAAAGGTACAAAGGATATAAGGTATTTTGATTTGGTAAAACTAAAAATTAAAATAGAAGGATCATGAAATTGACAATGCTTAAAAGTTACAATTAATGAAAAAACATAGTAATCAATGGGATGGTTTATTCTAGGTCTCTCTTTACTATGGTAACTTTTATTAAAATGGTTTTGGGATGGCTCACTCCCACAAGAAGAACAATTCCTCACACACTCTACTTCTCTCAGTACTCTAACAACGAAAACAGTAATGGCCCATAGGATAAAAATTAATATTATTTTCACTTGTTAGGAATGAATCAGATGTGTTGGTTTTTTAAAACCCCCCTCTTATCACTAACCATTAACGGATTTATTTTTAAATAGGATATTCATTTTTTTAAAATTCGCCATGAAATGCCAAACATCTTTCTCTCTAGAAAGTGTCTGAAATATCTCAATCCTATTAGTACATGAGACTATAAAAACCATACATTTAATATTTTATATCAATGTTTTCGTACTTAGTCTACCTTATGTGGCAGTGAACACCTTCTTTTATATTCTTCTAAAATATTTTATTGGATCTTCTTTTCAACTACTTAGATATAATACTATTTTTATTATTTAACAAGACAATATGTAACGGGAATAAAAATACCAATCTTATTTTATTATTATTTCTTCTTATCATTATATTGAATAAAAAAACCTCATAGATCAGTAGATATATTTTGAAATATAAAATTATTCGTCTTTCTCAGTAACATAGGATTTTAAATATTCATATAAATTAGATAAAAAATAACTTCTCTTCTTCTCCCAAAAATAAATTATATAGAATCAAGACCTTGAAAGGATCAAGATATAGAAATAGTATTATTTCCACCATTTATTTCTTAATATCATATTTATATTTGATTCTACTGATTATTCCTCACAATGTTATCTATTTTTCCGTAATATTGAAAACAACATTTTCACCACAAGAACTTATTTTTTTGAATAAATGCATGAAATATCATTCCAAAAAAATATGGAAACCCAAAAAAATAACCTCTTTATAAATCCTCAATCCACATTAGGTAATAAAAAATCCAATTAATCTCTTTATACCCCAAAATAGATGTATTTACCTTCCATTTCCTCAATGTAAAAATTAAAATTTTTTGGTTACATGAAATAATACTTAATCTCTATGAAATTATCAAACAATTATTGTAATATACTCTATCTAATCAGGGAATGATTTCCTCCTCTGTGGTGGGATTAAATATTCGTTATAATTTATTATAGGTGAAATATTCCACAAACTGTTTCTAGTCATTTCTTAGAAAATTTAAATGAGAGATGATTCATTCGAATAACCAAAATGATTTATAAGAAAAAACACTTGTATATAGAATATTATTCATGATTAAATTGAGAACTATTATCCTTAAATAGAAAATTAATTATTATATAGTTACCAAAATTATTCTCATGTATATTAAAAATCATTACCCTTCTCAATGTGTGGCTTTCAAAAAACAAAAATAATGTTTACACAGATCCACTCTAGGAAAATACATAGTGATGTTTATGTGCATAGTTTAGCCTCTATTAATTTTTTATTCCACTATTAACTTATTAATAATCAATTCATACATATAATTAGAAAAATGATCAAATTCATACACAAAAATAGATTTTCCATAAATTATCACGGACACCTCCAAAACTATCCCAACTATCATGAATTGAATGAATCATACCATAGACTACTCTATAGATATCAAATGAGTATCCTATGATTATGAGTACCATTACTTTATTAGAATCTCTATATTCTAAGACATTAATTTATAAAAAAACTACAAAAACTACTTATTGAAATATTTCAAACCTTATTTATCCTCCAGAAAAAACCAACTCTATATCCTAGGTTGTATGCCTTCCATAAATTATATGTTAGAGTTTTTTCAAAAGTTTTATTATAAATTACAACATCCAATTCAAGAATCCATAATAATAATATAAAAATCATCACTTTCATTATTATCATGAATGAAAATAAATTCCAACTCTCCATTTATATATATTATCAAAAAATGACTTGGAAAACTGATTTTCATGGCAGTTTTTTTATAAACAGTTCTAAAAAATTAAACTATATACTTTGTTAACATTATTTTAGCGAAGCGTTTTTAAAAATAAAAATTTATTTATTTTTTAGTTTTTAAATTTATCTTTAGCAAATATTTTCTAAATCTATTTTTTAGTGATGGTTTTTAAAGACCATCTCAAAATAGTGGCAGTTACTCCAAAACCATTTCTAAAATAATTATAAAAAATATTAAATATTAAATATGAAATATTAAATTAGTAATTATTAATTATTTATATTAATTTACAATTCATTAATTAAAATTTTATTTAATTATTATGTCTTTATTATTAATTAAATATTATTTTTAGTTAGTAATTATCTAAAAATTAAATTAATTCTAGGATAAGTTATAAATCATAAATCAATATCAAATGACCCTAACTTTTTTATCTTGATATCCATTTAAGATAAAAAAAAGTCAAGTATTAGATTATGAAAATAATTAAAATAATATTAAATTTAAGTAGGTAATAATTAATTGATTAAAATTTATTACAGTTTTAAGATATCCTAAAATTTAGACATCAACTTTAAAATACCATAACTGTTGATCCATATATTCATTTCGGCTTGATGGGATGTAAAATCCAAGATTTAACACATGATCTGACTCCAGCTTCATTTAAAGGTGTCTTCATAAACTTATTGGCTCAATTATGCTTTTATTCCATGGATTTAAATTTCTATTTGTTTTATGGTCTTTTAATTGTTGTGGTTTTTCCTCTTCAAGTGATTTAATATCTTATATATATATATATATTTCTATCCATTATTTATTTATAATTTATATATATTTCATATTATTTATTTTACATTATTTATAATTGTATCCATTCATATATTTTATATGTTTTTATGCATATTTTTCTATATTAATCTACATTTGTAAATATTTATATGTAATTATGTTTACTTTTTTTATATATTATGTGAGTATATATATTAATTTATATTTACTTATTTTAATCAATATATATATATATATATATATATATATATGTATATTTATATAAAATTATATATATGTGCGTGCGTTTATATATATTTATTCAACATAAATGTTTGTTTATATATATTTATGTAAATCTCAATATATGTAAACATTTTTATAGATATTTATATCCATTTATGTATATTTATATAAATAAAGGTATATTTATATATATATAATGTTGGTATATATAGCTATACATATTCTTTTTGTTGGTGTGTGTCTCTCATTATTGTATTTATATACATTTATGCAAATTTATATATTTTTATAAGATATGCATAACTGTATTAAAATAAATAAATAAATATATATAGTACACAATATTTATTATTTATTATTCATTATTAATTATTTAGTATTTAATTTATATTCATTTATTATTTAATATTAATTAATTAATATTATTTTTTTATTTTTTTATCAAGAATGCATAAGTGTGAGTTGGTGGCCCAACCCACACACTTAATTTTTTTTTAAAAAAAAGTAAAATTCATGGTCAATGGAATACACATTTAGCAAAGTGACACCCACATCAACACCAAAAGACATGAAACAATAAGAATAATGGTTCCCCTTTATAGTTTTATAGGCGTCACATTTTCTTATTTCTTCCACATCTACCTTAGGAGCTGCTCGACCTCTCGAATTCCCCTCTCTTCTGTAGTTCTTATGAGATTTCCTTGAATTATTTTGATCTTCCATGCCCGATGAGTTATCATTCTCACTATGGGACTTTTTTTACTGGTCTTTAACAATATCTTCTTCTGATCCCCTAAAATGACATCCTTGATCGTCACCAACCATGTATTTCTTTGAATCACCATTTCTAATTATCTCATTAGTGTCCTCCAAGGTTATCTATGTTTTCTGAAAAATCAGGTGATGACTTCTCCGGATTAGAATCCTAATCCCCATGGAAGTCCTCATTTATAACCAGAAAATTCAACATTGGGGATGTATATACTTTAAGATAATAATTAATCCTTTTTTACATGCCATTCTAATTATGGTTTTCAAGGTAGAAAATATTAAATTTAGAGTTATTGATATATGTGAGCATGTTAAATAAATTGGATGAAGGGACACCCTCAATCCATCTACATCACACATTCTTTTCCGCAGTATCATTATCTTCCTGACTTATATGGACATGTCTAGTATCAAAAATACAAAAAGATGACGATATTCCTAGAAAATCACCTCTACTAGCAACAATAAAGACATCACCTAGGATTTTAGGTCTAGGAGTATCATTTGATTCTTTACTTTTGACCAATGGCCAGAGGACCTCTGCCATATGTTTTGATATTTAGTTTGGACCACCCATACCATCAAAATTAATACTAGAAATAGAAAGAGAGTTTTACTCAACTAAATTAAAGGGTGATTAATCATGTTCAAATAGATAAAGAGATGAATGAAACCAATAAAAATTCAAGGATCTATTATTATCCTTGAATTGAATAGATGAAGAACCCTCTTGGTCAAGATATATACTTCCTTTAATACATCTAGATTTTGATAATGTATCTTCTTGAAAGTATTATGAAGCAGTGACACCATCACTGAAAGACCATGGATTCATTTCAAGGACCATTGTATGAGCATTCGAGATCTAGGTTAGATGAAAAAAATAATATCTCTTATTAGAAACTGGCATAGTGTTAAAAACACCATTTATAGCCATTAAAGGAAGATGATAGCTTTGTTATAAAGGAAGAGTAGGCCCCCATACCCACTCTAATTTGTTTGATCTCTATTAGCCTCCATTAAATTGGAAAAAGTATTGTCCAAAATAGATCCCAACATTCCTTGCATTTCCAAAGGATCCATTCCGGATCCCTCCTTCCCTTACAAAACCAAGGAATCCCTCCTACCATCATAAATTATTCATCATCCGTCATTCAGTTCCTCAATGATAGGCATTTTGAATTGTCAATTCATAAGGTAATGTACAATTTTCATACAATTTGTATAGTTATGATTCCTTATGAATTCAGAATCCAGGTGATTGAAATTCCCACATTTAATACAAATTGAAGTTGTCTTCCCAATATCAATTGACATTTCTTTTAATTTATAGGTAGAAATAAGAATAAAAGAATCAATTAGTGTTTAATCAAGATCAATTTCTTCTAACACTCTAGTAATGATCCAAAATTCATAAAATCTAATGATTTGGGTTGAATCCATTTTCTTTATTCTCCCTTAATTGTTAATTGAAATAAAATGTTCAACCCAATACACATTCAGCATCAAAATATTTCTTCTCCTTTTTTATTTAACTTCATGGTATGATACTTGTAGATTCTTTACTTCCCCATTTTTATTTTAATATCATAGGTTATCCACATCTACTTGATTAGTTAGATATACACCCTTTGTTAGTAATTCCATTTCACCATATTAATTTGAGATATATCAACATAGAGAAGAAATTTTGTCTCTTTTTACTGTCTTTTACAAATTTTCAGTTACAATATCCAATTCTAAAGAAACTCTTATTTTCCAATTTTGGAAAACTTTCTCATCCCTAAATTCATTGACTAAAATAACTATAGTGGGTGAAATTAGAACATAGAATTTTAGGTGTCAATAAATCATCTAAGACTAATAGGCCTATGATAAGTATGAGACACATGATTTTAAGGTAACACCCACAATGTTTTTCATTTATCCCACTAGTTTTCTATTTAATTAATTTTTAATTTCCCCATAAAAAAACCCCAACATATAATTTCATCAGAATATAAAACCAATCTATTAGTAGATAATTAGGGAAACATTGAATTTGGAAAAAATACCACTTGTTGAATTTCAATCACCAGATCAATTAATACTTACTATTAATGATGAAAATCAATACCATGATAAATCATTTTTTAATAACTTCATAGGTTTCATATTATTCAAGATAAGGTAGAAAACCTTAATGAATTCTACATTAAACCCCCCTAAAAAGAATCATCATTTATATTGAAATTTTCATTTATTTGGAACACCACTTATTGAAAATAAATCCTCCAATTCAATATCTTTTAGTATCCTTTAACCTTGAACGAATGAAAAATACTCTTAAAATATAAATAGATAAACATAAGGTTCAATATTATTGTATCTTACCATTAATTTTTATCTTTTTGTTGCCGTTTTTAAAAATTTCAAGGCCTAAAAGATTCAATTATAGTCTATAATAAGCATGGTAATTTTGGTTATATAATATCTATTCAGATATCACTTATCATAAATTAGGCCTTTCTCTAAATCATTCCTCCTATTTCAGTAGATTTTTACCACTGAATTCTTTTTATACACCACTGAAATAACATAGGATGATGATTAGAAATGTGATATTTAGAGAGAGCCTTCATTTCAAAATACGTAGTTTAGATTCATTTTTGAAACTAGTTTTTTTATTGAATCCTATTTTTGAGTAAGTTTATTTCTTATATGTTCTATACAATCTTAATACCAAATAGGATTTGAAATACCTCTAACCCCACTCACTATGTGAATATTTTAAAATGTTAATAATAATGAATTTATATTCCACACATGTGATTTAAAATCACTTCATCCCCATGGATTATATCCCCCCCTTGGGAGTACACCTCTTTAAACCAATAAATTAATAGAAATAATGCACATGGGGAGATGGTTACCATTAATTTTACATAAGATGAGGAATATTGTGTGTCAGTATAGATCATAATTTTTCATTATTCATTCAATTTGAAATAAATTTTCAAATCAAAATTTTATTTAATGGATTCAAATTTATCTTTCAATTATTTTGGATTGTTATATTCCCCTCAAACAAAATCATAACACTCTCTTCTATTGATTTGTTTACCAAAAATTATTTCACTTATTATAATGGTTATTTTTTATTTTTCCACTAATTCATTTTTCCATTATAATACCAATAATAATTTAAAAGTTTTTCATCACATTACATGCCTGTCGATATTACTTTCCCATAGTCTCTCATAGTTTCATAAAAATGTAAATTCTTTCCATGTTGAAATATACTATTCATGTATTTTCGATATATTTTTGGTTTAGAAGCATATTTCGATTTCTTTATCATGATAAATTCAGTATAAAAATATTTTTTAACAAGGAATTTAAATCAATTTCACAATGGTAAATATTTATTTCCTAATTCACAATAGTTGGAACCATTTATTGCAAATGAATTCCATTTAAAATTTATACTAGAGACATTTTTAACAAGGTAATGATTATTTTTATTTGTAAATCTACAATTAAATACATTAAATAGATTCTGAATAATAAATATTATTTCTATTTATCAAATAAAAAACAAGAAATTTATTTATGAAATCCGAAAAAATAACACATGTCCCTATAACTTCATACATAACACATGTGGTTGTCCTTACATTATCTAGGGACTTTTTTATATATTTCCTGAACCTCCAAAAATTTCCTTTTTCTTCATAATTTACATTTTTATATTAATCTAATGTCTCATAAAAGTGTTACTTTATGTAATACTAGACTTTTCCATGAATCAATTTCTATGTGAAATTAAAATATTTTCAACTTTCTATTTTAAAACATTATACTTATTCTTTATCTCATTGCCTTCTACAAAATGATAATAAAATATTAACTGTAAATCATATTTAATTTGAGGATTTAACATGTTATTTTATTATTCAATATGATTCGTCTAAAATATCATGTACTATAATAATTTATAGATATTGTTCTCCATTTAATTACAATATGAGTATCCATATATTTCACAAGAGTCTTACCGCTTGACCTCATATCCCCCATTACATGGGAATATTTTTCCAACATGTCACTTCGATACACAATATTATTTTCCATTTGGAAAATAAATACATTAAGGAAAAAAATATCTTATTTAAGACTCAATTTATCTAAAGAAAATTATTAAATATGTGAATCCAGAGCACTCTTATTGATCTTCATGATTTTAACTTCTTTTAGGTTCTAATTCATCTACATGGAACAAATTTGAGTTTTTCCACCCTTTTGGAAGTATTCTATAGCATCTCATGTTAGAATTATTTATTTCTCTCATGGTTCATTAGCTATATAAAGACTCCTTTTTAGCCTCTTCATCATGAATAACTCACCTTCCAGCACCTTGATTTGAATATATTGATTTATTTTACTACATTAATTATAAATTTTTCCTATTTTTGATGCAAATAAATTTGTTTTGATATTTTTTCATCTTTACCTTTTTGAATAATTCAGATCTCATCATAATCAATGTAATTAAGAAATATTAGCATATAATTTTATTCATTCTTTCATATCTATATTTTCATTGATTTAATTAATGGTTCCATAAAATAAATTGTTTATACATTTCACTTGAGGAATATAAGAGTTCCTCAACAGGATGCCATTTTTCTATAAAAAGTTCAAAAAAGTTGTATATCATTGGAAATTTTCTTATTTTTATGATGTGTTACATTTTTCAATGTCTTAATAGAATGTAATAAGAACTAAAAAATTATCTCAAGAAATAGTTTAGATCAATTCGAATAAAAAATAAAATAACATATAACCTATTATGTGATACCATTTTTTAGGTCCCCAATTCAGTTGAGAGAGTGGTACAGTGAGGGGGGCATGGAAGGTGAATTTGGTTATATACTTTTTCCTGAAATCACTCAAACTGTAGTTTATATTTTCCTCTTAATTATAAGAGTCACTAGTTTTGTTATTTTCTTTATGAGTTCATTTTATTATTTATTAATTTTACCTATTACTTTTCCAAGTCATTAATTTTCAACATCGTAATTATTTTGAGCTCTTAGATTCAGCAGATATCTCTTCATGTGGTGGGGTTTCAACCCTTAATCTTTGACAATACCTCTCCACTCCTACTCTACATTTAGTGCCATCCGATTGTAGAGTTTCATTCCAAATTTTCTTTCCTAAAGGCATAGATTTACCACCATCATTATATAAATATGGTTTCAGATTCCACTTCTAATATTTTCCTCAACATCATATCCTCCATTATATTTTTTTAGCCTCTTATAGAACATTGATGCATCCAAGTGTCTCTTCCCCCTCAAACCCCTATCGAATTCTACCAGATGATCATATCTATCCATTTAAAATATGTTCTAGACATTTTGGAAATCTATTTAGATATTTGGTTTGCTTGATTAGGGTGGATATCAATTGGTTTCTCCTATTCATCAGTATACTTCATTACATAATAAAGGATGATAGTTTGGTGGTGGAGATCAGTGAGTTCTAACTACATCGGTGAAATGAGTCATGGATGTTGGTTGTGGTTTATATCAGTATTCATAGCATCCGTGAATGGTATTTTTAGTTTTCATTGATATTGGATGCATGGGGTTGGGTTTACAATCAATATCCATTGGTTTGTTTCTTACAACTGTGGTTTTAGGTATGAAATATTAAATTAGGGGAGAAATGGTGGATGATATGCCTCTCACCCATTTACTTTGGGCATTAGGGCTTGTGGGAAAAGAATTAGCCTACAAATTAAAAAATTTTCCATAGTGATTTTTTCCTATTCCTCTAATATATGTTCTCCTTTAAGCCTTTGTTATATGTTTTTTGACCTTTAGTGAATGGAAAAAACCATTAAAATTACATATTCCAATGTCTTTAGTGTATAATTCACATTCCTTCATTCCAAACGATAGTTAATATTGAGAGTTTTAGAAACTTATGTTATAAAACATACATAAAAACCATATATTATGACGTGTATAATTTTTATTAATATCCATTTTTACAATAATATAAAACACTAAAAATCAAAAAAAAATTATTTTGAAGAAAAATTTTCATGAATTTCAAATTGACTTATTCATTTCCTTTTCACATCCATAAAACCTTAGAATTTTTTTAAATGTGGGATGATAAAAAAATCCTAAAAAGGGGCATAAAAAATAATAAATTCTTTAGCCTAGTGAATTACACAAAAACCATTGAAAATACATTTCATTAAAACAAAAATTTTACCCAAAAGGGAGTCATTTTTTGTTTAAAAAATTCATTAGCTTACTTTTTGAAATAAACAAATCTCCATGGAAACTCACTAGAAAACATGGAAATTTTATATGGGTTCATTAGAACATCATCTTTATAAAACCCTTATAAAATCCTTAAAAATTAGAATAATCATATGGTCTACATCCAATATAATTATTCAGGTAATGTAATAACTATCCAATTCATTAGAGCTATACCAAGGTTCACTCATCATATATTTTATATCAGGCCCACCTAGGAGCTATAATGGGGCTCAAAAAATCATTTAAACAGTATCCAAGAACCATAAAATAAAACATTCCTTTTTTCTTTTGAAAAAAATTCGACAATCCATAAAAATATTCATTTTGAAAAACATATTAATTGAATTCAAATAGACATTAAATTTATTTTGTGAACCTTTCAAATCTATGTAATTACATTCATTAAATCATTTTTAAAAAATGTATATAACAAAATATATGTAAAAAAATATTAAAAACATTAAGAAAGATGTTTTTTGTTATAGTGTCATGTACATTGAGTCCAAATCTTCTGGTAAAATTTTTATTTTAATAAAGGAAAAACATATGTTAATTATTTAAATTCTAGTTTTTTTTATTCTTTATTTAATTTTATATTTTTTCATTCTATACAGAATAGTTTAATCACTTTGGTTCACTTAAAATTTGTAGGTTGTATCCATATTATATTGAAAAAATGACTTCAGTTGGATGAATATAGTCATATAATCCATTATTCTAGAATCTTGAGAATAATAATCACAAAATAGTTATAATTTTTATACATTAATTATAATATTTAATCTGATAATGAAATATGTTTATGAAAAATATGAATTATATTATGTTCATGGAGATATGAGGTAGTACGTACGCATTAGGAACATTTAACTTTTTCAAAAATCATTATAGGTAGAAGATAAGTAATATTTTTTATTTAAAAATTATCATAATATCATAAATACCATATTATTTCTTCAAATATACTCATATATATCATCAATTTATGCACAAGTAAAAGAAGAATCACATAGACTTTTGGAGGAGATAATCCATATATACACATGAATAATGTTATCATTTTTCAGGGAGTGGAAAGATAAAATTAAATGATATATTTTATTTTTGTAAGGATAAATATTTTATTAATGTCATATTTATACATGAAATACATCATTAAATATAGCCTTAGTAGGAAATGATGAAATTATATTACATCGATTCATGAGGCTTTAGTTCGTCATACACATGAATGTGAATTTTCTTTACTTTTTAATAGAACATGATATGAATTTAGGTTAAAAAGTTAAAATAATAATATAGAAGTATATAGTGGATATATTTTTTAATATATTATTATGGATGATGTACTTTTTATGGATTTTACAAATAAAAAAAAATAAAAAATCTTGGTTATGAATGATACCATTTCTTCAGACCACCTCTATATGATTATACCTAATTCATTACTAAATTGTATTTTTGATAAATCAAAGGAATATAAAGAATTTATAGGGAAGTAATGAATTTATTTTTTCTAGTAATGGATAAACTAATTGCTTTTAGGTCTGTTTAATCCTTATCTTTTTAGGTTAACAACCTAGTAAACCCGTTTTTACCTTAATTGAGGTAAAATATTTATACTATTCTTATTAATAATTGTGAAAAAAAATTTAACTTAACATATGCATAGTCCCAATATAGAAGCTCTTTTACCTAAATAAATTCACATAAGTGGTATAATTTAATTAAAAATTAAATATGTATTTGTGATGAAAAAAAATAATTTTTTCAAGAAACACAGTTTTTGAAACATTAGATGATTTTATATTTACTCTATCACTAGTAATCATCATTGTATAACTTACCATATTATTTTTAGATATATATTATACAAATTTAATTAATACTTAATCGTCTTTAAGGGATTTATTAATTAATTAAATTTGCGATCCATTATGAACATTAAAATAGTTTTCATACAAATATGCATTTAAACCCAAAAAATAAACTTAAACTAAATACCAGTATAAAGACGATTGAAATGTAATTAATAGTATTAAAAATAAATAATCCTTATTCTATATGAAATAAAATTAAAATAATAATATGATTTTAATATTTCATAAAATATTGAATATAAATGAAAATTTTACAGAAACTGAGTTTTTTCATTATTCACTAAAAAATACCAAAATTTTACTGTTAGTTAATTTCGATATGATGATTTAAAAATTAAAGTAATTTTGTATAATTCAATATCTATAATTTATAAATTAGTTTTTTATTAAAGACCATAAAATAGAAGAGTTTACCTAAAACTATTTTCATTTAAATTTAAAAATTACATAATATTTTTATAATTAATAAAAATATCTATTTTATTAATGTTAATAAACATGAAAATTATTTATTCTTTTATTAACTAGTATTTAACATTTAACCCCTTTTCAAATCAATTCCTCAAAATTTTATTCAGTTAGAAAACCAGAGTGGATATATTTCCCTCTAAACATATTCATATTCCGATGTTAATTCTTCTACCATATGGTTTTTCCACAAAACCACAGCTAGGTGAATAATTTTATTCCATAAACTTTTTTATGGTAATTAATTTGAATAGGTTGATTCTCGTAAGATGTATTTTCTTCCAACTAAACTACTTCATGGATCAAATAATGGGAGAAATTAGACACATATGTCATCATCATTGAATAATTAAATACATTGTGTACCAAGAATAATGTTGGAGGTAAGTCCACTTCGATGAAAAATGATCCAAATTTCTTCTAGATTTAATATAATCTAATGAAATATAGATATAACATTCCATTTTTACAAAAACTAATAACACCTTTTCATTGACATAATTTGTGAAAGGGTTAATCACCTACCACAAAAGATAACTATTTCATCTTATAATTCACAAAATGTTTTCCCTTCTCCGATCCATCCATATATATTAATGAATAAAAAAAAATTTAAAACATTTATTCTACCAAATCTGGTAGCACTAACTTCCTTTCTCCTAATTCATTATAAAAATATGGCATCCGACACTTCTTTCCATATGATGTCTGAAAATTTTCAGTCTTAATAAAAGAATAAAATTTTTGTTTATAAGAAATCTAGAAATAGAATGATATTGATCCCAAATTCAAAGTTAATCCATTGAAAATAAATTTAAAATATATTCCATGGTATTAATTTTTTCACTCCAACTATCCGTGATGTTGAGAATTTATATTTTTATTGAAATTTAATTTAGTACCAAATTATTTATGAATTCCATTCAAATAATTATATGTAAACCTAGGTTTATGGTCTGATACAATAGAGAGAAGAACTCCTTATAAGCTAACTGTCTCCTATAGATATAATTGATAAAGACGATCCAAATATATAGTATCTCGAATAAGAAATTAATGTGATGAACAATTAGTCGATCAACAATAACCCAAATCATAATGTTTCGTTATGATTTTCTTGGAAATTGTTCCTTGAAATGCATTAATATATTTTCCCATTTCCACTCCTATAATGGTAAAGGGTGCCGATTTTCATTCAGTAATTTTCAGTCTTCCTTTTTTGGAAAGTTGAACATTTCATGGTATAATTAGAAATATCTCATTTCATTCCATAAAACCTATAATACCCCCAAATGCATCTATACTTCATAGTTCTAATATGATAAATGGAAAATGGGGAACTATAAGCTTCACTCAACAATTATCTCTTCAATTGGGAATCACAGGGCACACATAATCTCTTTCTAAATCTCAAAGTACCTTTTTTGAAATATTAAATTCATAAAACATATACCCCATAATCATCTCTAACTTTTTAAATAAAACATGATCCTCTTTCTAGGATTTCTTAATTTTTTTTCACAGATATGATTGTACTAACACTTGAAACAAAACAGATGAGGTTCCTTGAAAAATCTCTATGAAAAAATTTATTAAATCATTAAACATAGGTTTTTGATGAAATTATAACATGGTAGATAATTCATGATATGTTTGGCTCAAACCAAAAGATAAATTTTTCATAGGGTTTTAATGAATCATGAAATCACAATCCTTGATAAGTTCGATCTATCTTATCTATCTGATCATAAATTCATTTTTTGTGTATATATACTCTAAAATTTTCTGAGAATTATACACTTAAAATATCACAATATATAAATTATGACTCTATACTTTTAAATTAAAAATCACTTCATCAAATTCTATATCATCCATAGGATAATATAAATCATTAGGTTTCTTTTTCTATGAATGATAAACAATTACATTATCTTTCTTCATTAGTTCAAAAACAAGTCCCTTCAAATAAAAATTTATTTAGATGAAAAATTAAACATTTATAAAAGGAATGGAAAAAATGGATCATCAGTCAATATTTTTTTAGTTCATGAACTAAATTATCACATTTATTTTTCAATTTGAATTTAACTCTTTTTTGAGTTAACACAATTATTTTTCTTGATAACTGATAAAATTATTTAACAAACATAGGGTGGTAACTAGATAATCTAATAAAGATATGAATAAATATGAAATTTTTTGGTTCTTTACATTATTTAAAACTTTTTGGTTTAGTAGGGACAAAATTGATTCCATAATTAGAAATAATATATTTAGGGAAAAAATATTTGTAACTAGAATTTACACTTACGAAATTTTAAATATATTTTATTTTCATTTATGGTTTAAAAAAATACTTATGTTTATTTAATATTCCTAATTACTATTAGAATATAATAAAATTACATCTTTAAAAAATCCCATGAAATCAGGGAAATATATATTCATAAGGACTGTAAATACAGATAGTGCATTTCACATCATGGAAGGAATAACTACAAACTCACAATTTCCATATCTAGTATAAAAAACCATCCTAAAAAAACCATCCTCATTAAATTTCATATTACAGTACCTTGACCTGAGATCATTTGTTGAAAAATATTTTACCCCATAGAGTTGATCAAACAAATCATCTATATGAAGCATACAATACTTTTTATGAATGATTATGTTATTCAATGCTCAATAATCAATAAAAAGTATCATTGATCCAAAATTATTTTAAATAAATAAAATTTGATCATCCCAAGGTTAAGTGCAAGTTCCAATAAAAACTTTATACAAAAACTATATTTCTATTAGAATTATAAAAGTTCTACTTGATCCATTTGATAATGGGATATTGAAATTTTATTACTATCAGACTCAAACTTTATAGTAAATTCAACCTCCCGATTCAGAATTAAACCAGGTAAATCATCAATAAAAACATCCAAGTGTTCTACTGCCCACACGTCAATAATTTTCACAATTTATTATTTTAAAACAATGTGAACAAGGTAACTTCCACAATAATATATAATAAATTTTTATACTTCTTTATATGTTATCAAATGTATGAAATCATCTAATAAAACATTATTAGATCTGAAATATATCATATCATAATAAGCATAATTCCAATCCATGCCAAAAATAATTTCAAACTATAATATTTGAAGTTCAACTATATTTTTATAAAATACCCTTATATTAATTAACATAGAAATATTCCGATAAATATTGGCTTAATTAATATTTCCATATGAGTTTTCGGTAAACTTTATTTCATATTTTCATGTGGTGACATTACCATGATTTTTTAAAACTGTTTTAGAAATCAATGAATGAATAGATAAATAATCATATAGGCTATTGGAAAATTTTGAATAAATAAGTAACATACCCATCACAACTTCATCTGATGGTTGTCCATCAATTGTAGTAATAGAAAATGTCTTTCTTACATCTCTTTATTTTAAATCATTTTGACTTCCATCATGTGAAACTAACCTTAGAAATATGTTCAGATAATTCCAAACTCATTGAAATTGAATAAACTTACCATCAATTTATCATTGTTCATTTTCTCTTTTTTCATATAGGGATATTCCATATTTCCAAAGATTATACATACGTAACACTTCCCAGATTTTATAATACATTATATTGGATTCATTTTACCACACTAATCACAATATAGGAATTTGATTTTCTAACCTTAAGATTTATTTTATGGATGCATACCCATTTCCAATAATCCATATTTTTTCTAACTCTTGTCATCTTGAGTAGAATATGTTTCAGAAAACTATAGCTCATATTTTTCTACACAGCGAAGAGATTTTAAATAGATTTTAGAGTATTTGGTGGAATAATCTATTTTTAAATTGGGTTTCAATCCTGAGTGAAATATATTTATTATACTAACAATGTACCAAACGAACTATATCTTGTACCATTATAAGCCTGTAAACATTTCTTTAAAAAAACTATAAATTATTTAACTTTTAGCCTCAATTAATTGATTTTTCTTTCACATAAAAATTCAAATAATATTAGGGAAATATTTCTTGTAAAATGGTTTCTTAAATGTATCACATTCAATAACATAAAGTTCTTCTCTAACTATGGTATTCATAACCAATGACCACCACTGATTATCTTAACACTCAAAATAATATATAGAATGAATTTATTTTTGGTGTTCTAAACCTCTCATGACATCAAATATCTTTTCTAAGGAATTTATCTATCCTTATTCTACCACTAGTTCAGAATTTCCACTGAATTATAGACGATGTGGTCTTATAAAATTCTCCTTTATCATCACGTTCTTCTGTGGATGATAGGGTTACCTTCTAGAATAGATAAAATTTACTTTTCTAGCTTGTATCAACTGGTACATCATAGAAACAAACTACTCAATTATAATTCCATACATGAAGGGTTTCTGATTTTGATGGATATTCATGTCATTTCCTTCTTGCTACAACTTCTCTATCAACTCAATGGAAAAAATACTAAAAATATAAAGTTCAGATGTAGAAAAATGGTAACCATTAAATTTTATGACATGATAATAATACACTAATATATATTAATGTTATTTACTAACATTATGTTATGGTATAATTTCATTTAAAATCTAATATAATTTCAACAATAAGGACCCAAAATTAAACATTAGATTTTCTAGTGTATTTAGACCCAAATTCAATTTATTTAACTCGTAAGGATCATTTTGATATATAGTTTTAGAGAATTATGTCATAACTCATACCTAAAAACCCATATATTAAACATTGGAAACTTCCTATTACAATCCCCTTTTCCAATAATAAAAAACCTTAAAAACAAAACCCGTTTCCTTTTCATGAAAAATCTGCATAGCTCCCAACTCGACTTCTTCATATCTTTTAATTATATTTAAAACTTGTGGAATTTTTTTTAAAAATGTGGGTTGGTCACCAAAATCTCAGTAAGTGACATAAAAAGGAAGAAATCCACTAGTCCATTAAAAACATGAAAACACTTGAAAAATCATTTTTCCAAAAACATGCATTTTTACTCAAAAGAGAACATTTTCCTTTAAAAAGATCCTTATCTTTCCTTTTGAAATCAAATTATTTCCATTAAACCTTATTAAAAAACATAGAAATGTAATGTAAGTTCCTTATTATATCTACTTCAGAGTTACCCTAGAAATCCATTATAAATATGAATAACAATATGACTGACATAAGATATAATTATCTAGAAAACATAATAATTTCCTAATTCATTGGAGCTCTATCTCGGTGAAACCATCATATATTATATATTAGGCTCACCTGTGAGATATAATAGGGATAAACCCATCGTATAAATTTTTTTCAAGGACCATAATAATGAAAAAAATAATTTAATCATGTTACATTTTATTAAATACCCTAAAAGGTAATTTAAACCAATATAATAAACTCATTCAGATATTAAAAATTATTTTCTTTTAAAAACTAATTTTCAAAAACCAAAAAATAAAGGGAAATAGAGTTTCTCTTGTAATAAAAAATTTAATATGGTTAAGGAATCCAAACATCAAATAATTTTTATGATGACTAGAAAAATCATTGTGACCACATACGTTAAAATAGAATATTCCTTTTATCTTTTGTAAAGAAATTCAAACATACCATAAAAAGGATCTTTTTAAAAACCATTAAAATAAATTCATAAAGACAAAAATTTTCACTTTTTAAAAATTTATATACCCATAATTAAATTCAAAAAATAAAATTTACAACATTGAAATCGAAGATAATGGTTTTTAAAATGAATCTTAAAAACATTTAAGATGAGGTTTTAAGTTAATGTTTCATTTTCCATGAGTCCTGATTGTGAATTACATTCATTATATTTCTAAATAATAAAAATATATTAATTATTTAAATGGTTAATAACTTGTATCATGATTATTATTTATTTTATTTTATATCTTACCATACTATACATAATTAGTAAAATATTTATGTTGGCTTCAGTTATTTTGATGGTATTTATATTTTATGTCAAAAATGACATCGATTGGTTTACTATGGTCAAAGAGGTAATTATTCCATCATATATTGAACAATAAAAATGAATTTTTTTAAATTATTATACAGATTTTATAATTATAAAACTAATAATTAAATATGGTTATTAAAAATTAACTACAATATGATTATAGAGATGGTAGGATGTAAGTACGTATATGTAACGTTTTAATTTCTCAACTCTCATTATGGAAAGAAGATATGTAATAATTTATCATTATATAATTATAATAATATAATAAACAAAATATTATTTATTTTAATTTACTAATATATATAGTCCATGTGATGTGGTGATGAAAAAATTAAAACATTTCTCTATGGAGGTGGTTTTTCGCACACATGTATGAATGACATTTTCATTTTTCATTGACTAGAAATGTAAAAATTAAATAATATAATAAATTTTCATATTTTTAAATATTATTTATTAATGTATATATGTATATATATATATATATACTAAATCCGTCATTATAAAGACTTGTGTTAGGACATGACAAAAAATGAATTACATGAGTTCACGAGGTGGTAGTATATCGTACACACGTATAATAGTTTCCTCTCCAATTTTATAGAATAGTAGACAAATTTAAGTTATTAAATTAACATAATATAATATAATTGTATGTAAAATTCCATTTCTATTATATAATCCATGTTGTAGAAGATTTTAAGGAGGTGTAATATGAAACAAAATATAAATGTTTTATTAAGAACGATACCTCATCTTTAAAAACCCCACTTTAGAATTACACCTAAATCCTTTATAGATTATATTTGTGATCAATAGAATCACTATAAGTTTTTATAATAAAATAATCAAGTTATTTGGGAATCCATTATATGAAATAAAATAACATTAAGGATTAAAGGGGAGAGGATATGTGGTGGACCTTTATAATTTGGGAGAGGACACACTTCAAATTTTTGAATGGAAAATGTTACACCAACATTTTTCACATTAAAAAAGGATAAACAATGGACCATTCGGAAGATATATATGATATAATTTAGAAATAATTCCACCCAATAGATTTTATATGAGTGTTTAGGTCATTTTAATTATTATATTTTTTATTTTAGCTACCCAGTAAACCTGTTTTTTCCACAACCACGATATATGTTTTTTTGCTGATTTCACTATTAATTATAAAAAAACTATGATGAATATATTATGTAATATAAAATATTGTATTTATAATTTTTAAATTAATTTTAATAAATAAAACTCATATAAATTTATTAATTAAATTTAAAACTAAACACACATATGTGATATAAAAATTATTTTTCATGAAATATATTTTTCAAGCATAATATTATAAAATATAACTCTTTGAATAGTAATAATATTTTTATGAATTAAAATTAAACTTTATAGAAATATATTATATAAATTTCATGTAAATAATTTTATTTTTTATTTTTTTTAATTTATTAATATTGAGAAATATTTTTCACTTGAAAATAGTTTGAAGAAAAATGTGTTTTTATATCAAAAATTATACTTAAACTAAAACCTCGTATAAATTGTTTCAAATTTAATTAATTGGATTATAAATTCATAATAATTATTTTAATTTAAATATAATTATATTAATAATTATACTCTTCATTGTTTAATATACTGAAAAGAAATAAATGTTTTGCAAAAATCTAGTATTTTTCACTATTCACTGAAAAATCTATTTTCCTAAAAAATCCAATAATTGAAATCTAATTTAATTTTCATGTAATGATTTAAAAAATGAAATATGTTTTTAAAAAATTAAAATTCTATAATTTCTATGTTAATCTTTAAAAAACCTATAAGAAACCTGTTTAATTAAAATATTTTTTTTTTGAATTTTAAAATTACATATATTTTAATACTGAATATAAATATAATATTCATAAATATTAGTAAAAAAGAAAATTATATATTCAATTATTACCAATTATTCTACAATCATAATTGGTTTCATGAGTGTTTTCAACTATATTGATTTTGGCCCTAGGAAATTAGACCTTCAAGTTGTGTCTTATTGTCATCAAATATTATTTTGATCGTGACTTCTCTTCTTGTAATGGGTTCCCTATCTCAGTTTTAAAAGAGTTTTTTTATTTTATTAATAAATTTTATTCGAATAAACATATTATATCAACTATTTCTTCTATCCCCTTACAAGTGTGGGTCATGCAGAATGTAATGAAAGAAAAGTCACATATAACACAAATGATTTTTTCTTTGTTCAAATAAAAGGAATAATCCTTGAATCATGAAATAGATAATGTTTCAATGGACAAGTTAACCACTAACTATACAAATTTATGATATTATTATTCCATCATACTATATCTTGGAAACACTCACCTTATAGGGGTTGTGGGTTGGCTCATTACCATCCAAGGATCACTACATGAAATTCCCTCCATCACTCAATACAATAAAGGAAAAATAATAATGGTTTATTGGAAAACCATAATAGTCACACCACATATTATGAATTTACCAGATGTGTTTTTTCATTTTAAATCTTTTGTTTCTCATTCATAGATACATAGTGAATTTCTACTTTTCTTTGATTCATCATGAAATCCATTAATTACTTTATTCCAAAACGAATAAGAATATCTCAAATATTCCAATAAATATAAGTTTAATTACCTAAATATTTTTTTTATAAATATATTCATCCTTTGACTGCTAGATATGGTAGTAAACACAATTTCCCTCCCCCTTAATAGATATGGTAGTGTTTCTTCTTTTTTAATTCCTAGTAGTAGAACTCTCCTTCTTCTTCCACATGTATATAAGTCTGGGGAATATATTTTTTATCATATTTCTTTATTATTACTTTTATTTATATTATATGAATACAATATATGATACAACTTGACTTATTTTAAAAATATGGAAGGTTGTTTCTTTCTTAGTCCATTATATTTTTTAATTTGTTTTATCAATTTCAGAAAACATATATTCTCTTATCCTCCATCTAATGAGTTTGGATGAATCAACTCACGAAAAGGTGAAATATATGTGAATAATTTTATTTCCATTATTTCCTACATAATATCTTATTTCGAGTTTAGTAATCTCCTCATTCTCCAAGTTAAAATTTCCTTTTCCATATTTTAGAAAATAAAACTTTCACTACGAAACCATCATTATTCGAATATGTAATGACCCATATTTTCTATTTATTTTTTTAAATATTATATTTATTATTTTTTTGACTAGGGTCTGAGACGATGTGAGATTATGAGGCCCATTGTGCCAGGAATAAATGTTTTAAAAATATTAAATAAATCACATGTAGGGTTATCCTGAAAAAGTAGACTAGAATCCAAAATATTGACCAGGTAAGTAATTTGAGGGAACCATTGTGTTTAGAATGCGAGTTCTACCCTAGGCATTACTTTACATTAGTGAGTGTCGGTTGTTTGTGGAAAAGTCATCACGGGCACAGAAGTGATTAAAATAATTGAAAAAATTATTTTTTTCTCCAATGTAACAATTTACTCATCTATGAATAGACTATTATCCAGAATTCAACGGTTTGGCTACATAAACCTAGAGATTCTAGATGATATTTAGAGAGATATCTAATGAATCCTCATAGAAAATTGGTGACATATCGTTGATCTATGATGAACATACCTTAGAGTCAACAATTTATGATAATAACAATGATTCAAGAAGAATTATTCATCAAGGACTATTCTGAATCAAGGTAGGGAGTGTGTTTTAGTTGGATTATTCTCCATTATTTATTTCTATGATGAATGAAAATCATTCTAAAAACATATTGATTCCTGAATCATGTGTATTAAAAGATGGGTTTATATTTTTGTGTTTAATGGTAGATTAATCATTCGGAGTTTTTGTTTATTTTATTGTATTTCTAATGATGATGGATGGAGATCGACACAAATACTGACAAATGTTCGATCCTTTCTTTGGTTATTGTGATTTTCTACCTCGATTCATCATTCATCATGAGCGTTGTTTGTTTGGCCCAAGACTCGACACATATCAATCATTCGATCATTGTTCAACTGATTCATGGTACAAAAATTTGATATTATAGATTAGGGATTTTCACGACAAAGTGGAGGTCTACTGATGGAGACAGAGTGATTCAGATGATGGTGGGTCCCCAAATTCACGTTCTTTTGTGTTATTCGGCGTAGAATGAAGAATGGATATTTGATCCATTTTTCTTGTAGATATGATTATGAAACACTTTTTTTTATGATGAAATGGGTTGGAAGAGATTTAATCTTATATTTCGTAGTGAATTGATCATTGAATAAAAGGTTGGAGATGCCAGCTCGAATGTTGAAGGAAGAACACAATTTCTCAAAAATCCCAAACAATAATTCATGTAAACAAAATCTACATGTGGTGAGGTTCCCCATGAGTGGTGTCGAGTGTTTCACATTGGAGATATGTATCACACAATGTGTGGCCCAGACTACATGGCATGAGGATTGTCCCATGAAACTTGGTGTTACATTGGGAAGTATAAAGGCATGGAGTGGACTACACAACCAGCATTCATGGAATATAATCCCCCGAACAAACATGTATTGGAAAAGTTACATGGGCTAAGCCATGTACTGTTACATAGTAATGGATATAGAAGATGAATTTGTGTACTATCACATTAGTAGAGTACACTGGATTCCTACATGGTGTGTACTATTACACATAGACTATTTGAGGACACTGACCGTTTACACCGGAAAAACCCTGGGTCATGGGACACAGCGTGTAACCCCTCCCCACAAAGCATACTATTTATTACATGGATTTTATCTCTTGTACCCTCATATCTTAGACACATTTAGGTAGGGTCCACTAACTGTTTCCATCCCTTGAATGTAGGTATGAATTATTTTATAATCCTAGGACTATGATCCCTTCAGTGGTACATCCTGGATAGAGTCATTGGAATCCCACTGAAAAGCCTAGAGTGAGATCATCTATTGATCTTCGTCCCATAAGTGGATATATTGGTTGTGATGTGACCAACTCCACCATGACATCAACACTCTACTTAGTAGGGTTAATCGAGATAATGTTTGTTTTTATCCCCACATGGAATTGGTAGTGATCCTCATATGTGTATTATATTATTAGTGTATCTATCCTGGTATTCTTTATATTCACGATAAACGAAGAGAAGAACTTCTTTTAAATACATCATAAATGTTATTGGACCCATGAGTGTGTACTTATGGATGAGTCCTTCATGGAACTTCATGATGGAATACAATGCTATTATACTATGGTTTTTGATAACCTATAGAATTCATGTATCTAATTGAGTATATAGTTATATGATTATTATATGTGTTGTAGACATATAATAGTTTATAGATAACTATTTTTACTTTCTTATATACTTTTTGGTTCTGTGGTGTCCTACTAATTATTGTTCTACTCACCCCTATATGGGATTTTTTGATGTGTGTCATTATTTTTGCAGATGATCGGCCTTTTGATGGAGTCCATGGTGTCCCAAGGCCAGAAATTAAATAGTGAGTTAATATAGAATGAGGTGTGATCATTCGGTTTTCAGATAGTAGTCCCAATACCGTTACATTAATGTTAGACTTGTGTTACAGACTATTTTATGGATGACTTGTATTTGGCCATTTTTACATTCTTTAGATACTATTATACTCTTTTTGTGGGATATAGATGTATACATTCATTGGTTGTATAGTTGTTTTTTTACATTTCATTATTTGGTGGGCATGGATATGTGTGCTTGTGTAGTGGTATGTAGGAAATTCTTCCCATGTAAGTGATATTTCAACTCGGTGCTAGTCACATGCCCCTTACTTATTGGATGTGGACTTGGGGAGTCATGGAATGATCCCCACTAGGAATGGTCATGAAATAGTGGTAATAGAAGTGTTCAGTTATAACGTTGGACTAGGAGTCTATGAGATTGTTTTGAGGTTACAGTGTTAAGTGTTTCAAGTTAGTCATTCAGAACAGAGACTCCAGTGTGTGTGGTGGATGACATATCCACTCACTAGAATTCTGATCACATGTTTTTTGATTTGGTACATGAAAAAATAGTTACATGAAAACCAATGGTACATACATCATATATGAATTTTTCTTTCAACTTCTTATTGATTCAACTCACTAGATATAATAATTGACCATAGGGAATCAATTTCATATTCTGGATGCCTCTATGATTTATTCTGGCTAGGATTCATCATGACCATCACTAATATGACCCCCTTAGTGACAAGGCTTCAACATAGGGAACATTTTCTGAGATGTCACATCAAGATGGTGCAATATCCATACTGAAACCTATAGAACAACATGTGGTACCCACAGTGCCACCAGATGAGGACCCTATGATGATCACACTTCATGAGTTTCTACGATAGATCCCCCTCATGTTTTGAAGTTACCCCAAACCATAGGTGAATGGGGAAAAGATTTAGGCAGTGACTCAAGTTCTCCATCTAGTCAGGATACCAGCAGATCAGATGTTGGTCCTGGTAGTGGTACGTCTTCTTGGATTAGTAGGGTGATGGTGAGGTCTCGTTACCATGTCTTATGATGAAAGTAATCTTTCTTGGACTAAGTTCGAGTGTCTTCTTAGAGAATAGTTTAGACCAGCTACATTAAGGGTTATGCATATCCATAAACTTGTCCAGCTCTTGTAGGTTTGCATGATAGTATCTGAGTATTCATCATGGTTTAACAACCTTTCTAGGAACTTGATGGATATGGTTTGAGACCAATTCTTCTGAGATTGGTCCTTTAAGAAAGTATTACGTAGATAAATCAGAGCCAGAATTATTACTCTATGAATTACTACATATAATGGGGTTCTATAGTGAGCTTTGGTGATCTTGAGTATCATGGTCGAGCATAAACAACTAGTGGTTGTCAACATTAGAAAACCAAGAGAAGAGAGATCGACAATGGGAATCCCACATCAGTGTGAGAGACCATAATGTGGGAGACATTTTATGAGGTCTATGGAATGAGGATAAAAATTTCAAGGCTCACATGATGTGTCCAGTCAGGCCAAAAAGTGGTGGTGCTACTAATTTGATGGATAGGGACATATTGCCCAAGATTTTCCGACCCACTGTACAACTGACTAAGAAACCATAGATAAGATACTAAGGTAGAGACAATGGTTGGACCAGTTAGGTTTGTAGAGAAGTGGATGTTGTAGAGGAGTTGGGAGAGAATCAAGATATAGTGAAGGTTTGAACATATTACTACCACCACCACCAGGTGATCCACACTAGGGTCAAAGAGGTGGAGAACTGAGGTAGAGACAACTGCAGGCAGTCAAAATTTTAGCCTGGATGATCTAGGAATGACTCTAGGTGGGATCTATGTCTTTTCTAATTTAGCTATAGTACAGATAGAAAAATATGGTTGTAATTGTTTTATCCCCACATATCTTGTTTGAGACATAGATATTCTGGTTGAACCATTGACCCAACCCTTATTCCTAGAGAATCATACTAGAGAAGTCTTAATGATCTGGTAATTATGCATGCAATGTAACCTAACTCTTGAAATCAAGAGTTTCAGTTGTAACATCTTGGGAGCAGAGTTGAGACGTTACAATATCATTCTGGGTCTAGATTAGTTCTCTACTATCCATGCTCAGATTGACTATCTTAAGCAAATGGTATGATTTGTCTGTAGTGATGGAACAAGGTTCCCCTTTGTTGGTGAAAAGGAAATCAAGGTAGCATTAGATGGACTCATGCATAGGATGGTGCAGTCAATTAATCTTCAGTTGGCTAGCATGAAGCTTGGTGCTATGTATGTCATGAATTTCTATTTTCCAACAATAGTGAAGGAGTACAAGGATTTATTCCTCAAAGATGTTCCAGTTTTAAATCCCTTACAAGAGATAGACTTCTATATTGATATACACCGTGAGATGACACTTATATTTTTTTCCATCATATTGAATATCTCCCATGTAACTTCATGAGCTGAGGGTGCAGTTGGAGGACATGCATAGTAAGGGCTTCATGAGATACATTGTGTCACCCCGGGTAGCCCAATTTTGTTTGCGAAGAAGGAAAATGGGAGCTTGAGGTTGTGTGAGGACTACTTGAACATCAACTAGGTGACCTTGAAGAACATTTATCCACCAATAAAGATTGATGAAATCATTGATTAGTTGATTGGGGAATGAGGGTTATTGAAGTTTGACCATAGATCAGGCTATCACTATCACCAAGTATGAGAGGAGGATATACCAAAAAATATATTCAGATGTCGTTATGGTCACTTAGAGTACTTGGTGATACCCTTTTGCATGAAAAATGCCCCATCAGTGTTCATGGGACTCTTGAAACACATACTCTATCCTTTCATATATTGGTTTTTGGTAGTCTTCATTATTGATATCCTTGTCTAGTCGATGTCCAAGGATGAGGGAATGATACACTCGAGGGTAGTTATGGATGTACTCTATGAGAACCAGACTTTTGAAAATTTCTCAATTTACTAGTTCTAGATTCTAATGGTCCACTTCTAGGACATGTAATCTCAGTAGAAAGAGTGGTAATGGACCCAACCAAGGTTTCAATAGTGTTTTGTAGGTTTCCACACAAATGTGTGATAAAGGTTCATAGATTCCTTGGGAAGGTAGGATATTAGCAGAGATTTATACTAGATTACTCAATGATATCATCACCCATGTCATCTTTTACTATATTGGGACAACCTTTCATGTAGATAGAGAAGTTACAATTAGGTTTTAAGTAGTTAAGGAATATTTTGATGAGTGTTTCGATCATAAGATTGTCGGATAAAGGTGCAGAGTGTGTAGTGTTCTACGCTGCATTAGGAACCGTTATTGGTTGTGTCCTGTTGTAGAAGAAAGAAGTGATTAACTATGGTTATCTCATGTTGAGACCACATGAGTTGTATTATGTGAAAAAAAATCTTGAGTTAGTAGTGGCGGTCTTCTCATTGAAGATGTAGTGACACTACCAAATGGGGGAACTATTTATTATATATTCAAATAACAAGAGTCTCAAAAAAATTTCTCATTGAAATACCATAACATGAGGCCCATTTTATGGTTAGAGTTCCTCTAGTATTATTTCCTTGAAATTTTATAAACTCATGGGAAGGAGATCATGGTAGAAAGTACTCTTAGTAGGTGATGTAGTTTGTAGTTGCTAAATTAGGCTTCAGAGAAGTCGACATCGTTGAAGTTATCCATTGTGGAATGAGATAGATATGCCTACCACCAATTAATGGATGTCACCCATACACACTTACATCGATTCATAGAGGCAACACTTGGGTATAATGACTATGAGACCCTACGTGCTAATATATCCATAGGGCATGCTCTTGATGGATTTTTAAAAGGTGGGGAGCACCTCTTTATTTTAAAACTAAGAATGATGGTACTAGTGATGTTTTGGGAAAAGGTTATAATATATTTTCATAAATATCCATTGGTGGTACATCTTGGTTCAGGAAATATGTTTGAAGAACTTGGATGTTAGTTTCAGTGGCTAGGTATGATGAAAGGAGTTACATACTTTGTCTCTAGATGCCTTACTTGTCAGCAAGTAAAGTTTGAGCACCAAGTTCCATTAGGATGGAATCAACCCCTTGAGATGTAAAAATTGTATTGGGAAGGGATATCTATGGACATCAAAACAATATTACCACATATGTCTAGGGGACATGATTCAATCTGGGTGATCATATACTGACTCACAATGTAATCCACTTCCTAGTTATACAAGAAAAGAATTTAGTATATAGATTGAGAGGCCTCTATATTCATGAGATATTCCATCTACATGGAGTTCCATCGATGATTATTTATGATTGTGAATCTTGATTTCAATCCTGACTATTGAAGGGATTATATGAGGTGTTTGGGACATAGTTACGATTAAACACAACATCTCAACCAGAAACTATTGTCTAGACTGAGTTAACCATTCCAATTATGGAGTACATGATGTAATATTTCATGATAGACATTAGATGTAGTTAGGAGGATCACTGACCAATTATGGAGTTTGTGATCAATGATAGATATCATTCCACCATTAGTATTCCACCATTTCAGTTTAAGGAATGAGGAAATGTATTCCAATGGGTTTCACCTACACGGGTTACAAAAATTTGGAAGAGGAGGAAAAATATCTCTTAGATTCATTGGCCCTTTACAAATACTACGTAGAGTTAGCAAGGTGGCATATCTCTTTGCACTACCTCAAAAGTTTAATCTAGTACACAATGTCTTCCACATGTCATATATGGGGAGGTACGGGCATGACCCATCACATGTTATCAACTAGAGAAATCTGGACATCGAGGATGGAGTAATATTTACTGAGTACCTAGTGAAGATAGAGGATCGGTAGCGGATGAATCTTCATGGGAATTAAATTCCATTAGTGTGGATTTGGTGGCAGTATATGTGCCACAACCCTTCCTCAGGGCCCGTGCCATGAGTACCCCATGGCCACCTTCCATTGGCCAGGTGCTGGAGACTAGCCCCAAAGGCATAAATTCCGATAAAAGGGAAGGAATTTCCTTTATATAAGTAAACAAACACAATAGAGTACGCAACCTGGAGTAAACACTAAGTAAACTGAGTACAAATGTAAGTGTTGGAAAGTAAATGGGCCACTATACAAACCCAACTAAAAGTACTATACAACTGAGAAAGAAAGTACAATAGTTTTAAAGTAATGAAGCAACCACCGAGTAATCCTCTGGGAATCCCACCTGAAGGGTGGGTACATATAGTCTCTTCAGTACCTCGGGTCCGTCCGTTCGCTCTGTGTACGTCCCACCAGGTAGTCCACCTCCGGGTACCGTCTAGCTGCACAAGCCTCGACCACAATCTGTGTTGTCCGTCGTCTACAACCAACACAACGTAGTGTGGGAAATGCCTATAACGACCCATACTTTACATACATTGTTAATACTTCAAAATGTAATCATACTTATTACAACAAATAACAAAACCATGAAAGGACCGTATAGGTATAGTGTCTTTAGAAACTGGGAAACATAAACAACTTGTTCAAAAATCATCTACATTGTCTCCCATTTATTTCATCATATCTAGAGTCCCTTTTTGGCATATCCTACTTAATAACCTTCTTCATGAACTGGGGAAAGAAAACATACAAAAGGGTGAGCTCAAATTCTCAGTAAGGGTAAAAAAAAAAGAAATATCAATCACATCATATTCAAAAGAAAAAATCATTTCAGAAATCTTAACCTGCAAAAGAGATCATAATTTCATAACATGGGATAAATCATAGTAGTGAAACGTAATCCCAATAATCATAACATAACACATGAAACTTTTTGGCATATAAACATAATCATAGAGAATAATTTCTTAGTATTCAAGACTCACAGCCAAGACTATGTTAGCGGACAAAGTCCATTTCTGAACCGAGTTCACTCCTTGTTTCAGTCCTATTTCACTGAAACGGATTAACCTGCCATTCCAGCCATGTCTATCTCATGAGATATAAATCATTACCCAATTAATTGGAGGGAGATATAGGTCCCACCCATCTCATAATGATACCATTCTTATGTGTGCCACAAAATCATAAATCATACATCATTGCATAACCCATGTAATAAAAATGGGATTCTTAAACCTTGTGACATCATAAAACAATTAATATAAGATATAAGAATTCATAAATATAATACCATCACAACATAATAAAATCAATGTAATAATAGGTATAGAAACAGAACCCTATATTATCTTAGATGGAAAATAATTTATATAAAACACTTGAACTCCATTCTTGAGGAAAATATTTTTTCTACTTCAAAAACATTTTCTTGTTTCTTAACATGTCATACAATTTTAATCTAAAACAAGTTGATTAAAAATAAACCTGAAAACTTGTAAAGGAAGCTTCATGGAAATAATGTTCTAAAAATCCATTCAGGCCGTATAAGTTAAAAAAACATTCTTCCCGTACTTTGGCCGGAAATGTCAAAAAGTACCTCGTACGAAAAACGACAAATGATTCCTTTCATATATTTTACTAAAACTCACCGAAGGGTAAAATTGGATTCAAAAAATTTTAGGTGGATGGAAATAATATTACATATTGAGGAAACATGGATGTGGATGATAAATATTCCCCAGTAAATTCTGAAGTATAAACAATCTCGGATAAAAATGAGATTGTGAGATTTTCCCTTACCTTAGGTCAGATTTGCTTCATAGGTGTCTGAACCTACTGTATAATGATTTAAATAATGTCATTGACTTATTCCAGAATCATAATCATTGTTATTATATCATATATGGACACATTATTAGCTTCCTATTAGTAATATTTCATTGCTACTTGTTATTCAGGTGTTTATTACTTTTTGTTCTTATGCGTGTTTTGTCGAATAAATTATTATTATTATTTTAGGGTTATAGATACCTTATTTACAGAATTCTATTAGTGTAATATATATCATATTTATTCACTAAATTCATTTATGTAATTATTATGCAATGAAAATCATGTAGAACGAGTCACATCACATCGTGGAGACGGTATTCCGTACGTACGCACGAGCGATGATATCGTTCCCATGATTGTGAAATTGTATTGAAGTGTATGTATACTATTTCAGAATCAATATCACTTTACAATAATCATATATAGTTATTATTTACACCATAATACCCATCCATGTAATATGGTGGTGGAAAATAGATTACACCATGGCGTGGAGACGGTATTCCGTACGTACGCACGCGCAGTGATTTCATTTTCCGTTGGATGGATAGATTGTGAAATAGGGTTGTTTCATACTTATAATAACATATCGGTATAAGAGTGATACTGATGTTATTCCTTCATAATGAAACAACTAAATAAGAAGAAGTGGAAGAAGAAATAAAGTTGAGAGAATCGGTAACAGACATTAGCTCTTCTTTGAAGAGCCTCTTTGAGACCTCCTCTTAGGGCACTAAAATTAGTCTTTGAAGAATACCAGGACCTCTAGGATGTTTCTAGGGAAGTGGAGAATATAATTTGGCAGGGTTTTGCCGAGCTTCAAGGCTCAAAGTGGTGTGAGGATGAGAGGTAGGAGGTGCCCTTTTATAAGGGAGGAGAGGGGCACCTTTGGAAAAACAAAAAATATTATTTTATTATAAAGTCATATTTGGTTTTTAATATCTCCAAATTGATTTATTTAGATGCTAAGGTGGGGGTGGGTCTAAATCCTCTCATACAATAGAATTTAGACAAGTTTATGTTTCTATTTTAACCTTATCATTTAGATTTAACTTTATGTTAGATAATTTAACTTTTACCGTGTCTTCCGGTTTTCTTACACTATAAGGTTAATAAACTTACTATTACAAGACAAACTAACCCCAAGTTGTTTATTATTAATATATATAACCTTATAGAAGTCATTTGGATGAACCTTATATTTTTAGGAATAAAATAAAAATTAATAATATAATATTGGTTTGAAAAACTATTTTATGTCAATTTTTACACTATTTGGTAATTGATTTTTGTGAAAATCATAACAGATAGATTAGTTAGAAAAACGTTAATTAAATCAATACTAACATGTAATATTAACATATAAAATTATTGGAATTCATAAAAAGTCTCAACTTACATTTATTTGGGTATTTATAACATCAATGATATCAATATTTCATTAATAATATAATTACTGCATCATCATTGTGTCATAAATAAATTAAATTATTTAAAGTTTAAAAATTAAAAATAAAATAACATTATGTAGGAACACTTTTTATGTTTCTAATGAATATTTATAGTGGAATTTAACTTATGTATAACCCTATATTAAAAACAATTTACTTATTAAACATTGATTTTAACTATTTTAACCCTTCTTTAAATAAATTAATATTAAATGTCCTAATCTAATACAAGTAGGCCTAAATGGTCATATTTTATTCCTAGGGTTGTTTTTGGTTGAATTAAACTTATCCAATAGAATTAGGACATGTGTTAGGGTAATAATAATATCATTTTTACCCTTAATTACCCTATTTACTTTTAACCGTGGCAAAAAAAGTAAAACATTACTATTCACCAAAAATTATTTTCATCTCATTGAACCACATTTTAGTCCTTGATATTAACCGTATATCTCAGATTTTCGAAATTCCACTCACAGAAGTGGTAAAATAATGTTTTATGTGAATTTGGAAATTCACCTAGGAGGTGGGTAAAAGACGGTGAAAAGTTCATTAAAATTTTTATATATCTAAAATTATTATAAAATGACTCCAATGAATTGCATTGAAATTATATAGGTATTATGTATCAATTTTGACATAAAATAAATTTAAATAAAATAAATAATTATTAAAATAAAAAGTCGGTTTTTAAATAGTAACCCAGTGTTTTCACTATTTATCAAAAATTGACAGTTTTCATAAAAATACCAATATTTCACCCTAGGCTAATTTCGATATTCCGAATCCCAAAATTAAGTCCATTTTGAAAAATATGTTAAAAAATTTCAAAAAGTGGGTATTACTATTCATAACAGCTAGTTTTAATAATATTTTAATAGCATATCGCTGTTTAGTGAAACTCGGTATTGCGTACGACGCAAGCTATCAAGGAAGGATGCGATTGCGTGTAAAGAAATCCGAGCTATTGTTGTGTGTAGTGAAAGATTTCTTTGATGATAAAAACAAAACATTTCTCATAAATGTCTTGGGTGTTACATTCTACTCCCCTTAAAATGAATTTCACCCTCGAAATTCGTCACTTTGTAACAAACACATGAGGATACCTCTCCCTCATCATATCCTCAAGCTCCCATGTAGCTTCTTCTAATTGGTGGTTCCTCCATAAAACTTTCACCAAGCGAGTGGTCTTGTTCCGTAGGACCTTTTCGCTATGATCCAGAATCTCTATCGGCTATTCTTCATAAGAACGATCTTACTCTAGCAGTACAACTTCTGAGATGAGTACATGTGAAGGATCTGGTATGTACTTTCTCAAAAGAGATACATGGAACACATCGTGAACTTTAGAGAGATTTGGTAGAAGCGCCAATCGGTAATCAACCTTCCCATCACGATCCAGTATTTCGAAAGGACCGATATACCTAGGGCTCAGGATTCCCTTCTTTCCAAATCTCATTGCTCTCTGCCAAGGAGATATTCATAAGAACACTTTATCACATACTTCAAACTCTAGGTCTTTTTTCGGTTATAGGCATAACTTTTTTGTCGACTCCGAGCTGCTCTTATGTGTTATTGAATAGATCTGACCTTTTCTACCATCTCATCAAAAATATCAGGTCCTAATACCTTTCTTTCCCCAACTTCATCCCAGCAAGTTGGAGTCCTGCATTTCTTTCCATAGAGAGCTTCATAAGGAGCTATCTGAATACTTGAGTGAAAGCTATTATTATAAGAAAATTCTACCAAAGGTACATGTTGATCCCAACCACCTTTGAAATCCATAGATCAAGCTCTTAACATATATTCTAGAGTTTGAATTGTCCTCTCAGACTGACCGTCTGTCTGAGGATTATAAGCAGTGCTGAAACTCAACTCTGTATCTGGAGTATGCTGAAGACTTCGCCAGAACATCGAGGTAAATCTTGGGTCCCAATAAGATATAATGGAAAGTGGTAATCCATGCAATCTTACCACTTCCTTTACATATATCATGGAAATATGATCTAGATATTAATCCTCTCTAATAGCAATGAAGTGTGCAGACTTTTTAAGATGATCAAATATGACCCAGATAGCATTATTGCCATTGGATGTTTTAGGAAGTCCAGTGGCAAAGTCCATAGTGATGTTTTCCCATTTCCATTCAGGTATGGGTAATGGTTGTAACATCCCCTTAGACTTATATCTCTCAGCTTTAACATGCTGACAAACCAAGCATCGAGAGACATATTCAGCAACATCACTTTTCTTTCCATCCCAGCAGAAGTACTCTTTCAGGTCCCTATACATCTTCATGCTTCTAGGATGAATAGAGAATTAAGAACTATGAGCCTCATCCAGCAGCTCCTTCTTCAATTCTGGGATGCGAGGAACAAATCTGATTCCTGAACTTTATTATCCCATCACAATCAAGGTTGAATTCAGGAACATTTCTCAACTTCTTTTGTAACTCTACATCTTCTGTCTACTCCTCTTTAATCATCACATGTATAGATGGTTGAACATTAATTTGAGAAAGATATGATTTTCCCCTTTCATTATAATTCCAAGATCCATCCTTTGTAAATCCATAGATATTGGATCTTTTGTGATCCTCAGCATGGATAAGCTAGCATGGTTATGTCGACTTAATGCATCTGCCACCTTGTTTTCCTTCCCAGTGCGGTAATGAATTGAGGAGTCATAATCCTTAATCAGCTCCAACCATCTTATTTGGCACATATTCAGCTCTATTTGTGTGAAAATATACTTTAAACTTTTATGATCAGTATAAATATCACCCCTTTCTCCAGAAAGATAATGCCTCCAAATCTTTAATGCAAATATTACCACACCTAACTCCAAATCATGAGTTGGGTAATTTTTCTCATGGATTTTCAACTGTCGTGATGCATAAGCTATCACCATATCATTTTTCTTAAGAAAACACCCCAGCCCCTTCTTGGATACATCACTGTAGATCACAAACATTTCTCCACTACAAGGAAGTGTGAGTACATGTGCACTGGATAACCCTCTTTTCAACTCCATGAAATTCTATTCACATTCCTCCATCCAAACAAACTTAACTGCTTTCCGATTCAACTTGGTGAGTGGATTAGATAATCATAAAAAATCTTTCACAAGACTTCGATAATATCTAGTCAAACCAAGAAAACTTCGGATCTCAGTTACTGTTGTCGGTCTCGGCCATCTTTCGATAACCTCTGTTTTTGCTGGATCTATAGATATCCCCTCTTTTGAGATTATGTTACCCAAAAATGAAACTTTTTTAATCCAAAATTCACACATGGTAAATTTGGAATAAATATTCTCCTTTCTCAGGGTCCTCAATATAATTCTCAAGTGATCTTCATGTTCTTCCTTGCTCTTTTAATATATAAGAATATCGTCTATAAAGACTACCACAAACTGATCAAGATAGTCCCTAAAGACTCTATTCATCAGATCCATGAATATAGCAGGGGAATTAGTAAGACCAAATGGAATCACTATAAATTCATAGTGTCCATACCTTGTACAGAAAGCCGTCTTAGATATATCCTCCCTTTTGACCCTTAATTGATGATACCCTGAACGAAGATCAATCTTGGAAAAGTATTGAGCTCCGCATAGTTGGTCAAATAAGCCATCAATGCATGGGAGATGATATTTTTTCTTGATAGTGATCTTGTTAGGTTCTCGATAATCAATGCAGAGTCTCATTGATCCATCTTTCTTCTTATCAAACAGAACAGGTGCTCCCAAAGGTGACGCACTAGGGCATATGAATCCTTTTTGAAGATTCTCTTGGAGTTTCTTCTTCAATTCCTACAACTCAATTGGGGCCATTCTATAAGGTGTATTTAAAATAGGCAAAGCACCGGGTATGAGTTCTATTGAAAACTCGACTTCATGATTTGGTGGAAGACCTAGAAATTCCTCAGGAAAGTCATCATAAAACTCCCATACAATGGGAATATTCTTAATCGTGAGTTCCAAACCAACCATTTCAGATAAATAACCTTCATTTAGTGGAATCAAGACCCATAAGATGGAAGAAATTTCCACTGGAATGTTATGTTCATCCTTGCATCGATAGACAATCATAGATTGATCTGGAATATGAAATGTGACTTCCCTTCTTTGGAAATTGATATGAGCTCTATATAGAGAAATCTAATACATGCCAAGAATCACATCAAATTCCACTATAGGAAGGATCACAAGATTTTCAGGAAGCTTTTTCCCACAAACATCAATCGGAGAAGAATTATAAACTTTTGATGCGACAGTTGTGCCATCAGGGGTTGTCACGGCTAACTCAACATCTAATTTTTGAGGTAATACGATGACACCCTTAGAAAATTATTTAGAAATAAAAGAGTGGGTGGATACAAAATCAAATAAAACATTTTCTACTTTAGAGTGGATGGTAAGTGTACCTTTCACCACTTCGTTATCGTACTCCACATCACTGATAGAAATTACATGTGAATTTCCTTTGCCTTTAGCCTTAAGAGTTTATTAACGTCAATCATCATCAATAACACTTGGATTAGGGCATTGATTGGAATAATTACCCATTTCCTTTCACTTGAAACATTGAAGTGTAGGAGGTGCACTCTGTGTAGCCATTTCATTGTTCGCATAACTAGAAATACTCTTCCCATCACTGCGGCATTCAAATGCCCGATGACCTTCCTTTCCACATTGGAAACATTTACTTTTCCCTTTAAGACAACTCCCTCCATGTTTCTTTCCACACTTTCAGCATAAGGGAAAACTCAACTTCTTTTCAGTGTTCTCTTTATATTTTCCTTTGAATTACATTTTCCTCTTCTTATCAAACTCATATGACTGATGGTTTACTCCAATCTCCATCTCAACCTTGAGAGCACATAGAACAATTTCCTCATAGCTATTGAAGTCCCTTATGGATAATGCCCTTCAAAGACTTGGTTTTAAGCCACTAAAGGATCGATCGATCTTACTCTCAGGTTGGATAATAATCCCAGAAGCGTACCTTGCAAGTCTTGAAAAATTTTCTTCATAGGTACCAACATATTAATCATCCTTTTGCTTTAGTTCAAGAAACTCATGCTCCATCTTTGTTAGGAGAATATGAGGGAAGTACTTATTGAAAAATAAGTTCTTGAACTCGTCCCATTCCATGGACTCAATTTCACCCCTTTGCCTCGTATTCTTGAAAAGATTCCACCATTGATCAGCTTCACCTTCCAAAGGATCAACAGGTAAGATGACTTTATCATGTTCAGAACATTGAAGAACTGAAAGTATCATTTCAGTAGTACTGATCCATTGTTCAGCAACTAATGGATCAGTAGACCCACTGAATGAGGGTGGACGCTGCCTCATGAAGGATTCAATAGAATTTTTCTCCTTACTTTACTCATTTGGAAGTCATGGATGATTCTTATCTTGAGAAAGTTTTCTGAGAATTTCTTCAATATTTTTCATTCCATCTCCCATAATGTTTGGTTGCTCAAGGGGACAATCATTTCATTGTCCGTCGCATTCCGCATTAACATGGTTCCTTCAGGTTCCAGCCATTGAATAAAACCAAGAAGATTAGTGTGAGCAACACTAATTATAATATGGGAAACACATAATCAAGAATAAAATTTTACACTTAAGGTCTTATCATAGGTTATTCATGGCCATTTCTAAAACACTAAGATTGTGTTCTATGCTTCAACTTATCCTTAGGGTTCTTACTAGGGCTTTCACATCGTAGTTTCCAAAGGTTGACTATACCTTTCCTCTGATACCAACTATAATGTCCCATACTTTACATACATTGTTAATACTTCAAAATTGAAGCATACTTATTACAACATATAACAAAACCATGAATGGACCATATAGGTATAATGTCTTTAGAATCTGGGAAACATAAACAACTGGTTCATAAATCATCTACATTGTGTCCCATTTATTTCATCATATCTAGAGTCCCTTTTTGGAACATCCTACTTAATAGACTTCTTCATGACCTGGTGAAAGAGAACATACAAAAGGGTGAGCTCAAATGCTCAGTAAGGGTAAAAAAAGAAATATCAATCACATCATATTCATAAGAACATATCATTTCGGAAATCTTAACCTACAAAAGTGATCATAATTTCATAACATGGGATAAATCATACTAGTGAAACGTAATCCCAATAATCATAACTTAACACATGAAACTTTGTGGCATACACACATAATCAGAGAGAATAATTTATTAGTAGTCAAGACTCATAGCCAAGACTATCATAGAGGACAATTCCCATTTCTGAAGCGAGTTCACTCCTATTTTCAGTCCTGTTTCACAGAAGCAGATTAACCTGTCGTTCCATCCATGTCTATCTCATGAGATATAAATCATTACCCAATGCATTGAAGGGAGATATAGGTCCCACAAATCTCATAATGATAACATTCTTATATGTGTCACAAAATCCGAAATCATACATCATTGCATAAACCATGTAAAAAAATGGGATTCTTAAACCTTGTGGCATCATAAAAAAATTCATATAAGATAAAGGAATTCCTAAAAATAATTCCATCACAAAATAATCAAATCAATGTAATAATAGGGATAGAAACAGAACCTTGTATTATCTTAG
Organism: Viscum album; assembly: GCA_963277665.1. Classification (NCBI taxonomy): domain Eukaryota; kingdom Viridiplantae; phylum Streptophyta; class Magnoliopsida; order Santalales; family Viscaceae; genus Viscum; species Viscum album. Next base: position 784,865,334 of record OY728158.1, read on the forward strand.
ATGGAAAATAATTTTGATAAAACACCTGAACTCCATTCTTGAGGAAAATATCCTTTCTAATTCAAAAACATTTTTTCCTTTCTTTACATGTCATACAATTTTAATCTAAAAGATGTTGATTAAAAATAATCCTGAATACTTGTAAAGGAAGATTAATGGAAATAATGTTCTAAAAATCCATTTAGGCCGTACAAGTTAAAAAAACATTCTTCCCGTACTTTGGCTGGAAAAGTCAAAAAGTACCTCGTAAGAAATACGACAAAAGATTACTTTCATATCATTTACTAAAAACTCACCGAAGGGTAAAATTGGATTTAAACAATTGTAGGTGGATGGAAAAAATATTAAATATTGAGGAAACATGGATTTGGATGATAAATAATCCCCTGTAAATTCTGAAGTATAAACAATCTCGGATAAAAATGAGATTGTGAGATTTTCTTTTACCTTAGGTCCGATTTGCTTCGTAAGTGTCCGAACCTCCTGTATAATGATTTAAATAATGTCACTGACTTATTACAGAATCATAGTCATGGTTATGATATCATATATGGCCATATTATTAGCTTGTTATTTGTAATATTTCATTGCTACTTGTTATTCGCGTGTTTATTACTTTTTGTTCTTATGCATGTTTTGTCGAATAAATTCTTATTCTTCTTTTTTAGGTTATAGATACCCCAATTAAAGAATGGTATTAGTGTAATATATATCATATTTATTCACTCAATTCATTTATGTAATCATTATGCAATGAAAATCATGTAGAACGAGTCGCATCACATCGTGGAGACGGTATTCCGTACGTACACATGAGCAATGATATCGTTCCCATGATCGTGGAATTGTATTGGAGTGTATGTATACTATTTCAGAATCAATATCAATTTACAATAATCATATATAGTTATTATTTAGACCATTATACCCCTCCAAGTAAGATGGCGGTGGAAAATAGATTACACCACGGCGTGGAGACGGTATTCCGTACGTACGCACGCGCGATGATTTTGTTTTCCGTAGGATGGATAGATGGTGAAATGGGGTTGTTTCATACTTATAATAACATATTGGTATATGAGTAATACTGATGTTTTTACCTCATAATGAAACAACTAAAGAATAATAAGTGGAAGAAGAAATAAAGTTGAATGAATCGGTAACAGACATTACCTCTTCTTTGAAGCGCCTCTTTGACACCTCCTCTTAGGGCACTAAAATTGGTCTTTGAAGAAGACCAGGACCTCTAGGATGTTTCTATGGAAGTTTAGAAGATAATTTGGCAGGTTTTGGCTGATATTGAAGTCTCAAAGTGGTGTGAGGAAGAGAGGGAGGAGGTTCCCTTTTGTAATGGAGGAGAGGGGTACCTTTGGAAAAACTAAAAATATTATTTTATTATAAAGTCATATTCGGTTTTTAATAGCTCCAAATTGATTTATTTCGAAGCTAAGGTGGGGATGGGTCGAAATAATCTCATCCAATAGAATTTAGACAAGTTTAGGTTTCTATTTTAGACTTATCATTTAGATTTAACTTTAAGTAAGATAATATAACTTTTACTGTGTCTTCTTGTTTTCTTACACTATAAGGTTAATAAACTTACTATAACAAGCCAAAAGAACCCCAAGTTCTTTATTATTAACATATATAAGATTATCTAAGTCATTTGGCCGAAACATATTTTTTTAGGAACAAAATAACAATTAATAATATAATATTGGTTTGAAAAACTATTTTATGTCAATTTGGACACTATTTGGTAATTGATTTTTTTTAAAATCATAACAAAAATATCAGTTCACAAAAAGTTAATTAAATCAATACTAACATCTCATATTAACATATAAAATTATTTTAATTCATAAAAAGTCTCAAATTACATTCATTTGGGTATTTATAACATCAATTATGTCAATGTTTCATTAATAATATAATTACTGCATCATCATTGTGTCATAAATAAATTAAATTATTTATAGTCAAAAAATTACAAATAAAATAAAATTATGTAGGAAATATTTTTATATTTCTAATGAATATTTATAGTAGGATTTATCTTATGTATGACCGTATATTAAAAATGATTTACTTATTAAACTTTGATTTTAACTTTTTTAACCCTTCTTTAAATAAATTAATATTAAATGTCCTAATCTAATCCAAGTGGGCCTAAATGGTCATATTTTATTTGTAAGGTTGTTTTTTGTCGAATTAAACTTATCGAATAGAATTAGGACATGTGTTGGGGTACTAATAATATCATTTTTACCCTTAATTACCTTATTTACTTTTAACCGTGGTAAAAAAAGTAAAAAGTTACTATTCACCTGAAATTATTTTCATCTCATTGAACCACATTTTAGTCCTTGATATTAACCGTATCTCTCGGATTTTTGAAATTCCACTCACAGAAGCGATAAAATTATGTTATATGTGAATTTGGAAATTCTCCTAGGAGGTGGGTAAAAGACGGTGAAAAGTTCAATAAAATTTTTATATATCTAAAATTATTATAAAATGACTCCAATGAATTGAATTGAACTTATATTGGTATTATGTATCCATTTTGACCTAAAATAAATTTAAATAAAATAAATAATTATTTAAATAAAAAGTCGGTTTTTAAATAGTAACCCAGTGTTTTCCCTATTCATCAAAAATTGAAAGTTTTTAGAAAAATACCAAAATTTCACCCTAGGATAATTTTGATATTCTGAATCCAAAAATTAATTCCATTTTGAAAAAAAAATTTACAAAATTTCAAAAAGTGGGTATTACTATTCATAACAGCTAGTTTTAATAATATTTTAATAGCATATCGTTGTTTAGTGAAACGTAGTATTGCGTACGACGCAAGCTATCGAGGAAGGTTGTGATTGAGTGTAAAGCAAGCCAAGATATTGTTGTGTGTAGTGAAAGATTTATTTGATGATAAAAACAAAATATTTCTCATAAAATTATCGGGTGTTACATTCTACCCCCCTTAAAATTAATTTCACCCTCGAAATTCGTCACTTTGTAACAAACAGATGAGGATACCTCTCTCTCATCATATCCTCAAGCTCCCATGTATCTTCTTCTAATTGGTGGTTCCTCCATAAAACTTTCACCAAGCGAGTGGTCTTGTTCCATAGGTCTTTTTCGCTACGATCCAGAATCCCTATCGGCTGTTCTTCATAAGAAATATCTTGCTCCAGCGGTACAGCTTCTGAGCTGAGTACATTTGAAGGATCAGGTATGTAGTTTCTCAGGATAGATACATGGAACACATCGTGAACTTGAGAGAGATTAGGTGGAAGTGCCAATCGGTAAGAAAACTTCCCAACACGATCTAGTATTTCGATAGGACCGATATACCTAGGGCTCAGCTTTCCCTTCTTTCCAAATCTCATTACTCTCTTCCAAGGAGATATTCGTAAGAACACTTTATCACCCACTAAAAACTCTAGGTCTTTTCTTTGGTTATCTGCATAACTTTTTTGTCGTCTCGGATCTGCTCTTATGTGTTGTTGAATAGATCTGACCTTTTCTACCATCTCATCAACAAGATCAGGTCTTAATAGCTTTCTTTCCCCAACTTCATCCCAGCAAGTTGGAGTCCTTCATTTCATTCCATAGAGAGCTTCATAAGGAGCCATCTGAATACTGGATTGAAAGCTATTATTATAAGAAAATTCCACCAAAGGCACATGTTTATCCCAACCACCTTTTAAATCCATAGAGCAAGCTCTTAACATATCTTCTAGAGTTTGAATTGTCCTCTCAGACTGACTGTCTGTCTGATGATGATAAGCAGTGCCGAAACTCAACTCTATATCTAGAGTATGCTGAAGACTTCTCCAGAACTTCGAGGTAAATCTTGGATCCCGATAAGATATAATGGAAAGTGGTACTCCATTCAATCTTACCACTTCTGTTACAAATATCCTGGCAAGTTGATCTAGAGAGAAATCCTCTCTAAAAGCAATGAAGTGTGCAGACTTTGTAAGATGCTCAACTATGAACCAGATAGCATTATTGCCTTTGGATGTTTTAGGAAGTCCGGTGACAAAGTCCATAGTGATGTTTTCCCATTTCCATTTGGGTGTGGGTAATGGTTGTAACATCCCCTTAGACTTCTATCTCTCAGCTTTAACTTGCTGAAAAACCAAGCATCGAGAGACATATTCAGAAACATCTCTTTTCACGCCATCCCACCAGAAGTACTCTTTCAGGTCCCTATACATCTTCATGCTTCCAGGATAAATAGAGAATGAAGAATTATGAGCCTTATCCAGGAACTCCTTCTTTAATTCTGGGATGGGAGGAACAAACCTGATTCCTGAACTTTATTATCCCATCGCAATCAAGGTTGAATTCAGGAACATTTCTCACCTTCTTTTGTAACTCTACATATTCTTTCTGAGCCTCTTTAATCTTCACATGTATAGATGGTTGACCATTCATTTGAGAAAGATATGATTTTCCCCTTTCATTATAATTCCAAGATCCATCCTTTGTAAATACATAAATATTGGATCTTTTGTGATCCTCATTATGGATAAGCTATCATGGTCTTGTCGACTTAATGCATCTGCCACCTTGTTTTCTTTCCCAGGGTGGTAATGAATTGAGCAGTAATAATCCTTAATCAGCTCCAGCCATCTTCTTTGGCGCATATTCAGCTCTTTTTGTGTAAAAAATATACTTTAAACTTTTATAATCAGTATAAATATCACACCTTTCTCCATAAATATATTGCCTCCAAATCTTTAATGAAAATATTACCACAGCTAACTCCAAATCATGAGTTGGGTAATTTTGCTCATGGATTTTCAACCGTCGTGAGACATAAGCTATCACCATATCATTATTCATAAGAAAACACCGCATCCCCTTCTTGGATGCATCACTGTAGATCACAAACCTTTCTCTCGTACAAGGAAGTGTGAGTATAGGGGCACTGGATAAACTTCTTTTCAACTCCTCGAAATTCTCTTCACATTCCTCCATCGAAACAAACTTAACTCCTTTCCGAGTCAACTTGGTGAGTGGATTAGATAATCGTGAAAAATATTTCACACACCGTCGATAATATCCAGCCAAAACAAAAAAACTTCAGATCTCAGTTACTGTTGTCAATCTCGACCATCTTTTGATAACCTCTGTATTTGCTGGATCCACAAATATACCCTCTTTTGAGATTATGTGACCCAAAAATGCAACTTTTTAAAGCCAAAATTAACACTTAGTAAATTTGGTATAAAGCTTCTCCTTTCTTAGGGTCTTCAATATAATTCTCAAGTGATCTTCATGTTCTTCCTTGCTCTTGGAATATACAAGAATGTCGTCAATAAAGACTACCAAAAACTGATCAAGATAGTCTCTAAAGACTATATTCATCAGATCCATGAAGATAGGAGGGGAATTAGTAAGACCAAATGGAATCACTATAAATTCATAGTGTCCATAACCGGTACGGAAAGTCGTCTTTGGTATATCCTCCCTTTTGACCCATAATTGATGATACCCTGAATGAAGATCAATCTTGGAAAAGTATTGATCTCCACGTAGTTGGTCAAATAATCCATCAATGCGTGGGAGAGGATATTTGTTCTTGATAGTGATCTTGTTAAGTTATCGATAATCAATGCAGAGTCTCATTGATCCATCATTCTTCTCAACAAACAGAACAAGTTCTCCCCAATGTGACGCACTAGGGCATATGAATCCTTTATCAAGATTCTCTTGGAGCTACTTCTTCAATTCCAACAACTCAATTGGGGCCATTCTATAAGGTGTCTTTGAAATAGGCAAAGCACCCGGTACGAGTTCTATTGAAAACTCGACTTCACGATTTTGTGGAAGACCCGAAAATTCCTCCAGAAAGACATCATAAAATTCCCGTACAATGGGAATATTCTTAATCGTGAGTTTCTCACCAACCATTTGAGATAACTAACATTCATTTAGTGTAATCAAGACCCATAAGATGGAAGAAATTTCCACTGGATGGTTATGTTCATCCTTGCATCGATAGATGATCATAGATTGAACTGGAATATGAAATGTGACTTCCCTTCTTTGGCAATTCATATGAACTCCATATAGAGAAACCCAATCCATGCCAAGAATCACATAAAATTCCACTATAGGAAGGATCACAAGATTTGAAAGAAGCACTTTCCCACAAAATTCAATCGGAGAAGAATTATAAACTTTTGATGCGACAGTTGTGCCATTAGGGGTTGTCACAGCTCACTCAACATCTAATTATTGAGGTAATACGGTGACACCCTTAGAAAATTCTTTATAAATAAAAGAGTGGGTGGATCAAAAATAAAATAAAACATTTTCTACTTTGGAGTGGATGGTAAGTGTACCTTTCACCACTTCGTTATCGTACTCCACATCACCGATAGAAATTGCATGTGAATTTCCTTTGCCTTTAGCCTTATGAGTTTGTTGACGTCGATCATCATCAACAACCCTTGGATTAGGGCATTGATTGGCATAATTCCCCATTTCCTTGCAATTGAAACATTGAAGTGTAGGAGGTGCACTCTGTGTAGCCTTTTCTTTGTTCACATTACTAGACAACTTCTTCCCATCATTGCGGCATTCAAATGCCTGATGACCTTCCTTCTCACATTTGAAACATTTACTTGTCCCTTTAAGACAACTCCCTCCATGTTTCTTTCCACACATTGAGCACAAGGGAAAATCATCCTCTTTTCAGTGTTCTCTTTAGATTTTCCTTTGAATTCCATTTTCCTCTTCTTATCAAACCCATATGACTGATGGGTTACTCCAATCTCCATCTCAACCCTGAGAGCACATAGAATAATTTTTTCATAGCTATTGAAGTCCCTTATGGCTAATTCCCTTAGAAGACTTGGTTTTAAGCTACTAAAGAGTCGATCAATCTTACTCTCAGGTTGGATAATAATCCCAGAAGCGTGCCTTTCAAGTCTTGTAAAATTTTCTTCTTAGGTACCAACAGATTCATCATCCTTTTTCTTTAGTTCAAGAAACTCCTGATCCATCTTTGTTCGGAGAATACGAGGGAAGTACTTATTGAAAAAATAAGTTTTTGAACTCGTCCCATTCCATGGACTAAATTTCACTCCTTTGCCTCGTATTCTTGATAAGATTCCACCATTGATCAGCTTCAAATTCCAAACGATAAACTGCTAAGATGAATTTATCATGTTCAGAACATTGAATAACTGAAAATATCTTTTCAGTAGTACTGATCCATTTTTTAGCAACTAATGGATCAGTAGACCCACTGAATGAGGGTGGACGCTGCCTCATGAAGGATTCAACATAATTTTTGTCCATCCTTTGCTCATTTTGAAGTCATGTATGATTCATAGCTTGAGAAAGTTGTGTGAGCATGGCTACACAATTTTTCATTCCAGCTCCCATAATGTTTGGTTGCTTAGGGGGACAATCATTGCATTACCCATCACATTCTGCATTAACACGGTTCCTTCGGGTTCCAGCCATTGACTAAAACCAAGAAGAATAGAGTGACCAACACTAATTATAATAGAAAAAACACATAATCAAGAATAAAATTTTACACTTTAGGTCTTATAATAGGTTATTCATGGCCATTTCTAAAACACTAAGATTGTGTTCTATGCTTATACTTATCCTTAGGGTTCTTACTAAGGCTTTCACATCCTAGTTTCCAAAGGTTGACTATACCTTTCCTCTAATACCAACTATAACAACCCATACATTACATACATTGTTAATACATCAAAATTGAAGCATACTTATTACAACATATAAAAAAAACATGAAAGTACCATATAGGTATAATGTCTTTAGAAACTGGGAAACATGAACAACTGGTTCATAAATCATCTACGTTGTCTCCCATTTATTTCATCATATCTAGAGTCCCTTTTTGGAATATCCTACTTAATAACCTTCTTCATGACTTGGAGAAAGAAAACATACAAAAGGGTGAGCTCAAATTCTCAGTAAGGGTAAAAAAAAGAAATATCAATCACATTATATTCATAAGAACATATCATTTCAGAAATTTTAACCTGCAAAAGAGATCATAATTTCCTAACATGGGATAAATCATAATAGTGAAACCTAATCCAAATAATCATAACATAACACATGAAACATTGTTTCATACACACATAATCATAGATAATAATTTCTTAGTAGTTAAGACTCATAGACAATACTACCTTAGCAGACAAAGTCCATTTCTTAACCAAGTTCACTCCTCGTTTCAGTCCTGTTTCACTGAACCAGATTAACCTTCCGTTCCAGCCATGTCTATCTCAAGAGATATAAATCATTACCCAATGAATTGGAGGGATATATAGGTCCCACCCATCTCATAATGATACCATTCTTATGTGTTCCACAAAATCATAAATCATACATCATTGCATAACCCACGTAATAAAAATGGGATTCTTAAACCTCGTGACATCATAAAACAATTCATATAAGATAAAGGAATTAATAAAAATAATTCCATCACAACATAATCAAATCAATGTAATAATAGGGATAGAAACAGAATCTTTTATTATCTTAGATGGAAAATAATTTTGATAAAACACTTGAACTCCATTCTTGAGGAAAATATCCTTTCTACTTCAAAAACATTTTTCCTTTCTTAAAATGTCATACAATTTTAATCTAAATGAAGTTGATTAAAAATAAACTTGAAAACTAGTAAAGAAATATTCATGGAAATAATGTTCTAAAAATCTATTCAGGCCGTATAAGTTAAAAAAAACATTCTTCCCGTACTTTGGCCGGAAAAGTCAAAAAGTACCTCGTACGAAAAATGACAAAAGATTCCTTTCATATCTTTTACTAAAACCTCACCAAAGGGTAAAATTGGATTTAAAAAATTGTAGGTGTATGGAAATGATATTAAATCTTGATGAAACATGGTTGTGGATGATAAATATTCCCCAGTAAATTCTGAAGTATAAACAATCTCGGATAAAAATGAGATTGTGAGATTTTCCCTTACCTTAGGTCCGATTTGCTTCGTAAGTGTCCGAACCTCCTGTATAATGATTTAAATAATGTCATTGACATCTTCCAGAATCATTATCATTGTTATGATATCTTATCTGGCCATATTCTTAGCTTCTTATTAGTAATATTTCATTGCTACTTGTTATTCAGGTGTTTATTACTTTTTGTTCTTATGCGTGTTTTGTCGAATAAATTCTTATTCTTCTTTTTAGGTTATAGATACCTCATTTCCAGAATGGTATTAGTGTAATATATATCATATTTATTCACTCAATTCATTTATGTAATCATTATGCAATGAACATCATGTAGAACGAGTCACATCACATCGTGGAGACGGTATTCCGTACGTACGCATGAGCGATGATATCGTTCCCATGATCGTGGAATTGTATTGGAGTGTATGTATACTATTTCAGAATCAATATCAATTTACAATAATCATATATAGTTATTATTTAGACCATTGTACCCATACAAATAATATGGTGGTGGAAAATAGATTACACCACGGCGTGGAGACGATATTCCGTAAGTACGCAAGCGCGGTGATTTCGTTTTCCGTAGGATGGATAGATGGTGAAATAGGGTTTTTTAATACTTATAATAACATATCAGTATATGAGTGATACTGATGTTATTACCTCATAATGAAACAACTAAAGAAGAAGAAGTGGAAGAAGAAATAAAGTTGAAAGAATCGGTAACAGACATTACCTCTTCTTTGAATCACCTCTTTGAGACCTTCTCTTAGGGCACAAAAAATTGGTCTTTGAAGAAGACCAGGACCTCTAGGATGTTTCTAGGGAAGTTTAGAAGATAATTTGGCAGGGTTTGGCCGATCTTGAAGGCTCAAAGTGGTGTGAGGAAGAGAGGGAGGAGGTGCCCTTTTATAAGGGAGGAGAGGCGTACGTTTGGAAAAACTAAAAATATTATTTTATTATAAAGTCATATTCGGTTTTTAATATCTCCAAATTGATTTATTTAGAAACTAAGGTGGGGATGGGTCTCAATACTCTCATCCAATAGAATTTAGACAAGTTCAGGTTTCTATTTTAAACTTATCATTTAGATTTAACTTTAAGTTAGATAATTTAACTTTTACCGTGTCTTCTTGTTTTCTTACACTATAAGGTTAATAAACATACTATAACAAGACAAACGAACCACAAGTTGTTTATTATTAACATATATAACCTTATATTAGTCATTTTTCCAATCCTTAGTTTTTTAGGAATAAAATAACAATTAATAATATAATATTGGTTTTAAAACCTATTTTATGTCAATTTTGACATTATTTGGTAATTGATTTTTGTGAAAATCATAACAGAATATTTAGTTCGAACAAAGTTAATTAAATAAATACTAACATGTCATATTAACATATAAAATTATTGTAATTCATAAAAAGTCTCAAATTATAATTATTTGGGTATTTATAACATCAATTATGTCAATATTTCATTAATAATATAATTACTACATCATCATTGTGTCAGAAATAAATTAAATTATTTAATGTCTAAAAATTAAAATTAAAATACCATTATGTATTAAATATTTTTATCTTTCTAATGAATATTTATAGTCGAATTTATCTTATGTATAACCCTATATTAAAAATGATTTACTTATTCAACTTTGATTTTAACTATTTTAACCCTTCTTTAAATAAATTAATATTAAATGTCCTAATCTAATCCATGTGGGCCTAAATGGTCATATTTTATTCCTAAAGTTGTTTTTTTTCTAATTACACTTATCCAATAGAATTATGACATGTGTTAGGGTAATAATAATATCATTTTTACCGTTAATTACCGTATTTACTTTTAACCGTGGTAAAAAAGTAAAAAGTTACTATTCACCAGAAATTATTTTCATCTCATTAAACCACATTTTAATCCTTGATATTAACCATATCTCTCGGATTTTTGAAATTCCACTCACAGAAGTGGTAAAATTAATTTTTATGTGAATTTGGAAATTCTCCTAGGAGGTGGGTAAAAGACCGTGAAAAGTTCAATAAAATATTTATGTATCTAAAATTATTATAAAATGACTCCAATGATTTGCATTGAACTTATATAGGTATTATGTATCAATTTTGACCTAAAATAGATTTAAATAAAATAAATAATTATTTAAATAAAATGTCGGTTTTTAAATAGTAACATAGTGTTTTCACTATTCATCAAAAATTGAGAGTTTTCAGAAAAATACCAAAATTTCACCCTAGGATAATTTCGATATTCCAAATCCAAAAATGAAGTCAATTTTGAAAAAATAAATTACAAAATTACAAAAAGTGGGTATTACTATTCATAACAGCTAGTTTTGATAATATTTTAATAGCATATCGTTGTTTAGTGAAACTCAGTATTGTGTACGACGCAAGATATCGAGGGAGGTTGCGATTACATATAAAGCAAGCCAAGATATTGTTGTGTATAGTGAAAGATTTATTTTATGATAGAAACAAAATATTTCTCATAAAATTCTCGGGTGTTACATTCTACCCCCTTAAAATGAATTTCACCCTAGAAATTCGTCACTTTGTAACAAACAGATGAGGATAACTCTCCCTCATCATATCTTGAAGCTCCCATGTAGCTTCTTCTAATTGGTGGTTCCTCTATAAAACATTCACCAAGCGAGTGGTCTTGTTCCATAGGACTTTTTCTCTACGATCTAGAATCTCTATCGACTGTTCTTCATAAGAAAGATTTTGCTCCAGTGGTACAACTTCTAAGCTGAGTACATGTGAAGGATCAGGTATGTACTTTCTCAGGAGAGATACATGGAACACATCGTGAACTTGAGAGAGATTCGGTGGAAGCGCCAACCGGTAAGCAACCTTCCCAACACGATCCAGTATTTTGAAAGGACCGATATACCTTCGAAAGGACCGATATACCTAGGGTTCAGCTTTCCCTTCTTTCCAAATCTCATTACTCTCTTCCAAGGAGATATTCGTAATAACACTTCATTACCCACTTCAAACTCTAGGTCTTTTCGTCGGTTATCGGCATAACTTTTTTGTCGACTCTGAGCTGCTCTTATGTGTTTTTGAATAGGTCTGACCTTTTCTTCCATCTCATCAACAAGATCAGGTCCTAATAGCTTTCTTTCCCCAACTTCATCCCAGGAAGTTGGAGTCCTACATTTCTTTCCATAGAGAGCTTCATAAGGAGCCATCTGAATACTGGAGTAAAAGCTATTATCATAAGAAAATTCCACCAAAGGCAGGTGTTGATCCCAACCACCTTTGAAATCCATAGAGCAAGCTCTTAACATATCTTCTAGAGCTTGAATTGTCCTCTCAGACTGACCGTCTGTCTGGGGATGATAAGAAGGGATGAAACTCAACTCTGTATCTAGAGTATGCTGAAGACTTCACCAGAACATCGAGGTAAATCTTGGATCTTGATCAGATATAATGGAAAGAGGTACTCCATGCAATCTTACCACTTCCTTTACATATATCCTGGAAAGATGATCTAGAGAGAAATCCTCTCTAATAGCAATGAAGTGTGCAGACTTTGTAAGACGATGAACTATGACCCAGATAGAATTATTGCCTTTAGTTGTTTTAGGAAGTCCGGTGACAAAGTCCATAGTGATGTTTTCCCATTTCCATTCGGGTCTGGGTAATGGTTGTAACATCCCCTTAGACTTCTGTCTCTCAGCTTTAACATGCTGACAAACCATGTATCGAGAGACATATTTAGAAATATCTCTTTTCATGCCATCCCACCAAAAGTACTCTTTGAGGTCCCTATACATCTTCGTGCTTCCAGGATGAATAGAGAATGAAGAACAATGAGCCGCATCCAGCAGCTCCTTCTTTAATTCTGGGATGGGAGGAACAAAACCAATTCTTGAACTTTATTATCCCATCACAATCAAGGTTGAATTGAGGAACATTTCTCACATTCTTTTGTAACTCTATATCTTCTTTCTGTGCCTCTTTAATCTTCACATGTATAGATGGTTGAACATTCATTTGAGAAAGATACGATTTTCCCCATTCATTATAATTCCATGATCCATCCTTTGTAAATCCATAAATATTGGATCTTTTGTGATCCTCATCATGGATAAGATAGCATGGTCTTGTCGACTTAATGCATCTGCCACCTTGTTTTCTTTCCCAGGGTGGTAATGAATTGAGCAGTCGTAATCCTTAATCGGCTCCAACCATCTTCTTTGGCGCATATTCAGCTCCTTTTGTGTGAAAATATACTTTAAAATTTTATGATCAGTATAAATATCACACCTTTCTCCATAAAGATAATGCCTCCAAATCTTTAATGCAAAGATTACCGCATCTAACTCCATATCATGCGTTGGGTAATTTTGCTCATGGATTTTCAACTGTCGTGAGACATAAGCTATCAACATATCATTTTTCATAAGAACACACCCCATCCCCTTCTTGGATGCATCATTGTAGATCGCAAAACTTTCTCCACTACAAGGAAGTGCGATTACAGGTGCACTGGATAACCTTATTTTCAACTCCTTGAAATTCTCTTCACATTCCTATGTCCAAACAAACTTAACTCCTTTCCGAGATAACTTGGTGAGTGGATTAGATAATCATGAAAAATCTTTCACAAAACGTCGATAATATCCAGCCAAAACAAGAAAACTTCAGATCCGAGTTACTGTTTTCAATCTCGGCCATCTTTCTATAACCTCTGTTTTTGCTGGATCCACAGATATCCCCTCTTTTGAGATTATGTGACCCAAAAATGAAACTTTTTGAAGCCCAAATTCACACTTTGTAAATTTGGAATAAAGCTTCTCCTTTCCCAGATTCTTCAATATAATTATCAAGTGATCTTCATGTTCTTCCTTGTTCTTTGAATATAAAAGAATATAGTCTGTAAAGACTACCAAAAACTAATCAAGATAGACTTTAAAGACTCTATTCATCAGATCCATGAATATAGCAGGGGCATTAGTAATACCAAATGGAATCACTATAAATTCATAGTGTCCATACCTTGTATGGAAAGCCATATTTTGTATATACTCCTTTTGACCCTTAATTAATGATACCCTGAACGAAGATCAATCTTGGAAAAGTATTGAGATCCGTGTAGTTGGTCAAATAAGTCATCAATGCGTGGGAGAGGATATTTGTTCTTGAAAGTGCTCTTGTTAAGTTCTAGATAATCAATGCAGAGTCTCATTGATCTATATTTCTTCTGAACAACAGAACAGGTGCTCTCCATGGTGACACACTATGGTGTATGAATCCTTTATCAAGATTCTCTTGGAGTTGCTTCTTCAATTCCTGCAACTCAATTGGGGCCATTCTATAAGGTGTCTTTTAAATAAGCAAAGCACCTGGTATGAGTTCTATTGAAAACTCGACTTCACGATTTGGTGGAAGACCCGGAAATTCCTCTAGAAAGACATCATAAAACTCCCGTAAAATGGAATATTATTAATTGTGAGTTTCTCAACAACCATTTGAGATAAATAACCTTCATTTAGGGGAATCAAGACCCATAAGATGGAAGAAATTTCCACTGGAAGGTTATGTTCATCCTTGCATCGATAGACGATCGTAGATTGATCTGGAATATGAAATGTGACTTCCCTTATTTGGCAATTGATATGAGATCCATATAGAGAAAGCCAATACATTCCAAGAATCACATAAAATTCCACTATAGGAAGTATCACAAGATTTCCAGGAAGCACTTTCTGACAAACTTCAATCGGAGAATAATTATAAACTTTTGATGCGATTGTTGTGCCATTAGGGGTTGTCACAGCTAACTCAACATCTAATTTTTGAGGTAATACAGTGATACCCTTAGAAAATTCTTCAGAAATAAAATAGTGTGTGGATCCAGAATCAAATAAAACATTTTCTACTTTAGAGTGGATGGTAAGTATACCTTTCACCACTTCGTTATCGTACTCCACATCGCTGATAGAAATTGCATGTGAAATTCCTCTTTCTTTAGCCTTAAGAGAGTGTTGACGTCGATCATCTTAAAAAAACCTTGGATTAGGGCATTGATTGGAATAATTACCCATTTCCTTGCACTTGAAACATTGAAGTGTAGGAGGTGCACTCTGTGTAGCCTTTTATTTTTTCGCATCACTAGAAATCTTCTTCCCATCACTGCAGCATTCAAATTCCCGATGACCTTCCTTTCCACATTTGAAACATTTACTTGTTCCTTTAAAACAACTCCCTCCATGTTTCTTTCCACAATTTGAGAATAAGGGAAAAATCATCTTCTTTTCAGTGTGCTATTTAGATTTTCCTTTGAATTCCATTTTCCTCTTCTTATCAAACCCGTATGACTGATGGGTTACTGTAATCTCCATCTCAACCTTGAGAGCAGATCGAACAATTTCCTCATAGCTATTGAAGTCCCTTATGGATAACGCCCTTCAAAGAGTTGGTTTTAAGCCACTAAAGAATCGATCGATCTTACTCTCAGGTTGTATAATAATCCCATAAGCGTACCTTGCAAGTCTTGTAAAA
Source organism: Viscum album (assembly GCA_963277665.1). NCBI lineage: Eukaryota > Viridiplantae > Streptophyta > Magnoliopsida > Santalales > Viscaceae > Viscum > Viscum album. The sequence goes on from OY728158.1 coordinate 784,880,866, forward strand.
TTTACTTCGTAGGTACCTACAGATTCATCATCTTTTTGCTTTAGTTCAAGAAACTCCTTCTCCATCTTTTTTCGGAGAATTAGGGGGAAGTACTTATTGAAAAATAAGTTCTTCAACTAATCCCATTCCATGGACTAAATTTCACCCCTTTGCCTCATATTCTTGATAAGATTCCACCATTGATCAGCTTCACCTTCCAAACGATAAACTGCTAAGATGAATTTATCATGTTCAGAACATTGAAGAACTGAAAATAACTTTTTAGTAATACTGATCCATTGTTCAGCAACAAATGGATCAGTAGACCCGCTGAATGAGGGTGGACGCTGCCTCATGAAGAATTCAACAGAATTTTGCTCCTTCATTTTCTCATTTGGAAGTCCTACATGATTCATAGCTTGAGAATGTTGTGTGAGAATGGATACAAGATTTTTCATTCCAGCTCCCATAACGTTTGGTTTCTCAGGGGGACAATCATTGCATTGCCCATCACATTGTGCATTAACGCGGTTCCTTCAGGTTCCAGCCATTGACTAAAACCAAGAAGAATAGTGTGAGCAACACTAATTATAATAGGAAAAACACATAATCAATAATAAAATTTTACACTTAAGGTCTTATCATAGGTTATTCATGGCCATATCTAAAACACTAAGATTGTGTTCTCTTCTTAGACTTATCCTTAGTGTTCTTACTAAGGCTTTCACATCCTAGTTTCCAAAGGTTGACTATACCTTTCCTCTGATACCAACTATAATGAACCATACTTTACATACATTTTTAATACTTCAAAATTGAAGCATACTTATTACAACATATAACCAAACCATGAAAGGACCATATAGGTATAGTGTATTTAGAAACTGGTAAACATAAACAACTGGTTCATAAATCATCTACGTTGTCTCCAACTTATTTCATCATATCTAGAGTCCCTTTTTTGAATATCCTACTTAATAACCTTCCTCATGACTTGGCTAAAGAAAACATACAAAAGGGTGATCGCAAATTTCAGTAAGGTTAAACAAAAGAAATATCAATCACATCATATTCATAAGAACATATCATTTCGGAAATCTTAACCTGCAAAATAGATCATAATTTCATAACATGGGATAAATCATAGTAGTGAAACGTAATCCCAATAATCATAACATAACACATGAAACTTTGTGGCATACACACATAATCATAGAGAATCATTTCTTAGTAGTCAGGACTCATAGCCAAGACTATCTTAGCGAACAAAGTCCATTTCTGAACTGATTTCACTCCTCGTTTCAGTCGTGTTTCACTGAACCAGATTAACCTATCGTTCCCTCCATGTCTATATCATGAGATATAAATCATTACCCAATGCATTGGAGGGAGATATAGGTCCCACCCATCTCATAATGATACCATTCTTATGTGTGCCACAAAATCATAAATCATACTTCATTGCATAACCCATGTAATAAAAATGGGATTCTTAAACCTTGTGACATCATAAAACAATTCATATAAGATAAAGGAATTGATAAAAATAATTCCATCACAACATAATCAAATAAATGTAATAATAGGGATATAAACAGAACCCTACATTATCTTAGATGTAAAATAACTTTGATAAAACACTTGAACTCCATTCTTGAGGAAAATATCCTTTCTACTTCAAAAACATTTTTTCCATTCTTAACATGTCATTTAATTTGAATCTAAAAGAAGTTGATTAAAAATAAACTTGAAAACTTGTAAAGTAAGCATAATGGAAATAATGTTCTAAAAATCCATTCAGGCTGTATAAGTTAAAAAAACATTATTCCCGTACTTTGGCCGGAAAAGTCAAAAAGTACCTCGTACGAAAAACGACAAAATATTCCTTTCATATCTTTTACTAAAAACTCACCGAAGGGTAAAAATGGATTTAAAAAATTGTAGGTGTATAGAAATAATATTACATATTGAGGAAACATGGATGTGGATGATAAATATTCCCCAGTAAATTCTGAAGTATAAACAATCTTGGATAAAAATGAGATTGTGAGATTTTCCCTTACCTTAGGTCCGATTTGCTCCATAGGTGTCCGAACCTCCTGTATAATGATTTAAATAATGTCATTGACTTATTCCAAAATCATAATCATTGTTATGATATCATATATGTCCATATTCTTAGCTTCCTATTAGTAATATTTCATTGCTACTTGTTATTCAGGTGTTTATTACTTTTTGTTCTTTTGCGTGTTTTGTCGAATAAATTCTTATTATTCTTTTTACGTTATAGATACCTCATTTACAGAATGGTATTAGTGTAATATATATCATATTTATTCACTAAATTAATTTATGTAATCATTATACATTGAAAATCATGTAGAATGATTCACATCACATCGTGGAGACGGTATTCTGTACGTACGCACGAGCGATGATATCATTCCCAAGATCGTGGAATTGTATTGGAGTGTATGTATACTATTTCAGAATCAATATCAATTTACAATAATCATATATAGTTATTATTTACACCATTATACCCATCCAAGTAAGATGGTGGTGGAAAATAGATTACACCACGGCGTGGAGAAGGTATTCCGTAGGTATGCACACGCGATGATTTCGTTTTCCATAGGATGGATAGATGGTGAAGTTGGGTTGTTTCATACTTATAATAACATATCAGTATATGATTGATACTGATGTTATTACTTCACAATGAAAAAACTAAAGAAGAATAATTGGAAGAAGAAATAAAGTTGAAAGAATCGGTAACAGACATTACCTCTTCTTTGAAGCGCCACTTTGAGACCTCCTCTTAGGGCACTAAAATTGGTCTTTGAAGAAGACCAGGACATGTAGGATGTTTCTAGTGAAGTGGAGAATAGAATTTCTCAGGGTTTTTCTGATCTTTAAGGCTCAAAGTTGTGTGAGGAAGAGAGGGAGGAGGTTCCCTTTTATAAGGGAGGAGAGGGGCACCTTTGGAAAAACTAAAAATATTATTTTATTATAAAGTCATATTCGGTTTTTAATAGCTCCAAATTTATTTATTTCTAAGATAAGGTGGGGATTGGTCGAAATACTCTCATCCAATAGAATTTAGACAAGTTTAGGTTTCAATTTTAACCTTATCATTTAGATTTAACTTTAAGTTAGATAATTTAACTTTTACTGTGTCTTCTTGTTTTCTTACACTATAAGGTTAATAAACTCACTATAACAAGCCAAAAGAACCCCAAGTTGTTTATTATTAACATATATAACCTTATCTTATTCCTTTGGCCGAAGCATAGATTTTTAGGAATAAAATGACAATTAATTATATAATATTTGTTTTAAAAACTATTTTATGTCAATTTTGACACTATTTGGTAAGTGATTTTTGTGAAAATCATAGCAGAAATATTAGTTCTAAAAAGCTAATTAAATCAATACTAACATGTCATATTAACATATAAAATTATTTTAATTCATAAAAAGTCTCAGATTACATTTATTTGGGTATTTATAAAATCAATTATGTCAATATTTCATTAATAATATAATTACTGAATCATCATTGTGTAATAAATAAATTAACTTATTTAAAGTCTAAAAATTAAAAATAAAATACCATTATGTAGGAAATATTTTTATCTTTCTAATGAATACTAATATTTGAATTTATCTTATGAATAACCCTATATTAAAAATTATTTAATTATTAAACTTTGATTTTAACTATTTTAACGCTTCTTTAAATAAATTAATATTAAATGTCCTAATCAAATCCAAGTGGGCCTAAATGGTCATATTTTATTCCTAAGTTTGTTTTTGGTCGAATTACTCTTATCCAATAGAATTATTACACGTGTTAGGGTAATAATAATATCATTTTTACCCTTAATTATCGTATTTACTTTTAACCGTGGTAAACAAAGTAAAAAGTTACTATTCACCAAAAATTATTTTTCTTTCATTGAACCACATTTTAGTCCTTGATATTAACTTTATATCTCGAATTTTAGAAATTCCACTCACAGAAGTGGTAAAATTAAGTTTTATGTGAATTTGGAAATTCTTCTAGGAGGTGGGTAAAAGACGGTGAAAAGTTCAATAAAATATTTATGTATCTAAAATTATTAAAAAATGACTCTAATGATTTGAATTGAACATATATAGGTATTATGTATCAATTTTGACCAAAAATAAATTTAAATAAAATAAATAATTATTTAAATAAAAATTCGGTTTTTAAATAGTATCCAAGTGTTTTCACTATTCATCAAAAATTGAAAGTTTTCAGAAAAATACCAAAATTCTACCTTAGGCTAATTTCAATATTCCAAATCCAAAAATGAAGTCCATTTTGAAAAAAAATTTACAAAATTTCAAAAAGAGGGTATTACTATTCATAACGGCTAGTTTTAATAATATTTTAATAGCATATCGTTGTTTAGTGAAACTCGGTATTGTGTACGACACAAGCTATCGAGGAAGGTTGCGATTGCGTGTAAAGAAAGCCAAGCAATTGTTGTGTGTAGTGAATGATTCCTTTGATGATGAAAACAAAATATTTCTCATAAAAGTCTCGGGTGTTACAATGCCCTTGCAGGGGTGAGTATAACGATACTGAGTAGGGACCCCGAGACCCCCTAAGGTGTCCCAGAATCCACAAAGGATAACCAAAAAGGAAATATACAAACACGAAGTATCAACCAACTCTACTTAATTATATGCCCATACATATACCTAAGTCATCAATCTCAGTTCAGCTCCAACTTCTGAGCCCAAGCACAATCTAGTCCACACAAGAAAGTAGTTAATCATTCCAATGATAATGATTGAATGTCAAGACTCAGCTCACACATGTATACTACTCATGAAGAGGGGTGGAGATGATTTGATGTAGCCTCTGAATCATCCCCTCTGCCGAACCCACGTAGGATCCAAGTACAGAAGTCGTCGTTGCTGAACACACGTAGGATCCAAGTACAGTAACCATCACTGCTGAACCCACGTAGGATCCAAGTACATTCGTCATCGCTGCCGAACCCATGGAGGATCGAAGTACAGTCTTCCTCGCTTCCGAACCCACGTAGGATCCAAGTACAGTCGTCATCGTCATCGTAGTCGCAGCCAGCTCTAGGGTTCCCACACACAGTGTACTCGATTCTAGGAGGGCCCGCTCCATGTGTAAAAAGGGTCAATACATCAACTGTCACGAAGTCCAAAGTTCATGTATCTCGAAGTTCGGTCTCGTCAAAAGTAACCCAATGTGACAGGCGGCGCGTCAAACGGATGCCCGGTCTGAGAGATATTGGATTTTCTGTTCCAGGGGCCCAATTGGAAATATGCTCATTCCAAACCAAGCTATTTACCAAAGCCGTCCAAAACATACTTAGTGTATTGCAAAAGGAACCTCTCATCGAAAGAGTCCTTGTGCCGCAGATGGAGCATAGATCGGACGCGCGGTCATTATGTTATTCTTGTTTAAGTGAATAACGTGCCCGACCCGTTTAGCCCAGTTGGCCGATGATTCGGGTTAACCCAGTTTGACGGGTCCGACCCGACAGGGGTGTTAGACTGGTCCGACCTGGCAGGGGTGTCGGACCGGTCCAAAGGAAAAACGCAACTCGGCCTGAAGGGCGCGGCCCAGCCCAAAGGGGCGCGGCCCGGTAGGATCGGTCGGCAAGCCGAGCGACTCAGCCCGAAGGCCAAGCGGTTCTGAGGAAGACGCGACCCCCAGGCTGTCTGAACCGGCAGCTCCAAGCGGGGCCACCCTTCCCAAACCGGCCAGCCTTTTGGCGCACGCGACCCGCATGGCGGGCCATAGATTTTTTCAGCGTGGTGCCCTCTTGGCGCCGCGGTCCGGCTCCGCCCGGCCGCCGACGGGCTAGCCGGTTTTCCAGCGCGGTGCCCTCCTGGCGTCGTGACTTCCCATCGCCTGGCCAGGTGACGTGTCGTCCGGTTCTTCCACTGAAGTGGCCCGTGAAACGGGCCGTGGTTCCTCATGCACATCTGGCGAGACGATGCTAGATTCCTTCATTGTGTTCCCAGCACGGCGCGACGACATCGTGCCTCCTCCACCTTCGGTTGCCGATTATAAAATAATAAATGAGATTAACGAAGGGTCGTCAGGCCGTGTTCGTTTGGCCTGCACCCTCTGCGTAAAGTGATATCAATTGGACGTATTTAAAAAATGATTCCCAACGAAGAACGGGGTACAAAAACATTCATTTTCAAGAATAAACCCCTACCTCAGCAATTGATGACGAACGTCGGCATCACGGTAGACGGCGTTTCGAGGTGAGGATTTGTAGATGCCGACGGAGTGCGTCTGAGGAGGAACTATCATCTCTTCACTTTGTCCTAGAGAATAGAATGGATGGTGCATTGTCATTCTTCATGGAACCGGCGTTCTTCATCGAAGGAGAGGTCATTCTTCGTCGGAGGCCGATGTTCTTCCAAAATACCATGAGCTCTCCCAATCATCCTTTGCACAATGAAAGCTCTCCCAAAATAAAATAATAGGCTTGTCCTATTATTTTATTATCTCATGCAAATTAAAATTCAAATTCAAACCACTTCATTTAATTAATTGATGTGGTTTAATTTATTAAATTAATGTGTTGGAAAGAGTTAAAGAGGGAGAGACGAGGAGGTGAGAGGTCTCATAAATATTGGAGAGTTGTCAACATTGACTTGGGAGTTTAATGGGGGGGGGGGTTAAAGAGGGTTAAGGAGTATAGGGGGGAGGTGAAAGGTTGGGGCTCGTGTGGGGCCCACTGTTTAATTATCCACACATGGGAAGTTGGGTGGGTGTGGGCCCCACCAATAACTTCCCATGGGAGGAATTAACATCGTTAGATATAGAATATTATTGTACAAACAATTTTATTTACTTCTTTAATTAATCCACAAATAATAATTCTCAACCCACTTAAAACGCAACTGTGGTAATGGTCCCCTTAAGCAATTACCGGCGCTGCGAGTTCATCGGTGCCCTCAGATTTCAATTCCGAGCACTGGTTCAAAAGATAGAAAAACACGCTCATTCGTTTACTGAACGTACTCGAGATAAACTTTGGAAATTGATTCCGACACACTGGGCCTCGGAATCAAGTGTCTTCAGAAGCCACAGAATCGTAAAATTCCAAAGTATTTAAGAAAAAAATTTCCATGAAATTTCCGGGTCTTTATATTACTCCCACCTCAGGGCTTTACATCCCCTTAAATCTACAACATAAACTAGGGGAACAAATGAGGGTACTGAGCACACATTTGAGCCTCCCGCTCCTATGTGCTCTCCTGGAGTTTCCCGTCCTGCCAACGAATGCACACAAGAGGAATCGACTGTCCATGTAGGACCCGTTCCTATCGATCCTCGATCTCCACCGTAACCTCTGCAAATGTTTCCCCATCATCGATGTCCAGCTCCCCATGATCAATGATGTGAGTCAGGTCGTGCATGTATCTCTTCAGCTGAGATACGTGGAAGACGTCATGCACCTGGTGCAACTGAGGTGGAAGGGCCAGGCGGTAAGCCACCTCGCCTACCCTGATGAGGACTTGGAATGGTCCGATGAAGCACGAAGATAACTTGCTGCCCTAGACAAATCTATGTAATTCATGTCGAGGTGAGACCCGTAAGAAATCGTGGTTTTCATCCTCGAACTCCAGTGGTCTCCACCTCCTATCAGCATAGGACTTCTGTCTACTTTGTATAGTCCTCATCCACTCCTGGATAATATATACCTTCTCCATCGTAGCCTGAACCATCTCTGGTTCTACGAGTGCTGAATCCCCAGGGTCAGTCCAGCATAGAGGTGATCTGCAAGTTTGGCCGTACAGTTCCTCATATGGTGTCATCCCGATGGTGGAGTGGTATCTATTGTTGTACACAAACTTCACCTAGGGTAGTTGATCCTCCCAGCTGCGACCAAAGTCAAGGACACATGCACAGATCATGTACTCAATTGTATGAATGGCCCTCTCTATCTGGATATCCGTATGAGGATAAAAGGCGGTGCTCAAGCATATATGCGTCCCAAAATCCTTCTGTAACCCCTTCCAAAGCCGGGAAGTAAAGCGAGTGTCTCAATCGGAGACGATAGACGTTGTCACACCATGAAGCCGTAAAATCTACTGAATGTAGAGGCATCCCAACTGTCTATTGATCCCTTATCTCTGATCAGTAGGAAGTGGGCCGACTTGGTGAGTCGGTCTACGATCACCCAGATAGAGTCATGTCCTCTAGAAGTACGTGGAAGCCCCATGACTAAATCCATGGATATCCCGTCCCACTTCCACTCCGGAACCTCTAATGGTTGTACCATGCCTGCTGGTACCTGATGCTTTGCCTTCACTTGTTGGCAAGTGAGGATTCGTGAAACAAACTATGCTACAACCTTCTTCATACCCATCCACCAGTGTTGTCGTCTGAGGTCCTGGTATATCTTTGCCACTCCAGGATGTACCGATAGAGGGGAAGTGTGAATCTCTCTCAACACTTCCTCCTGCAGTGTAACTAGTACCATAGTACGTCCCCTGAAGAGGATGATGTGCTCTCCTCCTTCAGAAAATCCATCAGGTTCCTGCCCTATGTAAATATAAGCACATCGTGTCTCACAATAAATGTCTTCATGTTGTGCCTCCCTGACCCACTGAAGTAGTGGAGGAGTGACTGTGAGAGACTATAGAATGGATGCCCCATCTATATCCACGAAGGATATCTACAAAGAGGCTAACTGCTCTGTCACCTCTCTAAGTAGATGAATGCTCGATCTCCTGCTGACAGCATCAGCCACAACGTTCCCCTTCTTAGGAGTATAGAATATCTCAAATTCATAGTCCTAGAAGAACATGACCCATCACCGTTGTCTCAGGTTTCAGTCCTTCTGCGAGAAGATAAACCCAAGACTCTGGTGGTCAGAGTAGACTGTAAAGCGCTCTCCCATCAGATAGTACTGCCATATCTTCAAGGCGAAGACCACTACTGCTAAATCCGGGTCATGGGTAGCATAGTTCTACTCATGCTGCCTCAACGATCATGAACCATAGGAGAACACTTCCCGCTCCTGCATCAGGACACACCCGAGTCCAGTCCTTGATGCATCACAGTAAACTACGTACCCTACTCCCTCCTCCAGTAGCCTCAAGATGGCCGCACTGGTCAATCTCTATCTCAGCTCCTGAAAGCTCTACTGACATCTATCTGACCACACGAAGGGTTTCCCCTTCTTCGTCACAGATGAAAGTGGTGCTCCAACTCTGGAGAAGTCTGGCGCAAATCTCTGATAGTACCCAGCCAGACCTAGGAACTCCGCACCTCCATCATGCTCCTGGTAGGCTCCCAAGAAATTACTTCATTGATCTTCGTAGGATCCACAATAACTCCCACCTCCGAGATGGCGTTCCCCATGAAGTGAACCTCTCGAATCCAGAACTGGCACTTCGAGAGCTTACCAAAAATCTAGTGATCTCGAAGTGTGTACAGTATAACCCGTAAGTGGTAGGCATGCTCCTCCTCAGTAGTCGAGTAAATAAGTATGTCTTTGATGAATACTACGAAAAAACGATCAAGGTAAGGATGGAAGATCCTTTTCATGAGACTCATGAACACTGTTGGTGCGTTGGTTACGCCGAAGGGCATAACCAAGAACTCATAGAGGCCATACCGACACCTGAAGTCCGTCTTCTGCACATACTCATCTCGAACTATGAGCTGATGATATCCTGAACTGAGGTCTATCATTGAGAACCATCGTGCTCCCTTGATCTGATCAAAGAGGTCGTCAATCCTTGTGAGTGGGTAATCTTTCTTTACAGGCATCTGATTCAGGTGACGGTAGTCGACACATAGTCATCAGCTCTCATCCACCTTCTTGGAGAATAAAATCTGAGAAGCCCAGGGTGAAACACTAGGTCAAATGAATCCCTTTCCCTTCAAATCCTCCAGCTGTACCCGCAGGTCACGAAGCTCGGTGGGAGCCATCCGATATGCTAGGCTTGATATCGGTGTTGGCCTGGGGTACAGGTCAATGTAGAATTCTACCTCTCTGCAAGGTGGTACTCTTGGAACATTGTTAGGAAAAACGTCCGCATACTGATCCACCACAACAGGATAACTCGGACTCCAAACATCAACTACTTCTAGGATGAGACGAGCCAACAGATGGGTGATCAGCTGCCCTCTCCTCTGCGTAAGTCCATCCTGTGCAGCAAAGGATCCCTTCTCTCGGGTGAAGGTGAATCTTCTCCCATATGTGCGGACACACCGCAATTTGCGCCTAATACAGTCGATCTGAGCATGGACTGTAGATAACCATTCCATGCCCAATATGGCGTCGTAAGGCCTCGAAGCCAATACAAGAAGATCCTAGCTGAATCTATCACCTCTTAGAGTAATCTCAAACTGCCCGCACCAGTGTGTAATCATCGAGTCTGCTCCCGTAGAAGTCTCTAGTCGAAAGGATCGAGCCAACAGATCTGTCAGAATCTCCAAGCTCTACAAAAGGGCAGAAGAAATAAAATAATGACTCGCTTATGTGTATATAAGAACTACAACATGGGTGGAGTAGACATAGATAATACCTCGAATCATCTCAGGTGTTCCGTGGTCATAGGCCTCGACTACCTAGAGATGATCCTTCCCCTGTCTGCCAGCTCCCTGTGGTTGGGGTGGCCCTCCTAGTGGTGGTGGTGGTAGAGCCTCGAAGCGTTGTCCACCACCTGCTACTCAGCCAGCTCCTCTGCCTCGTCCTCCTGCTCCCTGCAAACCGCCACAGTCGAACCTCTGCCTCTGCCTGGAAGGTCCCTCTTTAGTTTTATACTCCTCTGCATGGTGGATCGGGCAGTCACAAGCCTTGTGTCCCTACCCACCACATGCATAGCACTGCCTACCTCTTGTATGACTAGCTCTGCTACGTGTGCCCCACACATCTGAACCAGTATCCTGAGGTTTCCCACCTGATGGCCTGGTCCACTTGGACCTCTTTGACATCTGTCTACTGCCGGCTGCAGAAGACTCCGCTATGTGTTGCCCTGTCGCAGGCCTCGCTGCTGGCATAGGCTCAGCAAGAAATCTCTCCACAAGAAGGGCTCGCTCTAGTACTCTTGCCTACGTCAGAATTTTGAGGGAGATCATCGAAGCCCTGATCTCATGCCTCAGTCCCTGCTCAAAGGTTCGGGACTGGAAGAATGGGTCCCGTATCATGTCCTTGGAGTAGCGCGAGAGGTCGGTAAATCTCGCCGAGTACTGGGATACTTTCATGCTGCCCTGCCGCAGCTGTAGTAACTCCTAGATGCGCACTGGATGGAAGATGGTTGGAAAAAACTCCGAGCGGAAGAGGTTCTCGAAGTCCGTCCAAAGTAGAGATGCCTCATCATGCACCTAGAGCATTAGAATCCACCATCTACCTGCTGATGCGTGCAGGAGACTCACGACAAGGATCACCATAAGGTTTGCTGGTGTCCCTACCAATCTAAAGAATTTGACGATAGCCTCAAGCCAATCCTCAGCTGACTGAGGATCTGTTTCTCTACGGAACCTGGGAGGCCTCTATCGCTGAAACTCATGCAACACACTCAGGTAGCATGCACTCTCCGCTGCTGGGGCTGGTGGTATCGATGGACCAGTGAGTAGTGGTACTGCTGGGGCCTCCACTGTAATGGGGCCCTGCACCAAGGCCTCATCGCTCGGTAGTCTGCCATCCCACACGTAACTAGGAACCCTAGATTTCTGCCTTAGTGGGTACATACTGATAAGAAACAAGTGTGCCACGGTTAGTACAGTATACCTGGTGAGCTAGCATAAAGTAATCACAAATTTTTTTTTGAAACACACATGCAATCAGGGTTTTCAAGCACTGAGTCAGAAATCAGAAGTCATGGTCCTGGTGCATGGATACATCGGCCACCACACCAACACTGGACTCCCTAGACTGAAAAACACACTCATTATTCTTAACACTATTACTTCACAGAGAATAAATTATCAGAGTCCTGAGTTCTGCGGTAGAACCGACTCCTTTGATACCAATTTTTCTTGACTCGTCCTTGGGGCCCGTGCCGTGACTACCCCAAGCCCGCCTTCCATAGGCCATGGGCTGGTGACTAGCACCAAAGGTGTAAATCCCGTTAAAAGGGAAGGCATTGCATTTATATAAGTAAACAAACACAATGGAGTACGTAATCTAGAGTAAAAACCAAGTAAACTGAGTATAAAAGTAAGTTCCAGAAAGTAAATGGACCAGTATACAAACCCAACTGAAATTACAGTACAACTGAGAAAGAAAGTACAACAACTGTAATGTAAAGAAGCAACCACCAAGTCGTCCTCTAAGAATCCCACTTGAAGGGTGGGTACAGAAAGTCTTGTCAGTACCTCGGGTCAGTCCATCCGCTCCATGTACATCCCGCCAGGTAGTCGACCTCCAAGTACCATCCAACTCCACAATCCTCAACCACGATTAGTGTTGTCCATCGTCTGCAACCAACACAACATAGTTCATGCAATTCCCGTGCACGGGTGAGTATAACGATACTCAGTAGGGACCCCGAGAACATAGAAGGTCTCCCAGAATCAACAAAGGATAACCACAAATTAAGATACAAACAAAAAGTATCGACTAACTATACTTAGGTATATGCCCATACATATACCTAAGTCATCAATCTCAGTTTGGCTCGATCTTCCGAGCCCAAGAACAATCCAGTCCACAAAGGAATGTAGTCAATCATTCCAATGATAATGATTGAAAGTCAATACTTAGATCACATAAGTATACTACTCATGAAGAGGGGTGGAGATGATTAAATGTAGCCTCTGAATCATCTCCTCTGCCGAACCCATGTAGGATCCAAGTACAGAAGTCGTCACTGCCGAACCAACGTAGGATCCAAGTAGAGTAACCATCGCTGCCAAACCCACATAGAAACCAAGTACAATCATCATCACTGCCAAACCCAAAAGGGATCCAAGTATAGTCTTCCTCGCTGCCGAACCCACGTAGGATCCATGTACAGTTGTCATCGTCGTCGCAGTCGCAGCTAGCTCTAGGGTTCCCGCACACGGTGTAATCGATTCCGGGAGGGTCCGCTCCAAGATTAAAAGGGATTGATACATCAACATTCATGAATTCCATAGTTGATGTATCCCGAAGTTCCCTCTCGTCAAAAAGAACACAATACGACAGACGACGCGTCAAACAGACGCCCAGTCTGAGAGATATTTGCTTTTCCATTCAAAGGGCCCGGTTGGAAATATGCACGTTCCAAGACCGACCATTTAACAAAGCCGTCCAAAACTTACTTAGAGTATCGCAAAAGGACCGTCTCATCAAAAGTGTCCCAATTCTGCAGACGGCGCGTCGATCAGACGTGCGGTTTTTAAGTTATTCACGTTTAAGTGAATAACTGGCCCGACCTGTTTAGCCCAGTGGGTCGACGGGTCGGGTTAACCCAGTTTGACGGGTCCGACCCAGCAGGGGTGTCGGACCGGTCCGAAGGAAAAACATAGCTCGACTAGAAGGGGCGCGGCCCGGCCCGGCCTGGCACGTCCCGACCCGGTTCGGCCCGGCGCGGGCCTGCTGGGCGCGCGGCCCGGCCGGCTCAGCTGGCTGGACGGGCGATTCCAAGGGGGGTGCGACCCCCCTGACTGTCCAAACCTACGGCGCCAAGCGGCACCGCCCTTCCCAAACCGGGCGGCTAGGCCAACCGGCCTTCTGGCGCACGCGACCCGCCCGGCGGGCCGTGAATTTTTTCAGTGCGACGCCCTCCTGACACCACGGGCCGGCTCCGCCCGGCCGGCTGACGAGCCGGCCGGTTTTCCAGTGCATCGCCCTCCTGGAGCTCCGAATTCCCTTCGCCCCGCTGGTCGATGGGCCGACTGGTTCTTCCACCGAAGTGGCCCGTGAAACGGGCCGTGGTTCCTCCCGCACCGCCAGCACGACGACACCAGATTCCTTCGCCGCGTTCCTGACGCGACGCGATGGAGTCGTGCCTCTGTCGCCATCGGTTACCGATTATAAAATAATAAATGAGATCAATGGAGGGTCATCGGGCCATGTTCGTTCGGCCCGTTGCCTCCACGTAAATCGATAGCAATTGTCCATATTTAAACAATGATTCCTAATGAAGAGCGGGGTACGAAAACATTCACTTTCAAGAATAAACCCCTACCTCAACAATTGATGATGAACTTTGGTGTTGCGATAGACGACGTCGCGAGGTGAGGATTCGTAGATGTCGACGGAGTGCGTCCGAGGAGGAATCGAAATCTCCTCACTGGTCGTAGAGAAGAGAATGGAAGGTGCATTGTCGTTCTTCGTGGAACCGGCGTTCTTCATCGAAGGAGACGTCATTCTTCGTCGAAGGTCGGTGTTATTCCAAAATCTCAAGAGATCTCCCAATCTTCCATAACACAACGAAATCTCTCCCAAAATAAAATAATAGGCTTCTCCTATTGTTTTATTATCACATGAAAATTTAAATTCAAACTCAAACCACTTCATTTAATTAATTTATGTGGTTGAATTTATTAAATTAATGTGTTGGAAAGAGTTTAAGAGAGAGAGAGGAGGAGGTGAGAGGTCTCATAAATATGGGAGAGTTTTCAACATTAACTTGGGAGTTTAATGGGGGGGGGGGGGTTTAAAGAGGGTTAAAGAGTTTAGGGGTGGGGTGAAAGGTTGGGGATCGTGTGGGCCCCACCTTTCAATTATCCACAGATGGGAAGTTGGGTGGGTGTGGGCCCCAGTAACAAATTCCCATTGAAGGAATTAACCTCCTTAGATATAGAATAAAATTGTACAAACAATTTTATTTACTTCTTTAATTAAACCCCAAATACTTATTCTCAACCCGCTTAAAACGCAACTGCGATAAAGGTCCCCTTAAGCAATTACCGGTGCTGCGAGTTCATCAGTGCCCTCGGATTTCAATTCCGAGCACCAGTTCAAAAGATAGAAAAACCCACTCGTTCGTTTACTGAACGTACCAGAGATAAACTTTGTAAATTGATTCCCGCACACTGGGCCTCAGAATCATGTGCCGTCAGAAGCCACAGACTCGTAAAATTCCAAAGTATTTAAGAAAAAATTTTCCTTGAAATTTCTGGGTCTTTACTATAAGATCCTCTAGGAGAGAACATGAGAGTGTGAGTCTCTGATTCATGACCAGTACCCACATCATTTTTAGTGTCATTTTATTTTATTTTTGGGGGATGTAAACCCAAAAAATGTGGGATTTTGAGAACAGGAGCTAAGAAAACATGGGATATTGAGTCATGGTGTGCCGAAAATATATATATGAAAAATTTTAAACATATGAAACATAACAGGTGCATGGTCTTCCAGAAAAAGTGAAATAAATCATAAACAATTTCATGAATTAGAAATATGGGGGAACCATTGAGTTCAAAATGCGAGGTCTTCCTAATGTGTGACTTAACATTAGTCGACATGAGTCATTTGTGGAAATGTTATCACATGCGCAATAATGAATAAAATAAATGAATAAAATTCTTTTGTTCTATTTTTTCAATGCAATGATTTACACTTATTTATATAGATTCCTATGGTGAAATCCTTGGAATATCTTCATGAAGCTAGAGATGCTTAAGGAAAATTGGATAGTGCTCTGAAGAATCCTTTGAGAAAAACGATGAAAGATCTTGGATCAATGATCGACATACCTCAAGTTTGATGGATCTTGATAATGAAAATGACACATCAATAATTTTTAATTAGTGACTAATAAGAATCAATATAGGGTGTGTGTTTTAATTTCTTTATACCCGGTTATATATTTCTATGATTTATGATACTCAATCGATGAATAGATTGATTAAAATATCATGAATATTGTGGGATGGGATTAAATTTGTGGGGATTTGATAGGAGATTAATATTTATTATTATTTGTTTCTTCAATTTTCTTCTTAATAGTGATGTATCGAGATTTAAATGAACATAGATCAAGTTTCATTCATCTCTTTAATTATTTTTCTTTTCTCCCCTGAATCATCGTTCGTCACGAGCATTATTTGTTTGGACAATGACTCGACACATCTCTATGAATCAATAATTACAGAAACTATTCTTGGAAGAATGATCCAATATCACAAATCTAGGATTGATACAACACAATGGAGTTGTGAATATGGATATAGAGTGATTCAGAGGATAGTGGTTCTCCATATTTGAATTCATTATCATTCTTCGACATAGAGATAATACCAAAGATTTTATCCATTTTTTGATATGATATAATGATGAAACACATTGTTTGATGACAAATTCGATTAGGAAATAAATGATCTTTGATTTTGTGGATAAACAATCACTGGATAAAGGGAAAGAGGCACTGCATCGAACGTGAAATAAGGAATGAGATTTCAAGAAAATCCTTAAGAATACAACATCTAAATCAGATCTACACACTATGTGGGTACCCCTCAGTGAAAGTTGGGATTTTAGGTTGGAGATAAGTATCACACGACATGTGGCTGAGCCTAAATGGTGTGTTGTCCCTCCCTGAATACTAAGCATGTACGTTATGAAGTAAATAGACACAGGGTGGACAACAAATCTAGAATACACAACGTGTACTCCCCCACACAAACATGAGTTGGGCCATGTAGCCATGCTAATACATGTAGTGTTATAAAGACAAGGTTACATGAGATGAAGATGTTTATTGGAACCTGGGTAGAGTATATAGGATGCCTAAAGGTGTGTATTACTATATGAACACAGTTTGAGGACACATTCTATTTACACGGGCATAACTCAGGGTCAATGGACATTATGTGTAACCCTTCTAATGTCATGTACTATTTATTAAATGGATTAGATCTCTTGTCCCTTGTATCTTGGATAAGTTCCATTATGGTTCATTCATATTATCCTTTCCCTAAAGGTAGGTATTAATTATTTCATACTCCTAGGAAAACTATCTCTTCAGCGGGACATCTTGGATAGAGTCAACAGAATCCCAATGGGAGGCCAAATGTTAGATCTTCTATTCATCATCATGCCTAGGTGGATTTACTAGTTTTATTTTGACCAACACTACCCAAGAAAAAATTCTCCACATATCACGGTTGATCTAGTTCATGTTTTTGGGTATCACCCCATGGACCTGGCACTGATTCTTATATTTGTCTCATATACCATTCATATTTATCATCATATTCTTTCTCATGATAAGACCCAATGATAATTTCATATTGATCAAATTTCATATTTTCAATCAAACTCAATAGTTTTTACTCCTAGATTTAGGATTCGTGGAAAATTCATGTTGGACTCCCATCCTATTATACTATGTTTGTGGCTTACCTATAGACTGTGAGTCTTGGATTGTGTATATTTGAATATTTTTATTATATGAGTTGTAGACATATACCTGTGTAGAGGTGACTATATTTTATTTTTTATATAATTTGTGGTTTTGGGGATCCCTACTGAGTGTTATTATACTAACCCTTGCATGATCTTTCCTAGCACTTGTTGTGTCTTGTGTAGATGATATTCCACGTGAAGGTGTCATATGCGGACTAGGAACAGACAATGCCTAGTGAGACGGGGAAGATTGAGGCGTGTTTCTATATCATTCAAAGAGTATAAATAATATATTTTATTTCTGGTTGGAGTTGTGTTACAAATTCCTTATGGTGGGATTATATTTGGCTCAGTTTACATTCATTACTTTCTATCATACTCGAGTTATGGGATATAGAAGTATGAATGCATGGGTTGTTTATTTTTTTTACATTTATATATTCTGGGGGCTCAGAGATGTGTATATGTTCACATGTACTTACGCAATGCAACCGTTAAACATGATATACCTACTTGGTTCTAGTGACAAGGCCCTAGCCAATTGGAGGAGGTCTTGGGGAGTCGCAGTATGGGACCTACTAGGATGGGTCATGCCATAATATTACAACCTGAAATTTCATTCATTAAATTCTATTCACACTTTTGAAACACTTTTTCTTCTAAATATATAGTCCACATCATGTATTAAAATAAATATAAAAAACTCTAGCTGATGCAACATCGATGTCACCACATTCCCTTTCCATGATATGCAACATGTTAATTTGTTTGACTAAAAAACCACCCTTGATATTTTTAATAGTAATATAATCCTTATTGTGTAAATATATCATTAATTATCAGGTGATTTACATAACTCTTTTGGATGAAACAGTCATCATATTTTATGAATAATAAAATATACTAGAAACTATTGTTGGTCTGTTCTCCCAAAATTTAAAAAGGGTTGATGCATAAAAAAAATATAAGGATGATTAAGACTGAAAATTAGATTTTAATTAAGAATTAAACATTATGTAAGAAGTTATAAACCACAAAATTTCAAGCCAAAATACAACAAACAACATAATTAATTAAAAAACATTAATGGAAATAATTAAGCTATTAGAACAATTATCCCTATATAATCTCCAATGCAGTCATTTACAATTTTATTCATATCTTCATCACTGAGGTATTCAAAATGAAAATCCATCTGACACCATGTTTTTATGAACTCCTCAACCGTTATTTTCCCATTGTTGAATCCACTTGTCAAAATAATACCATTCTTGTCGATCGACACACAATTCTCATTGCTGGTATCCACTAGAATCATTATTTCATAGAATTATTCATAGGAAAATAAGTCTTTACACAAATATATATTCCTTCATTAGAATTTATAATTTATCATTACATATATTCTTCATAGTTACAATGATCCAAAATGATGATATTGTAGAGTATATGATCTTTACAAAACATAATATGATGCTTATGTTGACATAATTTTTTTATAAAAATTGACCTGATCTTTATAAAAATATAGAATGATGTTTATTCATGTAGGATACCATTTATACCTTTATTATTCCATTGATACCTCATTAATGACCCTTATGCATTTATAAATAGCTAAATTTTAAAATTCATATAGAATAATTAATTTTATTGAAATCATCATGGACACTTCAAAATCTCTTCCAACCATTATGAAATAAATAAATCATGTCATGAAAACCCCAATACTATCAATGGAGTATCCCATGATTATGAGTAGCATTCCTTAATGTTAAATTATATATTCAATCCTTTCCTTTATCAAAAAATCCAACGACTACTTACATATATATTTGAAACCTCATTTATCCTTCATCGTAAACTAACTCCATATCTAAATTTTTATGTGTTCAATAAATTTCCTATATGAATTCATTTAATATATTCTGAATCAATAGTGACATATAATTTATGAATCCATAATAATCCTCCAAGCATCACAACTTTTTATAATATTTTCCTTTTCAATAATTACATCAAATGGTGACTCACCCTTAACATATGTTATCAATACTTCCTATAGAAATTATATTATCTTTAAACCCCAAATGAATCTATAGGGTTGTCATAAAATGAAATAAATTGATTAATGAATCAGAAGAAGCATGGAGATGGTAATATGTTTAAAATATATTCATTAACTGAAATACTGAATTAATTAATTTATTCGTTGAATATAATATATGTGGTGAATTATATTCAGAGTAATGTTGTCAATGGTTAAAAAAATTGTTAATGTATTATGAAATGGGAAGGAATATGCAGAATTCATTAACAATATATTACATTTTCATGTGTTTTTAGATAGTCATGGTAGTTGTGCTAGATTGATGATGTTATTTAGAGATGTGGATTGACAGGATAGGAAACCTAGGTTGGGATAGCGAGATATGTTATATCATTAGATGTATTGTTATTTCATATAAACCACCCCCTATGATGGGTAACAAGACTGATTTCCATATGAGGTTTAAGAACTAGTTGAAACTATATAATCATGTTTATGGGTGATAAAAATAATTAATTTTTCTCCCTATTTCACTCTAGTTTCTGACAGTGGTTATGTGGAAGAGACAGTGGTTGTTGTATGAGGTAGAAAAGGTTCCTCTAAGAGGTTTTTTCATGTGATTTTGGTATGGGGTTATGGTACACAACAATAATTTATATATATGAAACATGGTTATGGTATATAAATATGTAAAGTGATATAAACATCAAAACATATTTCGTTTGGATATGAGGATGACCAACATCGTAGGGAATCATGTGCATGGAACCTCATTTTATATGTCTACAATTTACAATACTAATATTTTATACAGATTTGGTGTATGAGGTTGTGTTATTATTGTGGTCAATAGGTTACCTAGGATAGGAAATGAGTCTATTTTATTGCTAATTCATTGAGTATTTAGTATTATTAGTCTTCATTGGAATGAGATTCATATCAGAGTAACTTATTGCGTATAATTATATATTCCCCCATAATTCTATATAATGTTTTTAATATCATCAAGATAGGTCGAAAAATATAAATAGACATTTCTATCTTTTGATTTATCAATGAACAAGTTATAAATGAGTCATTTTATATGTAGGAGTTGTTTACTTTTTGGTATTTACATTATATATGTTATGATCTTGATTTTGTAAGGAATTAAAAGTATTTTTCAATAATGATGGATTTTCTAGAATATTATATCTATAGTGTTGGCATTGGCTGATGGGATTTCATATTTTACTGGGATTAAATTTGGTATTTCATCCCATATTGTGTTATAAATTCCCATAATGTTAGTCTCCAAACCATATCCTATTATAGGTAGGATTTTAGGATCATGTAATGATTCACTGCTGAAAAATGAGGTGTTCTAGTGTAGACATGATGTGACACTTTCATATCAATGCTACTTTTTTATATTTGGGTTGAGTTTAGAGTAGGATAAAGTGGGGAATACCTTGGTATGGAAGGGAAATAGTTCATTTAATAGTAATATATTATATAGTCTCCAAGGATGGATATGGAATACATTCATCCTATTATCCATTTCAAGGATCCAGATAGTCTATTAAACATGCTTATGAAATGGTGTCCATATTGTGAGGTAGAGATCCATATGTGGTATGTGGATCATTTTAGTTTATGACCATGTTTTATTTGGGAAGGATTATGTGATGTTAAATGATATTTATTATAATATTTTAAATTAATTCATCATTGTGGGGTTACAATCTACATTATGTATTTATCAATATAGATGCTGGATGATAACCAGGTGCGGTTAATGTTTGTGAGGTGTAGTAGAAAACATTGGATAATCATTATCGAGTTGATACTAAAGATTAAGATTCATGGAATATGAATTTATATGAACTTTAGTGGATGAATTTATTATGTTAATAAGGGTCTATGTTTAACCAATATAGAGAGAGGTGGATGAAAAAATTTGGGATTTTATTTCAATTTATTACAGAATGAAAGATTCATTTAATTCATTTACATGTAAAGGTATTTTTATGAACAAATCAATACTGTAAGATATTTTATCTAAGTAATCATGACATATAAAAGATGAAATGGGGAAAAATAACGAGCATGTTTTTTTGGGTAGTTATATTTTTTGTTGAATTTAACATTATGATAACATTTTCTCACAATCTATTTTGGGAATTCATGTGTTCTGAAATTCATGGAGATGTTTAGATACATTCTATACTATTAAATTTATTTTTTACATAATGATGGTGAAATTAAATGAAATTTACAAGGGTCCTTGAGTCCTTATATCTAGTGATATGTCATCGGTTTAATTTTTCATACTTATATTGTGGTTATCATAAAGGATGAATTCATTTTTATGGAGTTTTCATAAAAGGATTCAACTTAAATTCCATTCCACTATAATATTTTTAGAGTGAATTTGAAGAGAGGATCTCATAATAATTTTTAATGTAGAGGTTTCATTCTATGAGGAATCACCTTCTTCCCACTTTATCTCTCTTCTGATGTCATATATATTTCATTCATCTACTTGTAACCCATGCATGGTGTTAAATTACTATAGTGGGTGTGGCTATAAATATTATATGTTACTGACCTATTTAGATGATCACCTAGAGCTAGTTTTGTGTCACTAAATGGGCCTTAAAAATTCCAAAATTAGTTTTCTCCTTGAAAACAAAATTTACTTCTATAACCTTATTATTTTGACCTATAAAAGGGTGATGGTGTATGGATATGATAACACAAGGATATTCACCACCCGCAAGGAACTAAAATATAGTATCATAGAGGTTCTAGATGACACTGTGGATGATTCTAGGGATTTGTAATATACAAACTATTGTATGTGACTGATTAAAAATCAATAATAGAGTCTAAGAACATCAAAGAAACCATCTAATTATATTACACACTATTGAATGACTTCATCGACACATGATATTTTTACTATTTTATTTCATATTCATTATTTAGGTCATTAAGGATTTGGATAGATAAAACCCCTATACCCGAGATGTTGACTACACTAGTTGAAGTCTTGTTTAGTTTTATAATGGTGTGTCCAGTATGTGATTTTTTGTCCTGGATGTGTTGGTCAATGTTGGATTTATTCAAGCTGTAGTGACAATGATACAATTTCACTCTCAACTGTGATTGGTTATATTTTGTAAATAAGATTAATTATTACTATTAAAGGAGATTAATTTCCTATGACCTGTAATGGGAATGTGTAATTTTTATTTGATAAAGAGTTAATCAAGACAATTTCATATATATAATGTCTATTTCGTCATAGTTGGTATAATTTATTCTGATCATAGTATATGTAATAGTAAATGAGAATCTAATTATTTTGGAGGTGTTCATAGATGTTTTTATTTGAGAATTTTGGCCCATTACCCTAAATTTTGAAATAAAATTTGAAATTGATTTAAATATGTATGTTGTTAATATTTCTAATTCACTTTGTTGTAGGTTGAATTCATATCTTTAGGATTTGAAAATTTAGAATGATACTCTGTTATAAAAGTTTTCCTTCTATTTTTGTGTGTCGCCTTTGGGTGATCCCATGTTGTTAAAAAATAATATGTATAGTGGTTTACATATTGGCATGGAGTATCATTGATTGGACCTGGGGATAGTGAAGAAATATTTTTCACTCCCATGTATTGAAAAATATTCTGAACAATTGAAGGGGATATTGAGTTCTTGAAGGTTTACATATAGTTTGTATATCCTTAGGTGTGGGTGAAGGAGGAGGGGAGATTTAAAAAACCAAAATTAGATGTTACTATGGAAATTTAGAGTTCTTGGGGATGCATTTTAGATATATGAATTCCTCAAATAACTTCATGGTTTTGATGAACAAGGTGTTTCATGTGTTTTGTGAGATTCCATGGAGGGGATCATTAAAAAACCGTAATGTATTTAAACATAGAGGATACGCATGTAGTGTATTTGAGGATTTCATTCAATTTATCTGACTGTAGCAGTTATATGAGATGTTTTCCAAGTGCTTGTTTTTGATGAATTATGTACATTTACATATTTTTGTCATGTATTAGTAAGGAATCATAGTTTAACCAATGAATATTAAGTTACTTGTTTCATAGTAAACTCGCTTGAATATTTTAAAGTCTTATATTTTTATTGATTTGTTATTCTTTTATAGTAGTTTCATTGATAAACTTTCTAAAAATACAAAACCTATAACTACTTTAACCAAGAAAAATTAGTCTATTTTTCTCATAGAGAAGTTTTTCTAAGTGTTTAGGTGCCTAAAGGTAAATATGATCATTATTTTTGTCATCCACTTTCTCGAGGAATGAGTCATGTTTTAATTCAATTATGATTTTTATCATCTTATTTTTTGAAATTAATTGATATTGGGGTTTGTGATTATATTTTATGGGCTTTGGAATTTATTTTTTTATGAATATAGTTATTAAACCCATGATCATACACTTAAATATTTCTTTAATTCATTCATGTTATGTTGGAATTACTATATTAGAGAGCACTTTTTTCTTCATTGATCACAAAAACCAATGGAATATATTTTCATATATGGATTTGAATTTTCATCAATGAATATGACTAAAGCACAAACTGAATTACTACATTGATATCTTTTCTACTCTGTATAATGTAAATGTTATAGTTGATGTGTTGTGTAATAATATATATGGGTATAGTTCCCATTAGTCTGAATATAAGCATATGATGATGGAAGAGACTTTGACTCCAAATTTTTATATGAAAAATTTACTAAAGGAGTTATCTTGTATCGTATGATAGTTGTTATTTTATGTTTTATCAAAAAATACGATCTTCAGTTTGATGATTCTATGTAAATGGTGTGTAGAGACTGTAAAATTCAGATAGTTAATCATATGGGATAGAAAGAATATAATGATAATCAATTTTTTTGTTAATGGGAAGATATTTATTTTTTTGAAATCCTGAGAGATTGGTCAATGTGGGGTTCATAGGTAAAACCTGTATTATATCATGGTATTTCTAAGATGTTTAATTCCATGAGGATGTTATCTAGATAGACTAATATAATTTTTGTGGTGATAGTGTTTGTGTGTTGATGCCTTTTCTATCAGAAATTTAAGGTTAAGAATCGAGTGTCAGTAGATCTTTAATAGACTTTGGAGATACCTTATTTGAAATGGTAGGATATATCCATATATATTTTTATGGGGTTTCAATAAAAGATAACAATTCCATTAGGGTGGTTGGGGATCCTCAAAAAATGTTTTCTCATTTATAAGTATTTTATTATTCGTATATGGTAGATATATTGGTATTAATTTATAAAGAGGAATTAATAAGGCTTCATTGGGTTCTAATGATGAACATCACATATTAATATCCTAGTTTTACCCTAAATGTGTTGAAGTGTCTACTGTATAATTTAGACTCACTGTTATGAGTTTGTATAATGGTTCATCCTAAAATGGATTCACATAAATGGTGCACAATTTAGAAATTGGAGAACACATTTCATGTATGTGTAATTAACATTATATGTTCATGAGAAAAGAATATACCTAATTTCATGTTTAATTATTATAAAATCTACCTCTTATATAATGTTATTTTGATGTTTGAGATGTTGTATCAATGGTTATGTGGATTGAATTTGGATGGAAATAAATCAGGGAGTTGGTGATCATTATACAATATTTGGATTAATGATTGATGGTGAATTTTTAAGTGGTTTAAGAGAGGATAAAATTTTCCTATGATCACTAGATATTATATGTATACTATAAGAGATGCCATTATAGTTTGTGGTAAATGATCAGGTATTATTGAATTTTTATTGACATAATGTAAGGAAATAGAATGATAGATTTAATAATTTTTCACCTTTATTTTTTGGACCTTTTTAGGTTCAATGAAATTTATTAAAGATGGAATATAGGTTCACACATTCACAATAGATTAATCAAATTAAAAAAATGTTACATTTTCCCTTAGTTAGAAAATATTTTCATGATGAATCAAATATTATCATTAAGGTTGTGTTATATATTAAATATGATAAAATTTTTAATTAATGACTGATGGAGATTTAAAACCATAATAATAAGGTGATATGAGGATGTGTCCTCTCATTTTTGCATATTCTATTAAGGAATGGTGGTTTAGAGTAATGAACATGGTAGCAGGTGTCATATATATTTGTTCAATACCTTGAGTTGTATTGAATTTTTATTACAGTAATTAAATTGAGAATTCATACAAGTTTATTTTATTGATGTCATTATTTCACCATTTTTTAATGGAATGTTGAATCCATTTAAATATTGATATTCTTGTTTGAGAGGTACATCACTCTATAGTTTTGTTTTTAGGTTTTATTTCTATTATCTGTGTGTATTTTATTGATTCATGAGGATGAGAATAATTTTAGTGGTATTAAATGTAAAGGTATAAGTTTTTTGTCTATGCCTTTTATGTGGTGTCTATTTATTTTTAGGAATTAGAGAATTAAAGGATGTTGGGGAGTTGTTGGTTCCAAAATATGTGCAGAAGGAAAGTACATGAAGAAGAAACCCATCCCAAGGGGACTACCTTATTAAACCCATTTATGTAGCCCATTTGCACTGTTCCATTCGCGTGGCCACACATCACTGTGACCGACGCAATGTTGAAGCCCCCTCTGTGGTCGCTGCAGAGTAAAGGGGCAGGAGGCTCTACGGTTACGACACAATTGACTAGAAGCTTTGAGCCAGGGAGGGAGATGAATCGACCTCGGCGAACCCATTGAACTGGTTGGGAGTCTCCATGAGTGCTGCATAGAGAACATCATAGAGCTTCACATCAAATAGGTAATGATAGTCAACTAAATAGTTACGATGAAATTGATGTAATCTGTGGTCGATCACGGAGCACCAACTTGATTCTCACCGAGCTATCACTACCTCACATCACCCCTCAACTACAAATATTGGGATCCCCTCGAGCCTAAACGAATGAATACTCTGAACTTTCTCCATCTATACTCTCAAAACATGAAGAATCTTATGATCTTCAAAATATTTAAAAAATGTTCTCTCCCAGGTACTTGATCATTGTGAATTACCCTTCCCTTAGCTCAAATACAACCCCTCTTTCAGTAGGGATTCCCTTTGCGGAGCCCATAGGCCACTGTGAAGGAAGAATATTCTCAAGGGGACTCGGGTCTTCACAAATAACTCATGATTTTCAAAGTACCCTCCATCCACATGTGAACCATGAGCTAATGCAGGGTCACAGTGCTTCATGAAGAACATTGCTTTGCAATGCTATGCTTTTCAAGGTACCCTTGATTAACAAAGTCATACTCCGAAAAATCCTTTCAAATTTGTGAAGCACCGTCCATATGCACATATGCCCTATGACTAGGCTAGGATACCCCACTTTGTGATGCATACCCCTTCGTGATGCATCTCCACTACATGGGGAACTAGTTCATCAAAAGGTCCCTTCCTCGGAAACCATTTTCTTCATAAACCCTTGTCCCATACGACCCTCTGGTTTGTACGATCTGATTTCAAGGTCCCTTGGGCAGTGCTTTACATTGAGTTTCTAGGACTTATGTTTCTTCACATAGGAACGCTAATGGATATTTTTTCTTTTCATAGCCACGCTAATGTGGGCCACTCAGTGGATCACTCCACAACACCTCCTCACTACAACATTGCTGGTACCTTCCCTTCACTAGGGGTTAAATTGTTTCAGTTATGTATGTCCTAGGGATGTGTAGTGATCCTGCCTCATCTAAGCTGGAAGATGTTAAACTTAAATGCACCACCATCCTTAGCACATGATGTTAAACAGTTGGATTGACCCATGAAATACACGTGGGGAGCCCCATCTCAGACATTCTCTATGCCCGATCATCTCCACAGGAGTGAGATCATCCTCACATGGAATGAGATCCTCTTTTCTGAAGCATCATCTGTCCTAGGGGAAGGGAAACCATCTTGGTTTAATCCCCTATCCTTTCATGTGGGAGGTAGTATCCCCACTCCTCCTCTCTTCTTCGGTGCTAATGACTAGAAGAGAGATGGGTACCAGGTCCTTCGTTACCCTATCCCTCTACCAATGAGTTGTGTCGTCATCGGGCATCCATCCAGAAGTAAGTCCCAATCTCCATTTCCCTAGGTATCTAACCACACATAAACCCCCTTTTCCTATTTGGGCCTCTTATCATGTGTAATCCCCACTCCACTTCCCGCGGATGCACATTTCACAAAGTGATAATTATATATTTGTTACCAAATGTCACTCACATCGATCATGAATCACATGGGATTAGAGTAATAATTTACCATTGAATTATTCGTGGGCCACCCTAGATCTTAATCCCCCATCCAAACAATTCCTAACAACATGGAATTTGATCCTTTCCTCTTAGGCAAGGTACGTAGGAAGCCTCCCTGAGGTTCAAGCCCAACACCAATTTTCCTGACCACTTCATGTCAGTTCACCTTCATCCCGCATGATTTTAAACATTATCCCCCATCCCAAACAACACTGAGGTTGATCCTTTTCTCCTAGACAAGGTATGTATGAAGCCTCCATAGGGTTCCATCCCAAAACCTACTTGTTCCAACCTTTTCACATCGGTTCACTTTTTTCCTGAATGACATTAAAATGTATCCTCCATTATGAACTATGTTGACTTTTATCCTTTCGCCTATCCAAGAAACGTACGTTCGAAGCCTCACTAAGGTTCAATCCTAACACCTACTTCTCCCGACCCCTTCATGTCAAGTCACCTTCCCCATACATGACGTTAAAATACAGGCACCACACCAAACTACATGGACTTTGATCCTTGTCCCCTGGATAGGGTACGTAGGAAGCATCTGTAAGGTTCAAGCCAAACACATATTTTTCCAAACCCTTCACGTCGATTCAACTTTGTCCGAAATGACATTAAACTTTACTCCCCTTTATCCCATAAGATGTTAAACTATACCTATTCAAGCAACGTAGGATTTGATCCTTGTCTCCTAGGCATGGTACGTAGGAAGACACCCTGAGGTCCGACCCCAATTGATGGTAAGTCATTGTGTTACCCAACCAGTGGTAAGCCATTATGATTCCCAACTAGTGGTAAGTCACTGGAACCCTAACCAGTAGTAACCCTTTGGAACCCCAACCAGCGGTAAGCCATTGGAACCCCAACCCGTGGTAAGCTATTGGAACCCCACCTGACAGTAAGACGTTGTAACCAAAATCGATGGTAAGTCGTTCTGATCCCCAATCTATAGTAAACCATTTTAGTTACCAACTAGAGTTATGCTATTGCAGTCCCCAACCAGTGGTAAGCCATTGTAGTCATATTTGTTGGGCCCCACATCTTTGGTCTGCCACTATGGTGTCAGACCAACACTCAGGCTGTTAACCAGAGATACACCCTAGTATTTCGTTGGGTCATTGTCTTATGTGTACACCCCAATTATATCCCCTCATACTAAACTATGTGGACTATGATTCCCTACCTTAGGGATACATAGGAAGCCCCCTAATGTCCAAGACCATCACTCATATCCCGTCGTGGCCTCTATCCCACCAGCCTATGTGTTTTGGGAAGGTCATTCACCAACCTGGAGGTTCTTCTCCCCCAGACCCCTTCCATGAATATATTCTCACATGCCGCCTCCTCAGGTGTCTCATGGCCCCACTGAACTATGCAGACTTTGATTCCATGCCATGAGGATACGTAGGAGGAATCTTCGAGGCTCAAGCCCAACATCACCGTCACCCTCACGATGGTTCCATCTCACTCTCCATACTATCTCAACCATCAATATCCATCTTAATTCGTACCTGGGCCGTTGTATCCTAATGAGATCATGTCACCCATTTCTTGTTTCTCCTAGCAGTAATCAGGTAACTAACCACACATTACCCCAAGAATCATTGTTCCATCCTGAGGATGTACCCATCAGATCCATTCTCATTAGTGTTTTAATTAGACCAATTTGTCTCCACTAGATGTTAAACTCATAGGATAAACTATTTTAAACATGGGAAGCTGAGAAAAACCTCAGAGACATGCCTATGACATATAATTATATGGATTCTACATGGGATGCCTCGATCTTCCGTTCCCTCAAGAGGCCCTATCATAAGAGGAAGAAACCAAGACACACCAATGTTCTAGTGTCCATACACTCCAGCGATGTCCAATGTGACTACTCCCCTGACTAAAGATTTATTCCCATACTATATCCCACCGAATGTCCTGATAAAATCCACATAATTAACTGGAGTCCATGAAGACATGGCACTTTGAAGAGTTTTATGAACAATGACTTGAGTTTATGTGGGAGACCCGGACTGGGGAACAAGTTCAAAGGAGGAATCCATAGAAGGAGGAATAAAAATCCCATCATACCATTTGATGAAGGAGAAAACATTCTAGATTAAGAAATGGATGTCTCCGAACTTTGGAAAGTGGGAATGCAAAGAAACACACAACTAACACATTCTCCTCCACCAAGAGATGGATGTGCACCTCGAAAAAACCGTTGGACACAGAAATGGTGAAAATAAAGTGACTTTCTTCTCCTGAATGTAGATATTAGTATAATTTGATACACCGGTGGATTAGTATTCCACTGGATCCATGTATCCGGCTCCAGGCCCCACAATGCAAATAGTGGGACTCGTATGAAACTCAACAAAAATTAGGGCAGCTGAACATTTGACATTCCAGTCTGTGACATTGTTAGCATGAATCCTTATTACCAAACATGGATGATGGAATGGAAATGGGGAACTAGGCATAAATTTTCTTTTTGTCAGTAGTAATAGTTAAAAATCCTTGCTCCGCATCAGCATCACCACCTTACCCCACTACTTGAGCAGAAGGAAAGATAGGTGCCTACACCACTAGCCCCAGTTCGGTTAAACTAAAACCAGAATCAGGCACAGGCTGGAGAGGATGCCCACCGAGGGGCATCAACATCAATGGCTAATGTGGCCCATGCCACCGCTGAAGAATACTATCGGTCCCCTGTTTATTCCAAACAAAGTCACCCATACGCCCATCCCAGATCGAGGCCCCAACCACACCATAGTTAGGCTGGGTCAACTCTCATGCTCACCAATGTAGGTGGGGTCCATCGCGGGCCAACCCATTATAATGAAATATGGTATACAGGTCCTATAGAACCATAAACAATGAGTTTATAGGCCCTCCTTACTCTCAATCGCAGCGTGGAGGTCCTCTCTATGCCGCCTTCAATCTGAGTTAAGGTCCTCGATGCTGGATTGACTCCAAGTATGAAAGCCTCTTTCACACCCATGACCTCTGGTATAGAGCCGTTCCTCCTATCATAGGTTGTTGATGTTAAAATGTTACCTATTTGGTAAACCTTTATAATGGTGGTCTTCCTAATGTCACTACATCAACCGAAATAGGTCCTCCTCATCCCAGAAATCAGTAAAGTGGAGTTTTTCCTCACTTTGTGGGCACCCAAAATGGAGGTCCTATTCGTGTTCAGCTCGACCAATATGGGGACCTTAATTTCAACATTGGTTCCATAAGAAACAATCATGAAGGCCATTACCATTCTTCAACCAGCTCCAGTGGAGGTCCTACCCGCTCCTGCACTTCCCGTAGAGACTTTATCCATGAGTTAGCCTATAGACATGGAGTTCCTTCCCCATGATCCCTTTGGCATTTTTCAATGTGATTCTCACACCCCAACTTGCCTTGTAGGAAGTCCTCTTCTCCCCGTAATCAATTCTGATGATGTTCTTCCTCGAGCCAAAAACCTACCATGTCCTGAAGATCCATACCGGGATAGGAGGGTGGGTCAACGATGCCATAAAAGGAACAATGAGAAGATTCAGAACATGATTAATGCCATCTTCTTCTTAGATTCTGAGGCGGAATGTGATTCAGCAATGGAGTTCTCACCTCGAACCTCTATATCATGGTATAGGGTAGGAATGAGGAATATCAGCCTCATCCTTCTAGAATATGAGATCCACCAGATTCCTGACTCCCTCAACATATACATCCAGGAAGAGGATGATTTGGATCCTTCCAAGGGCATGGCCGTGCAATCCTCCCTATCACCAACATGGTCATTCTCTTCCTCAACCAGAGATCATGAATAGATATTCTGGGCACTTGTAATGGATGAAAAACAATATGTCCCACCATCAGTGACTACAACCCCTAATCTAGAAGCTGTGGTCCCCAGCCTGTCTTATTAAGATGTAGAGGATTAGTTGGTGCATAAATCGCAGGAAAACCCGAGATTCAGCGGATTCTCAGCCAGTTCACCGTATTCTCCATCTTCTGGTCTACCATCTCAGGGGTCTTCTTGAGTGAAATTTTTGGCCCCGAAACCACCCCCATTTGATGAGTGGGGTAACCAAGGTACGGATCCCGAGTCTAAGCTTAGGATCTTCTGGGACATCCTTGGAGTGGACCATTACCAAGAGATGTTCTGGCTAATTGCGACCGCCATCTTTAGTGCGCCGGAATCACTTACCCAGGAAAAATTTGCATGCTTTTTCCAAACCCTAAGGGAAATTCACTTGGTTATTTGTTATCATAGAATGGATTACCCCAATATTTAGGCACACATTGAAGATATTTAAAAAAATTATGTACGGTCGACATGGTCGTGCTCTCAGTGGCCCAGCGCCCTGGGTCTCCTGGTTTCCACTTGACCCTCTAACAATGATTTGTTCAGAGCATTAATTTTATATGTATAATTATAAAGGATGATTCTCTC
This sequence comes from Viscum album, assembly GCA_963277665.1. NCBI lineage: Eukaryota > Viridiplantae > Streptophyta > Magnoliopsida > Santalales > Viscaceae > Viscum > Viscum album. The sequence goes on from OY728158.1 coordinate 784,912,989, forward strand.
CATGTTCAAGTCCATGGTTGGGGGCAGTATGCTACCCTCCATTTCAGTTCTATCCAACACCAACCCGACTTGCCAGGCGATATTGAGGATATGCCGCCTGGTAGAGTCGCAATTAACAAGGCCAATCTATCCAAGGGGGAGAACAAGCTAGATATCCTTGATGATAACTTAGCCCATGGGAGGTGCCACAGTTATTAGATCTGTTGGTAGCGGTTACTCGCTCGTAGAGAAATCTAATGGGTCTTCTCGTGCCCACCGAGGCATTGGTCCTTATCCTAAATCCTAATAAAGGTAAGGAGTACCTTGGGACTATCAAACCCACTAACCCATCTCGACCAATTCAAGAGATGGAAGATAATCTGAAAAAATCCTCATTGCATCAATTGGTTGTGGAGCACAAGAGGATGATCAATGACCTATTTTATGAACACATCGTGGAGAGGCGACCAGATTATGGTGATCCCCAGTTAGGGCACCAGAGGATGATACAAATTTCCCTGGGAGAGTTTCACCCGGGTGACCCTGACCATCTAGACCACATAGAGAAGATAAATGATGGAAATTAAGGCAAGAAGGCACATTATGTGTCACCAAATCTACCTCAGCAGTGTGATAATCATTGTGACCTAGCTCAGGATCCCCCTACCGCTCCGCAGATCATCCCACCAGCCGCTCTACTAGCTGTTGGGCCTACTTATCACGTGGAAAAACCTTCCAATATACTGGTGGTCATATACCCTCATCATGATAGGAATCCCCGCCTAGAAGATCTAGTGCCAGAACACATTTCTCGCCTTAAGGCATTGGAAACTAGATAGGTGGCAATCCTTCCTGATGGAAAGCCTTATCTGGAAGAACTTTACAATATGTCTGTATTTTCAGGTTTCAGAAATCCCACCTTCTCCCCCTTCAATGCGATGGGTGACCCACTAAAGCATCTCGAACACTTCATCTCAAGGTGTGGACCCATGCTGGGAACTCCAACATAGAAAGAGGCCACTATACTCTAGTGTTTCATCAAGACATTGGAAGGTCAAGCATTTTTCTAGTACAACTAGATATCCATTTAGTCAGTCACCGGCTGAGAAGATCTCCATAGACAGTTCCTTTACCAGTTAATCTCTACCATCAAGAATGGGTCCCCTCTCTCACTACTAAAAATTACAAGGGATTCTGAGACTTATTTGATAAGACCCAATGTCTAAAGAAATATTTGTAGCAGGCCAAGTAGGCGTGTCCGTTGCCTCCTACAATTCCTGTGATAAAGGCCATTAAGGATGAACCATCTATGGTGGCACAAATAGATCCCCCAAAGTAGCTGGAATTGTTACTAGTGGAGCCTCCTCCATAATCTCATAGGGTCCTCAACCTCCGGTGTTTCCTCTGGCTCAGTAGCAACCACCCTAGAACAGTCATGCACCCCTGGGTAACCCACCGCCACCACCCAGGTGAGATAACCAGGTTCCCACCTCCTTGACATGCTCCTGTAGCCCCTAATTATGGCCAGGATCCCATATCCCCCTTTTAAGATAGGAGAAAAAAATCCTACTCATTCAATGAGGGTCTAGTCCCCGGTTATTTCTCAAGTTCCATGGAACATGGACTTATACGACTGCCTAAATAACGGAGGTCCAAGGAGGAAAATTTCACTGATCGCCACAATTATTGCCCCTATCACCAGATCTTAGGACACACCCTAAAACAATGTATTGGGTTTATAGATTGGATTCAAGACCAGGTTGATAACAACATTGTCAGGTTAGGCCCAGCTCTGACACATGTGGAAAGTGTATTCATGAAGCTAGACAATGACAGTCATAGTGAAGGTGAGTGGCATTAGGTTCCCCAATACAGGTCTCAAAAGTATGACAACTGGATGGCTCATAAGGCAGTCACTCATGCCCATGGTATTATCTGTGCATGTCTGAATTGACCAGAGCCTTCATAAGATGTTGTGTCACCCATAGCCAGTGCTTCTGCGTCAACAATACAGCCTCCCTCTTCTCAGAAGAGAAAGCATCCGCAACACAGAGGGAAATAAATACCCCACCCATGTTGTCATCATCCTATACCCTCATCAACTTCATGCCCCTATAGATGGATATTCCCCTCAAAATCCATCCAGTGTTGGAGGATTCTTCAAGTGATGATCATGGGTATCCTTCTGTGAACACCGTGGAGATGGTAAACCCCAACCTGATTCCTAACGAAGAGGTGTGCCATATGGATCCTTCCAAAATCACCAGCAATCACAATCGCCAAGGGGGCCATGGATATATAGGTCGTCGGAGTGCCTCGATCAGCACTTCCAGCCAGGCTGTTCATGCCCTCGAAACCAGTCAGTAAGACCATCATAGAGATTAGCATACACAATCTTCTCATCTAGTTTCATCAGGTCTGCCTTCACCGCTGTTTATGTTAATTGATTAGGCAGATCCAGCCGAACTACACTGTGATCATCCATTATGGCATCCCAACTTTTTTATTACATAACTTTTCATTACATTTTACAAAATAGAATCTTTAATGTCTAGTGTCTTGGAAATCCAGAACATAATACATGAAAATATCATAAAACATTATTATAATCCACCTGTAAGTAATCATCATAAATCCATATTATGTACAATTACTACATATTATAATCTAGAGACATACATCAAAGGAAAGGGTGACCAGAAGGCCCAGTAAGGAAATCAAGGGAATCAATTTACTTGTGATATCAACAAGAACTTGATAAAAACATAAAGACATGAGCAATAGAAGTATAGGCATATCATAAAGAAAAGAACATGAAACCTAACGTTAATATGTGGCTACAAAATTTCATTTAGAAATTCATGAACATATCACCAAGGTATAACCCCGAGGTGTCATAAAAATTATCAAGGTTATTCACCAAGGTATCATGAAACTTGTCATCTATAGAGATAAATTTATTACCCAATGCATTGGATTGATATCAGGGATCACCCTTAATATGTCTTTATTTTCATGTGATACACAAATATCATAATAAAATATTTCATAAATAAAACATGGAGAATAAAATAAATGGGTTTCATTTCAAGTTCATGACATTTTAAATGTTCTTAAAACACAAGATCATTAGGTCATTTATAAGACATGGAAAAGGAGTGAGGGTTATATGTATATCAATTAAATAATCAAATATATCATATTTATATATTCAGGAACACCCATATAAACCAAATAGTTCTGGGTATTCACATAAATAAAATAATAGATTTTTTTTTGGAGAGAAAGAGATATAAATTTTGAGGCGAAATTTCTACAGAATAACGGCTATATAAAATGGTTATAGAAAACCTTGATAAGAGAGGGTAAAAGGATAAAAAACTCATAAATAATTCATAATAAGTATTGGTACATAATAAGATCATGGTATGGATATTTTAATGACATACCACATGAAAATAAAAAATGAAAGAAAAGAGACGATGTAATTTCTTTTACTAGAAATTCGGCAGTCTAACGACGTCACTTAAAAATTCAAAAAACAAATTGATGAGAGCAGAAAGTGTATATAAAAAATTATAAATGAAATGGATAATAATGATAACATATAATAACATACCCTAAACATAAAGAGATGGAAAATAGAAGACACGACACAAAGGAAGTCATGGCTTAAATGAGGAGGGTGAAATATTCTCTTACCATGAAGAGTAACATTGAAAGCTTGAAGGTCGGGACCTTGAGAGGCTTGAGGGAACATTGAGAGGATTATATATTGAGGGGGAAGAGTTTTCATAAACTTAAATGTCTTTGAGAGAAGAGGAAGTGGGAGCATGAGTGGGTTTATATAGGAAAAGAGAGGGAATTGTTTATTATTTAGGTTTGGGACACCTCACATTAAACTAAACTAAACCAAAAACCAGCCCAGGGTTTTTTATCACGGTTTATTCCAAAGGGGAGTGGGAAACAATATTTTATAAGGTCAATGACCAAAATTCTTAAAATAATAGGGTTTCTTATGTGGAGTTGAGTCAAAATCTTAAGGAAAACAATTTAAAAAGACAAAATGTTATACAAGTCGTGGAGGGTCCACTAAAGCTTTGTAAAATTAATAAAACAATCCCAAAATCACATTATTGTAATGGTAAATACTCTATTGGCTGAACATACAGTTAATAGTATTTTATTACATCCCTATTGGGTCGTTATGATGTCATAAAACACATTACAAATTTATACGATATTTAATTTTTACCCAAAAATTTGACTGTCTCAGAAAATTATAAAAAATTCACCATTGGATAATTTCAATGTCTCGATTCTAGAAATAATATTAAATTTATATAAATAATTTTTTAAAAATGTTAATTTTCACTTTTAAAATAAAATCAACATTTATTGAAAATTCCTGGGTTTTGACAAAAATGGCTTTCAAACCTTAATACAAATTTCAATTGCATTCATAAAATTATACGTTCATTTCGTTTTAATAAAAATTAATTTAATATTAATAATAATATTTTATTAAAATATTATTTAATTCAAAAATCCATTAATTAATCAAAATAAATCTCTTAGTTGAATATTTAACTAAAAATACTATTTGTGATTTAAAAACTATTTACAAAGTAATAATAATAAAATGAAATTACATTAATTATTATATAAAAAAATAATTTACATAATCATAGTACTGCGGTCTTGTTACATAACCTCTTAAAACACCGGCATAAGACCTTAGGGTAAGGTGCGTTATGGTGAAAAATTCATGTGGTGGCTTGGATAACATTGCTCGAGTGGTAATCTCTATCAACTTTCACTTATCCCATAGGATATTCCACTTGAGCATAACGTATTCAAGATCAGCTTGGGATTGGTCAAGAGCAAAGCCCAAAGATGAAACCTCCTTTTGGGGATCTAATAAATGGGCTTCATATGGGGAATGTCTACTGGATGAGGCCATTGCTTCCTTTGTCTGAGTAAAAAGGATTTGTTAAAGCCATATATTTATACTAATCATGTGATCACTGTTCAATGACTATATTAGAAAAAACCATAAATATTAATGGTATTTTAAAATCCAAAAATAGAAAACAAAAGAAGTGCATATGTTGTATAACCATTTCACATATTTAATTAGATCATGGGAGATTTACATTAACAAAAGTTTGGTTCGTTACAAAATTCCCCCCTTAAGAAATTTTGTCCCAAAAATTTAACTCATACCCTAAAAAGAGAAAATGTGTGGGTAAATCTACCTCATAGACTCCTCCAATTCCCACATGGATTCGTCCCATTTGTGGTTCCTCCACAACACCATAACATGGTTGGTAGTCATGTTGCGTAGAACCTTGTCTCTATGATTGAATATCTCCACCGACCGTTCCTCATTACAGAGGTCATGTTCCAGTTGTACCACCTCTAGGTTTAGTACATGTGATGGGTCAGATATGTACTTCCTCAAGAAGGATTCATGGAAAACATCATGAACTTGGGAATGATTTGGAGGAAGTGCAAGTGGATAGGCCACTGATCCCACCCAATCAAAAATTTCATAGGGGCCAATGTACCTAAGGATGAGCTTTCCATTCTTCACAAACCTCATGACTCTCATCCAGTGTGGAATCCAAAGAAATAATTCATCCCCCACATTAAACTCCAAGTCCCTTCGATGGTTGTTGGCATAGCTCTTTTGCCGACTCTAAGTAGCCTTAATGTGTTATTGGATGGCGTGGACTTTTTCTGTCATCTCTTGTACAAGATCATACCGAAGAATATTTTTTCTCACCAACTTCATCCCAACAAGTAGGAGTTTTACATCGATTCCCATATATAGCTTCATAGGGTTCCATTTGAATACTCGAGTGGTAGTTGTTGTTGTAAGAGAACTCGACTAAAGGTAGATGTTGATCTCATCCACCTTTAAATTACATTGACCATGTTCTTAGAATTTCCTCGAGTGTTTGAATAGTCCTTTTAGATTTTCCATTATTTTGGGGGTGACAGGCCATACTGAAATTCAATTCAGTGATTAGAGGATGTTGAAGACTTCTTCAGAATTTTGATTTGAACCTTGGATCACGTTCAGATACGATAAAAAGTGCAACTCCATCAGCCTTACCACTTCCTTCACATAAATCCTTGCAAGTTGGTCAAGAGACAAGTCTTCCTAAATGGATATTAAATGGGAAGTCTTGGATAGATGGTCCACATCAACCCATATCGCATTTTTTCTTTTGGAAGTTTTTGGGAGACCAGTGACGAAGTCCATAGTGATATTGTCCCACTTCCATGCGAGTATGGGTAGTGGTTGCAATACCCCATTAGAAAGTTGCCACTATACCTTTACTTGCTGATATACCAGGCACCTTGAAGTGTAGTATGCAATCTCCCTTTTCATATAATCCCACTAATAATGATCACGAAGGTCCCTATACATTATTGTTCTCCCAGGATGTATATATAATTTAGATCTATGAGCTTCATCCATCGTATCCTTCTTTATTTCTGGAATAGATGGAACACATAGTCTTATACAAAATTTTATTACACCATCTTGATCAATATTGATCTCAAGAAACTTAACATCCTTCACAGCCTCAAACTCCTTCTGTAACAAAGGATCTTCTTTATGAGCTTTCTTGATCTTCTTCAGTAATTATGGTTGATAAATCATTTGGGTTAGGGTTGATGACGTCCCTTCCCTTATAATTCCCATGTCCAACTTTACTAGGTCATTGATCAAAGGATATTTTTGAATCCTAATCATGGAAATAACAATTGGGTATTTTCTGCTTAATGCATCAGCAACTTTGTTGGCTATTCTAGGATGAAAATGAATTGAACAATCATAGTCTTTATGAAGTTCCAACCATCTCCGTGGTCTCAATTTCAATTCCTTTTGTGTGAAAATATACTTCAAACTTTGATGGTCTGTGTATATTTCACATTTCTCCCCATAAAGACAGTGCCTCCATATCTTCAGAGTAAAAATGACGGAAACTAGCTCTAGATCATGGGTAGGATAGTTTTTCTCATGAGTCGTTAACTATCGATATGCATAAGCAACGACTTTTTCATTTTTCATGAGGACACACCCATTCCATTTCAGATATTCATCGCTAAAAATAACGAATCCTTCACCACTTGAAGGTAGAGTTAACATGGGTGCAGTAACCAATCTCTTCTTCAGCTCTTGGAAGATTTTCTCACATTCCTTTTCCCAGAAGAACTTGAACCCTATTCAAGTTAACTTGGTTAATGGATTAGAAAGTCATGAAAAGTTTTTCACAAACCTCCTATAATATCCTTCTAAACCAAGGAAACTATTAATCTTGATTATTGTTGTAGGATGAGGCCACTCCTCTACAACTTTTGTCTTTGCAGGGTCAACTGTGATTCCTTCATTGGTAACAATGTGCCCCAAGAAAGAAACTTTTTTTAACCAGAAATCTTATTTGCTGAACTTTCCAAAAATCCTCTCCTTCTGTAGAGTTTGAAAAATAACCCTTAGATGATCTTCATGATCCTAAAAACTTTTTTAATATATCATAATATCATCCATAAAAACTATAACAATGTTATAAAGGTAGTCCTTAAAGACTCTATTAATCAAATACATAAAAATTGCAGGTTCATTAGTCAGTCCGAAGGGCATAACAACAAACTCATAATGCCTGTATCTTGATCGGAAGGAATTACTTGGAATATCTTCTTTCTTCACCCTCAATTAATGATAACCATAACAAAGATCAGTCTTAGTGAATAATTGAGCCCGTTTAAGTTGGTCAAATAAGTCATCAATTCATTGAAGAGGGTATTTTTTTCTTTACTGTAATCATGTTCAGTTCTCTATAATCAATGCATAACCGCATCGATCCATCCTTCTTCTTCACAAAGTGAACTGGTGCTCCCCAAGGAGACACACTCGGTCGGATAAACCCCTTCTCTAAAATTTCTTGGAGTTGTTTCTTTAATTTCTCAAACTCCACATTTTCCATCCTATACGGTGTCTTTGATATCAGGTGAGATCTAGGTACAAGATCAATGGATAACTCGACCTCTCTTTCTGGGGGAGGTCCGGGTAACTCCTTAGGAAATACATCAACATATTCTATGATTATGGGGACATTTTCTATCCTTAAACTCTCATCTCCTTCTTCTTCTTCACTGATCAACTCCATAAAGAAGGATATAAGGGGTTCTTCTTACCAAATATCAGGTTGAGATATCACTCCTTGGAAGATAACTGTAGGTTTTCTGTTCAAGACTACTGAGATTTACTTACTTCTTCATTTTATCTTAGCATTATACTTTGAGAGCCAGTCCATCCCTAGTATAATGTCAAATTCCATCATGGGAATGACTACTAGATTTTCGATAATATTATCCTCACAAAAGTAAATAATATAATTTATAAACATTGGAGATGCTTGGATAATCCCACCAGGAGTCCTGATTGATAACTATACTTTTAGAAAATTGGGGGTTGATTCTAAATTCTTGGAAAAAATGGGGGATATAAAGGAATAAATAGAACCAGAACCAAACAATGTACTTTCTAGCTTTGAGGGAATAACAAGAGTACCTGCTACCACATCATTCGGAGCTTCAACTTCAGCTGTCATGAATGAAAATACATGACCTTTCTCCCATAGCCTTTGTTGAGGCTGATGGTGGTTCCCCTCCACTGCCCTTGGATTTGGATAGTGATTGGAAAAGTTACCACGTTGTCCACACCAAAAGCACTTGACATCATATAGGGCATACACCATCTTCCCCTTGATGTTAGTGTTTGGAAGTTGTGGTTTCACCTCACTAGGATAATTACTTGCGATATGTCCATCTCTTCCACACTTGCAGCGTTTCCTGCTCCTGAGCAGGTAGTTCCCCGAATGCTTCTTCCCATATTTATTACACATGGGAAGTTTCACTTTCATGCCTCATATTCCTTGATCAAAGTTCCTACCTAAGCTGGTCTCTATTGATCTCTTCTTGTAGTTTGATTTAAGAGACCACTGCATCTCACCAAACTCCATATCGACTTTCATCACACTCCACATGATCTCCTCATAACTATCATAGTCTCGGTTGGCTAGATTCTTCCGTAGATAAGGTCTCATTATGCTGAAGAATATGTCATCCTTTCTATTTGGATCCATGAAAAAGATACAAGTGTAACGTGAAATCCTTGTGAATTTCATCTCGTAGCTTCCCATAGATTCATTCTCCTTCTGCTTCAGCTCGAGAAACTCCTTCTCCATTCTTGTTCCCATTGATCAAGGGACATACTTGTGGAAGAATATCCTTATGAACTTTTCCCACTCCATAGCTTCAACTTCCACTCTTGGCCTTGTGTTTTTAATCCATTCCCACCATAGATAAACTTCTCCTTCTAATTGATAGACAACTAGGGTAAGCTTTTCTTGTTTAGAAAAGTAGAGCACATAAAAGATCTTCTTGATAGAGCTGATCCACTCTTCAGAAATAAATGGGTCAGTCGATCCACTAGAGTTTGTTGGTTGTTGGCGCATAAAGGATTCAACAGAAATTTGTTCCCTTCATGGTGAGATTGGTCTCTCAGATAGATTCATGTTATTTCCCATAACATGAGTCAGTTGGTTCATCATTCACATGAATTTTTGCATTCCGGCTTTCATCAGAGGTCCGTCAGGGCATGGTACTTTGTGGTCACCATTTGCATGGTTCCTACTATTGCCTGCTATTTTCTAAAATAATAAATCCTTAGTGAGAAACCTATTTCATTTAAAAATATTTTACCTATCAAGTATTTTATGTCTTAAAACATCATGCTTAAACAATTACATTTCTCTATAATTCCTTCATAATGATTCATAAAAAGCTTGTGATTAACCAAACATGTCCCCCAGGAGTGTCATAACCAAGAGTATAGTAAGGCCCGTTGTCGTACACCAGTTCCCATTTAAGTCTAGCTCAAAGCTGTCTTTTCGGGTTTACCCCAATGTACATCTATACCAGAACCGCATCTACCCACTCATATCCAGATAGAGATGTATTTATTTGATAAACCACTTACTCTTTACTCAAAAAAAATACCATGAAGTTGTCGTATATTTAATATTTTTTATAGGGTTATTCATATAGTTTTCATATCATAATTTCCATAAATAACTTAGCTATCCTCTGATACCAACTATGGCATCCCACCTTGTTATTACATAACTTTTCTTTACATTTCAGAAATAGAGGATCTTTGAAGTCTTGTGTCTTGGAAACCAGGAACATAATAAATGAAAACAACAAAAAATATTCTTCTAATCCACTTATATGGCTTAATTATATATTCATCTTATGTACAATTATTGCATCTTATTACCTGGAGACATACATCAAAGGAAAGGGTGAGCAGAAGGCCCAGTAAGGAAAGTAAGGGAATCAGTTTACTTGTGATATCAAAAAGAACTTGATAAAAACTCAATGACATGCACAATGGAGGTATAGGCATATCATAAAAAAAAGAACATGAAAAATACTTGCATATGTGGATAAAATATTTCATTTATATAATCATTAAAATATCGCCAAGGTACAACACTGAGGTGTCATAAAAATTACCAAGGTTATTCACCAAGGTATTGTGAAACTTGTCAACTATAGAGATAAATTCATTACCCAATGCATTGGAGCGCTATCAAGGAGCACCCTTAATATGTATTTATTTTAATGTGATCCACATAGATCATAATAAAAAATTTCATAAATAACCCATGGAGAATAATAGAAATGGGATTCATTTCAGGATTGTGACGTCTTAAAATTTCTTAGAAAAGATGATCATTTTGTCATTTATAACACAAGGAAATGGAGTGATGATTATATTTATGTCCATTATAGAATCAAAAATATCATATTTATATACTTTTGAACACCCATATAAACGAAATAGGTTTGTGTATTCATATAAATAAAACAGGAGAATTTATGGAGAGAAAGAGATAGAAAATTTGAGGTGAAATTTCTGCAGCATGACGACTATATAACATGGTTTTAGAAAACATTGAAAAGTGAGGTGACAAGGTACACACACTCATAAATAATTAGTAATACAATATGGGTACATAATCAGATCATGTTATGGATATTTTAATGACATACTACATGAAAAAGAAACATGTAGGATAAGATAAGATGTGATTTCTTTTATGAGAAATTTAGCAGCCTAACGACATCACTTAAATATTAAGAAAAAAATTGATGAGAGTGGAAAGGGTCTCTAAAAAATTAGACATGAAATGGACCATAATGATAATATATAAGAACATCCCCTTAACATAAATAGATGGAAACAAGAAGACACAACATAAAGGAAGTCATGGCTTAAAAGAGGAGGGTGAAAAATTCCCTTACCTTAAAGAGTAACTTTGAAAGCATGAAGGTCATGTCCTTGGGAGGCTTAAAGAAACCATGGGAGGATTTTATATATAGGGTGGCAGAGTTTGGATGAACATTTAAGGCTTTGAGTGAAGATGAAGTGGGAGCTTGTGTGGGTTTATATAGGAAAGGAGAGGGAACTGTTTATTATTTAAGTTTGGGACACCTCATTTTAAACTAAACAAAACCACAAACCATCCCATGTTTTTTTACCATGGTTTCTACCAAAGTAGATTTGAAAACAATATTTAATAATTTAAATGGCCGAACCTCTTAAAATAATAGGATTTCTTATGTGGAGGTGAGTCACACTCTCAAGGAAAACAATTAAAAAAGGAAAAATGTTATATAAGTCTTGGAGGGTCCACTAAAGCTTTGTAAAATAATTAAAACAAACCCAAAATCACATTATTTTAATGGTAAAACATATATTGGATGAACATATAGTTTATAGTATTTTATTACATCAATATTGGGTCATTATGATGTCATAAAACAAATTATATATATTTTACGGTATTTACTTTTTACCCAAAAATTTGGCTGTCTTAGAAAATTATGAAAAAATTCACCGTTGGATAATTTCGATGTCCCGATTCTAGAAAAAATATTCATTTTATCTAAATAATTTTCTAAATATGTTAATTTTCACTTTTAAAATAAAAATGGACATTTATAAAAAATTCATGGGTTTTGACAAAAATGGCTTTCAAACCATAATGAAAATTACAATTGCATTCATGAAATTATAAAATAATTTATTTTGAAGAAAAATTAATTTAATAATAATAATAATATTTTTATGAAAATATTATTTAATTCAAAAATTCATTAATTCATCAAAATAGATCTCTTAGTTGAATATTTAACAAAAAATAATATTTGTGCTTTAAAAAATATCTACAAAGTAATAATAATAATATGAAAGTACATTGATTGTTATATAAAAAATAATATAAATAAACATAGTACTAGGGTATTGTTACATAACCCCTTAAAACACCTGCATAAGACTTTAGGGTAAGGTGCACAATGGTGGTAGATTTTTGGGGTGGCTTGGATTACATCACTCGAGTGGTAATCTCTACCAACTTCCACTTCTCCCATAGGCGGTTCTTCTCGAGCTTAACATATTCAAGCTAAGCTTGGGCTTCGTCAACAGTGAATCCTAAAGACCCAAACTCCTTTCTGAGCTCTGATAAATGGGCTTCATATGGGGAAAGTCTACGAGGTGAGGCCATTTCTTCCTTCGTCTGAGTAAAAAGGATTTTTTAAAGCCCTATATTTATACTAATCACATGATCACTGTTCAACGACTATATTAGCAATGGTCATAAATATTAACGATATTTTAAATTCCAAAAACATAAAACAAAAGAATTTCATGTGTTGTATAACCATTTCACATATTTAATTAGATCAAGAGATATTTATCTTATAAAAAATTTGGGTCGTTACATCCATGATTTGTTATAGACCGACCTCTTACATCTATCCCACATCCAGTAGTTTGTCCATGAACTTCAACTAGTGAGAAGTGGGATATTCCCTACACCAATCAGCAGACGAGTCATCCGGAAGGTCCTATCATACGAACTACCATAGAATGACCTCCTACAGGCATAAGTTCATGTTTGTCTTGAAAGTATGATGTTCTTAAGCATATCTCCAGGATTCCTTCGAGGATCTATATCATAGAGTCTCTTATCCTATCTGCAGATATGATTGAAGCCCTCATCGAAGCCTTAAGAATCCCCATAAATATTGAGATGGTGGTAGCAGCTACAAAAGCCTCCCATGCCGAGGCAATTGAGCATTCTAAATGTCAGGACATTATCTCTTTCTCTAGAGAAGATGAAGGCTCTCCCATACAGGGGAAAATCCTACCACATTACATCAGTGGATACATCAATTGTGTGAAGGTTTGTCATTGTTTTGTCGACATAGGCTTGGGGATCAACCCAATTTAGAACCAGACACTTCAATAAATCGGATTGTTCGAGGAAGATCGTAGTCCCTATAACCTGAAAATAAATTGTTATGATCAGATGGAATAGACTCTGGTTGGTAATATCTTCTTGAAGACCTAGTTCAGCGATCTGGTAGCCAACACCGATTTCATGATGGTCTTGTAAGACACTGCTTATAAGGCGTTTATTGGTAGGACATGGCTCCACCTTCATGCAACATTACCTTCATCGTATCACCAATGCCTTAATTACTCCCTTAACAGTAGAGTGGGAATACTCCAAGGTGAAGAATCACCCTTTTCCTCTTTTGAAGCTCGCTATCTAGATACTGACTACTATAAGACCATGGACCAGAATATTATGGCTAACAAGGTCGAACACGCTACGGATGCAACCTACCCGTGGATAGACCTGAATGGTGCCTACATTTTTCTAATACACCCATTAGAGTTTATGATTCTAGATCTAGTTAAATTATTTATTGTTTCTTGAATAAGGGTAAAGCACATTACCAAGTCTAATCAATTCAATAATATCACCATGTATTCCTACACAAATTGGGCATTGGTGATCCCAGAGAACCCAACCCCCATAAGTTATCGAGTTGTCCGCCCCATGGAAACAATAATACGTCATGATTTATTGCTTCATCGGGATGGGATAAACTGTCTCAAGATGACGCACCACTATTTCTTCGATATCATAAAGCATGGCCCCTTGGTCCAATGACCTGATGGGATCGGGTCGATAGCCTTCATCGCTACAGTTTCGACAACACTGGAGTCACTCGATGTAGTGTCTACCACCACTCAGGATGGAACCAGCTTCCCATCGAGATCTATTGACTCAACGGAATCTCCTCCCTACAAGGATCCTCGTCCATAGGTAATGAAGAATATTTAGAAGGTGCACCTCCCTCTTTTGAAGAGGTCATCTCCATCACACTCAATAAATAGGTACAGGTGAACCTTGATAGTGAGATGGATCCGAAACCCACATTTTTCAGTGCGCTATGCATTTCTAAGAGAAAAAATGGTAAAAGGACTTCTTGAAGAAACATTGTGATGTATTTTCTAAGAGTTATGATGAAATACCTAAACTGGATTCTCAGGTCTCTATGCACTGCATCGTTCTTTTGGAAAATCCCTATTGGTTCAAACATTCTCTAAAAAATATGCAGCCTTCTCACAGTACCCTAGTCTATGCCGATGTTGATATGCTCCTCAGAGCTAATTTCATCAAGGAGTTCAATATCCTAGATGTTTAGCCAACATTGTGCCTTTCCGGAATAAGAACAAATAGATAAGAGTCCGTAACAACTTATGGGATCTCTATCGTCACTATCCAAATGATGATTATCCACTTCCGATGACGAAGATGTTTATCAACGCCACTACTGTGTTCTAGGATCTCTCCATAATGGATGGGTATTTGGGTATAACCATATTATAATATCACCTGATGATGAGGATTTTACAGCCTTTAGGGTACCACAAGGTACGTTTTGTTACAAGGCCATTCCCTTCAGTCTAAATAATTCAGGTGCCACCTATCAATGTGTCCTACACCGCATATTTATGACAATCCTTGGTACATTGATGGAATGCTATGAGGGTGATCTGGTGGTCAAATATCTCCAGATTCAGGACCATATGAAAGAACATGAGAAATTATTTAGCTTCCTCCTTTCTCACCATCTGAAGATGAAACCATTTACATGTTCATTTGGGGTCACCTTTAGAATGTTTTGTGGCTTTGTTGTCAAATAAATAGGCATCGAGATTGATCCAAAGAAGATTAAGGCCCAAAGTCATTTGTCTCCTCTGAGAATCATATGTGCAAGACATTCATGGTTACTTGGCCTACATATGCCGATTCATCATGAATTTGGATGGCCAATGTAATCCCTTTTCTCAACACATGAAGAAAGGAATCTTCTATTAGTGGGATGAGGAATGTGAGAATTATTTCGAGGAAATAAATCAGTACCTTCTATAGCCTCCGATCTTGATGCCACTCATTTCAGGAAATCCACTTGTCCTTTATGTTACTACTCTGGAATGATCTATTGTTTCTCTTCTCGCCCAGAAGAACAATGAGGGAATGGAGAACAATCTCTACAATATGAGATTCATGCTCCATGATTCAGAGAGGAGATAAAACTCCATTGATAAGAGTTTCCATGCGTTGGTATTTGTAGTGCATAAATAAAGACATTACTTGCAGCACCATGAGATTCATCTAATGTCCTGAGTGGATCCACTGAAGTACAACAAGAAATTCCTCATATTGACAATCCATCTAGCTCATTTGGAAGTGATCCTCCAATAGTCTAACATCAGGTTTTTCCAGTAGAAGGACATTAAGGGGTAAGAATTGGAAGAATTTCTTTTTTCCCATCCATCTCCCACCGTCCAGTCTCCAGATCTTGATTTTCCTAATGAGGCAATCCTCTCATTACACCAAGCCATTAGGTGTGGGGCAATTCACTTTGATGGTGCATCCCGAAGACCTATCAGCAAAAGACTCTATGATCCCAGACACAATAGGTTTGGCATGGGTATTGTATTCGTCACACCATCACAAGACATTATTCCCTATACATTCCAGTTGTCAAAAACTTGTACTGATAATGAGTTGGAGTACCAGGCTCTAATCACTGGCCTCAAGATGGCCAAAAAGGTTGATTTTGCCTACTTACATGAGAAAGGGACTCCGAACTAGACATAAAATAGATCAACGATGACTATTTAATCAAGAATCCATAGCTCATTCCATTGTTGAAATGTACTCAACATCTGATGCCCCAGTACATGTCTCGTGCAAAAGTTACCTATGTCCCTCAATCCCAGAATGGTTGAGCTGACGCCTTGGCCAGCCTAGCTGCATCATTTGCAGAGACTGATTAGGATGGTTTGATAATTCACATGGAACACCAGAGAGTTATCTACCCTATCACTCTGGATGACGATGATTTCCCACAGGTAATCCACCTTACCACTTGTGCCTCCACACAAGGACCCCCATCCCCCCTTGATCCACTGCTGGATGTGACTCCTAACTGGAGGACCCCCTTTATCATGTACCTTCAACATGGTAATACCCCAGAAGATGGAGCCAAGAGGGAGCGAATCCTGCGTTGCACATTACAGTTTACCCTTAAGAGGGGCCCCAGTATTGAGAAGATCCTCTACAAGCATGGGTTTTATGAGGTTCTCTATTGATGCATTCAAGGATGTGATATTTCTTAGGTAAGGAAGGAGGTTCATATCGATTCTGGTGGGGCTCATCAGACTGGGCCGATACTATCTCTCCCAATCTGAAGGATGGGGGGTTTTGGCCCTCCATGATCCATGACTATATTGAGTTATCCAAGAGGTGTCATGTGTGACAAATTCATTCTAACAATTTGTATCGACCTCCAGAGCCTCCCCACACTACCAAGTTCAATTAGCCCTTTTTGGTTTGGGGAATCGATGTTGTGGGACCATATCCACTGGCGATAGCACTCTAGTGTGGGTTACTACTAGCCGATATAGATTTCTTTTCCAAGTGGGCAGAGGAAATTCTGATCATGGAGGTCAAGACCCATTCTATCATTGAATTTGTGATATCCAACATCATCTAGTGATTTGGAGTCCCACATTCCATCCTCACAAATAATGGCACAATCATCCATGTATCGAGTTAAAGAAATTGTATGCCAAGTACAACATCTGTTCTAATCATATCTCCCTCTATCATGCACAAGATAATGGGAAAATCAAGGAATTCAAAAAAACCCTCTCTAACATTCTGTAGAAGATGGTTTGTCAGAACAAGAAAATTTTTCCAGAAAAACTCCCCTACACCCTCTGTGCCTATTGTACAATGACTCACAATTCAACCCAGGTGACCCCATACTCCCTTGTGTAGAGACAAAGGCCATCATGCCCGTCATGATTCAGTTTCCTTCATTACACACATCTTTCTATGATCAACAATCACCTGAAAAGGTAGCTAAAATCTGTATGGGTGAATTGGATGCGCTCGAAAAAAAAACAGGCTTTGTGACCTGTACAAGCTAGAAAGGAATCAGAACAAGATTTCTAGAGATTTCAACAAAAGAGTTTGCCTCCACTCTTTCATGCATGTTGACATGATATTTTCCTTGAGAACACTAATGATACCTAGTAGAAAACTACCCAAGATGGAACCCAAATGTGATGTTCATTATATCATTCACAAGGATTTCCCCAATAGAGCATACTCCCTGGTTACCATGGATGTTGAGCATACAACTCCTCCCACCAATGCCAAATTCCTCAAGAAGTACTTTTCATAACTATGTGAGGGTCCTACATGACTATAAACTATTATAGTATGCATGGAATTAAACTACATTTTCATCCCACATGATGATAAACTGCAAAACATTATTCGCTCTATGACCATAAACTAAGATATACATGGTCCTACATGACCTTAAACTGTTATGTCCTACATGAAATTAATCATATTTTTTGTCTTGCATGACATTAAACGGTATGTTGTCCCACGTGATGCTAAATTCTATCTGGTCCCACATGACCTTAAACTGTTCCATCTTCTCCACGTGACATTAAAAATGGGATTCATCCAACCTGAATGTCATAAAACTACTCAGCACTTATCCTTCATGATGTTAAACTACGATCGACATATATAACATTATGGTTTTAAATCTACGACCTTAGACTAAGATCTCTCCATTCCCACGTCCTTAGTATAAGATGTTAAACTTCATAGACCTTTCAAAAATATGTATGGATTTATTTCCATCCCCATGGGATATATAGGAATGCTCAGACGCCTCGTCCTATAATCCTGCCCAAAACTCTTCACAATGAATACCCCCACAGTGTAGTACTCTTGGAGGATCCCGCATAGTGTAGTGTAGGATTATTTGGCCCCCAATCATATTAGGATTATGATGATTGCTCTATGTGACTCTCCTTGTTCTTCTATCCTCCCACATCCTCACTGCACGATGTTAAAATGTGTGTCCCTTTCAGAACTACATATGGATTAATTCCCATCCTCATGAGATATGTAGGAACACCTGTACATTTCATCCGTAGGCCCATCCCCAAACATTTGAATCTCCCCTTGGGTCGAACACATGGTGTGGTGTTGGATTTTTCCCTCATTCACATCGAGTTCATCATGACAGTACCATGTATCCCACTCCCTGGAAATCTCCACCTTTTTCCTCATCTCACATTATGATAAACAGCACAGGAACATTCATGCTTCACACATTCACTTTATTTTGGTCTTCATAAACTTTTACATCCAAAAGGACCCCCAAAATGGCAAGGATTATAGGCTCAAATGCTCTCCTACCATTTCAGGCCAGCATACACGAGGATATCGAATGAAAAATTGATACAAGTACCGTGTTGCGAACACGGTCAATGGTCAACACTCATATGTTGTCCCCATTACATGTAACAAGATGTGGATGCTGTGTTTTGAATGTAGTAAAAAACCATCCTCCAACGTTTTCACCCTCATAAAGGTCCCAAATATTGGGTGCAGTGATTCATCTTTTCTTTATATCCCGTCAAACATCAGTCTTCCATGGGTAGAATTGTTGGTCTGGCTGTCATACCATTATATGTTGGGGAGAACATGATCCCATTCCTTGTTTCCCACACCGATCATTGATCATGTGTAATTAAGATCTTTGGTAAGGAAATTACATCTTGAAGGTTCATTTATCTATGGTCTGGCCCTAATGGCCTTAAAATAAGATCTCTTTTATTCTCACCACAAGACATTAAACTGCAAACTAGCTGTGACATTTCATCTGTGGCCCAACCTCAGGTCCCTCAGCCTTTTCGGTCCCCTAGCCCATGTTATCACTTAGGATTTTTCACTTTAGTGTTGACTCAATTTCCTCTTTCACGTTGGGCTATTTCTACCATGCCACATACACCCTCTTGAGATACTCCCCAATCATAATCATTGCCGCAGGACATGAAACTTCACATGTCCCATCATGCTATATGCATAACATAATTTGGGTTTCTACTATCTCTTACATCCGAAAAACCCTTAATACCATGGATGCTAGGCCCCATGGCTCTCCTAGTATTTCCAGCCAATATCCTGGAGGATTTAGGACGATGAAATGATACATGTCCCACGTTGCGAGTATGGTCATCTGTCGACACTCATTTCCTATCCCAATTCAAAGAAATGATATGGATACTATGTTGAAAATTTTCCCAGAAACAGTCCTATATCATTATTGTCTTTCTGTGGTCTCTCACATAGCTGGAGCAATGATCTATCCTTTCCACCCCTCTGTACCACACACATGATATTAAACTGGGAATCTATTGTCTAAGACCTATGACAAAAAACTAAGAACTTCTACATCCTTTTAGCAGAACGATAAACTATATGTTAACTTTTAGAACTAAGTTTTGATTGATTCCCATTATTGGATATGTTGGAAAACCGGGAAATTTTGTCCTTGGGTCTAGCCGAGTTTCATTTATTCTTTCTCTTAGCCTCTTGGACTGAGCTCTCTCTGGGAATATAGAATGATGTGGAATATGTGGGATTATTTCCTCATTCACATTGGGTCATTCACCATGAAAGTACATATCCGTCGTCGGGATACCAGGCCCCTAACGACATTCTTGACGCATGATGTAAAATTGCACAACATATTTCAAAACTACATTTGTCTTGATTCCCATCTTCATGGGATACGTAGGACCACACAAACATTTATTCTTTGGTTCCATCCTTGTTTTTTAGAATCTTCCTCATATTTCTAGCCTCTTGGATTGAGTTCCTCAAGAGGAGATATGTGGTACGGTATGGTATTACATCACCATTCATGACCGATTTTTAATAGCCATGCCACATACCTCTCCTTCCTAAGAGCTCTTCCTCCCCCAGTTTTACACTCTTCTTTAGAAATGACAGCTCTTGAATTAGGCCCCTTGTACCTATTTTTAATTTCATCAATGTTCCCAAGATCACTCTGGTTCAGGACCTAGAGTGTTAGATTCTATATACACATGTTATCGCCCATTTTTAGGCTTCATCTTCCCCTTCATTTTGTCTGTCATCATCTTTCACATCCAAAAGGGTCCCCGAACAGTATGGATACTCAGAATAAGGGATATCCTATCATTTTGGTCCAACATCCCCAAATATCTCGAATGATAAATTGATACAAGTCATGGGTTGAGAGTACAGTTAGTGTTAGACACTCATTTGTTGTTCCCATTTCTGGTCACACGATATGGATAATGTGTTTTGAGCATGGTAAAAAATTATTCTCCATTATTACACCAACCCCATCAAGCCCTAAATATTGGTTTCATGATTCACATATTTTCCACTCCATCATATCCAAGTGGAATTTCGAAACTCTTGGTGCTATCCCTCAGTGCCCGTTTTCATGTTGGGATGACAAAGCAACGATGAGGCAATATTCGGGTCTCTACACCAATTTCCCCTTTTCTTGTATTCCACATGTTTCAAAGACCTTCTACTCTATTGATTCCCACACCAAGTGTAGCTTACGTGGGATTATGGATTTGGTCGAGGTTTATGCCCATTTGGAAGAGTCTCACTTCTATATGGTTTGATTTCTAAGAACTTTAAACTAAGATCTCTCTTCATCCTTTCCACAAGAATACAAACTACATGAAACTCCTATAACAATGTACAACTGAATCCCATCCTCATGGGATACTTTGGAATGCCCGGGCATCTTTTCGTTTGGTCCAACATAGGTTACACTATTTTCCTCTTCTGTGAGGACTTTTGGCCATAAATTTCACAGGATTTCATGGTGTGGTGTGTATGGGATTATGTCCTCATTACCATCGGGTTTACAATATCCACACCACATACTCTCTTACTGAGATCTAGTCTCTCCACTTATTTTTCCCTCATGACGTTAAACTACATCTTCAGAACTACATACGACTTCATTCTATTATTCATCGGATATGTCTGAACACCTAGATGTTTTGTCTATTGGTCCAGCCCAATATTATTTGACCTTTTTTGGCCACTTGTCTGGAGGTTTCTTCCCTGAAATTGCTTCTGGTGTGCTGTGGACCTCATCCTCGTTCAAGTCTGGTATGCTTTATCACACCATGCACATTCCCCCCTAAAACCTGATTTCATCTATATTTATATAAGAAACATGACTTTAAACTATGATTCCTTGTCCCACATGACTTTAAACCATTGCGACCATATTTCATGATGTTAAAATTCATTGGTTGGTCCTATCATACGACCATAAACTATGACATTATTGTCCTGATTGTATGATGAAAAATGAAGCTGCATTGTGATGTCTTCACTCTAGGGGGAAACATGTTTAGTAGTATCTATCTAGCATACCATTTCTCAATTACTTCACATGGATTGATTCCTATAAAGAGGCTTGGAATCTCCGTCCTAGGTTTATCGCTACAAAAAAATAAAAAAACATCCAGCCTAAAGAATAAACCACATCAATCCAATGCCTCTTCTTTTAGTGTGTGGGATGAACTCGTATGACAACATTATCCCTAGAATTGGTACACTACCATGAAACTTCTAGAACTACGTATGATTTTATCCCCATCATAATGGAGTACATAGGAATGACCATGCATTTTTACTCTGGCCCAACCCAACTTTCATTTTCGGTCCATCGACATAAACCAACTGAGGGAGAAAATGGTCTGATGTGGACTCCTTCCATCATCACTAACATATGGGTTTTTCAATTACCATACCATGTCTCTCCATCCCTCCTTTCTCTCTATGGTTTGAGTTCTAAGAACTTTAATCTAAGATCTGACCATCCTAGCCATTGGACTCCAAACTGCATGAAATTTTCCAGAACTATGTGTATATTGATTCCCATATTCGTGGGATATATTGGAACGCCAAGCCATTCTATCTACTTGTCCAACCATATAAATATTAAATCCAACCCATTTTTCATCCCCATGGGCGATTCTCTTTTGGAAGCATGTGGTGTGGTGAGCACCTATTGGGTTCATATTCGCATCTGGTTTTGCAAAAACCATACCATGTTTTTTCCTTATCTCTTTCCAGCCATGTCTGTGTTTTATGACCCCAACCTAAGATCTCGTTATGGGAATTATGGTTTGGGTTTGACTAATTCTCCACCCTTTGAGAATTTTCTTAAATCAAGTCCCCTGTTAATGGTTCACTCTATAACCTTAATCTAGGATCATGTGACCCAAGACCCTTTTACATGGAAAGAGATTTGAATCCCTCTATCTAATACGTCTTGTTTTCATACTCAAATGTGTCATAAAAAAGATCCGAAATTGTGAAATTTTCCAATGGACATTTTCTCGTTTCATGTCTATGATTCAAGAGCCCTTTATTTAGATCCTCATCATCTTCCATGTCTAAAGGGACCCATTTTACGGCCTGGTCGCATGCCACATTGTCCCAACTTCCATCTTGGGTCAACTCCCCTGAAGACCTCAGAAAACAATTGCAACAGGTCCCGTGTTTCAATCATGATTAGTGATCGACCATAATTTGTCTGCCCAAATTCTAGGATAATGAGAAATGGATTCTCTGTTTAGAACATGGTAAACAGTTATCCATTATCATCATGCCACATTCATTGTGATCCAGATCTTGGGTGTCATTATCCACATATTTCCAATACCTTATGTTCAAATGTATTTCGTGCACGCTGGTTTCTACCACCCCACATGAATGTGCGTTAAGAAGGATAGTCAATAATAGTGGAACATCACTCACCTAGTGGACCATTTCTCCTAATGTGTGCCTCCATGCACAAGGGAAATCCAATTTATACTCTTTTTTTCCCAAATTGAGCACGAATCACTTGGGAATGGTAGTTTTAGTGGGACCTATACAGGTGAAGCTATACCACACATGATTTTTGTCCTATATGATGTTAAATTGTGATATCATAACTATGTTTTGAATGATTCCCATCATGATGGGATACATAGAAACACCCGACCACTTGGCCTTGGGGCCAACCTAACATTCACTTTTGGTCCCTTGACTAAAAAACTTCCTCTGGGAATACGTGTTGTGGTGAAAACTCCTTATGTCCTCACTCATGTCGAGTTTAAAGGTACCACATCACATACACCCATTTTGGAATCTCCCCTTTCACTATTCATCCTACCGTATGACGTTAGACTACAAGAGTCCACATGTCCTCGAGTCATGAAATTAAACTGCAGTTTCACCCTGAATAAGTTCAAGATTCTCCATGTTAATTATGGGATGCGTCAGCTTCCTCCCCAGAGAGGATTCCCCCTACCAGTATTGGTCTCTAACCAAATTGTTCTCAGAAACTGCATTTTTCTTGATTCCAAATCTTCATGGGATATGTAGCGACATCTAGGAAATTCTTCTTGGGCCCGTCCTAGGTCCCTTAAACTATGTGTACTATTCTAAACATAGTAGAATTAAACTATGTTTTTATTGTCCTTATTAGCATAACGTAAAACTATAGAGAATTCTAGGTCCTCACCAGAGAGGTCCTATCTGAAAGTAGGTGCGATCCCTATTCATACCAATGCATTCACCCAATTTTTTCCACCATTCCGGCGTAATTTCAAGAGTTCTGGAGTCCATTTGAACAACCCATCATTCCACCCTCCATGATTTCTATTCCCTTTACTCAGACCCTCATCCTATTTCATTTCTAAAGGAACTCCCTAACAGTATGTATGCTCGGACTATGGCTCACCTACTATTCTGGGCCAATGTTCTAGAATACAAATGGATAACTTTTAGAGTCAGGCCCCATGTTTCAAACATGGTCAGTGGTTGGCCCTCATTTTTCAACCCCATTTCAGGCTAACGCAATAGGGATACTATGTTCCAAACATGATCAATCATTATCCTCCATTGTCACTCCACCCCCAAATTGTTTAGAATTTTGTATATCATAATTCAAAATTTCCACTCTCTTATGTTCGGGATGATTCTAAAGATCCTAGCATTACCACACTCGTGCACAAGATCACATTAGGAAAATGGAAATTCGAATGTTCTCAGAACCTTATCCCCCTGTTAGGCCCCCCTCTTTCTTCCCAAAAATCAAGATTGGTTTTTCAAACTCTGGGATACCCGATGCTTGGTTAGAACTCTTATATTCAGATGAAATAACAAAGCAGTCATCCCTTGTTTCTCACATCGGGCACGACCTATGTGAGCTTACAGATAGATCACTAGATATTTCAAGAATGCGATGAAAATGCAGAAAACCAAAACAAATATTGGGACTCATCCATGCACCATAAATAATCAAATCATTAATGTACATCTAAAATTTTACACACATTACAACACCAAAGGATTGGCCACTCCCAGGGATGGGATGACCTCTTCAATAGAGCATTCCAGCTCTGCCACTCTTTGGCTTATAGTGTCTAGGATCTGTTATCGCTTGTTTATCTCCCGCTCAGCCAAAGTCGTGATGGGGCATCATTCATTATCCATGATTTGGGCCTACTCCTCATCGGTTCGAATGAAATCCATCTTTACATAGGCTCGATCTATCTGTTCTTTAGCCTCCTCCAGTTGGGAATTTAAGAATGATACGAGCCCCGATTGTGCATAATGGAAGGTGGACTGATTTTTCACCCATTCCCTAACCCATTGGATATCATATTTGTCTTCCTAGAGCCTCTTGATGTTCCCCAATTTCCTCTTCTTCCATCTTTCTCCAAGGCCACGATGATGCTCCCAAATATTCTCCACCATGGAGTCTTGAATGAGCATATGAGGAAACTAGGAATCCACTCCCCCAACGAATAGTTCACATGGATGGGATTGAAGCCTCCCCATATGATCTAATCAATGAGCTTGAGGGGTCTCCCTGATGAAGCATTTAATCAGATTCCATGAGCAGAGATAGAATATTTTTCTATCCTCTTCATCATATGTCATCTTTTCCCGATCTGTGGGGTCAGTAGATTCAAAGGATGGGAACGCCTCCAAGAACACATCAGCAGGATATTCATCTCGTGTCTGGTCAGGTAGGTCAGTACCCAAGTCTTTCAGTTGATAATCATTACTGGACTCTACCTTAATGATTTTGGGAACGGTCGTGCTGATTTCCCCCCCTGTGATCGGTAGCATTGCAGTTTGGTCAGCTCAGGTGTCTGCTTCAACAACCACCAGCGTTCCCCTGGTAAAGAAAGTGCACGGAGATCCAACCAACATCTCCAAGGCATCCCACTCCATTTGAAGAACCATTGAAACTAGTGTCAAAGATACATCAGTTAACCTGATCAATGGATGAAAGTTACAAATTCTATGAAGAATACTTATAGATATCAAAAAGTTGGTTTTTATCATGAGGTTTTGACATTAGAACCTTGAGGCATGGACCTACATATATTATTGGGAAGTTAGAAGGATCTAAGAGGACCACACTAGGTGTCGTGGCCCTATCAGGAACGATGATCACCATAGCCATGAGTGAATATCCTAATGTTCCTATAGTTGCATCTATTGTTGAGAAGAAGTGGGTTTTGCTTTTGAGGCCCCCCAACAGAGGTCAGATTTTATATTATAAGTCCTCAATGACATGGATGGAGACTATGGGAAAGTGGTTTAAGATTTTCCTCAAGGGCCTCTACAAACCCTTCCAACTCTAGGTCCTAGTTGCCGGCATCACTCTCCACCAGAGGGATCCCTACATTGGCCTCATCCCCCTAGGAGGACTCATCTAATTCTTCTGGTAGAGGGAAGCACTCTTTCAATTCGGTGGATGAAAACTGTGGGGGGCCGTTTGATAGAGAAACACTTTTACTCGATCCGTCATTGGGAGTAGAGCACCACAGAAGTGCACAAATTACTCCATCTTGGCAAGGTATTGCTCCCCCTCTGTCTGGGATACTGCAAAGCTAGCCCAGACAGGAAAAATCCCTAGAAAATCCATCATATTATGATTTTGATGTTTCCACACCCCAGACCAGTTGAGGAATTTTTTTTTACATTCCAGATGTCCCAAGCCTCTATGAAGAAAGAATTCTAAGGTAGGTCTATGTGGTACAACTGCTTACATAGATCCAGGGTCGGTATCTTATAGAATCCCTTGGGCGGCCTCCCCTACGGATAGCTTTTCTCTTCTGGGACCACCGTTTCTGCCACTACTACGAGCCTCTTGATTAGTGAGGATCTCACCCCACAATAACCACTCCACCACGATAAGTCCTCACCACTATCTGGCCTCGACCTTGAGGTTGGGTGGCACTCCATCACTGACAAAAACAGTCTGATACTTCAACAATTCCCCTCGGTAGGCTACCTCCCAACTCTTGGTGTATTTCTTTACTGGCCCATAGACAACTGTGGGTGGAGGTAGCTAATTTCAAATCTTCTCATCCTCCCATGTGAATATGTTCCACATCTTCCTCATCACACATGGGTTGGTCTCATGGAGCACAACAATGTAGACCCATGGGGTCAGCCGATGCTAGCACCAGAACTGCCTCACGAAGCGGTGTGGGGTGTACAGTTTGGAGAGAGGCTCATAGTCAACCCATGCCACCAAGACTCTACCCTAAAAGTCCAGGTGGTAGGACTGATGCTCTTCAATTACCTAGTCATCATCAGTAAACACACATGCTGGAAATGGGAGTGGGTGAATGTTGAACTCGTCCCCCTCCAGACCCATTTTAGCACCTACTAAATGGCTAGCTCAGTCAGAAAACTCCCTACCACATTCAAAATGACCATTCATAAGTCCGATATTGTATGAGAAATGATGTTTAGATATTTTTATATTCCCTTAACATGAACTTCAATCCACCCACATAGAAGATGGACAACCCACATATCCTATGTGGCTCTTTCCCTTCACTGGTGTGGTACAACACCTTATATATCTTGGCGAGAATCAAGACCCTCAGGGTGACCCACTCCCCTATCACCAATGCAGACACCATGATGAACGTTCTTGGTCTCATGCTCATGTTCATATCCCTCAATGGTAGAATCCAACCGTAGATAACCGCTATGATGAATGAATCCAACCTAACCACCGGTTGTTGTTCGACACTGACACTGAATCCCCATGTATCACACTAGATGTACTTCAAGAGTATCCATTATGAGTTCTTGTTGCCACACTGAACCCCCTTTGGGCTGGTTTGAGGCATCAAAGGAAACTGTCTATCTTCAAGGAAATTTAGGAACTTCTTGAACCACTACTTAAAGTGGAAATCCATCACCGACCGCTTTTCCTCCCCCATCACTAGGTCCATCAATGCCATTTCCAACAACAACATCTTCTATGGGTCTTACAATGTATTCATGGAAGGGAAGAACTCGTCGTACATTGCCCCCAGATTTGGGACCCTTGAGATCTGGTGCAAGTATTAGAGGTTGATACCAACCTATCCGTGGTGAAGATGGAAGGTATTGGTCCTCAATGACCACCTACTCAGAAACACCAGCATTAAATATTTTTGCTGCTAGGTGTAAAATTGGGAAGCCCAAGCTGCCTCATACCAGCCCACTCACCTCATATCTATCGCGAAATCCTCACATGAGGCACCAACCCAGTAGGCCCATGCCTAGCCGTATGTAAAGTTCCCTCCCTAGTGAATATCCCACTCTTCAGTCCACCCATTTTCTGGGTTCCCCAGGGATGCCTTTAGAATGGTGTGATACAGTGGGATAGATACCTCTATTTTTGAAGCCATCCCATTGACATTGTCAACATGGTTATAGGAACGTTAGCATTGACTTGTGTGAAATCCTCCCAGTTATGGTCACCAGCCGCCCCAAACTACTAGGACCAGAATAGTTTACTCCAGAACCAGTAGTTCGGATCATCTTTGCTCACATTGAGAATGAAAATATCATCCCTCATACTATAACCATATAAAGGGAGCCTTTTTCATAGTGGGTAGTTATTCTGACACTCTGACAGCAGCTCCACTAGTGACTCATGGTCCAAATGACTATAAATTTTCCACGATACGAATTTTATTCACTATTTATTCCCTCTAAGAATCATCCACATGGACCCCTTGGCAGCTTCCGGATAAGCCATCCAGTCGTCATGTTTTTTGAAAAATTGTCCTGGATCGCGGAGCTCGATCAGGAATCCCCATCGTGAAGTTCAATTGCGAAGCTCGATCATAGAGATAGTTCATAGAGCCCTTCAACATGTCTCACAGATGCAATTCATGGATCATACACTTGTGGAGTCAAAGGTGTCTCTTTGCACCGTAAATCATAAAGGCCTAATTCGAAAAGAGTGATTATTGAGCATGCAGAGCTTTCAAAATCGAGAGATCAAGCATTAAAAATTGAATATGAGAAAGGAAAAAAGAGATTTCAGCCTCCCTTATCAATAGGTGATGACCCCCTGTGCTTCGGGGCATGTCGGGCTACGACAAACTTCATGACACTCCCAAACTATGCATCACTGCTCTACATCATGACACTACTTGATGATCATGCTATGAAATTCTCCTATACATTTTGGCCATCTTTCCTCAGACATCAAACCTCGTTTATCCTTTTCTATATGTATAATGGGGTGAATTTGTTTGTGTGATAATATGTGCCTATGGAAATGACACAAAGAGGAAACCAATCTCAAAGGGGATTCCTTGTGAAGCCTATTCCCGAAGCCCCTTAGCACTGCCCCATTTCCAGAGCCCTGTAACACTGCTTCCAAAGATAATACAAATACCCTCTACGGTCTCCAAGGAGTATAGAGGCGGGAGGCCCCATGGTTACGATCCAATTGACTAGGTGTTTCACGCCACAGAGGGAGCCGAATCGACCTCCAAAAACCCATTGAACTGGAACGAAGCCTCCGCAACCACCGCACAGAGCACCCCAGGGAGATCTGTGCTGAGGATAGGATTATAGTTGAGTTCACGGTTATGATGAAATTGACGCAATCTGTGGATGATCTTAGAGAACCACATGGCTTCACGCTAAGATTTCACTACTTCATGTTGCCCCTCTCCTACAAATATCAGGCTCCCATCAAGTCCAAAGGATAGATACTCTGAACATTCATTTTATCTTCTCTCAAGTCATGAAGAAAATTTTTCACTGAGAAACCTTGAAAAGAATTGATCTCTTCTTGGAACTTGAGCATTGCAAAGTATCATTCACTTAGCTCGAATATAACCCATCTTCTAGCAGTGAGGCCCTTCGCAGAGCCCATGGGCCACCGCTAAGGATGGAGTTACTCAAGGGGACTCGGGTCTCTAAAAATCACTCATGCTTCACAATGTACCATCCATGAACATGTGAACCATATGCTAAGGTAGGGTCACTGTGCTTTGCGAAGCACATTTCTCCACATTGCTATGATTTGCAAGGTACCATTTCTTCACGAAGTCCTACTCCGTGAAAGCCTTTCCACTTCGTGAAGAACCCACCATATGCACCTATTCCCTATTCCTAGGCCAGGCTACCCCACTTCACAAAGAATACCCCTTTGCGAAGCCCCTATAATACCTGGAGCACTAGAGATTCACAACGTCCCTTCATGTGAACCTATTTTCTTCACAAAACATTCTCCCTTATAACCCTCCTGGTTTGTAGGGAGTGATGTCATGGTCCCATGGGTAGTGAATCCCAATGTGTTTCTTAGCCTTATGCTTATTTTAATAGGAACTATACTAGATATTGCTTCATTTCATAGCTATGCTAACACAGACCCTTAGTGGATCCCTCCACAACACCACCTTGCCACGACATTGTCGGCGCCTTCCCTTCACCAAGGTTTAATGTGTGATAGTTATGTAATTCCTAGGGGTGTGGAGTGAACCCGCCTCGCTAGAGTTTCATGATGTTAAACTGTGAATCACCATCGTCCTTAGCACATGATGTTAAACTATGTCCACGCACCAAGAAATACACACGAGGTGCCCCGTCTCGAACATTCTCCATGTGCATTCATCTCCACGGGAGTGAGATCTTCCTCACATGAAATGATATCCACTTTTCTGGAGCAGCGTCTATCCGCGTGGAAGGGAAACCATTTTGGTGTAATCCCCTCAATGTTTTGGCAGGAGGAAGCATCCCTACCCCTCCTCTCTTCTTTAGTGACAATTTCTAGAAGAGCGATGGGCCCCGGGACCTTCGTTACCATGTCCCTCCCCCTATGGTCTTTTTCTCCATCGGGCCTCCATCATGGAGTAAGTCCCAATCTCCCTATACCTGGGCAGTTAATCATGTGTAATCCCTTGTTTCCTCTTTGGGCCACTAACCATGCATGGGCCCCACTCCACTTCTCGTAGACGTAGCTTTTTTGACGTGATCATTAGGTCTTTAATGTCACTTTTTTCTCACACAGGGCACGAATAACATGGCCTTAGAGTAAGAATTGGACATGGAATCCTTCTTGGGCCTCCCTAGAGAATAATTCCAAATCCAAACCATGTCAAACTATGGGAAAATTGACCCTTTTCTCCTAGACAAGGTACATAGGAAAACTCCTTGAGGTTCATGCCCAACACCTACTTGTCCTAACCCCTTCACATTGGTTCACCTTCTTCCTACATGATGTTAAATTTTATCCACCATCCCAAACTATGGGGGATTGGATCCTTGTCTCCTAGGCAAGGTACGAAGGAAGCCTCCCTAAGTTTCAAGCCCATCACCTACTTGTTCCGACCCCTTCACATTGATTCACTTTCATCTTACATGATTTTAAAATATATCTTATCTTCCGAACTACATAGTCTTTGGTCCTTGAAACTTTCCAAGAAAGGTACATAGGAAGCCTCGATGAGGTTCAATCCCATCACCTAATTTTCCGACCCCTTCACATCAGTTCAAATTCATCTTGCAATACATTAAACTATAAGAACCACACCAAACTATGTTGACTTTGATCCTTTTCCCCTCGACATGGTATATTGGAAGCCTCCCTGAGGTTCAATCCCAACACCTATTTTTCCAAACCCCTTCATGTCGGTTCACCTTCATCCTTCATTACATTAAACTGTGGGATTCGATCATTCTATCTGAGACATGGTACATAGGAAGCCTCTCTGAGGTCCAACCCCAATTGGAAGTAACCTATTGTGTTTCCCAAACAGAAGTAAGCCATTGTGTTGCCCAACCAATGGTAAGTCGTTGGAACCCCAACCGGCGGTAATCCGTTTGAACCCCAACCAGTGGTAAGCTGTTGGAACCCCAATAGACGGTAAGCCATTTGAACCCCAATAGACAATAAGCTGTTGTGGTCCCCAATTAGTGGAAATCCATTTCAGTCCCTAACTAGTGGTAATCCATTGTATTCTCCAACCAGCAGTGAGCCGTTGTAGACCCCTTAATCAGGACCCACATCTCTGGTCCACCCCTATGGCGTAAGACCAACTCTTGGGCTGCTAACCACACATAATCCTCTGTATACTATCGGGTCATTATCCTACACATACACCCAAATTATATACCCCCATTCTAAACTATGTGGACTTTGACTACTTACCTCGATGATATGTAGGAAGCCTCCCTAAGGTCCAAGCCCATCACTCATGTCCCATCGTGGCCTCTTCTCCCTCGAGCCTAGGTGTTTTGGGAAGGAAATTCCCTAACCTGGAGGGTCTACTTCCCCCATACCCCATCCATGAGTTCATTATCATGAGCCATGACCTCATATGTCCCATCACCCATCCGAACTACAAATACATTGAATCCCTACTACGGTGATACATAAGAGGGATTTTCAAGGCCCATGCCCAACATCACTGCCACCCTCATGACAGTTCCATCTCACTCTCCATCCACCATCAACCATCCATACCCATGTTTATTATTACCCATTATACCACATTCCTGTGAGATCATTTCACCCACTTTCTCACTGCTTCTAGTAGTAATCGGGTAACTAACCACATGTTATACCCAACATCAGTGTTAACTCTTTGGGTTGTACCCATCTGATCCACTCCTGTCAGTGTTCTGACCAGTCTGATCCATCTCAAATTGATGTTATACTGACGACGTACCCTGTCTTAAACATGGGAAGTTGAGGAAAATATCAGAGACATGACTGTGGCATAAAATTCACCACAGTCGATGTGGGATGCCTCATGCCTCCACTTCCTTCAGAGGCCATATCATAAGGATAAGAATCCTAGATGCACTAGTATTCTAGCATCCAGACATGCTAGCGATGTCCAACATGACTACTCCCCCGACCAAAGGTTTCTTCCCTGACTGGACCCCTTGAAATGTTCTAAAAAATAAAGCGTAATTAACCAGTGCCCATGAAGACTTGGAACTAGGAAGAGTTTCACAAATAAGGTATTATGTCTTTGAGGGAGAACTGGAATAGGAAAATAAGTTCTGAGGAGGAATCCACATAAGGAGAAACTGACATCCTGTTATCCCATTTTGATCTAAGAGAAAACATCCCTAAATAAGAGATGAATGCTGCTCGCCTTTATAATGCGAGAATGTGGGGAAACATAGATCAGTGCATTCTCCTCCTCTGAGAGACAGATGTGTGGCTTAGATAATGCATCATATATAGGAGTCAAATATGGATTTAATTCCATTATCCACAAAATTCATTCAAAAATGTTTCATGTCTTTTCATTACTTGTTTATGGGGAAGATAATGGTTGATTTGTATTGAGTTTGGTAAAAGGGTATCACAATTGGCCACATTAGTGTATTCCTAAAACCAAAGATTTATTATTATAGTGTGATGAAAAAAATTAAACCATACTATTATATGTGGAAATATTTTGGTTTTATAAACAATCATTGTGGGGTATGTCATTTGACAATAGTATTTGAACGTGATATTTAAAAAACACACATATTTTATATGGAATTATCTATTTCAATGTGAGATGATATAAGAAATGATTTTTTGGTCATAAATGGATGTTTTTTGGAGATCCCTCTAGCCATGGTTTTAGACTCACATATTTCAGGGAATCATTTATTACACTATTTTAATATCCATTATCCATTAATATATTTTGGATGATTTAATGGTTAAGGTATACTAAGGTTATAAGGATGTTTGATCTACATTAACTACATACTGATATTTAGAAGACAAAGAAAATATAATATAATAATGAGATTCATGTTGTATTACCCATTTATATCATAAAATTTAATTTTTTGTTTCCAAGATATTTCAAAAGAGAGACGCCATCATGAATTTTTGATATTCAGCTAGATGAATCACATTACACAGAACCAAATGAGTTACAAAATGATTTTTACAATCCTCATTATTATAAACTCAAGTTGAATCCTAATTTCTAATTAATTTTTTATTCATTATTATTATTTTTCATGATAGTTGGGTCTTTCTTGATTGATTAGGTTGAAATTCTTCGAATCCTGGATGTTTTCCTCACATAAATTTAAAATTGACATAGTTGAGGTATTCTATACTTTTTTCAGATTCCTTGTACACTAACGACTTTTTGAGGATTTGATTATTGAGTACCATTCATTCAATAACATAATTATTTAATTTTTGATTAACGTTATAGATTTCGAATATTAAATTATTATCATTATATTTTTAGAGTGTTAATAAAAGGAATTATTTTGTATAGTTTAGTATTTATAATTGAAATAATTATTAAAAAATATGGAGCATTAGGGGGGGTTATGAAATTGATGTGATAAATGAAATATATTCATATATATTGATTATTTAAATTTTTAACTATTTTTTAGATTACTCCTGATATTTAAAACTGAATTTTATTGTTAAATGTTTGGAACTGCAGTTTAATATTTTTGAACCAAAGAATGATAATATGGAAGGAAAAATTGAATATGAAAAATATAAAATATGTTTCTTTTGAAAATATAAATACTGGATGAAATAATTTTTTTTACAATTTCAGAATCTAATATAAATTTTCTTACTATTATTTGATATAAGGATGGTTTATAATGTACTCATATGATTTTTTTCATTATTTTTAATCATGTGTATTTTAAGTATAGATGATTCTACACTATTTGGTTTTGATGGGGTGGTTCTGTGTTAGGGGTAATGTGGTCATATCATAGAGAATAATTGGGTCTTTGATATAAATCATTAAATAAATTAATGAAAAAACTAAAATAGTATTAGAGATGGGATTGTGTAGAAAATGTTATGATTAAATTAATTGTAGAATTAATTTATTGAGGTGTTGATTGTAAAATATTTGTTAAATAAATACGAATAAAAGTTGGATAATGATGATTAATGTGAAATTGATAATAAATATTAAAAGAGGAATAAAATTTTAATGTTTGTTTGTTATTATTTTTGGTTATATTTTATTTTGATAAAGATATTTATTTATGGGGGAATAGTTTTTTTATAGTGGGATGCCTATGAGTGGATTTATTGAATGTGAACCCTAGATTGGTATTGCAAGATATACTATATCATTGTATGTTTTGTTATTTCTTACAAACCACTAATAGAGTTGGGTATCCTAATCGATATCCATATGTGGTTTTATGTATCAGGAGAACCCCTTAAATCCAGAATATGGATTATATGAAAAATATTAATACTATCCTACTCTCATTCTTCCTACATGCTATAGTGTGGGTATGTAGCAGAGTTAGTGGTTGTGGAATTTGGCAAAATCAATTTTAGTAAGTGGTTGTTGAATATGACTGTGGTATGAGGTCACAATACGTGACTATAATTTACATATAAGGCATGTGTCTATGATATGTGAACATGTGAAGGGATGAGAGAATTATTACATATTTCATTGGGATGTTAGGGAGACTTGCTTAGTTGGAAAGTGGGTGTGGAGTACCAATTTTTCTATAATTTATTATGACTACACTGTTATTTTATATGGATATATAAATCAATCAATTGGTAATTCTGAGGATGATATTTGACCTAGGATTGGGAATATCTCACTTTGTCTATTTATTCATTGAGTATTTAGTATCTTTCATACATATTAGATGAAATTTTTATTCGAAGGAAGCAAATATGTATACATTCACACACAACCATAGTTTTATATGTTATTATTTTTTCTAATATGATGGATATTGTCAGAGATTGAGTTGAACCTCACTTATTGAAAATGTGTTTATTATATAGTGGAAGATGATATCCTATCTTCATTTCTGCTAATTTATTTTATATATTCACATTGAAGATTTTATGTTCTTTATTTTAATGGATATTTCATGAATCATTTAATCATTGATGGGGTTTTGGTCCTATCTTATCAGTGGGGTTGGCATTAATTGGCTATATTTTTATATATTCTGAGGATTAAAGAGGGAAATAACTCAAATATTATTTATTATATAACTTCAGTTCTTGTCACGAACCAGTTCCCTATAGAAGGAGAGATTTAGGGGTCACACAAGACTTCCCTGCTAACCCAAGAGTGTTTAAGGAATCAAAAGGTATTGGATTTTTTGATGAATTTATCACCTGTGTATTTAAATTTTATGATATCAAATATATTATGTCCATTAAATATATATATATATATATTTTCATAAATATTATTTAAATAAAGACAAAAAATAATTAATATCTCATATCTGGTTAGTATACAAATTTATTCACCTTCATATCAATAAATCTTATGGGAGGGAAAAATAAAAAAAATTATTTAATCCATGAATTAATTTCACTATAATTCTTTTTTCAATATATTATTGAGATACATTTTTATATACAAATGGAATTCAACAAAATGTTTTCTATTAAATACTTTTTTTAATTTTATGATATTTGATAATTGATAGAGATTCATAACCCATATATTTTCCTAGACCCCCCATATGTTCTAGTTTTTTAAATTTCTGGGTGATCATTTTTTATATATACCATAACATAAATAAAATGAAAATTAGGAATATTAGGTTACTTTATAAATATTATTTATGGTGAAGACGACTTTTGATATACACTTGAAATGATGTAAATTAATGTACATTATTTTTTAATTTCACAAAACCATATATAAGACATTTTTTTATCTTTTTCTAAATTTATTATAAAGTGTTGTCTATTGTTTATAAAACATTTAGTCCGTATATTTTCATATATAAGTGAAGGATCAAGTCTGATACTCCATTTTATAAAATAATCCTAAAATATATGTAATAACTGTTTAAAGTTCATGATATAATTTCAATGATATTTTCAAGTATAATTTTCATGACGGAATAATATATAAAGTGTAATAAATAATTGAATCATCACATAAAAATTCAATGAACTTCCATAGGATTTATTCACTTATTGAAATAAATTATAATCCTTATTTTATTTGAAAAAATATCATGAGACCCTCACCAACTAATATCAAAGTTTAATCAATTTTTTTTATAAATTAATTTTTTGGGA
Organism: Viscum album; assembly: GCA_963277665.1. Taxonomy (NCBI): domain Eukaryota; kingdom Viridiplantae; phylum Streptophyta; class Magnoliopsida; order Santalales; family Viscaceae; genus Viscum; species Viscum album. Next base: position 784,949,730 of record OY728158.1, read on the forward strand.
TGTATCTAAATAAATTAATCCAACATGTGGATAATTTAAATGTTTTATGACATTAATATATGTATCTATTAGAGGTACTAAAATTTGAATATTAATTTTTTATTTAAGAAATCATTCAAATATTATATTATTTATTACTAATAGTGAAATGTATGGACATATACTAGATATATGTATTAATTCCATAAATTTTTAAATGATTCACGTGGTCCATTTACTATTTGATATATATCCTTAAGAAATAATTTGAGGATTTTTTTTAACCAAAAAATTAGTTGGTGCAGGTTTGGAATTAATTTTTCTAAGAAAACAATTCTAGTAATTAATTTCACTAAGTGAAAGAATCCTATGGAAATTACAAGAATTTACAAGTGATCATTATACTATATATCACATCATTTTAGAATTATATTGTCCTAATTAATCTTGCCACAATGTCACAACTTGTGAATAAATTTTCACTACCTTGTTTGATTTAATGACATTTATATAAAAAATAAAATCCATATGATAGTATTGGTATTTTCTGTAAAACAAAAATCTTAAACAATTTATTATTTTTAAAAAACAATTCCTTTTATTTCGATCCGTAATAAACTAGGTTATATAAAAACAGTGATAAATGTAATTAGATATTTATATGTCAATTCTGGAATTTGTGAGAAGTAAATAATCTTTTATGAAGAACATTTTTACTTTTGTGTAAATTATTTCATGTTTTTTTATTTACTTATATAATTTCTGCAATGATTGACATTTTATTAGTGAAAATTTTTATTGATAATATATTAGAAAAATACGTTTTTGAATTTTTCTTAATTGTTCTATGATTTGGTATTCATATATCATTGATGTTATCATTGATTACTTATGGTATTACATCCCATGAAATTCTTTAAAAAATATGCTAAAAATCATATTAGAATACATTTTCCTATAGGACTATATAATTCTCACAGAAAATATGTTAAAAGAAAAATATAAATAAAAAATATAAGGTTTGTATGTGTTTCCTTTAGAAATCCTATTAACGCTCATTAAAAAGTAAATTGTATCAAGGTATTTAAAATCACCCCAGATATTATGTAGAATTACATGATCTTTTAGAAAACCATTAATTTGAATTTTAAAAACAAATTAATAATGGACATGTGGAAAATCCACGTTGATATAGTTTTTTATTTTTTTTATACAAATAGAAAAATCAAGTTTTGTAGTTAAGTATAAATTTAAAATTTGGAAATCTATTGAGTCCCATAATATTTTTTTGACGATGTTTATATAAATAACCGGTTAATGAAATTGACTACTTCAAATGTTTATAGAGTTGTTATGGGAAGTAATAAATTTTATAATTATTGATAGTTTGTTATGAAATAAATTTTAGAAGTGTTATTTCTTTCCTATTGATAATTAAATTCCAAAAGAAAAAGTGGATTATAGTAAGACACTACACTAACTATCTGATCTTTATACTGTCCCAAAACTAAAATAGTATGGGGATTATAATGTTTGTTTATGATACTACTATTATTAATGTATTAGTTTTGGATAAAAAAATATATTATATAATCTAAGGGCTATTGGATCCCACCCAATTGTATATGGGGACATTAAAACTTTTCAATGGGTGGAATTTAGAAAATTTACTCTAATTTTTTATTTATTCCAAGGTTCCCAATTCGGTTAGTCTAGTCATTAGAACATCTCTTTTATCCTTTTCTTTTTTAATCCTACAATTTCTACCCACAACCTCTTTCTAATCCATGGTTAATTTTCATTTCCATTCATGGAATGTGGTTTTCTTCCACCTTAATGTTTTATTTACATTACCCTTCTTGACATTATGAATGAATCATTGAGATCTTATAGTGATTTCAAAAGAAGGGGATCATTATATTATTGCAATATAACATCGAAACATGGAGATTTTTAAGAGCATTATCTAGAATTTTTATTTGATAAAAACTCAAGACTCTATATGATTTTTTAGAAAATAATTTTTTATGGAATGTATATCATGTTTAAATCAGTATATGCAATTTTTGTAGTTTAATTCCCTAATTCAAATTTTGGGATTTTGGTGTGGGTAGAATCTTAAAATGATATGGTGACCATTATTCATGAAAAAATATTATAATGATAGAAAATTTGATAATAAATAAAATATTTTAAAAAAAATTATCATACTGTATGTTTCACATTAATTTTCTTATTGAATTCCTTATATGTGTCTTTGTGTGTAATACTTGAATTGTTTTTATTGGGCGAGTTGATGGACAATTACAAAGTGTATAATTTTCCAAATCAATTAAATATCAGCTATAAATATTTAATAATGGATCAAATGTGAGATCATTAATGAGTTAATTTATAAGGGAAACATCATGTTATATTTATTTGGAATAAATTTCTCAAAAACATTCATTTTAATTGAAATTTTTATTGATTAACATTTTAGTATTTTTATTACATTACATAAAGAATATATATATTTATTAAATTCCTATAAATGGGTTTAATGTGTTTTAAATAAATATTATAAAAAAATAGAGTTGATATGGGTTACATTTATTATAATTTTTGTTCAACTCATATATCAATGATTGTGAATTTTAGATATTTCACTAATAAGTCTTAATATTCAGTTAGAGAATGAAATTATTTCAAAAAAAAATAGTGAAGTATTTATTTAATATATATATATGTGTGTGTTTAATAATTAGTCAAATTAAATGAATGGATTGGTATCATAGTTTAATAAAATCATGTTCTTAGGAAGTATTGTGGTATGGAATACATGTCCCAATATTAATGTGAGATAAATAATTTGTTTTTCAGGAAATAATTTTGTTAAATAAGACATATACATTGTCTTTTTATGAGAATTATATATACATATAGAAATAAAAATTATTGAATGAGTGGTATTTGAAGAATGTTTTGATAGGTGAGAAAATATCTCACCTTGATTTGTGATCTTCTCTGGTTATGTGAATTTTGAGTTGATTCCACACATAATATTTGATATAATTTTTTGTTGAGTTGTTTTTATAATAAAAATATATAATGATAATAGGTCAATAATTTTTTTGGGAAATAATTGTTTTGTAATTTGGAAGAATAATAAAAAAATGATGTGACTTGGTATGTTAATTTTTGAATTATTCATCGTATATTTGTTTATGATTTATCATTGATCATCGTAGAGATTACACAACCAAATTACATTTCCATTATTATTTGGATGTGATATTAGTACATTTTCCTCTTTATAAGGATGTGAAAGAGGTTATTTTACCTATATGTTAGTGTGTGAAAAAAATAACTTATCTCCTCCGGATGAAGGAACAAATAGTATTTTCCCACATTATGAGGCCATAGTATAGGTACATTGACAGCTTTGTATTGATGGGTTACTAACTTTTCACTCAATTTGAATTATTTTTTAAGGATGAATAATTTTTATGATAATTTTTAGTGAGTTTTAAAGTTGATATGATATTTCAAAGGGGAAATATGTGTTTTATTTCTTTTTTTAGTGTATGAAGTATTGATTAGATATTATGCTATATGTTCTACAAATATTTTTTAATGATGCATGAAAATTTGGAATGTATGGGTTGTGTAATAAACAAACCTAAATTACAACAGGATCATGAGAAATATCAACCTCAACCTTTAATGAAATCCCCTAATATCCATATTATGAGATCTAGAATCAAATTTAAATATACATTATGTGAGAATATTTTAAATCATTTTATAATAAATATAGCACAACTAACTTTTTTTCACCAAAGATCCTTAATTTATTTGATGTATATCAGACGTATCTAATATACCATTGGAGAAAAAACACAGGTTTTCAATTATGATCAGACCATCCCATTATTAAATAGTAAATAAATATATGAAATTTTAAACGTCATTTACATACTTTTATAAATAATAAAATTTATTCCCCTTATAAAAATATACACACAAACTAAAAATAAATTTACATTATGCCTAAAAAGAAAAGAATACCTGATGGTTAATTTTCCATCTAAACTCTACTACAAACCCAGAACTCTATCTCTATCCTATGTGTGTATGGATAATTCTATAAAGTAAAAAAATCAATATGAGTATATATAAAACCACAGAATATGTATACATAAGAAGGGTGGTACTATAAATTAGTATGATTCCCCAAATCAACTGAATTTTCAAAAGTGAGTGAGATATTATGGATAAATGTGAATATATCTATTATGTTTCGTATTATTTCCCAAGACATTATACATATGAAATACTTTTTGTGAAAAAATAAGTAATTATCATTTTAAAAATCTAGTAAAAAACCCACATTTCCAGGTGGGAAAACATAGCTTCTTGTTCATATCCTCTGATACAATACATTATTCAATCCCTAATTAAAATTTATGATGTAAAATATTTATACTTATGAATTGAACATGAAGATAAATAATCTATTGGATCATCATTACTATACATTCCCTAAGATAATTTATCACACCATTAAATTACTAAAGAGCATTATCAATGTTTCAGCCATCCAAGAAATAAACCAAATGTTGTCATAGGGATGATCCTTTAATAGAGGAGTCGAGAGGGAGATGTTAAAAAATATAAAATAATATGTGTTATTTGTATGCAAAGGGAAATGATAACATCTTAATTTTATTATGGGAGAATCCTCATAGGTCATACTTAGGGGGAATAATATCATATTGTGATAAAATCCTTTCATAGTGATCCTAAGGGAAAGGGGTGATCCCATATCATTTTTAAAAAAATTAACTAAGATAGAAATTTACTACTATTTTACTATCTCTTATAATCCCTAACCCAAACAATAATAAAATATATATGATTATCCTCTTAATCTAGACACATAATTGTATTATATCATGTCATGCCTTCCTATTTTAGTTAAATTAAATTATAATCGTATAATATGCATGTAAAGATAAAAATCACCATGGGAAACATAATTATAATATAACAGTGTACACATTTTAATGTGAAATCATTTCAATTATCATTAAGACATACCTCACCACAGATCATGGCATCAAGTAGAAAACACCAAGGAAAGCAACAAAATTTGACTCATAGTACCTTATTATGCATTGTGAAAAAATTAACATTATAACCCATACCATTATGATTATTTTTATGATTTATATATGTATCCACTAAAACATGACAACCATTCATCATTATGAGATTTACTTTTATACCTCATATTTAGCCCTCATTTATTTAATAATATATCAATATTTTTCTCTTAATTAATTAAAAAAATAATGATGTAAACGCTCTTAGTAACAACCCCAACTAACACATAATTCAAGGAATCAATACCTAATCGAGTTAAAAGTGACAGGGATTATAAATCACCACACCATCCTAATATTTGATGCTATAATTCCCCTACCTTCCAAAAAAAATAATTAATTTTCATGGTATGTATTCATTTATAATCAGTTTAACCCTCATTCTAATATCTTATATTTGTGGAATCTAAATTTCACTTTACCTTACTCAAGATTTTCTCTGGAAATGAAAACCATTAGAGGAACTAGTCATTCAAAAATATAAACTCTACCATTAATGATTATCCTTTTAAATATTTATTCGTAAATTCTATTTTAAATATCATATGTCATTTGTAAAAGTTAATTTCATTTAAACAAATATTAAAAAATGATAAATAGAGAATTATGTTTTATTTGTTACCCATGATTTTAATGAATCATCTCAAATCAATTATATATTACTTCATGGAATGAAAATATATTCCCTTTTTTACTTAAAAATTTCAAATATTTTTGAATTTTTTTATAATATTTTAATTTAATATAAACTCAAAAAATTAAGGAATTATGAGTAGCTGAATGTGGTATAAAAAAAATTAATAAACCCATCCCCAATAAAAAATTTAAATAAAAAATAATTATGTTTTAATATTATATTAATTTTGGACCATTACATTTTTATTTGAAAATGAAAAGGATATACACTTAAGATAATTTTATAATAAATTTAATTAACAAATATATAATTCATATAGTCTTAATTAAATAATAAAAATTTGGAAGAAATGTGACCTACTGTGGTGAAATAGGTAGAAACTAGAGTGGTATAATAGTGCTACCTATGCCACCAACTATGGTGAAATAGTTAACCACAACATATAATGTTGGAATTTTACTCTATAAAAAACATATTGAGCCACCACTGAAGTCTTGGTGGGTATAATTAATCCTTATAAGGTATATTACTAATAGTCTACCACTACAGTTTAGTTGTAATATCACTAGAGACTCAATAGCAGGAGAGACCTATTAGGCCACTGCCTCCCCCAGAATACTCCCAGTGTAGGTCGATAGAAATTATAGTGGTCTAAAACTGGACTCACTATAGTTATTTTTCCTTATAAATTTTAAAAAATCATACATTTTGAATTATTCCTAATGTCTTTATTAAATGTTTCATGGCCTTCCTTACCCAAAAAATGTTCTTAACTTTTTTAAGATTTATAATAATTATTCACAATGATTTACTACTTTTTCCAATTCAATATTAAAAATTGATAAATATACATTTAAATTTTACAAAACAATGTTTTTATCACCAAAATCCACTATAATTCTCATTTCAATATTTTTAACAAAAAATATATAATTTTGTGTTTTTATAATTATATTTATTTATTAAATTCTAAAAAATAATAAAATTTTAATTCAAAAATATTTCCATAAATAATTTGATACTAAAAAAACATTAAAGGATATCCATTTGACTATCACAATCATCTCCATATATTTTATCATTAATATTCAATTTCAGTATCACCCACAGATAGATATATATTAGGTGTGTTTTATTCTAATTCTTACTAATAAAATTAAATATTTTAATTTTATTGTTCAATTAATTGAACTGTGAATCCCTCCTCCATACCATATATACTCACCAATGTCTCTTAACAATACACTTATCCCAATATTCACCTCATGATTTTAAATACCATAAGGACAATCTTATTCACCCTACAATATAGTTATGACTAAAAAATTGCATTTTATTATAATAACCCAACAACATGATTAAGTTATCATAAATATTCAAATTAAATTCCATTAAATAATCATAATGTTATATCTTTTAAATATTCATTACTGATAACCCAACAAACCATAATTTACTAATCCATTTAAAATAAAATTCATCCATTTAATATTAATATCTCAATATTTAAAAATACATTTCTAAATATATTTAGTTTTTTATATAAAATATTGATAGGATAGGTTCTAACAAACTTTATAGTCAAAAAATATATCTCATATATAGAAATGACATTAAATTACTAAATTAGTTTTTTAAATGATTATTAGTACATTTTATAAACCCACACGATGTCTAATTTTTTAAAATGACCAACTAATACTTAATTGAATTTTAACACATAATCTAAAATTGAATCATTATTTAATTGAATAATTTAATAAAAATATATCTCATGAAATCAACGATTTCAATAAAATTTAAAAATATTGATTTTGTAATTCATCTCTTTCTACCATGTGGATACATGATTTAATCCAATAATTAAAATAATTAACTTTATTAGAAATTAGTCATTGTATTTAACTGAATATTAATTTAAGAAAGATAAAATAAAAAATACCAAGACTGAAAATATATATTTTCAAAATATTATAACATACTACCTCAATCAATAATAAAATAACCATTCGACATATAATATATCACAAACTATTTATTTATCAATGAATAAAAAACCTGATTTATCTCTTTACATTCCCCAAAAGAAATCCAAATAATCCGAATTTGATTATATAATATGGTAGTGTTTGTTATATTAAAATTCATAAATATATTTTAAAATATATCCTTATTATCCCTTTTTGGAATTTTAAACTTCATCACTCTATTCATTTAAACCCAATTAAATTTTTTATCAACCTGGTCCATCAGGGAATGCCTAGCCTGTGGAAGGTTAGGTGTGACAACCCCAAGAAAACTCTTATTGGATAGGAGCTGGATACATGATTTGAGAAGTCAAAAAAGGAATGGGATGCCTTTTCTGTTATACCGGTATGCTAACATAAAAACTTCTCTATTGAAATGTAATGAGTAATAATAAAAACTTCTATAATATATAGATTGCAACCAATATATAATAACATCTAGGTAATTACATTATATTATGAAAATTTGATTCCAAATCATAAATTGTGAAAATAATTTCCCTTCTTGAAATGTAGTCCCAATATGATTAAAATAGGAAAGTAGAAAAATAAATAAAGACTGGTTCATGATCTCCATGTCCAACCACTAAATGTTGCCAAAGTACCAAAGTATCACAAATCTCCATTGATTTGATTACTGATATTACTATTGAATGTATAAGAAAAACACATGAATGAAAATTTCAGGAAGGGGTGAGTATAAACATACCAATTAAGATTCCACGAAAAACCAAAACGGGGAAATAAAATGATGCAAAAGAAATCAACTCAACCCATAGAAAGAGGAAAACAAAAACCCAATGCATATATAAACTAATAAAGAAACCCAAGAGAAAGAGAAAGGGGATATCCATCTCTTTTGACTATCATAGGGTGATGATTCTTACTTCATATCTAAAAGACAATATCTAATTCCCAACATCATGTACAACCTCAAAATAAATTATGTTGTCTATATTCCCCTCACAACTACACTCCATAACTGAGGGAGCAACAAATCATATAGAGGATGAGCTAAAAATAGATGCTCGAATATGGGGGAGTACCAATCCCTATATAGTGGAAATATTACTGATATATTGTAAGGGATTGATGACTATATCTTTGTAATGAGTATATGGGAGCCATGCTTGGGTTTTACATGGTAGTACTAACCTCAGAATAAATCTAATGATCATGTCCTAATCACATACATTATCATGATTCACCAAAAGAATATTCACCTACACAAAACCTCAAAATATATCTCATATCACACAATGAAGGAAATTATCACATTTAATATTAAACCGAACTCAGGATAGAGATCTCCTAATGAAAAATATAATTCCCAATAAAGTATATGTTGAAGGTAGAATTTTCTGGGAGATATACACTACAAGGTTATGGGGTCAAAAGGTGCACAACCTTGCATTATTTCCTGGTCGGTTTCTCACTGGGACATGGCTAGGAATGAAATGTCACACTAAATGTAATTTCGTAGTCACCAGGAGCCTACCCATTCTCTTCCATCCCATTCCCATATACTCATAGAGTTTATAAAATTCCACCATCATAGGGTTAAAAAATGTGTAGTTTGTCAACATGGAATATGATAATTATTATCACCTAAAACCCTAGATCATGACTTGTGTTCTTATAGAAGAACGATTTTATACTTTTTTTTTGAAAATAAGAAAATAACGGATTCACTTGGACTCTATATCTAACATTAACACCCCAAACCAATATATTTCCACATGAATTGGAGGTGCAATTCCTATGGCCATTAATTCTAAACCACTGGTATACAGAAATTAGAATTTGATCACCATAAATCAAACCATAATCCCTATCATAGTACCTCCCATTGACACACCAGACCGTAAATCCCTGAAGTAATCACCTTCTTCCAATAATCCATCCAGATCCATCTAAAAATCACTATCCCACATTTCATTCATGAAACCACCAGTAATGTAGGGATTCAATCACACTCAAACCCACCCTATCAATGATGAAATGTGGCCCTATGGTTCAACAATGAAGAAAAAAAAGGAGCAGAAAAATGCATATAAGAAAAGTAAATCAATTATTTCTCATGTATTCTCATCCAAAAATCATGTAAATGGGTATCTAAGGTTGATATCATGGCATAAGAAATACATATTGATTTCGAAAATCTAGTTTATCCAAATGAGTTCCTGAGAAGGGTGTGAAATACTAAATCATAAATGATGATATGAATATCAATATTCAAATATAAAAATGGTGGAATACATAAATAACAATATTAACATCAATTAATGATCGATCATTGGTGAAGATTATGTTTATCAATGATGAATTAGATCTTCTATATTTGTTTTCTACCTCTCAATTCACGTCAATATAATCACCATTATTCTTTGGTCATGATACCCCAATGATGAATGATCCATCCCCATATCAAATCTATCAAGAGTTATTTAGAAAATATTTATGATTTTATATATAATTTAATTTATAGTTAGCTGGTTAGATTATCTCATTTAATTTAAATTCCAAAATTATATATTTATTTTATTAAAATCACCCACCAACAGTCACCTCCCACAAAATGTCTAAGACCTCCCAATATAATGTTGTGTCTAGGGTGAACCCCACATTTCATATTCAACCACCATATTTGATTTTAATAATAGGTATATAATAATACATAAACTATTAAATAAAAAAATGTGAATGCATGGGAATTGGAATATATTTATATTTTTAATATATTAATTTCGGGGTCCCGAGACACCCAAACACCAATCCAAATCCATGGAGAAATATAAATATACATAATTTTCCAAAGTAGTAATCAAATAAATATATATTCATTAAATTTTAAATTTTATCATGTGTTTTATCCTTGAAAATAATACACTACATAAAAATGTGGCAGTACATAGTCCATATATTACTCTCATGCTCCTAGTAGCTCTCCTACATGCTCACATCATACCAAAGAACCTGAACCAAAGGGAGTTACCATCCATTTGGGATCCTCTCATGTGAATCCATGAATTCACTAGGTACTCAATGAAGGTAGATCCATAATTGATTTATATAATTCACTATTTAATAAAATGCTTTGGATCATGCAGTTATCTCATCAGCTACGACACATAGTTGAAGTCACACACTCGATCCAACTATGGGGAAATTATTTATCGTAAGAAACCTTATCAACCCATTGTAGGATCTCAAATGGATAGATAAACCTCTAGGATATCTTTCTTCCCTAGAAATATATCTGAAATCCCCATAATGGGATGACTTTTAGGAAAACATGTCCTTCCCAACTCGAGAATCAAAGGGAATATGATGTCGATATGCATTTGATTTTTGGATTTTTTCAGTCAATCCTCATTAGCTTTTGGATCAACTAAACCTTCTATGTAATATTTAAAATCATTTATAGCCCAATAATAAAAGTGTCACCAATCAAATTCCAACATAATGGTGACCGACATTTTCTCCTATACGGGGCCTCGAATGTCATGATGTCTATAGTGGAGTGATAACTATTATTAAATGAGTATTTAATAATAGAATATAATCCGACTGAATCTGAAAAATTTGAACACAAAATACATAAACATATCCTCCAACACCTAGATAGTCTGATTAGTTTATCCATCCTTCTGGATGTGAAACATCATACTCATCTGTATCTCGATCCCCAAAAATAATACATACCACTCTACAACCATTTTGTGAACAGATCATCCCATTCAAATACATTCCTTAAGGGTACCCCATGATGTCTTATGATATCTCATAGGTAAAACTACATTATAAATATTAACTGAGGTATTGTATCTAATATAAAGTATGTGTGTTGACTCCGTATGTAAGTTAACAACCACACGTATAGGATTGAATCCTATCACATTCCATGGAATCCCCATAAAATATTTGATCGATATTCCATTTAATTCACACTGGGGTGTCTGAAGAGGTTTTTTCAAACCTACCACTTCATTGTTCATAGCCTCTAATTGATGACAAGTGATATAGTAAGATATTAACTGAACAATTATATAACTAATGTCTATCCAAAAACACTACCAATGAATATCATTGTTCAACATATCCTCATATATTTGTACAAGAAAGTGGTAAGTGTAAAAATTTCCCTTCATCTCCTCAAGCAGTGTAACTTGAACCACCATCCATTGTTGGAAAAAGGATTTCATGATCCACTCCTCCATAAAATCCATCTGGGATAATCTCCAATGGTTATCAGGGCTTGTATAACATCATAGTCCATGTCACCCAAATGAGCCTATCTCACTCTCTAAAAATGTTGAAGATTATCCATGATCAATTGAGGAAAAACTACACACCCTTTTCCACTTTGGTTAATTTCATTGAAGTCAACTACATAGAAACTTCTTCTACACATTGAGTATGGGATTTCCAACTAATGGATTCTTCCACCACATTTCCCTTTTTATGAGTATAAACTTTCTCAAAGTGATAATATTATAGGAAATCCAAAAAATACTATGTATGCAATTCAAATATTTATAATTGAAGATTATACCGAGAAACTATTGGTCCGAGTAAACAAAAAAATCTCATCTAAAATATAGTGACTCCATATATTCTGAATGAAGTCGATCACTACCTAATATTTTTCATTAGTCACATAGTTCTTATCATGGGGTCTCCACTACCTAGACTCACATACAATCACTACATTCCTCTATATGAAAATTCCACCAAGACCATCTCTAGAGGCATCAAAAAGCACTATGTAATCCATTACCTTCTCAAGTAATTCTAACAAAGGGGCACAAGTTGAACTTAGGATAGGCTACAAAAAGGCTCTATGGCACTACTCAGTTAAGATAAATAATTTCTCATTCCATTTGAGGGACTTAAAAGGGTCTTAAATCCAATAAAATCATCCATAAAAATATTATAGTACCCCTAAAATCTTATAAAACTCATATACTCATATATTCTATTGGGTGGATCCCATGAAAGAAAAAAATAAATATTATTTTGGTCTACAGATAAAATATTATGAGAGATGAAATGTTCCAAATATTGAGTGAAACATGTCTAATACTAGGAATTTGGACACCTTCCATAATGTTGGACTCCCATAGTGAGTTTTAGATAATCCATAAGGGATTTGCTAGATCCTGCTCTGATATAGGGTAAATGAGTACATAATCAATGAAGACAACTAAAAATCAGTCTGTGTACAGATGTAATATCTGATTCATAAGATCTATAAACATAGTTGTGGAATTCATCACAGCAAAAGTCATCACTAAAAACTCATGGTGTGTGTTGATAAATTAGTGTTTTTTCTATGGAATATCATCGTACAAAACCCCAAAATGGTGGTATCTATATATATGATCAATCTTCAAGAACCAAACTCACTCCTCTTCATGGGATGAAGAGTTCATTAATGTTTATCAAGGGTTACTTTTTCATTATTATTACATAGTTTATGAGATGATAATCAACATAAATCCTCAATAGATCATCTTACTTTTTCACTAAATAAAAAATAATTTCCTAGGGGGAAAAATAGGTATGGTAAATCCCCTCTCTTAAAGGTAACCTAATTGTACCCTCATATCCCAATTCTCCTTAGGGGTGATAAGATATTCCTCAAAAAATATATTGGTTGTCTTGGGGTGAAAGTTAATGGAACTATCCACCTACCATTATAGAGGATGTCCCAAAACATCATTGGGAAAGATTCCCATATAGTCCCCTACTATCAAAGGAATCAAATTTCCTAAAGAGTCCATAGTGAGGAGGGTCAAACAATCAAACTAATTGGTGATGGGAAGAAGTTTTCTAATTTGAAGGTCAACCAGCTTCACCATTCTATATCTCTCACCCACAAAGGAGAATCATATCCAATATTTCCAATGTCATGCAACTCTCTTATGAGAATAATTATTCTAGTTCTGGATCATGGATAACATGTTTTTATCCAAGGTGAATCCATAAGGTTCCATCATAATGACTATGCATTCCTAGGTGAAATATTATCCATCAAATGATAAATTTCACTGCTGGTGGATATGTTATATCAAAAAATAAATCTGAGTGGAAACTTCAAGTCATAACTGCTAGGATAAAGCCTCAAATGGATGATCCATCTCCCAAACAAATGGATAATATAGTAAAGTGATGAGTTATTCATGTGTATACAAGTACTGGAGAAATATTAGATAAGACCCATATCGTATCTCGAATCATTTCATGTGCAGTCAGGTCATAGACCTCTATACCCTATAACTACAAATGAAATTGACCACTAGCTCTTTGAGAATAGTGTGGGTTGCTTGGAGGTGGTGGTGAAAGCATATCACTGCATCACACTCTGCCAATAGATCACCCCCCCGTATATCCACATTCTCCTCTATCTTCACCACCTCCCACAACACTACCTTGACCATGCTTGGGATATCCCTTATCATGGTTCACCTTCTATTGTGGTAGTCTATCGATCATAAATATATCATTCTCAAGATGATGGGTTCGGAAATCATGTTCCATGTGACACCTCCCATCACAATTAATTCATCATCCCTCAACTGGATGGATGGATCCTCTATGTTATCAATGTTCAACATATCTACTTGAATGTGACTAATAATTTGAATTCCACCTTTATCGATACATCTACGCTTGATGCCAAATAGATTCTACAGAAAAATTAGTCACATGATTCCTATAACAGGAACCAACATCCTGATGTAGACATTATAAGAAGTTTTCATTCACTATATCATGCACTAGCACTTCATCGTTGGTCGTAATGAATAAAGAGACTATGATGGAATGAATGTCTCTATGGATACCCTAATCAAACATTTTTTCTAAGAAGAAACCATATTACAATATATCAATGGAGTAACATATGAGGTCTATGAACCTTACATTATAATCTACAACTATCATGTCACCCTATTATAGCTCAAGAATATACTTAATCAATACTACGGATATGTATGAGGGGTAATACTAAAAATGAAATGGTTCTAGGACGTCTAACCATCATATCATCATCTCATCATGGGTCTACATCATTCGACTCCACCATTACCTATGCGAACCAGAAAAAATATTGGCGACCAAAAAAAATATTTGATCATTCATGGTCTAAACTATCCCCAAAACTCAGATAATTGATTCAAGCCTATCCACCACCTCATATTGTAATGTATCACCATTGAACCTCATATGTATTTATATTTTGAACTCCCATATTATGAAAGGCTTGCATGTATCACCATCCTACCGTGCTGGTATTATCTGTTACTTGATAGGTAGTTAAACTTATGCCTACCATAAAGTTGGAAACACCTAATGAGATTTCCCCTAAACTGAGGCCTTATTACTCAACGGATCAACATAATAATATTATATCAACAACATGACTAGATATATTAATTTAGGAATCTTAAAAATGATCAAGACATACCATGGTTAGATTAGCACATATATGTGGATTTTACTCTAGAAGTACAATCTAAAGACTCAATCCTATATGATGCAGCACAATTTATTCCTTGTTAACAAAGTATTTTCATTTGGAGTTGATAATTAGATATTTAGAATCCAATTAAATGGATACAACAACCACCACAGAAAAAACTGGGTTTTGTAGGCTGAAATCCACACTTAGGAACATTTGAATCTTTTTAACTAAGTTCCTAAATGAATCATGAATATAGGCCCCACCCCATCACTAACACAAGGGTAAACTATTTTGGTACAACTCTTCCACGATGTTTCCTATTAGGGACTCCTTGTAGGCAGAAGGCCATGTGTGAAAAAAAATCCCACCTCTAACAGGATTGGTGCCTATGAAATACTCTATGAAGGCATAAAAATGAATAGAAGTCATTTTATTTCTATTTCTATATGCACATAGGTAACCATATCCATGAAAACATTATAATTAATAATAAAAATAACTATGAAATCTATAGAGAAACAGTGCATAAAATAACCTCTTGGGAAATTTATCAGATTATAAAATTATATAGACAAATAATAAAGCATAAAA
The DNA here is from genome assembly GCA_963277665.1 of Viscum album. Taxonomy (NCBI): domain Eukaryota; kingdom Viridiplantae; phylum Streptophyta; class Magnoliopsida; order Santalales; family Viscaceae; genus Viscum; species Viscum album. The sequence goes on from OY728158.1 coordinate 784,965,579, forward strand.
ATAAATGCCCAATAAGAAAATTTTCCCAACCTAATGACAATTTATTAAAGATATTAAGTGATATTTCAAATCATAATAATGAATTCTAACCCTCGGACATGTACAGAACACCAAATTGTCACTATGCTTCATTGATGTCACCACTAATCATCCAGCCATTGGGACGAGACAGGTCATGTGTATGAAAAGACTATATATGTGTGATTATATACCTATTTCATAGGATTCCCTGAAAACCAAAAGGAATGAAATTAAATTATTCATTAAAAATCATCTAAAACCTCAGTATGAGTAAAAAATCCAATACATATATATTCTAATAAAGAAACCAAAGTGAGAGAGAAAGGACATATCCATAACTACAACCATGTCCAAGATGTTGAGTTTTCCTATAGCTCTAACAGTACATCTCTAATGCCCGTCCCATTTCACAACCTCACAAGAAACTTTGTGTAGGCCTTTGCAAATCATAGTTTTTCTCTATAGTCAAGGGAACCACAACTCTTGCGGATGACTCACTCTTCACTGGAGCTCAAAGAGGGGAGAGTAACACTTTGTAGAAAGAGGATGATTTACCTATTGAATTGTGGGGGAGAAAAAACTATACCAATGCAATGTGTGTGAGGGTATTTATCACATGTAAAATAGGGGTGTACTTAACTTGGATTCACTATGATGATCCTAACCTGATCATTTCCATCTTCAAGCATCACCTGTTGAAGAGTAACACCTAGAACTCCACATATCACATCACTTATGGAAGAAATGAATTCTATCACCATCTTATACATGAAAAAATCTTATGATTGGAAAATCACAATACAAAATACCAATTACAAAGAAGAAGATATGGATGGTTGATGTTACTAGAAGAAGTAAAAGGTGTGTATGTGGGGTAATTCAACAAGTGACGTCGCCTCATTTGCTAGGAATTTCCTCTCATTGATATGACTTAGGAGCCCATGTCATTTTAGTTTATATATACACGATGTAAACAATGTATCTCAGCCACCTGAGGCTAGGTCCTACTCTTCTGGTCCATAATGTTGTATATCTGCTTATACACATGTACACAACCATATATGTGTACATGATTGTGCCCATATACCAACTCTATGACCATGTTCCTTACCATGTTCATGCTTGTGTACTCACATAGCATATTTTAAGATTCCTGTATAGGATCTGATTTCATGTGGTGGGTCTACATGTTTTGTAATATTTTTTTTGCACTCGAAACCCTAGTCACAATATCTAGGGAAATACAGAAAATTTTCATTTCCAAACTACATGTCTTTTATTTTGGGTTTTAAAAGGTTGGAATTGACGGATTCACACAAACTATAGATCCACCATGTCATCTATAAAAATCACCATTTATCCATGAAAAGAAGAGTATAAAATCATCTTGTTATCAATCCTCAACACCTGCTTCCTAGAAATTGTTATATGATCATTAAGAATGGAAATTTCATGCCTCCTTTAGTGCTTCATGTCATTACGTGGGTTCTTAAATCCATGAATAAATCACCCGCTACCCAAAATCCACTGTGATCCATCCATAAAACACCATACCACATGTCATTTTCAAAATATACAAGAGTATGATATTTCTATATCAATCCAACCTTCCTCGACAATGTCGAATGATGAGATCATTGGAAAATGATGAAGAACTCAAATAATAGTTGGGAGAAATGCACTTAATTAATGTAAATCCATCATTGTACAAGATTTCATAGATGACGATCATGTAAACAAGGTATCCAAGGGTGATATCACATAAAACAAATTATAAATTTACATAATCAATTCAATCTATCTAGGTGGACTCATAAAAATTTGGGGAAATCATAGATAAAAAAGTAGATATGAAAACTCATGCCCATTAATAAAAAAGGGTGTAAATCCAAAAATGAAATTCCCTATATTGATTGAGGATTAATATTTGATGAATTGTTCATTGTCAAGTAATAAATAATATATGTGTGTTCATTTTTTTCCTCTCGATTCACCTCGATCCATTTATCATTGTTCTCCGGTCCTTAATCGCCAACAAAGAATGGTCCCTCCACCTCTCAGATCTCATAGGGTTGCGTGGTAACCTTAGAGATTTTTCAGAGAATCAAATTTATTGAGAGGGAATTATGTTTCTTAATTTAAATATTATAAGTAAATATATTATTTATTTTATCAAATAGTCCTAACAATGGTTACCTCCCATATAACGTATGACGCTAACCAATATTAGGTTATTTCTAGGTTAATCCCCACTTTTTAGATTCATCTGTTGTCTTGGATTCCCCATATTTGATCTTTAAATGTATAAAGACCCATTAAACCAAAATCTTGAATTATATTACTTTAAAATATATTAATTTTGTTATTATATTAATTATGGGGTCCCAAGACACCCAAACAGTACACTTCCCCTAGGGATAAATCCTTATATATACATAGAAATATTAAAAGGGTTAATCCAATAAAACTAATTTAGTTACAAAATTAAATCGTGATATTTTAAAACCATATACTGTTTTTTTCTCAACTCTTGAAAATTTATATCCTTCCCCAAAACTCATGTTATAAAAATATTACAAAATAAAATATTTAATAAAATAAAACATTTCTGTGGGATTATATTAAAAATCTATCAGTGTAAGTAAATATTTTAATAATTAGTAATTAAATTTTTTTAAATCCACATAATCAAAAAATAATTTTTATCAAATATAAATGAATATTTTTTAAATTATTTATTTTTAATACATGTAAAAAACATTAAATTTCATTCCCTAAAAAATTCTGATACCTCATTAAGATCTATCAAATATATTTCAAACAGACTTTGTTATAATTAAATTGGTTATATCTTACTAAAAAATCATTCTAAATATTGAAGAAATGTTCCCACCCATTTGAGTAACCAAAAAAATTTCTTAATTCTAACAAAAATACATTTAATTAATAAAGTTTAAATAATAGGTGCAAATATACAAATCATTTTAATGAATTCTAAAATACATATCATAATCTCCCATAAATATATATTAATTTCAAATTCTATTATTAAAAATAACGTAATCCCACATTTTAGAAATTGGGAAAAAATTATTTATGAAATTTAAAATATATTTTTTAATACAATTTTAACATCATGCCACTAATTTTTCATTGAATTAAAAATTTCTAAACAAAATTCACCTATAATGTGTTTTTCATCAAAATTAGAATTTCAACCATAAGAATGGATGCACATTTAATTATTCTTTACATGTCACTACATGATATATGAAATGAACGTGTAACTCTATTAGACCTTGATAGATAGGATTAACCTTTTAGATAATGATAATTGATCCTGATATGATACCTTAACCTCTTAATGTTGATAACTAACATTAAAGACTAATATACATCATAGAGGAAAAGTTATAATCATTTCATACCAAATAGAGTAAATAATGAGTTTCTACCAAATATTTGGCATGAATCAATCAAATATAAAACATATCCAAAATACCTATGAATAGAGCACATGAATCCAAAATTATGATTGGATAAACATGGTATAAAAAGGTATAACTATATGATATATTGAATATAAAAACCCAGGGTCCAAAAACAAGAATAATTAAATCCATTTTGATGATACATAATTCAAATCCCAATAAATCCACATGAATATTCAATGAAATGGAAAATATCTTCTAATTATTGCTAAATATTCATGAATTTATTATAAAATATGACCCAGATCTCTATTCATTAATCATAGAGAAAACCCCGAAAATCAAAATAACAATTATATGTGTACATATAAAGCATAAATTGTGTGTATGAGTAGGGGTATTGTACTACAACACATAAAGATACATAAAATTATATTAACTAATGTAAATTATCTGATACAATGGATTATTGTTAATTTTTCAATGAAATTGTATAATATTATGAAAGCTAAGATATATATGTAGGATGAAATTATATAAAATTATATTATTAATAAAAATTATAAAAAAAATCATAAAAAACCATACATGTCTTTAAATTAAGAATTCATATATTTTTTTAACTCTTGAGAGATTCCATACCTACTTTGAGCCTCTATCAAATGAAATTAATTTTAGGGGAGTTTCCACATAGGTTATTTTAATTGTAAAATGAGGCATGGGATTATCCTTACTAGTCATACCCTGAGGGAATAACCCCATTATAGGGTCATTTAGGAATATCCCCAAGGTTCATTCCCTTAATGAAAAGAACTAGTTGATATCACAGAAAGAATCCATACATGACTAAGCTAATAGGGAAAAAATCTTCTTTGGGGGTTATCCACACCAGTCGTACCCCTTTGGGAATTGAACAAACTATAATGTTTACAAATGGGTATCTATAGTGATTGTTTCAAGAAGGAACATTATTTTAAATTCCTAGAATCCTTGTAGACCATGCCAAAAATAAAAAAGAGTCATATCATTTCTCACACTAACTTGAATAAGACTAAATGGAGAATTATAATTATTAAACTATCTCATATATGTCTTTATATAAATAAAAATCTTAATATGTGTTCCACCAATTAAAACAAAAAATCATATTATAAATTTGGATATTTAATCTATTCATTAGTAATAAATTAATAGTCATATAAAAGAAATTCCCAAATCAACAATCATCATTCAAAACATAATTGAAGTAAATCACAATACAAATAATGTCATTGGGTCATTCCATTTATTATAACACCATATATTATCACGCATCATGAAGTTAGGTAACACTCTTCAAGGAGATCAAATTAAGTTATATATGTGTACCTTATCACCCATTATCAAGAATTTATAAATTTAACATCATTTTAAAAATAGATTATTATGATTTTTTATATATTCCCCCACTACCCTAGCTTTATCTATCATCATGGTGATATTTTAAATTTACAATATTAATATTTTATTATTCATTAAAAAATCCTTTATTAAATTTAATTTAATTTTCATAGAAATAATATAAAATATAAAATAAGTTGCTCACCACCCAACCCCACACTTAACTTACATAATCATTCCTTAAACAAGTTATAGTTTATGTTTCTTCTAAACAACCATTTCTTCCTTGCATTCCATATATACATTCACATTATACATTATCAATTTATATTAATTTAATTTGTAATGATTTCTTATTAATGAATTTAACCCTAATAATATAAAAAAAAATTAATGGAATTAGTTCTTATAATTTTTTTACCCAACACCATCACTGAAATAAAACCAAAAGACTAATTAATTAATTAATTATGACACAAAAACCTACTTTATAAGTTTTACTTATAAATATATATTTTTAATGTAAACTTTTAATTATTTTTATCATTTATATATAAATATAAAAATGTTATTTTAATTGAGACCGAAAAAATAAGAACCATATAATTAACTCTAACATAATATTTAGTATTTGAAGTAGTCATATTAGAGCACATAAACACCTCTCTATAGAAGGAATCAAGATTTAAAATTTTCAAAATATTCACTCCATCTTAATAAAAATTTAAAAACTTTTCATTTTATACCAAACTCATTATATGCATATAATACATGATTAACTAAAACGGTCTCAAAACATTAACATGAACCCAATTAAAAATTTTATTTACCATTAATAAATTATTGGTTGTCTGTCAATTGCATTAATATGTCCCTTATTTTGATAACATTCCACCATCATTATAATTTTTCATGTTAATTCCTTACATTTTATTCATAGGATTTATAATTTATAAATTGTATATGAAGAAACTAGAAAAAATACACCGAATTGATTTTATACACTCTACCTCTAATAAATATATAAACAACTTAAAATAAAGAACAACTCTATAACGGCCCAAAAATTTATAAATGATGTTTCACATTGTGATTAAATTAAATGTGTTGTTATGTTATATGGTTATAGAAAAAACATGAACTTAATCAGTTATATATTTTAATTTTAAATAATTTTAATTATATAACCTTTTTTAATATATCCCTTGAACTGTGATCACATGATCAGAATAAATATAGGGCTTAAAACAAATAAAATTGACTTAGAAAAAGAAAGTGGTGACCTAAACTAGTAAAATTATGCCTACGAAGCCCATTTATTAGAGATTCAATGGGAGATAAAAACTATTTGATTTTTCCATGACTAATCCCAATAAGAGATTCAACAACTAATTCATGATAAAAATTGTTTATGAGTTATGTTCAACCTCATCAAGATCATGACTTAAACCATATCTTTCAAAAGACCCCACGAAAGTCTCAACATTGCACTACTTAATATTAAGTAATATGCCGGTGTAATAATTGGGTATGTATCAAGTCCTTAATAATATAAATATGTATATTTTATTGAATAATTAATTTATTTTCATTTTCATTTTACATTATAAATGACTTTGATTTTGATTCAATTAAACACAAATTGTATTTTCACTTAATATTCAAATTCAATTAAGGGATTTATTTTGATGAATTAATGGATTTATTAAGTAAATATTATTTCAATAAATGGGTATCATTAAATAATTTTTATTAATTATAAATGGTCATATAAATTTTATTATGTGAAATTTACTTTTTATAAGGGTTCAAAAACTGTTTTCGTAAAAAAACCACATCATTTTTTATTAAATGTTTTATATTATTTTAAAAGACGAAAATTCAAATATTTAAAAAATTATTTATATAATATAAATATTATTTTTTTAATCAAAACATTCAAATTATCCAATGGTGATTTTTTCATAATTTTCTAAGACATTCTATGTTTCAGGTAAATATTAAGTAAAATAAAAATATAGTATGTGATTTATGACATCATAATGACCCAAAAATGATGTAATAAATATTATAATGGGTATACCTAAGAGAATATATATTATATTTATTTTTTTAATTTTATAAATCCTTTATGAATCCTTCAAAATATATAATATATTTTATGATTTTCAATTCAAATATTTAAAACTGTGACTCACCTCTGCAAAAGGGAAGGTATTATTTTAATAAGTTTTTCGTATATCATTAAACAATAGTGAAAAAACTCCCCTTTGGAAGAAACCATTGAAGAAAAAAAATGAGAAGGTTTGTGGTTTTAAATATTTTATTTTTTAGAGTCCAAAAAATAAATATTAATGAAATCCCTCTCATTTCCTATATAAACCCACCCAATCCCTCACTTATATTCCATGAATATCATTGGATTACTTATTTAATCTTCCATCATATCTCTATAATCCTCTCAAGGTTACCCAAGACCTCAATAACCCCATTTCCAAGATTTTGGTTCCACATTTTTATGTAAGGGTTATTTCCTTTCTCATCCTTATCTATGTTTCATTATCTCGTTATGCCATTTAGTTTTCAATTTATTATGATGGGGTATGTTTTAAAAACTCACCATAATACCATTATTATTTATAAATTATGATAAAACAATTTATATCTCATTAATCCCTCCCATATACACTCGCTACCACGCCAAAAGTTCGAAAGCATTTGGTCCATTCTCATTTTATTCAAGTTATTTACTATAATATGCCTTATTTTTATAATTCTAAATATGTGGAAATTTTTATACATAAACCTATTATGGTCCAAATCATGTATAAATTATGAGAGACCCATTTTTATTACATCATCCCATTTTATTAATTTTTAGTTGACGTTGTTATACTATTGAATCTTCACCTTGATTTTCCAAGCCAAACGAATTATGAAGTGAATAACATACCCATTTATTGACAAGGGTTTTCACATTCATGAAGATATAACTTTTAATTAGGTAATTACATGTATTTATTCCATACTCTTTTAATGAGAAATAAATTATTATGATTAATATATCCAGGTTTAGTGATCTATGTGGCACACTAAATAATGAGAATGAAATTAAAGTGACAGGGGCACCCAAAATTGATAGCGCTCCAATGTATTGGGTAATTCTTAGTATCATGATACTTCATGTTGGTAAAAGGTTGTACTAGATTAATTTATTGTAATATTTACACTATGAAGTCTTCAAGGTTTATCCCTGACTTATGTTTATGATGCAGTGTATTAAGTGGTTTCCCCATTTCCTATGTTATGATTATCCTGATATATCATGGCTTATTATTCATGTTTCTTTATTCCATATTGATATTCCTTGAATAAAATATATTATTATATCCATGTTATTACATGATTATTCCCCTACTGGGCTTTATTTATCCCCCCTTTCATTTGTATTTCCCGAAGTTGTCAAATATAGTTTTATGCTCAATCATGTTAAATATGTTTTCAATAAAGATATTGTAATTCATGTTTAAATTTGTAATTCAATGTAAACAATTATCCAATATACTAGACTTATAGATATTTATGGCTGTATTAAGTGTTATTTTATGTACTTTATTCAATTATTAATGTTTTATAAAGAGAATGGTTGTTATAAACTCATTATGGAAGTGATTTGGTATAAACTCTTACTCCAGTAACACATGTATATCTCACAACATTAATCATAAATTACTATACAAAATATTCCATTGTACTAAAATATCTCTAGAAATATTATCTTTCCAAATTACTTATATAGTATATAGATTGTTATAAATTGACCCTACCAAGACAGTTCCTTGTCTAATAAAAATATTGGGTATACTAATATAATATCACATTTAATAGGCTAAGGAAAAGACACTAGCATCAAGATGATATAAACATAATATGGAATAATGTCAACTTTTTTAATACATAAAAGTAACAAATTTAGAAAAATTGTAAGGAATATAATAAATTATTGTACACTTGTAATTTTATATTATATAGAACGAGCTATCATGATATATGTACTAAAATTAAAACACATCACTCTAATTAATTCAAAATAACAATAAATACATACATCTATCAACTTAAAACCCTAAAATATGATTCCTCTAACTGGAGTTATAGATTTCTTATATAGAAAATATTTACATTCTCTAAAATTTAATGATTTTATACAAAATACTTGACATTAGAAAAATTAAAAGTATATACCACACAAGTTCTCATTTAATGGTCTGTATAAAAGTACCCACCATGAAATCACAAGTGTAAATAAAAAAAAGTTAAGATCATGTATTATTAATAACTAAAGGATATAAAATCATATTATATAGTCATGACCTTATTACTAAATACCGACAAAGGATATTATAGATTAAACTATCAAAAATGTGTCAAAAATAACATTAAATAACATAAATCATTATCTTGGAGTCCCAATTATAAAATAAAAATTTCCCCACTATTGCTTAAAAACCCATAAGTGAAAAACGTTTCAAATATAAAACCAATAAACTAGAGTGAAAATTACCAAAAACATATACATTGATGGGTTTCCTTGAAAAACAAGGGGATCATGCATCACAATGAAATATATTACTTATATGAATTTTAAAATTCCAACATGGAGGATCAAGTATCACATCTCTTAATTTCATGAAAAGGAATTCGTAGATTGTCACACCCTGGACAAACATTCATTTATTCAATTATTTATTTGTTTTATTATTTATTCTCTTTCTTGTTGTCATGTCTTTTTCAATTGAAAATTTTAAAATAATAATGATATATTTCCATTGTGTAGTTATAGAATGGTCAGTTTAAAGCATGTGATGACAATGAAAAATAGTATGATGTTTTTATCATAATTTGTCACATAGTTTTTTCATTATTTTTTATGGCATGAGGCACTATTATTTCCTTATGAGGGGAACAATTCTAAAACCATTATTTTAACACACATTATTTAATTATTTATTACATAATGTTACACTTCAAATAACCCTAGATGATTATAAGGCCTACTCTCTTAAAAAAATTTCTTAAATTTCATAATAACATAAAACATGACTAAAACATCATTATTTAAATATTCTGAAACACTCTTCTATGTTCCTTGGATATTCTAAAAATAGATGGGATACCATTGGGATGCACATAGTATAGGGATGATATATATGTAAAAATATGGGAATAATCAAATAATATGTTGATGAATGTAATTCATGTTAGTTGATATGCATATAACTGAGACCTAAAATGGTTGAGAATAATAATTTGTAACATTGAGGCATGATATAACATGATAACATCAAGGAAATATAGGAATGTTGTAATAATATAAATCAATAAATTATAACAATAATTCAATTATAAATACAAATACATTGCGTTCTTAATATAAACTCTCATCACCAAACATGGAATATCATGAGATTAAAACAATACCCAATGCATTGGAGGATTGTATAATTTATGGCCCACTGGTCACTTTTATATCATGTATATGCATCAGTGTTCCATATAGATCACATAAAATATAGAGTTATATCATAATGCTTAACCCAACTATTTTAGGAGTGTGGGTTACATACATGGAAATATACATTCAATGAGGGATAGGTACACCTTGGCCAATACAGTTGATAGTAAATGGGAATTGTTATTCACTACAAAAATGTTTGTCCTAGAAAATCATAAGATAATTTGTTCAGCATAACATTGGTACATAAAAATTCATGGAAGGCCTTAATAGGACTTAAAGCGGTATCATATCACTTGAAAATTATAAGGAAAAATAGTGATATATTTTAAAATATATCATGAAATGAAAAACTGGAAATCAAATCGAATAATATGAATAAGGTGTTTGAATTTAGATGAGGAGGGGTTCCATTAACTTGAGTTGGGGCTTTAATTTTTTTTTAAAAAATTTATTAATAGTTTATAATGTAATTTGGAGTAATATAGGGGGGTTAATTTCAGATTAAATTCATGATCCAATGGTTTTTAGTGATTATTGATGGGATGTTTCATTTTTTATATAGTAAAACAAAGCCAAATTACTTATCAATTTTCAAGCATTGGTATTGGACTCTATATGATAATTTATTACAAACCAAGAACGATCACATGGGTATACCAATTAATTTCCAAGTAGGTTTTAATTTAATTTTTTTATAAGGCTAATAACCTAACTCCATTAAATAATATCCTTGGTGATGTGGATGAGAGTCACATTCAGAAAGAATTGATTTTAATAACTTGAAAAATTATATTGGAATTGGATGAGTCATTAAGGGTTTATATAATTGATGAAATAAAATCAAAACCAACTTTTTTAAAAGGTGACAAAATTTCTGGCCTTTTATAATCTTTTAAAAATTTGTTAGATCACTTTTGGTCTTTTATAATGTCCCAATACACATCATATATTTCTACCCTAAAAATGTTCACCCAAAATTATGAATGTCTCACAAAATTATAAAAAACACAAAACTATATAATTTCAACCCAATTATTACAAAAATAATAATTATTTTCCGAAAATAATTAAATAATTATTATAATTGAAACTTTTAAATTAAGTAACCCCATTTATTTAAAATACTAGTTATTTTCAATAACAGTTTTATGACCGTAATAGAATTCACATCTGTCATTATAAAATTATATTTTAATATATATTTAATAAATTTTATTGACTAAAAAAATTTCATTAATATATTATTTATTTGAAATTTTCTTTAAGTCTTCAAAAACTGTGTCAGCATTGAAACTATATATTTCCTAAAAATACAATTTGTTTTTCATTGTATCAAAATCAATTCTTATAAATCATATTATTCAAAAATTATAAACTAATATAAAAAATGATAAATTTATTTATTATTTAATTAAAAAAAATATAAATATTCATATTTTTAGGGTTTATAACCATAATCCCTTACTACAAAAATATGTTCCAAAAAAGTAAGGTATGAGACGGTGATACTTCCCTTGTTTGTTTTAGCGAACATAGTTTGGGTCGTAATCTTGATGAGCTTAAACTTATCCTATAAAAAATATTTATCATTATTTAGATATAGAATATTGAATTGGTATTGGTGAAGGGAAAATAACTATGATAATATATCCTACGAAATCTTATATAAATGGGTTCCATTGGGTATGACCCTACTTGTTGAGGTCACCACTCCTTCCGTATTTTTCAATTGGACTTTATCATATCCCTAACTATACTAATCTTAATTTTCACTATACAATGACTGTATTATCAAGGGTGATAATACTTAAGGATCTAAAAAATCTATCATACTATAACTCTACAAAATATCCAAAGCATTAAATATGTTTTCTATTAATTAAATTTTAGAATAATTAAATTATTCATTCAAAAAGGGAATTTAATTAATAAAATATTGGGTCATCACATTCCTCCCCCTTTATAAATTTCACCCAAAAATTATCATTGCATACATTAAAACATATGAGGTTATTTTGGATTCATTACCTCTTCTGGTCCCCATGTCATTACCTCAAAATTGTAGTTCAACTATAACATATTGACCAGATGATTTTTCTTATTCCCTAAAACATTTTATCTATGGGGAAATATCTTCAGCAAATGATCCTTGTATGAAATATCATTCTCCAGTGGTAGCACATATAGATTCAATATAGTTTTGGGGTCTGTAATATACATTTGTAAAAGGTAAACCTGGAACACATCTTGTACTCAAGATAGGACAGGTGGGATTGCATGTTGATAGGTCATAGCTTTGATGTAATTGTGGATCTCAAATTCTATGATGTATCTTGGAATATGAATTAAATTCTTCCAAAATATCATTAATTACGTCCACGGTGATATATAAAGGAACACTTGGTCTAATACCTCAAACTCTAGGTCTCTCTGATGATTATCTGGATTTCACTTTATTAGATTTTTGAAAATTTCATATAATGCAGAATGATTTGAATACTATATGTCATTTCTTCGATAAGATTAGGTTCCATAAATTACAACACTCTAACACCATCCCAATATGTTGATGTCTGACACCTCTTCCAATATAAATCCTTATAAGGTTTCATTTTAGTGGTTGAAAGGAAAATGTTATTATATGAGAACTGCACTAGGGAATGTTGTTGATCCCAAAATCCTTGTAACTCTACTAAACAAGATCAAAACATATCTTCTAGTGTTTTAATGGTTATTTAAAACTAACCATCCATATAAAGGGGATAAGAATTTATGAAACTCCATTATATATCCAGTGCTTATTAAAGGATTCTCCAAAATATCCAAGTAATCCTTAGTTCTTGATCAGATAAAATATGTCATGAAATTACCATGATTCTTAAATCATTTCTTATGAATATCATGGAAGATTGGTTGAGAGAGAAATATTCCTTGATCGATATGAAATCTGTTTTCATTTTTAAGGTGGTCGACTACCACACAGGTGGAGTTATTGCCTTTAGGTGTCATGTAGAGTCCAATAATGAAATCCATGGGTATGTTTTCCCATTTCCATATTGGTATGTGAAATGGTTGAATTATACAATTATAATTATGTTGTTCGACCTTGACTTGTTGGAATACCAAGAATCAATTGACAATCTCCAGAATATCCTCATTTATGTTTTCCTACTATAATTTTTTTTTCAAATATCTTTTCATCTTTTCCATCCATTGTAAATTGAGAAATATGTGATATGTGCATCATCTAGAAGTTTTATGTGCCCGATTTGTGAATACATTTGAAAACATTCTATTGAGTGTTAAAAAATGTTCTCATCTTATATAAGTGTTGTTTTCAAGATAAAATTAATTAATTCAGTGATCATGATGATTTTCATGTATTTTCCAGATTAAAGCACAAATTGGGAAGGGTTAGAAAAAAAATCAAATACACATGGCAAGTACTTCTTACACACACCATGTACTATTTCACCAACACAGATCGATAGGACCAAAGACACGTGCATGTCACCAGTCATAAATTACATGCCATTTGATTACCATGTATAAACCTTTTTCCAACTTCTATAAGTGGTTGGTGGTGGAATATTGACATTACACGCCATGTGGAGAACCGTTACAGGTCGTGTATCCCCACCAACCAGGTGTCGCTGTGTTCAATGTCAAGGGTCGCATGGTAGATCACCCACCAATGAATAAAGGAAGGCCAAAGAATGTTTAATTGGGTACATGATATGTACTTTTGGTTACATATCGTGTTTTTCATAAATGTTCTAAATTGTTGGGAAGATCCTCCAAATGAAAGAGACACACACTCAGACAAAAAAGGGGTCAGATTCTAGAGACGCCCAATGGGAGAAGAAGAGGGAGAAAGAGAAGAAGAGAAGATAATAGAGGAAGTGAAAATGGTACTTTCCTAACGATCATCAATCTGAAGTTGTTGTGATGTTTAATTTTGGTATCACAAGTCTATTAGTCATTATCTTTTCCATGTGTAGCTAAATCCCTTACGTGTTGGGGCTATGAATGATTATGGGTTGTTATTTATCAATTATTATATTGTAATCAAGTTATTTATATTTCTCACATAATCTCTAAAATTATTTCTAAATATCACTAGAAACCCCGTATCAGACCAAGAATGAAATTTCTAGGGATCTTTTAAGTATTTAAAATTATGAAAATCCATGATCATTGGGTGGAATTATCATCTCAAAAGGGGTTACAATTAAAAAAATTAATAGATACCAAACTCCAGACCAAGGATTTGGTTTCTACTGATTAAAATGTAATTCAACTAATCAAGGGGGGTTTTGTTATATCTAAAAACCTTGATATGTGAGTTAATATGAAGAACACAACCTCATAAGATAATTGAAACATTAATTACCTTAATAATCCACAACCCCAATGCATTCTTCCCATTTATTGTGAGAATCAAATTTTGGTGTTTTTCTTTATCATTAAAGTAATTTATCTACAAATTGAAATTTTTATTACCCAACCATTGAAACATAAAAATAATTAACACTAAATTTTAGTAAACATCACCTATTTAATTACAAACTATAGGAAAAAAATAAAGTAACCCATTCTCCATGTGGATAGATCATGTACTTGCACTATACTGGTTTTAAGTTTGGGTATTACAATTTGGATTGTCTAAAGTAACAATTCGAGTGAAACAACACCAAATTATGGAACCATTGTTGATGGTTTGAAAGTTAACAGTGTTTTTATTAATCAGTTTGTATCAATTAAATAGAACATAAAAATAAAAAATTCAAAAAAAGATATTCTTAATCTCATTTTTATTTTATATTACGTTTTCTCTTCCTATTTTGTTTTTTGGTGTGTATTTATAGTTTTATAGGGAATCATAGGTGAATGAGTGGCTGAATCACTCATTCAAAGAGTGATGAGTCATCGGAGGTCCTTCATATTTATATAGAGATGGAACGAATGATCATGAGGTGATGTCAAACACTTATGGGTAATCACAACCAAAATTTCCCCAAGGAAAATATGGATTAAGGGAACCTAACAACCATCCCTGATGTTGGATAGAAGTCCATGCATAAGGAAAACTGGAAGCAACAACTAGCTACTGAGGATGAGAAGATCTAAATTCTACCAGAAAACATCATGGAGTTTGTACCAGAGAACTAAGAAAGGAAACCAGCTCCATTTTTTTGTGTTATGGCCCACAATAACCCCAAAAGTAATTGAAGGAGTCGTTTCCATAAATATTGCCTAATAAATGGTCTTTTTTTCTCATAAGGGTAAATTTGTGCCTCCAAATCATCAAGAAAAACCGCCCCCACATCATACCCTTATAGAGTACAGTCTTCCTTCCATTCAAGGGGAAGATGGGTGCATTATTAGACTAGCAGTGTAGGTCTATCATTTTGAGATCATGAGGTCTATCATGAGGCTCATCCAAAATATAGTGCAGTTTGGAGGATTATCAAGTGAAGACCCCATCGCTCATCGCTCCAGTTTTTTAGAGATATGTGACACCTTCTATTGCCATGGGGTGTATGAGGATGTTGTTATCCTTCTATTATTACCCATCTCATTAAGGGATAAAGTGAAGGAAAGGATTAAAGGACTATCTTAAGATTCTATCATCACATGGGAGGCATTGTACCATGTATTTTTTTAATGTATTTTCCAACCTCAAATATGGTGATGTAGCAGAATGGAATTCACAACATTGAACAGAATGATTTGGAATCCTTGTATAAATATTGAGAGTGCTTTAAAGTAATTTTGACGAGGTAAACTCATCACCAACATCCATTGTAAAATCAAGTACAAAATTAAATGGTGGTCTTATGACCATTACCAAATCTGTGGTGGACGAAGATACTGGAGGAATGTATATGAGAAAATCCTTAGAAGAACTGTTCAATTACTCAATGACATGTAAGAAAAAATATTTCAATGGAACTCTGAATGTTGTAATCAAAATAACTACATGTATAAAATTGATGACATTAATATTATTTATTGTAAAATATAAGTTGCGTCTATGAAAATTGATGTGTTGAATCTGAAAAAATCATATCAAGATCAAGCGGTAAATCACCCAACATGCAGAAAATGAGATGAAAATTATGTCATTGGTGAATACCTAGAGACAAGTGTCAATGCCTTGAAAAGTGAGTTAATATTTGATTCTTATAATAAAGGTAAAAATAATTACCCTCAATTATAAAACTCGGCTTGGAAATATAACTCAATCATAGGTTGGGGGAAACAACAACAAAATTCTCAACCCCGCCTTCAAAGGCCAACCAGTTATGGTGAAAATCAAAATCAAAATACATATGCTCGATAAAAAAATGGATCCTTACTATAGTAATGGTATCTAAACCCTCTTCCAACATTACCATTATGGAAACCACAACCTCCACCAGCTTCCCAAAAACCTCAGCAGGACCACCCATCAAAGCTACAAGAAATGATGTTAAAATTCAGAATAACTATTGTAACTAGATTTCAGAATCAGGAGGATCTATTTAGAGCCACGAGAAACAGATTTGGAAACATTATATTCCAATATATCCCAGGAAACATGGTACAATACCGGGTAACACTAAGAATAAATCATGAGAGGAGGCCAATACTATCATTTTATAAAGTGGGAAGGAGCTACCCTAGAAAATAATAGCAAATCATGGTGGGGCCAAAAATACAGCTCAATATACATCCTCTTCAAATAAAAAAGCTGAAGTTAAGGCATCCCCCTCAAGCTGGAACTATCAAAATAAAATGAGTAAATAAATGTTAAGGGAAAAAAGTGGAAAAAACTTAGGAACACCCTTACCATTTCCCACATGAATGAAGAAAAGTAAGGTTGATCTATAGTTCAGGAAATTCATGGAGGTATTCGGTAAACTTCATGTTAACATTCCTTTCATGGAGTAATTATCTCAAATTAAAAAAAATAAAATATTCATAAATGAAATCCAATCAAACGATATGAAGATAGAAGATTTAGAAACTATTTACATCACT
Organism: Viscum album; assembly: GCA_963277665.1. Classification (NCBI taxonomy): domain Eukaryota; kingdom Viridiplantae; phylum Streptophyta; class Magnoliopsida; order Santalales; family Viscaceae; genus Viscum; species Viscum album. Next base: position 784,982,955 of record OY728158.1, read on the forward strand.
ATGGAATGTTCAAGGGTGGTACAATGCTCTCTTCCTCCAAAACTCTATGATCCTGGATGTTTTACAATCCCTTGCATCATTGGATCTTGTGATTTTAGGAAATTCATTTATGACTTTGGAGTACTGTCAATACTATTCCCTATGGAGTCTTTAAGAATATGAGGCTGAAAGATGTACAACCTTCTTGAGTGAAACTATAGCTAGCAGATTGATCAATTAAATATTCTAAAGGGCTACTTTAGGATGTGCTGGTGAATGTGAGAAGGATGATCCTCGCTACTCATTTTATCCTAATAGACAATGAGAAAGATCAAGTGGAACTTGTTTTTAAAGGAAGAAAAATCTTGGATACTGGGAATGTGTTTGGTAAATTTTCACTAATGTTAATCGATCATAAGATTGTGAGATGAAAAGGTATCATAAAACATCCTCAAATTAGATAAAAAAAATTTGCCGATGGAAAACGAGGACTGTTTTACATTGACTATTGTGAACGATCACTTTGGTTACATGGGATATGACATAGAATGTTTTTATATCATTCATAAACCATTTTTCAATGACATTTACCCGGATTATGAACCAAAAGAGTTGCAATTTATCATAGGCTTGGGAAGTCATTATTGGAAACCTATAATTATTCTATATATTCTCGTGCCATCCGGGGTAGAACCAATTGCTTCATCTGCTATAAAATACCCAAAAATTAAACTTATATACCCCATCATCATTAAAAAATGGGTACTTAGGTGATAATCACGTGCTTGCTATTATACACAACACATCTCTCTCACCAGAGAAAGAGCTTTCACTTCTACAAGACCTTAAAGGAAGAATACAAGCTAATTGGTGGACAATTACTGATCTTAAAGGATCATCCCAACCATTTTCACACAAAAGTTTCTACATGAAAAGTGATTGAATCCCTCTCAACCACCAAATTGGTGACTAAATCCTCCCATGAAGGAGGCTGAGAAGAAAGATTTTATCATGTTTTTGGATGTGGGAATCATCTACCCCATCTTTGATAGCCCATGGGTATGTCATTTGCACGTGGTACCCAAACGGGGGGGGGGGGGTATCACCTAGATCACTAATGATGCAAATGAAATAATCCAAAAAATATCATTCATGGGATGGAGAGTATGTGTAAATTACCGAATGCTTAACGATTCCACACAAAAAGATCACTTCCCACTTCATTTCATGGATCAAATTCTGGATCAATTGGTAGAGAATGAATTATATTTATTTATGTATGGTTATTATGGATATAACAAATTTTCAATTTATCCAGAAGACCAAGATAAAAACACCTCCACATGCCCATATTGATCTTTTTTCCTACTAATATATGTATTTTTGGCATGTTCAATTCTCCAGCCACCTTTTAGTGATGCATGTTGGCAATATTCCCTAATACATTCAAGTAGTTTCTGGAAGTCTTTATTGATAATTTTTCAGTAAAGGGAAAATAATTCATCCCATTCTTATGAAATCTAGAATTGGTCCTAGAATGGTGTGAGCACACCAATCTGGTTTTAAATTGGGAGAAGTGAAACTTTATGGTACAAAATGTCACAGTATTAGGCCACCAGATTTATATAAAGGGAATTGAAATTAAACTAACCAAAATTGATTTCATCTCATGAATATATATCCCAACCAATTTCTGGGAAATCTAATGCTTTCATGTTCATGCAGGTTTTCATAGGATATCTGTTCATGAATTTTCAATGACATATCAACCATTTTCCAATCATATTTCCAAATATACTATCTTTGAATTTGATAAAATTGGAATCCCAGCCTTCCAGCTTCTGAAAAAAATTGGTTTAAGTTCTTATCATGATTGCACTAAATTGGGAGGAACAATATGAGATTGTGTGTGATGCATGTGACTATTTCATGAGAGCAGTTCTTGGGTAGTTGATAAATCAAATCATCAGACCAATCTACTATTCCAACAGTTCCATAAACGGAGAAAAAATTAACTACACTACAATAGAGAAGGAAATTCTAGTACTGGTTTTTTCATTCGATAGGTTCCACACCTATTTTGTGTTATCAAATGTAATTGTCTATACTGACCACAAAACACTTACATAGCTACTGAACAAGAAGGATTCAAAACCAAAACACATCTATTGGACGATTCTCCTCCAAGAATTTTACGTTGATAACAGTGATAATATTTTTAGGGATAATGTTTTTTCTGATCATCTCTCAAGATTGGAATTGCCTCATTTGGAAAGATAAGTATAAGTACCCGACCTTAAACATTACTTAAATGAATAATTCACATTGAGAATCTTTTCAGGTTTAGAGTTTTAGAGAATTAGGATATAACTATTACATCTCAAAGATTACAAAGTAGACACATCTACTCAGCTTCCATTTTTTTCACAAAAAATAAAAACTCTTGAACAAAAGTGTCATCTCAAGTTCCTTGTTTTAGAAATCCTGACATTTCCTTGATCCCATCCTAGAACCTATTCAACTTTATGTCCTATGAAAAACATTTCAAAATAACTTCGGATGTGCATAAAAAGATCAGTAAGGGTTATAACAATATGAAAAGAAAAAATTAGTACATGTATACATAAGAATCAATGAAATCATACATTACTCATAAAACATAAGCAATTTAACATACCTCGTGAAATCATAAGACTTACGAATAACTCATAGAAATCATAAGACATAAAGGAAACCTGAGGAATTCATAACATTCTTACATAGGGAGTAACCCTCATGGTTATTTTTGGAATACCCATCATAGTATATTCCCTATATATCTTCGTATAAACCTTAGTATTTAACCCCTTCATGTTACCCAATGCATTGGAGAGCTATATCGGGATCACCCGCCCTTAGTTTATCTGGGAACCACCTATTTTCATAAACAATGCCCAAGAAAAAAACATAATCATAGTACATAACTTAAGCATAAATGAAAGATAAAATTCCCACATTTCAATAACAATATAACATTTTAATATATTGAAATAATGAATCCATTCAAAAAACCATTTTCAAAACCATTTAAAACATTCAATAAAGAGATTTTTGAATAAAAGTATCTCATACCACCTTGAAGCTTTTTAAAATTTAAACCATTAATATCCATATAAATTAATCCTTAAAACCATTTTGAAAATAGGGATATTAATAAGAACAAATCATTAAAACATATAAAGCGATATTTTAGTTAAAGGGTATTTACCAAAATTAGAGACACTTGAATACAACAATTGAGAAATAAAATTTAATCAGAACTTTATAATATCATGATAATAAATGGATTCGTGATATAATATTCCAAAGGACAGTATATACACCATATAAGAGTGAATTGGTGCATAACAACAATGAATTCTCAATAGAAATGTAAAATGAGATGAAATCCATTATAAAAAAGGTATCCTTACATTAAGGATAAATCAATTTCAAAATTTTGTGTGAAAAATATAAATACACCCAATATAAGTGGATATTAAGTGTAAAACAACCAAATTTTATTCACACATATTCAAAGGATGACATATTCAATAACTACATGTTGAACCCAAAGAAATCGAAATTGGGTTAAAAAGTTCCCTTGGTAAAATTCGAAAGCCTAACGGCGTCACTTTAAAATTCATAAAATTAGTTGATGAGATATAAAATGGTATCTCATCAATTGGACATAAAATTTACATCAATAAGGATATATAAGAACCTATCCCAACATAAAAAGAGGTAAATTAAAATATATAACAAAATAAGTTTTTTTAAAAGAGGAGTGTGAAAGGTTCCCTTACCGATTTGGGCAACTTTCGAAACGTACACCCCCTGAAAGAAGGGTCATACAATGAAATGTAAATACCCAAATATTAAAATAATGGGCAGTACATATACAACACAAAAGGAAATAGTGGCCAATGTAGTATGAATCTCACGAGAATAAAAAGTGAGAAGAAAATCCACTTATGAAAATTCGGCAGCCTAACGGCGCCACATAAAACTTCCAAAAATGGATTGATGAGATCAAATAGGGTATCTAATAATATTAAAATAAAATTTACAGAAAGAGGAATATAAAAGAACATCCCCCAACATAAGAAAGATGAGCTTAAAAGAAATGACATAAAGGAGAGTACATAAAAAGAAAGAGAGAGGTCGGATCCCTTACCTCAAGTCCGACTTGTCTGGATCGTTTCTTCATATTCATGAATAATAAACTTTGGTCAATTTATAATTGATTAATTTACTCCTTTAAATATTATTATTCAGTTCATATCACATATTATAATGTTATTATAGTTGGTTAATAATGTGTGTTCATATCAGACATTTTTGTCGATATTTGGTATATGAGTCAAAAATGAACCTGTTTGAAAATGATTGTCCATACAGTTATAATTAAATCATCTAAATAAAAGTATTAATGATTTAAATATCATATATATACATTAAATATTCATTTTAACTATTCCATAACATTTTTAGAGAAAAAGAAATTAAATTCACCGTTCATGGAGACGGTAGGCCGTACATACGCATGAACACTATTTTCATTTCTTAGAAATATTAATGGAATTAAAAATAATTGAGAGATATATATATTATAATTCCAGTATAATATATATGTTTTATAGGTCATATAAGTTCATTAATTTGGTTCTTTATACATTTTATATATTGCATGAACGGGTCACATCACTTGAGGGGGAGGTAGTCCACACTTTCTCGTATGAAATTATCGCATTTGCACAACATGAAAAACATAAAGGTATGTTTTAAATATAAAATACAGAAGAATTTGGAAAAAATAAATACCATATATATCATATATAAAATACAGTGACATAATAATGTCCACCATGATAGTTTTTAAGAGAATATTGAACAATCATCGTTTCGTGAGGTAGTAATTCACCATCCACAGAAACAATATGTTCTTTAACCATTAGACGAAGGTGTGTGTAAGTGTTGCTAGAATCCTTCACATAAAAACATCATAGTATATTTAAGATAAAGTTGTTGTTACAAAATAAAGGAATAAAAAGTGTTTAGGGGTTTGGAGAAGCAAAATAAAACAAAATAACACAAGTGAAGACATTACCTTTAAATCGGGTAACTCCTCTTGGTTTGAACCAAAAGGGTTTCTTGAAGAGAATTATTCCAAAGTTTAGGATTCAATGATGAATAGAAGGATGTAGAGAGATGAAATGGGCAGTGTTTGTCCAGGAAAAGGGCTTCAGAGGTGTGGGTAAGGTGGTAGAGGTGGGGGCCTTTTATAAGAGAAGAGGAGGGGCACTCTTGGAATGTTATAAAATATTACTTTATTATAAAATGATTTTCGGATTTTAAAGGTCCCAAAAGGATATATTCTTATGATTTGGTGATAATGTTTCTAAATACACCCATACAATAGGTTTTTTATAAGTTTAATACTTATATTTCACCCTATCTTTTCATTTTATTTAAATCGTTCATTTATGAGGTAATCACTGCATCATCACGGTGTCATAAATAAAATAATTTATTTAATGTCTAAAAATTATTAAAAAAATATCATGATGTAGGAAATATTTTTATATTTCTAATGAATATTTATAGTAAAAAATATGACTTGTATAACACCATGTAATTTTTTTTAGTAAAAAAATACATGTTTGTGACATTTTAATTTTACCTTTAAATAAAAAGTTATTAATGTCATTTTCCAACCAAAGTGGCTCCATGGGGTCCCCAAGTTGACACATGGATTTTATTGGTTATCCATGACTCATCCAATAAGGGTATGACATGTGTCAAGGTCATTTCATATTATTATAACATTATCTTTACCTTAAATTACACTAATTACCTCTAATCGCAATTAATAAAACTGAAAAGTTACTATTCACCAAAAAATTATTTTAATATCATTGAACCAAATTTTACTTCCTAAGGACAACCATGTATGTCAGATTTTTGAAAATAAATCATAGAAGAGGTAAAGTTTCATTTAAACGAAAAATCACTTTCTTTAACTACCACTTAGTGGTTTCACTATTCATCAAAAATTGGAGTTTTTCAGAAAAATACCAAAAATTCACCCTAAGATATATTTGATATTCCAAATTAAAAAATGATGTCTATTTTACAAAATTAAAAATATATAAGTTGCATTAACTAATTTAATAATTCATTCTTGCCATCAAAACAAATAGCGTGTTTTTAAGAAACAATATCTATTAAAAGATTGACACTAGTTTAAGTCCAATTTCAAAGTGAAATTAATTCCAATGAACACCATTGGATTAAATGGTAAAAATATATTTTACATACGCTTTAATCTCAATTAAAAAGATAATATATCCATATAAATAAATCAGATTAAAAGGAGGTTTTGAATTGAAATGCAACATTTTCACTAAAAATGATATTTATCAGAAAAATAACAAAAATTTACACAAAGTAAATTTTGATGTCCAGATTCTAAAGAAGGATTTAATTTTGTCAAATAAAACATATAAAACTGTCAAAAGTATATTTAAAAAGGCTTCTCCATCAAAAGACGGTTAATCGACCTTTAAAAGAATATTAGAAGATTTATGCTTGAAATTGGATTCATTTTCATTTTAAGCCTCTAACATTTATTGGATAAATGTAAAAATATTTAAAAAACATATGTAATCATTTTGTAGGTATATCTGTTCATTCCCGCCATTACAATGGATAGGCGTTAACTATTATAATATTATTATATTATTAGTGTGCAACGTAAGATTTCAAAGAAACTCGTTGTTACGTATTGGGTATGCCATCGAGCATATCATTCCCTTTAAAGTAGTACTAACATTTTATTCACAAATATTGATAAACATTAAAATGTAATATTATTTATTTACCTGGGATGTTACATACTTCCCCCCTTTTGGGAATTGCGTCCTCAATATTTCAAAATTGGGATTGGAAACTTCATTGAAAGTCCCACATCGGAACAAGAGTAAGTAAAACTATCACATTAAAAGAAAGGGAGAGAAGTACAAAGGTCACCCGAGTTATCCCATACTAGGATTCCAAGTATGAAAATATGGATATGGAGGAGAAAATAAAGGGTCTTGTTCTGAAGGAGAGTGATAGTAAACATGTCTAGGAGAAAGTTAACCACAAGAAAATCACAATCTTGTGATGGGTTAAACTGTATTCGATTCCCGAGTAGGAAAAGATAACATAAAACATATTTGTTTTAAGTTACTCTTCATTGAGGAATTTATTTTTGAGCTTAACTAAATCATAATAAAACATACTTACTTGTCACGTAGACTTTCAACTTTTAATCGATTCCTTAATCAAACTCATATTATCTCTAAAAGACGAGTATTTAGGAAGACTTATTCGCATTAAGAGTAATATAATCAACTTCTTGAGAATCACATAATCCACAAAAGAGAACTATATATTTCCCATGTCTTAGATCTCAACCAAAACCAAACCAAAAAGTTTAGTATGAGATCAGATAATACCAAAAAAGGATATTTTTTTACAAAAAGAAAAACTACTCCTAATCTCCAAAATTTGTCAAAGAAAATCTAAAGTTCAACAAAGACCATTCAATAAAAAATTTGTCCATAAAATTCTTCGAAGTAAACCCAACTAAGATTGAAACCCAAATATTTGAAGGATTTAATCACATAGTCTCCCAAGGTACAAATTAACATTTATCTCCAAATAACATCAGTTTCTCTTAAAGTCTCATACTGAAAAGTAATTAACCTAATCACATATCCTCCATGATAGGTTAATAATTTCCATAAATAACCCAAAATCAACTTACTCTTGATTCATAAAATCATCTAACTAAAAATAATTAGTCAGACTAACCAGGCACTTCACGTAGTCCAGTGGTAGGAAATAAATACCAGTCTCCCTTTGGTTGTGGGTTTGATTCTCGCACCTTTGTCCGACGCGATGGATTTTCACAAGGTCTACGTGTTGTCCTTTTCCCAAAACTATATAATTCTTAAAACATTCCCCAAAACGAGATAAAATCTTCCAAAATAACCATAACATAATTTATCCTCAAGTTTATCTCGTGTCATTCATAATCCATCAAAACGTATAGTAACCCATAATTACCTCAAAAGTAAGGATCATATAAACCCTAATGGTTACATTTATAATTATTACCCGTACTTCCATGTCGAGTTGGTTCTCTCGAACATGATGCATTAGAGAACTCACCAAGGTTCATGTGGTTGATCATGACTCCTGATAGTTGGTTTAGAATAACCACAATATTTCTCAATGAATACCCCATTTCGTCCAGTCTATTAATAAGAGAACCACCACAGTTTCCTTCAAACCCATTGTCACTTTGGTGCCTGCTAGATCCATCCATTTACTAAAACTAGAAATGTCAGTGTGAGTATATCAAAAACATCATTATGTACTAAAGAGGAAGATAAAAAATCAGATATACTTATCCAAGTTATCTCAAACTCATTCCGACCTTCAAAAATAACAATAAATCTATCTAATCTAATAACCATTGTGGTTATACACAACCTGTCACTTAACACTCTAACCTCTAAAGTTATCAAAACCATCCTTTGATACCAACTATAAGGACCCGACCTTAAACATTACTTATTATTGAATTAAATGAATAATTCACATTGAGGATCTTTTCAGGTTTAGAGTTTTAGAGAATTTGGACATAATTATTACATCTCAAAGATTACAAAGTAGACACATCTACTCAGCATCCATTTTTTCACAAAAATAAAAACTCTTGAACAAAATAGTCATGTCTAGTTCTTTCTTTTAGAAATATTGACATTTCATTGATCCCATCCTTGCCCCTATTCAACCTTTTGTCCTGTAAAAAACATTTCAAAAAAACATGGGATGAGCATAAAAAGCTCAGTAAGGGTTATAACAATACAGAAAGAAAACATTAGTCCATGTATACATAGAAATCAATGAAATCATACTTTACTCATAAACCATAAGCAATTTATCATACCTCATGAAATCATAAGATTTATGAATAACTCATAGAAATCATAAGATGTAAAGGTAAATTGAGGCATTCATAACATTCTTATGTAGGGAGTAAGCCTCATGGTTACATTTGGAATACCCATCATAGTATATTCCCTTAATATCTTCAGAGAAACTTTAGCGTTTAACCCCTTCACGTTACCCAATGCATTGGGGAGATATATCGGGCTCACCCGCCCTTAGTTTATCACAGAACCACCCGTTTTCATAAACAATTCCCAAGAAACAAAACATAATCATAGAACATAACTTAAGCATAATGGAAAGATAACATTCCCACATTGTAATAACAATATAACATTTTAAGACATTTAAATAATGAATCCATTCAAAAAACCATTTTCAAAACCAATTAAAACATTCAATAAAAAGATTTTTGAATCAAAGTGTCCCACCCCACCTTGAAGATTTTGAAATTTTAAACCATTAATATCCATATTAATAAATCCTTAAAAACATTTTGAAAACATGGATATTAATAAGAACAAATCACTAAAACATTTAAAGAGATATTTTAGTTAAAGGGTTTTTACCAAAATTAGAGACACTTGAATACAATAATTAAGGAATAACATTTAATCAGAACTTTATAATATCATGAGAATAAATGGATTCATGATATAATATTCCAAATGACAGTATATACACCATATAAGAGTGAATTGGTGCATAACAAAAATGAAGTCTCAATTAAAATGTAAACTGAGATGAAATCCCTTATAAAGAAGGTAACATTAAATTAAGGATAAATAAATCACAAAATTAAGTGTGAAAAATATAAATACTCCCAATTTAAGTGTATATTAAGTGTAAAACAATCAACGTTCATTCACACATATTCAAAGGATGACATATTCAATAAATACATGTTGAACCCAAAGCAATTGAAATTGGGTTAAAAAATTTCTTTGGTAAAATTCGACAGCCTAAGAGCATCACTATAAAATTCATAAAATTAGATGATGAGAGATAAAATGGTATCTCATCACTTGGAAATAAAATTTACATCAATAAGGATATAGAAGAACATTTCCCAACATAAAAATATATAAATTAAAAGACATAACAAAATAAGTCCTTTTAAAAGTGGAGTGTGAAAGGTTCCCTTACCGATTGGGCAACTTTCGAAATGTACACCCCATGAAATAAGGGTCATACAATGAAGATGTAAAAACCCAAATACTAAAAAAATGGTAAGTACATACACCACACAAAAGGAAATAGTGTCCAATGTAGCATGAATCTCATGGGAATAAAATGTGAGATGAAAATCCCCTTATGAAAATTCGGCAGCCTAACGACGCCACCTAAAACTTCCAAAAATGGATTGATGAGATCAAATAGGGTATCTCATAATATTAACATAAAATTTAAAGCAAGAGGAATATAAAAGAACATCCCCCAACATAAGAAATATGAGCTTCAATAAAATGAAATAAATGAGGGTACTTAAAATGAAAGAGAGAGGTCGGATCCCTTACCTCAAGTCCGACTTGTATTATTCATTTCTTTATATTCATGAATAATAAACATTTGTCAATTTATAATTGATTAAGTTCCTCCTTTAAATATTATTATTCTGTTCATATAACATATTATAATGTTATTATAATTGGTTAATAATGTGAGTTCATATCAGACGTTTTTGTCGATTTTGGTACATGAGTCAAAAATGAACTTGTTTGAAAATGATTGTCCATGTAGTTATAAGTAAATCTTCTCCAGAATAGTATTAATGATTTAAATATCATATATATCCAGTACATATTCATTTTATACTATTCTATAACATTTGGAGATAAAAATGAAATGAAATGCACCATTCCTGGAGACGGTAGTCCGTACGTACGTATGAACGCTACTTTCATTTATATGAAATATTAATGGAATTAAAAATAATTGAGAGATATATATATTAAAATTACAGTATAATATATATTTTTTATAGGTCAAATAAGTTCATTAATTTAATTATTCATACATTTTATGTATTTCATGAAGGAGTCACATCACTTGAGGGGGCGGTAGTCCACACTTCCTCGTATGAAATTATCGCATTTTCACAACATGAAAAGCATAAAGGTATGTTTTAAATATAAAATAAAGAATAATTTTGAAAACATAAATACTATATATATATATATTATATAAAATACAGTGACATCATAATGGCCACCATGAAAGGTGTTAAGAGAAGATTTAACAATCATCGTTTCGTGAGGCAGTAATTCGCCATCCACAGAAACAACATGTTCTTTAACCATTAGATGAAGGTGTGTGTAAGTTTAGCTTGAATCATTCACATTAAAAAATCCTAGTATATTTAATATAATTGATTTGTTACAAAAGAAAGGAATAAAAAGAGTTTAGGGGTTTGGAGAAGCAAAATAAAACAAAAGAACACAAGTGAAGACATTACCTTTAAATCTGGTAACTCCTCTTGGTTTGAACCAAAAGGGTTTCTTCAAGAAAATTATGCCAAAGGTGAGGCTTAAATGATGAATATGGGGATTTTAATAGATGAAATGGTCAGGGGTTGGCTGAGGCAAAGGCTTGAGAGGTGTGGGTAAGGTGGTAGACGTGGGGGCCTTTTATAAGAGAAGAGGAGGGGCAATATTGGAAAGTTATAAAATATTACTTTATTCTAAAATTATTTTCAGATTTTAAAGGTCCCAAAAGGATATATTCTGAGGCTAAGGTGATATGGTATTGAAATCCACCCATCCAATAGGTTTGTGACAAGTGTAAGACTTATATTTTACCCTATCTTCTCATTTTATTTAAATCGTTCGTTTATGAGGTAATCACTGCATCATCACGGTGTCATAAATAAAATAATTTATTTAATGTCTAAAAATTATAAAAAAAATATAATGATGTAGGAAATATTTTCAGTTTTATAACGAATATTTATAGTCAAAAATATTACATGTATTACCCCATGTAATTTTTTTTAGTAAAACAATACATGTTTGTGACATTTTAATTTTAACTTTAAATAAAAAGTTATTAAAGTCATTTTCCAACCAAAGTGGTTCCATGGGGTCCCCAAGTTGACCCATGGATTGTCTTGGATGGCCATGACTTATTAAATAAGGGTAGGACATGTGTCAAGGTCATTTCATATTATTATAAAATTATCTTTACCTTAAATTACACTAATTACCTCTAATCGCGATTAATAAAACTTAAATGTTACTATTCACCAAAAAATTATTTTAATCTCATTGAACCAAATTTTACTTCCTAATTACAAACATGTATGACGGAATTTTGAAAATCAAATCACAGAAGTGGAAAAGTTTCATTTAAACGAAAAATCAGTTTCTTGAACTACCATTTAGTGGTTTCACTATTCATCGAAAATTGAAGTTTTTCAGAAAAATACCAAAAATTCACCCTAAGATATATTTCATATTCCGAATTCAAAAATGATGTCTATTTTAAAAATTTTAAAATATATAAGTTGCATTAATTAATTTAATAATTCATTCCCGCTGTCAAAACAAATACCGTGTTTTTAAGAAACAATATCTATTAAAAGATTGACACTAGTTTAAGTCCAATTTCGAAGTGAAATTAATTCCAATGACCACCATTGGATTAAATGGTAAAAATATATTCTAAATACACTTATATATAAATTAAAAAGATAATACATCCATAAAAATAAATTATATTAACAGGAGGTTTTGAATTAAAATGCAGCATTTTCATTAAAAATGATCTTTATCGGAAAAATAACAAAAATTTACACAAAGAAAATTTTGATGTCCAGATTCTAAAGAAGGATTTTATTTTTTCAAATACAACATATAAAATTGTCAAAAGTATATTTAAAAAGCGTTCTCCATCAAAAAGCGGTTAATCGACCTTTTTAAGAATATTAGAAGATTTATGCTTAAAATTTGATTCATTTGAATTTTAAGCCTCTAACATTTATTGGATAAATTTAAAAATATTTAACAAACATATATAATGATTTTTTAGTTATTTATATTCATTCCCTCAATTATAACGGCTAGGCGTTAACTATTATAATATTATTATATTATTAGTGTGCAACGTAAGATTTCAAAGAAACTCGTTGTTGTGTATTGGGTACGCCATCGAGCATATCATTCCCTTTAAAGTAGTATTAACATTTTATTCACAAATATTGATAAACATTAGAATGTAATATTATTTATTTACCTGAGATGTTACAATAATATGATAGGGAAATCAAGAAGGACATTTTGGACAAGCATCTTTTTTTAGTTGGAGTTACACCTTGTCTATGGTATGCCAACATTTCAAATTACTTGGATACAAGTGTTGTTTACCCAATTATTTCATTAAAAAAATGAAACGATTTATTTCTGAAGTGAAAAAATATTTTTGGGAAGACGCACTACTCTTATGCTCATGTGGAGATGGGGCGATCTTCCGCTGCATCCCAGAAGTATAGATTCAAGGAATTATGGATTTTTGTCATTCTTACCCAGTTGGGGGACATCACAGGCCAAGTAGAACGATAGAGAAAATTCTACGATCTTCATTTTTATGAACATCCATGAATAAGGATTCTCATTATTTTGTGGCATGTTGTGATAGGTGCTAGTAGATAGGTAACATGGTCCGCCGAGCTGAAATTCATCAACACCCAATCCTTGATGCCAAGGTCATAGACGTATGGGGTATTAATTTCATGGGACCCTTTCCCACAACATTTGGAAAATTATAAATAATGTTTTGTGTTGATTTTGTATCAAAATGTACCTAAGATTAAACGAAATCACACAACCCAGAAAAGCTCGTCATGGCCTTCTTGATGAAAAATATTTTCAGCAGGTTCAGTGTTCCACATGCTTTGATAAGTGATAGAGGGATGCATTTAGAAAATTAATTGATGAAAAATGTGATTCTAAAGTATAGTATGAGGTATAACCCATAGAAACCTTATGATCCTTAATCTAGTGGACTAGTGGTAGTCTCAAACATAAAATTAAAGAAGATCCAAGAGAAGGCAGATAGAGCCTCAAGGAAGGACTGGTCTAAGAAACTGGATGATTCCTTATGGGAAAATAGGTCCACCTTCAAAAAAACCTATGGGTATGTTTCCATTACGATTGATTTAAGGAAATCCATGTCATTTTCCAGGGTAACTTGAGTATAAATTTTATTGGGAAGTGATGACCTTGAGCTACAATCAAAATGATTTATAAGATACGCACAAGTTTCAAATGACGGAACTCGATGTGATTTAGTGGGTGGAATATGAGAATGCTAGTATATATAAAGAGAAGAAAATGGTGGTCCATGACCTCATGATCTATTTGAATTTATTCTAGAATAGTGATGAGGTACTATTATTTAACTCCCATTTTATATTATTTACAATTAAATTAAAGTCCTAGTGGTCGGGACCATTCCAAGTGATCACCGATTTCCACCACAGTGCGGTGGAAGTTACTAGTTATGGAAGTCAACCATTTAAGTTAATCGAGAAGCATCTAAATACCTATATTCACATGGAGGAAATGGTGGATACAATATCCACCATACAATTCATGTATCAAGGCATTCAAGTAAGGTCTATCCAAAGTCCAAAAACAAAGCTACTTCCTCAGAGGAAACCCAAAGACTACACCTCATGTGTCACCATTTTACATTGTGTGACATTACTTTTTAATGTATATTGTAATTGAACTAGTTGTATAAGAATATATTAATTATGTTAATAAATATGAATGATGCATGTTTTTATGGTAAGGTCACCAGAATGTATCGGATTCAACACCAGTTTGAATCACGCCATACCTTCCTTCCGTGCATGGTTCATCATTTTTAACCCATGTTTAATTAAATGACGGGTGAGGTACATTTCAAAAAAAAATTTATAAATAAAAGTATAACCATGATGGGAATGGATTAGGTGGCCAGGCTCATAAATTAGATCCAAAAGGCTGGTGTTTGAATCCTAACAACAGACCCAGTTCTATAATTTTTCATATTAATAAAACCACACAACGTGTATTTCGATATACGTCGAGTGATCCATGTTTTTATTCATAATTGAATTTTTTTTCAAAAAAAGAAATAAAAACATCTGATGTTGTTTGACTGGAAGAGTCTCGACCCGAGATTCAAATGACCTAGGTTTGAACTTGAATAATCTCCATGCTTTATCACTTTCTTTCAAATTAAAACCACATGTCTTGTGTTTTCTTCGTCCCATGTAGACATGAACCTACACATTAATTATTAAAAGTTTCTAAAAATGTGTAGAACAACAATATTCGCTCCATTGGTTGAGGGATTATGTTTGGAACCACCGATCACTGGTTCAAATCATGACTCAAGAACATGGACGAAGGTAGTTGTTCTCTTTTTGAAATTTTAGAACACATGACCTGTATTTTCTCTAATACAAAACATGTATAGGTTTAATTTAGATAGTAAATATTTTTTTAAACATTATTACATAATTATATATATAAATTATGTTATTAAAAAACATACACGACATGTGAGACCTGTTACACGCTGTGTGATTCGGCTATAAAGGTCAGGACCCTACCAAGCTTGAGCCCTTGTCGCGTGACCCCCCTCCTCCCCATTTTCTTCCTCATGAATCCATTCCACCTCCCTCACACCAATCCACCAATTTGGTGTGCTATTTGCCCTGATTTCTTTGTAATTTTGACCCTTACTAAAGGAAAACTAGTCTCAACCCTCTATTTCATGTTTTAATAAGTGTTTAGGGTGATTTTGAATTGATAAACTATTCACGTCTCCCATGCAGTACACAGGGTGCACGAAGAACACATGCTGTGTACATATTGTACATATTCACACATACACATTTTTATCTTTTAACATACACATGGAATGTAGGTTTGGTAAACTCTATGTGTCATGCCTTCCCTTTCTTTTTAATAACTATCCTATTTACTCTAGAATACAACCTGTTCCCATGTCTCCATGCATGACATGTATGTTCTCTACATGCTATGTCATTTATTCCATAAGAGGAATCCAAGTGTAGGGAGTACATGACTTTCAATACATGTTTATTCACATGGTGTGTACACATTTAACAAAGTGTGTCTTTTTTCGTATCCCCTGCCAAGGTCGAGCCATGTCTGGCCACTTACACATGCATCGTTCCTTATTGTAATACATAGTGTGTACACCTTGTTACACACAATGTATATTTTTTTACCTTACCAAATTCCCTCTCTGTGATCCTATCTAGAGTACATGGGATCTTACATAGATCATACTGTGCCCAGTGTACGTTGGATATATATGATGTGTTCTACTTTTTTTTCTATTTTCTCACATTCTCATTCATTCTTCTTCTTTTATTTTCATTTCATTTCTCTTAGATACTGAGGGTGAGTTTCCCCCTTACCATAGATTCAATCATTGGCATTCCGAGCGGCCCACATTTGATTTCTCTATTTGTTATCCTCCATCATTGGGCTCACTGCCACCTCTTATTCCAGAACCTCCATCAGTGACATTCCCTGGTCTGGTAGCTTCTGTGACGCCTCTCTCTATCCCTGTTGCTTCTACTATCGATGATACCACACCATCCATAATGGCTGATTTCTCATGTTCCACCATTCCCTATTTTGGATCTACCCCTTTGAATACACCCTCTATGATAGTGGTTGACCAGACTATGCCATTACCTACATCCTTTACTCGCCCATCCTCAAAGGTAGCTCATGTATATGTTGATCCACCATCTACTTGCACAGTTAGCAATTCTTCCTTAGAATCATCAGATCCACCTCTACCTATACCACTATCTCCTATCTCTCAGCTACATCCATTCCTGGCCTTTCCTCAGTTTTATCATGTGTATGACCAAATGTGGCGATTCTCATGCCACACTATCGAGTTGAGCGGCCATTATCTTAACATCAGTGTTCCACAACGACTTAAAATATGGGAGAAGATTGAGTATCTCCTTGGCCATACAGATGACCACAAGACACTCCAGGTCAGCACTCCTACTTATAGAGATTTATTTTTTAAGTTCATAGAGACCTTTGAGTTCGATGGGCTGGCCTACCGACATAAGCCTTCAAATATAGCTACCCCAATTCGATTTCGGTTGTGCAGATGCCCTTTTTCCATTAACATGGTGCCTTTTGACAGAGGGTGTACCTTTTACACCCATATTTCAACCCCACCTCAAATCTACACCCTTAACTTCCCTGAGCTCTTTAACATCATAGCCATTTCAACGGAGCTTACTGGGCCAGACCACTGGTACACACACACATCACAGAAGAGCACACTCATCATTTATTATCCCCTTAATTTCCTTCACCAGTGGTTTATCACTATCCTTATTCTCTACATGAGGATATGGGTGTCATGTCTGGACGTGAAAAGGACCTTCTCACTTTTATTGTCTGGATTGACTACCCTTACCTCCCTTGTCTAGAAGATTCCTACAACCATTCTATGATCCATGGCTAATAGGGAAACTTGAATGGAATTTTCTAGGCCACTATATTTCCCTACCATATAGGAGATTTCTATCCCTCTCTCCCTCATGACCCCTTGGGCTCTCCTCAAAATCTTGACTTCCTCATGCTTATCTTATTGAATATGGTCAAGCATCAGGTAGATGGATACTGGATAGTGTAGGATACCCCACCTGTTGTGGGGGTGGGAGATGACCCAACTAATCTCACTACTAATGTTGACCCAAACCCAACCCATCCACCAGTGGATGTTACTTCTCCTCCCCACCCCACTAATTTCTATATTCTTTCTTCTTTCATCATCCCCACTTCTTCTATACCTTCCACCTTCTCCCCTCCACCTGCACCATCAGCTGATATCCACACCACCCTCTATTTAGCTGAGATAGAACACCGTATGGACATCCTAGAGCACCATCAGACTACCCTCATCTAGTCCCATATGTGGATTACACAACGCTTGGGACTCCTACTTGATTATTATGACATTCTGATACTGGAATCATATGATTCTCCATCTTCTCCCCATGATTTCTCCGCCTAGAACCCACTGATAGATGTGGCCATGGATTTAGTTTTATTATATACTACTGGCCCCACTACTACATCCCCTACTATCACACCAGAGGTACTTACTATGCCTAATACTCAAAGTACAGAGCCAGTGCCTCCAGTTTCTGCTACAACTATTTCTCCTTTGGAAGAACCCCCTGTTGTAGATGATGCCTCTTCTGAGGCAACCCCAGGACTATTTTTTTGGTACATTTTTTTATTTCTATATATCTCTTTTTTTTTATTTCCTCTACTATGATGATGTATGTATTAGAAAATTTATTTTTTCCTTTTCCTCATACATCATAGGTACCATAGGGCATTTTATGGAGCTTTTCTTACAACAACTTCCCCTATTTGTCGACATATAGTAAGGGGAGTGTTATTAGAAGGTATATTTTCAATTTTTTACTTTGGATTTCCTTCTTTAACTATATTCCCTCTCCTTGACCACTCGTGCATCCCCACATCATCTACACTTCCTTATTGTTTCATTTGCAGGACCATGTTCCATATTATGTGTGGTGGAGGGTCCCCTCTTACACTAGAATTTTCCCTTAAACTGATCTAAGATACATCATAAATAGTGGAAATATTTTAAAATGTGGAATTTTATTATTAATAATAATTATAAATAATAAGTACATAGATGGTAATTTTAAAAAGATACATGCTTATTTTTAAATTTCCATATATTTTTAAATGTTTGCCGATATAGTTTTATTTTGGATTTATAGTCTGGGACATTTACATTTATTACACCAATCATTCACACATATGTCATGACATTATTGCCCTTTTATTTTTCCTCATTCATGAGAGGTGTTTTATGTCTTTTGAAATATTATTTATTATTCCCTACATCTTCAGTTTTTCTTTGGATATGAATAAGAACCAGACCATTACCGTCTTTCTCTTAGAGACAGGATGATTATGAATCAAATTAAAATGATTGATGCATTTGACTATTTTTCATGAACTTCGACCATGAGGATGAAGATTATGAATCAAAGTAAAATGCTTGACGCATTTGATTGTTTTTTATGAACATTGACCATGAGGAATACCCTACATCTGATCTTTGTAAACCCATATAAACCATTAACATCCATGATAGCAAGCCACATTAGAAACCTACTTATCCTTCATATGCTAATTATTTTATAATTTCCATGTTTATTTATTTGAGGTTTGAGAGGAATTTTTCTCCATTCATGTCATATTTCAGTGGGAAACATTTCATTAATGTGTGGGGGAGAGTTTCACTTATTCATTTTGGAATAAAGGTTCCAAAACAATTATTCATTATATTCTGGAATATCCCTATTTAAAAAAATAATGGAAAAACTGAAATATTGGGGCCAGATTAATGCAGTACATATTATTGAAGGTTTTTGAAACAATGTTGGTAAGGGAAAATCATGGTGATGATGCCCTTTGAGAGATATTGATTAGGTAATCGTTCTTATTGAACTTTATTCTGAAATATCATGCATTATTGTTTAATAATTTTGCCTCCTTTTTCAAGCCTCTGAGATTATTTTTCATCTTTACCTACCAACCCTTAGCCTAAAAAACATCTGAACCATATTTAATGACATCCAGATTTTTGTGATTTGACTTCTGATGTGGAGAATTAGAAGACTTAAAAGCCTATAAATAGAGATCATATACTTAAGATTGATCATAAATATAATTAAATAATCTTGAATGATGAGTGTGGTAATTTTTGGTGGGGTAAATCATCAAGTTGAATGTTTATTTATGAAATGTTAAACAATGTGGATAAAAGAGGATGAAAATATTTAATTGGCTTAAATAGGAGTCATGACTAGAATATATTTGGAATTGAAATATGTTTTATGTCATTCAAAATAAATAGTATGGATATAGTATTTACAATTATGATTTGTTTAATGATTCACATTTTAGAGTATGGATTCTATTGATTTGATGTTGAGATTTTTCTTGAGTAGAGGCAAATGACTATGTGTGGGGGAGTTTGATGTTCTTGATTTCTGCATACATTTTCATACATTTTATTGAGTATCAGAACATATATTTTCCCCAGATATATGTTTTTTTTGGGCATAAAATGCTTTAATTCGGTGATCATGATAATTTTCAGGTATTTTATAGGCCACGACACAAATCCAGAAGGTTTAGAAAAAAAATTCAAATATACAAGGCGTGTACTTCTTACACATTCCATGTACTATTCCCCAGACACATATCAACATGACCAAATACATTCCCATGTTGCTAGCCAGAGCTTACATGTCATGTGATTACCATGTACATTATGTTTTACCCCTTATACGAATGGTTTGTGGCTAAATATTGAAATTACACACCATGTGGGGTGGCATTACATGTCGTGTACCCCCACCAACGAGGCGCTGCTGTATTCAAAGTCACATGCGGTGCGGTAGATTACCCACTAGTGAAGAAAAGAAGGACAAGTCAAATTTACATGGGTATATGCCTTGTACATTTGGGTGAATGTTTTGTATTTCCCATAAGTAATAAATAGGATGATATGCCCTAAAAATGAAACATATACACACAAAGATACAAAATGATTCAAATTCCAGAGTATCCCAATGGGATAAGAAGAGAGATAATGGGAAGGAGAGAAGGGAAAATAGGAGGTGTTTCCACTTCCATCCCGACTATCTTAACTACATAGATATTGTGATGATTAATTTATGTATCATAAGTCTTTTAGTCATTAGATACTCCATGTGTAGATAAATCCCCTATGTGTTTGGGTTGTGAATGATTATGGGTTGTTGTGTACTAATTTTTAAATTATAATAGTGTTGTTTATATTTATCTCATAATCCTTCAAAAACTCTTTCTAAATATCATGTTAAACACATATCAGACCAAGAGAAATATTTCTAGGGATCTTATGTTAAATTAAGATTAATAATGTAACATACCAGGTAAATAAATAATATTACAGTCTAATTTTTATCAATATTTGTGAATAAAATATTAATATTACTTTAAAGGGAATTCTATGCTCGATTGCGCACTCAATACGCAACAACGAGTTTCTTTGAAATCTTACGTTGCACACTAATAATGTAATAATATTATAATAGTTAACGCCTAGCCATTGTAATGGAGAGAATGAATAGAAATAACTACAAAATTATTATATATTTTTGTAAAATATTTTTACAATTATCCAATAAATGTTAGAGGCTTAAAATCCAAATGAATCCAATTTTAAGAATAAATACTCTAATATTTTTTTAAAGATTGTTTTACCACCTTTTGATGGTGAACCTTTTTTAAAACCTAACTTTTGACAATTTTATAAGATCTATTTTTCAAAATAAACTTATTCTTTAGGATTGGGACATTGAAATTTACTTTGGTTAAATTTTTGGTATGTTTCTGACATTGTTCATTTTTTTAATGAATAGTGAAAAAAATACTGCATTTTACATCAAAACTGCTTTTTCATATAATTTAAATATAAGGTTAAATTATATTTTTAATTTGTTTTAAAGTGTAATTGGAATATATTTTTACCATTAAATCCAATGGTGGTCATTGGAATTAATTTCACTTTGAAATTGGACTTAAACTAGTGCCAATCTTTTAATAGATATTCTTTCTTAAAAACACGCTATTTGTTTTGACAGCGGGAATGGATTATTAAATTAATTAATGAAACTTATATGTTTTGAAATTTTTAAAATAGAAATAATTTTTGAATTCGGAATATCAAATATATCTTAGGGTGTATTTTTGGTTTTTTTTTTCTGAAAAACATCAATTTTGATGAATAGTGAAACCACTAAGTGGTAGTTAAAGGAACTGATTTTTCGTTTAAATGAAACTTTACCACTTCTGTAATTTGATTTAAAAAAATCCGACATACATGGTTGTAATTAGGAAGTAAAATTTGGTTCAATGAGATTAAAATAATTTTTTTGGTGAATAGTAACTTTCATGTTTTATTAATCGCGATTAAAGGTAATTAGTGTAATTTAAGGTAAAGATAATGTTATAATAATATTAAATAACCTTGAACCATGTCCTACCCTTATTGGATGAGTAATGACCAACCAAGAAAATCCATGGGTCAACTTGGGGACCCCATGGAACCACTTTGGTTTCAAAATGACATTAATAACTTTTTATTTAAAGTTAAAATTAAAATGTCACAAACATGTATTATTTTACTAAAACAATTTTTACATGGGGTTATACAAGTCATATTTTTGACTATAAATATTAATTATAAAGATAAAAATATTTTCTACATCATGATATTTTATTTATAATTTTTATACATTAAATAAATTAATTTATTTATGACACCGTGATGATGCAGTGATTACCTCATAAATGAACGATTTAAATAAAATGAAAATATATGGTGACATCTAAGACATAAACTAGTCACAAACCTATTGGATGTGTGTATTTAAAAACCTTATCACCTTTTCCTAAAAATATATCCTTTTGGGACCTTTGAAATCCCAAAATCATTTTATAATAAAGTAATAGTTTATAACATTCCAAGAGTGCCCCTCCTCTTCTCTTATAAAATTCCCCCACCTCTACCACCTTAACCACACCTCTAAAGACTTTGGCACAGCCAAAACCTGCCCATTTCATCTCTCCACATCCCTATCTTCATCATTTAAGCCTCACCTTTGGATGAATGCTCTTCAAGAAACCCTTTTGGTTCAAACCAAAAGGAGTTACCCAATTTAAAGGTAATGTCTTCACTTGTGTTCTTTTGTTTTATTTTGCTTCTCCAAACCCCTAAAATCTTTTTATTCCTTTATTTTGTAACAAAAATAGTATCGTAAATATACTAGGATGTTGTTATGTTAAGGATTAGAGCTACACTTACACACACCTCCGTCTAATGGTTAAAGAACATACTGTTTATGTGGATGGTGAATTACTGCCTCACGAACGATGATTGTTCAATCTTCTCTTAACAACATTCATGGTGGCCATTATGATGTCACTAAATTTTATATATGATATATATGGTATTTATGTTTCCCATATGATTCTGTATTTTATATTTAAAATATACCTTTATGCTTTTCATGTTGTGCAATTGCGATAATTTCATACGAGGAAGTGTGGACTACCGCCCCCTCAACCGATGTGACTCATTCATGCAATACATGGAATGTATAAAGAATAAAATTAATGAACTTATGTGACCTATAAAACATATATATTATACTGGAATTATAATATATATATCTCTCAATTATTTTTAACTCCATTAATATGACAAAGGAATGAATGTAGCGTTCATGCGTACGTACGGCCTACAGTCTCCATGAACGGTGCATTTCATGTATTTTTATCTCCAAATGTTATGTAATAGTATAAAATAAACATTTAATGGATATATATGATATTTAAATCATTAATACTGTTTTGGAGATTATTTAATTATAACTACATGGACAATCATTTTCAAACTAGTTCATTTTTGACTCATGTACCAAACATCTACAAAAACGTCTAATATGAACTCACATTATTAACCAATTATTATAAAATTATAATATGTGATATGAACTGAATAATAATTTTTAAAGGATGACCTTAAGCAATTATAAATTGACCAAATTTT
Source organism: Viscum album (assembly GCA_963277665.1). NCBI lineage: Eukaryota > Viridiplantae > Streptophyta > Magnoliopsida > Santalales > Viscaceae > Viscum > Viscum album. The sequence goes on from OY728158.1 coordinate 785,006,664, forward strand.
ATTATTCAGGAATATAAAGAAATGAACAAGACAAGTCGGACTTGAGGGAAGGGATCCTACCTATCTCTTTCTTTCTAAGTACTCTCTTTTATGTCGTTTCTTTCAAGCTACTATTTCTTATGTTGGGGGATGTTCTTTTATATTCCTCTCACTGTAATTTCTATGTTCATATTATTAGAGACCCTATTTTATTTCATCAATCCATTTTTTGTATGTTTTAAGTTGCGCCATTAGGCTGCCGAGTTTTCGTAAGGGATTTTTCATCTCACTTTTATTCCCCTGAGATTTATGCTACATTTTCCACCATTTCCTTTAAGTGGTGTATGTAATGCCCATTATTCTACTCGTTTTGTAATATAATTTAGATTATGAGTATTTACATCAATGTTGTATATTCCTTCCTTCATGGGGTGTACTTTTCGAAAGTTACCCAAGTCGGTAAGGGAACCTTTCACCCTCCTCTTTTTAAAAGACTACTTTTGTTATGCCTTGTAATTTACATATTATTATGTTGGGATATGTTCTTATATATAATTATTGATGTAAATTTTATGTCCAAGTGACGAGATACCATTTTCTCTATCATCAACTAATTTTATGAATTTTAAAGTGACGTCGTTATGCTGTCGAATTTTACCAAGGGAACTTCTTAACCCAATTTCGATTTCTTTGGGTTCAACATGTAGTTATTGAATATGTAATCATTTTAATATGTGTTAATGAACATTGATTGTTTTACAATTAATATCCACTTATATTGGGTGTATTTATATTTGTCACACATAATTATGAGATTTATTTATCCTTAATTTAAGGATACCTTATTTATAAGGGATTTCATCTCATTTTACATTTTTATTGAGACTTCATTGTTGTTATGCACCAATTCACTCTTATATGGTTTATATACTATCCTTTGGAATATTATATCATGAATCAATTAATTCTCATGAAATTTTAATGTTCTGATTAAATTTTATTCCTCAATTATTGTATTCATGTGTCTCTCATTTTGTTAAAAACCATTTAACTAAAATATCCTTTTAAATGTTTTATGGATTTATTCTTATAAATATTTCCCATTAATATCCATGTATTCAAAATGGTTTTAAGGATTTATTTATATGGATATTAATGGTTTAAAAGGTTAAAATATTCAAAGTGGTATGGGACTTCATCTCAATCTCTTTTCATTAAGGCATATATTGTTTTATACACGACATTCTTTTATACAGTGTATAAAACCCTTTGACTTTTATGTTTATTCAAAAGGAATATTTTTTATACAAAGCATTTTACTAAACGAAAAAAGGGAATGTTTTTGTCTTACGTATGTGGCGACAACGAATTCTATGCCACCGTGACCATTATTTGAGTTTCGGCTTCCTCTACAAGCCATAACTTTTTTTAAAAGAAAAATAAATACCATGTTTTACTTTTATTTTATCTTGGTATTGAAAATGTTTTTGATAATATTTTTATTATATCAATTTGTTATTGATATCTTGTGATTGAAATGTGGAAATGTTATATTTCCTTTATGCATGTTTTATGTGATATGATTATGTTATGGTTCTTGGGACATGTTTATGAAGACGGGTTGTTCCGTGATAAACTAAGGGCGGGTGAGCCTGATATAGCTCTCCAATGCATTGGGTAATGCGAAGGGGTTAAACCTTAGGGTATCTCCGAAGAGATTTCGGAAATATACTGTGATGAGTATTCCAAACGTAACCATTAGGGTTAATCCCTACGTAATAATGTTATGAATGCCTCAAGTTACCTCTATGTATTGTGTTTTATATGATTTATTCATAACTCTTATGATTTCATGAGGTATGTTAACGTGATTATGTGTTATCAGTAAAGTATTATTTCATTGATTCTTATGTATACATGTACTAATGTTTCCTTTCCGAATTTTTATATCCCTTACTGAGATTTTTATGCTCATACCATGTTTTTGAAATGTTTTTCACAGGTCAAGGGAAAGGTACATGATATGATGATAATGTCAAGGAAGTGTCAAGAAAGAATCCATGTTTTATTTTAAATATTTTTCTGTTGATGGGAAAAAAATTAATACTATCTTTTATGTAACAACTTTGCTTAAATGTGGACTGTAATGCATGATTTATGATCTAATTCTCTAAAACTCTAAACCTGAAAAGATCCTCAATGTGTATTCTTGAAATAACTCAATATTAAGTAATGTTTATTTCAGGGTCCTTATAAATAACATCTATGATAATGGGTGGAATTATCGTCTCAAAAGGGGTTACAATTAACAAAATTATTAGAAACCAAATTACAGACCAATAAATTGGTTTCTACTGATTAAAACAAAATTACCTATTCTAAGGCTTCTTCGTTATATCCAAAATCTAGAGATGTGATTTACTAGGAACAAAACAACCTCATAAGAAAATTGATTTATTAATTACCTTAATAGTTGACAGCTCCGATTCATTCTTCCCATTTATCCTCAAAATAAATTTTTATTTGTTTTTCATTATCATTAATGTAATTGGTCATGAAATTGAAATTTTAATTAATCATTCATTGAAACATAAAAACATAAAATATAAATTAATGTAAACTTCACCTAATTAATTAAAAACAAGAGAAATAAAATACAGTAAATCCATCTCCCTGTGGATCAATCCCATAAATGCACTATACTAGTATTATGTTTGGGTATTTCAATTTGGATTATCGAAAGTAACACTTTGGAAGAAACAAAACCAAATTTACCTCTATAGGTTAGGTTTTTATGGGACACATAACTTTGTTCAAAACTCATAATTCAATCTTAATAAAACTTTAACTCATAAAAATTCAATACTTTTTTTTCAATTCTTCAACCATTTTTCACTCATTAGTCTTTCTGATCTTTATTTATGCCAAAATTTTATTCATAGAGGTAATGTATCCAAAAATTAAATACAAAAATCACTTTAGATAATTTTATATTATGATTTAGGTATTTATTCTCAGGGATCATTAATTGGAGAATGGTATAGGATATCACTATTTCCCTGTACATTAATAAGGAACCCAAGATATTTTTATATTTTTCATTATAGATCACAAATCCTTCCCCGATGGTGGGTACTGTGATTATGAGTAATATGATTATCACCTTTTTCAACTTTTTAATTCTCTATTCTCATTAATCAGTCCAAAACAACATGCCTCCCTTCTATGTTATGTTGGTTACTAGAAATGAAAATCATGAGATGTTTCTCACAATTAAAATATAGTACCTAGTTAATGCATTGAAACCCACATTTATTGTATTTCTAAAAGAATTTTTCCATTCCAAAATTCTTCAGTATATCATTAAAATTATCTTCATAGTCTTCCTTTATATTAGAGTATATAAAAATATCATCTATGAAGACTAACCTAAATTTTTAAAGGCAATACCGAATGAATATATTCATGAAATACAAGAAAATTTATAGAGAATATGTGAGTCCAAATTTCATCACTATGATCATTTAGTGCCCATAGATTATACAAAAAGTAGTCCTAGATATATCATCCTTATTCACCTTTACATGGTAATATGCTGACTAAATATACTATTTAGATAAGTTTTGTGCTCGACATAGCCGATCAAAAAAGTTATCAATCAATGGAAGAGTATAATATTTATTTATCATGATCTTATTGTTCTTAATATATTAAATGAAGTGGTTCATTTAACTATCCATATTCTTGAAAAGATATTGGTTCACCCAATGGTGAATCACTTTGGTGTATAAGCTATTTTCTCTAATTCTATTATAATTATTTCTTCCGCTTCTCATGTTCAAAAATGGATATTCTATATGTATTTCTTGACATTAAAAATGTTCGGTGTATATTTATGATCCAGAGCTGAAACTCTCATCTAGGTGGAAGACCTATAATTTCATAAGAAGAAACATAAGAATATTATTTTACAGTGTTCAAGGAATTAAGGATGATGTTTTCTTCAGTTGCAATAATTTGAGATAAATATCCTTTCTTATAAATAAATAATATACATTATTCATATGACGAAACACATTTATATTCCTTCTCATTTTTAATTTATATAATCAGAGGGAGATTTTTGATATAGAGGGTGATTTCACTCTCTCAGTGATTTATGTTGGCTATATACAACGAAATCCAATCAATGCCAATAAGAGAATCTAATTTTTACAAAGGGTCTATCAAAAAATCTTATAGGGAATTAATTCCACAAATTTGGATAGTGTTTGAATTAAATTCTAGGGAATAAATAATTGACATATTCGATGTCTTCACTGATAGATAAACTTCCATGTTTTCTAAGTAGGGGTTTAACAGTTTCACTGAACTCATTTGATATGTAAAATTCATAGAACCCTGGACAATAATCCCTCATTTTGGTATTTTTTGATTGTTATAATTATGTAATTCTTAAAAATAGACTTAGGTATGATAATTTTGAGTTAATTAAACACATAAATGGGGAATAACGAACCTAAGTGGGATTAATCATAAATGACATGTGATCTATAAATTATGAATTTCTATCATCTAATCTATGTTATCCATGATCAATTTGAAAACATAATCTATTATATGAATTTTACCCCCTTAATAATGGATTTTAATGATGTTGGGAATTAACCAAATCATATAACTTGGGATCGACCAAATAGGTATGTATTATGGAATGTTTTCATGAACAAGGTGAAAATTGAGTCCATATAAATACACCCTTTTAGAGATTATTACCCCTAGTTACAAATATAATAGATCCAAATCCAATTTTTGTATCGAGACATGAATGTATTTTCTCAGGAAAAACATACTCTATATTTTAATATGATATAGGGATGTTTTATGAGGTTTATAATTATCCTTATGTCTTTCAATATACTTTTGGTAACATCCTAGAACCTATGCCCCCCATATCTGGTGCTAAAATAATAATAATTACATTTCTGACTTTGATACCATTAAACAAGAGATTTTTTCAACCATAAAAAAATTATCAAATCAATGTAAATATTGGACTACTTTAATTTTAAAGGACTTTTTAGGTTAAGAGTTTTAAATAATTTGAAAAATTATTACTTATCATGGAAAAATAAACAACTGGTTCATAAAAATCTATATCATCCACCAATATTTCTTCATATCTAGGACCCTTCTTTGACATACGCTACATAAAACATTTATTCATAACATGTGGATTGTAAAAAAAGAAAAGGGTAATATTAGATGCTCAATAAGGGTTAACAAGGGAGATATCAATGATCACATAAGAAATACATTATCAAAAGAGAATAAGAACGTAAAATTAAAATTAAAAAATTATACCATGTATATCAGAGATCAAAATACTGAGTCATGTAATAGGTCTTATCATTTCATAAGATATTAGTCAAAAAGGAATAAAATAACATGATCCATGAAATCATATCATTGGAAGAACTCCCAGAATTATGGAATATATATAATTAAAGAGAATCATTTCCTTATTGGCTGAGGATCTGTTCCAAGACTGTCATAGTTGAATGAGTTCACTTCCCAAACCATCATGGTTGTCAAGATTCACTCCTAATACACTCCTAGTAGACAATATACCTTATTGAACTCAGTTCAATCCCCATTCGATCCCTATTTATCTCATGTGATATTGATATTTACCCAATTCAATAGAGGGCGATATTGGCCCTATACATAATATAATTAACATCAAAATTAATTTTTCCACAAGAACATAAATCATTCATCATATTAAACCATTTGAAATGAAATGGGGTTGAAAAACATTTCATCATAGAAAAACTCATAAAAAAAAATTAGTTCTATTGAAATATATCCATTATAAAAATAAACGTTATTGGGAATGAATATGAATGGTTACTGTGGATAATATCCCTAGGAAATAATTAGTAAAATCATGGGATGTCATATTGGATGGGAAAATATTTTTTAAAGATCCGTAGGAATTATTATTGTGGAAAATATATTTTAAATTTTAAAATAACTATTTTTATAGTTTCACACTGATAATGGAAAAAATATCAATTAAAAAAACATTTTAAACTTTTAAATTAAGGTTCAATTAATTAATTATTCACAAATATTAAAATTTCACTCATTCCATATAAGTTAAAAATGATTCCTTTAATATATATTTTTTTTCAGAAAATTAACAATGTACATCATTCAGAAAATAACAAAAAGATTAATTTCAAACCATTTTTGAAAAGTAAAATGATGGTAAAAATGATTCTAATCAATTATATGAGATTCTTAATAGCTTTTTTTTAATAAAACATGGTAATGGAAGAGAAATAGTTCCCCATGGATACATTAACATGAATATCATTGAATAACGACGATATTATGAAATAATAACATACTACATGGGTATCTTTAGAACAATAAGAACGAAAGTCAATAACATAAAATAAAATATTAAATAAAGTGAATAAAATGAGATTAACGATATAATATAACAAAGAGAAAATATATAATCCCTAAAAATCAAATAACTTGCGAATATGGATTATGTCTTACAAAAGTGAAAGTTAGATGAGAAGCCCTTACCTTGAGTCTAACTCATCATGTATGTTTTTTTATTTCTATATAATAAAATTAGGTTAAATATTTACTCTCTTAAGAACCATTTTAATGCTTACTACTCCATTTATTTTATTTAATATAATGATATAATAATTCCTTAATCATTTATGATTACATCATGTGTATTAGAAATATTTGGTACATATGTTTAAAATGAATTTGGTAGGATGAATATGGTAAAAGTGATCATAATTACATAATATCCAGAATAATATTAATCAAATATGTGCCATTTTTATTCATAAATTACACATTTAAATCCTACCATAATTTAAGGTTAATAAAAATTAACTACATTACAATCATGGGGATGGTAGGTTGCACACATGAATGAGTGTCATTTCCATTTTGAAATGATCATTATGGAAAAAAGGTATGGATTATTTTATCTTTATATATTGGTAATAATATAATATATATCATAATACTTCTTTAAATATAATATTATATTTTATCTATGTGATGAAGTGATGAAAAAAATCACATCTCTTCATTGAGTTGGAGCCCACACGTACGCATGAATGCCTCTATAATGTTTTAGTGCATGGAATGGTAAGAAGTAAAATGATATTTTATCCCTTTATAATTTTTTTATTAATTTATTATATAAAAATTAATTCAATAATTATATCCAATCATGAGATACGATAATGAAAAATAAATTATGACAAATCACGAGGTGGTATTCCACCATACAAACGAATGACTATTTTATTTCCCATTGACAGATGACTAGATGAATATAAGTTATGATATATGCTTAATAATATATTAGTATATATTTGATACTGGTTTAACTATTTTTTCTTGGTTGGAGAATATTTTATGGAGGTTGAAGAAGAAACAGAACTAAAATAAACAGATAAAAATTATACATGTTGTTTTGAATACCTTCAATGACTAACACCTTAAGACATCCATGGATGGTGTTATGCCAAAAAAATGACTATAGAACAAGGGTATGACTTATAGGATGATATTTTGTTAGATGTTTTATTAAAAAATGGGTTTTTATGTGTGAATTAATGAGAAGAAGAGTTTCCCTTTTCTGAGATAGAGGATAGACAGAGTTTGAATTTCTGAAAATATTAAATTAATATAAACTATTATTAAATTAAAAATAGACCTGAAGAGATTTATTTAGATTTAATTATAATATCTGTTTTAATATTATAATATTTTAAAAAATAGGCAAATGTTTCTTATATTTATACCCTTATCTTTTGGTTATCACCCCCATTTGACCCCCATAACAGTCATCATGACCCCATGATTTTTTACACTTTGAGGGCCAATATAGATACTATAACATGAAAAAACTCCCAAAAATTGAATTTCTTGTATATATCAAACACATATCTTAATAAATAGGCTCAATTTAACAGTTTTATTAGTTTTATATAATTTAATAAAATACAATTCCCCATAATATATCCATAATGACAATTTTTGAACATTTCATTACATTAAATTTAATAATATCAAGAAAAGAACTAAAAATCAAACAAAATATTTTATTAGACCCATAAAAATAAATTTTCATCTATTAAATTCATTTATAACATTATATATCTAAAATTATATTTATTATAATATTTTTAATATCAATTATTTGATTTTTGTTTTATTTAACAATTATTGCATCAATGTTTTTCAAGAATTTAAGGTTATTATTTCTTAAATAAATATTAGAAAAAAATAACCTTGATTAAGATAAATACATTAGAATAAAAATATATATTAAAAATTGATAATTTTTTCAATATAACTTGAGGTTAAAAATATCTTAGTTATTTAAAAGAGCTGTGTTTCATGTTTGATATTTCTTTAAATGAAATATTATAATAGTCATAATGTCATCCATGTGTCCCAAAATGTAATATATTAATATTTTGGATGATAATTGATGTGATATATTCAGAAAATATGATTTAGGCTAGTGTTAAGGTATTTTTAAAGTCCTTATCATTTTATTTTTAACTATAAATTACCTAATTTACCCTGTTCCAGAGTGACAAAAATAACTATGTTAACTATTCAGACTAACCAAAAACAAAAATGAAAAATTTACTAATTTGGAATGAATTATTCAAAAAAATTGAATATACTTTTCAATATTCAGAAAAAATGAGGGAAATTTTAATTTTAAATTAAATAGGAAAACCCATAATGGTAATAGTTTATTAGTAAATTTCCATCTAAAATATTAGTTCATTTATATTAAATTCAAGTATAAAATCATTTTAAATAAGGAACTAATTATTTAAACTTGAAATATTCTAGTATAATTTTAATAATAATAAAATTATAATTTGACAATATAAATAATTAAAATACAACTCTTAATAAAAATATATGTTATTCACCATTTATTAAAAATTAATCTTTTATGAAAATTATAAAATTTTAATTTTAAAATAATTATCAAATCATGAATTAAAAAATTAAAGTAATTTTTTTTAAAATTTAAAATCTATAAATTAATTTTAATATTTACGTATAAAAATAAAAAAATCTTACTTTCTAAGAAAATTTATTTTTGAATAAAGAAATGAATTTAATATAAGATAAGTGAGTATGTATTAAGAATTGCACAATAATCTTTTATTGAGTATGAAATTTATATTTATTTCATAAATAATTTATTCCTATTCATACCTAGAAATTTATGGGATATGTTATAACTGACACATTTAAATAGTAATATATATTTTCTAGATTAAGTTCAGTGTTGTGTATCTTGTACGTTATTGAACAAAGTCTTATATTTTAAAATCCTATGGTGAAACATTCTCCACCTTTAATAAATCAATTCATCAAAATTCGAACTCAGTATTGGAAACCTTGGTTTTTATTTTCAAAATACCACTTTTGAAATCCCACATCATAAAAATGGTAATTAAAATTCCTCTAAAAAAGAGAGAAATTGAAATATGAAATCCATCTGGGTTAAAACATAACAAGGTTTACATGTAGGAAAACATTAGTGGGATGTTATATTATACATATCAAAGATAAATATAGCTCCCAATGACTAATTGATGGTGATAGAGAACTTATACTTGAGAAATATAACAATCAGAAAACCAAAATTTTGTGATGTGTTAAAAGGTCACTAATTTCTAAGTAAGAAAACTAAATAGAAAATAATTTATTTCAAGATCCTTTTCCTAGACATGTTGAATTAATTTAACTTTTATTCTAGTAAAATTACTAGTTACACTTACTTGAAAAGTAGAGTTTCATCCATTAATTAATTTCTACCACAATATCATCCTTTTCTCTAAACGATTAGTATTTAAGATGATTTTATCATTCATGAAGTACTTAAATGATATTCTAATGGATTTTATAGTAAAAATATTCATCCTTATATTTACGAAATAACCAAAATAAAACTTATTATATCATGACATGATCATTCCCTAAAAGAATAAAACTTCATATGAAGATAATTACATTAATCAGTATTATTCAATAATAATAACCAATGTTTAACATAGATAATTTAGTAAACAAATATTCTTAGTATTACATAAAAATTCTAGACCAATATTGAAACCCAAAAAATCATAAGTATTTGATCTCATCACATTCCAAGACAGATTTTTTTATCTACTAGAATATGAATACCCTAAACATATAATATCCGTGATACACTAAATATTTCCATTATTATCTAAAATCACCATAACAACACAATAAAATAGTATTTTCTTTTAAAATACAATTAAACCATTATTCATCAAATAAAATTTAATAATAATTTTTTTTCAATAATTATATAGTGTTCTAAAAATAGAGAATTTCTTCCAAAATTATATTTATCACAAAACACCAAATCAATTCCCCACACCATATTTATCGAAATGATAAAACATATCTCCCGAAATGAAATTAATTATTATCTATCATATAGTTTTTAGAAAATAAAAATAATGTCATACTAACCAAGACATCTTGTAGGCCAGTCGTAGGTGATTCACTATTTTCACCCTTCAGTTGGGGGTTCAAGCCTCACTGCCTTTACAAATGTAATGGGTTGTTGCCCAATCCATGAGTCTTCCATTTTATAAAAATATAATAATATGATTTCAATAACATTACCAAAATGAAATTAACATCCTTAATTATATAATTACCCCTAATTAAATCAAAATTAGATTTCTTATAAAATTTAAATAATTCTTATAACTTTAAATTTATTTCCACCAAAATTAAGATAATTATTTCTCAAATAATACTTCATGTCAATGATATGGGCTGTACAATTCTGTCCTAATATATCATCAACCTCCTTAAATTTCTTTCACTTAAAACCTCAAAATGGGATTTTATGACTTCGTAAATATGAAGAAACTCAATATTATATACCCATGATGGAAACCAAAACATGTAATATAACATTTCATGAAAACATCATTATCTGAAAATTTATTTACACTAGTGTTTCATACTAACTATAATATCCCAGAACCTACACTTTAGAATCTCATGCAAAAACATATTATTTACATTTTATTCATTGATATCGATAAATTTAATTGAATTTCAACAATCCAAATATTACAAAATCAATTGAAATATCAGTTCACTTTTATACTGAAGTACCTTCAAGGTTTAGAGTTTTGGAGTATTTGAAAAAACATATACATATCATTGAAATCTCAATAACCAGTTTATAAAAATCGATATCATCCTCCCACAAAGTTCATTACAAATAACACCATTCATAGAAATAACATACTTATGGGATTTCATCATAACAAAGGAAACAAAAATATAATACAAGTGTGGGCTAATATGTGTATTAAGGGTAAACAAAGTTGATTTCAATGACTATAATAATAACATCAGAATAAGGGCATAAGAACATGAACATAACATTTGAAAATTATACCCTACATATTAAAGATAAAAATCATGAGTCATGGTAAAAATATTTACAGTTCATAAGACATGAATCATAGACAAATCAATGAACATGGGATATGAGAGAATATCATTAGAATAAGGCATGTAATTATGGAATTCATATAATCCAAAAAAACAATTACCTTATTTTTCATGCCTATTTTCCAAGACAATCATAGTGGAATGGGTATATATCCCAAACCATCATAAATGTCAAGTATCACTCCCAAGACTATCTTAGTAGAAAATTTCCTTTAATGATATTAGTTGAATCTTCATTCCAGTCTAGTTTTTCTCATTAGATATCAATATTTACCCATTGAATTAGAGTGCGATATAGTTCCCACTCATAAAATAATTAAAACCATAAATATTTATTCCATAAGAACATAAATCATTTATCATATCAAAACCCATTAAATAAAATGGGGTTCATAAACATTTTATCCAAGCATAACATGTGGAAAAGAAACTGGTTTTATAAAAATAATTTCCTTATAAATATAAACCATCCATAGAAATAATAATAATGGTATCCTTATATAATATCCATATTAAATCACAATTAATATCTAAGGATTCTTCTTTTATGGATAAAATATTTTGAAAGATCATATTTAATTATTTGTGAGAGAAACTGAATTTCAACATCGAAATAATTTTTTAAAGAAAGGTATATTGAAAGGAAAAACATTCTTTGAAAAAAACTAATAAATTTTTAAACTATGTTTCAAACAATTTATGTGTCATTATGGTTGGAAAATATTGTCATTCTATATAATTGAAAAAATATTTCTTCATTATTTTATTTGGAGAAGTCACCAAGTACCTGATTCAAAAAATGAAAAAATTATTCCACTAAAATAGTTTTTTAAAAAGTCAAACATAGGTAAAAATGAATTTAATATTTTTTAATAATATTAAAAATAATTGAAGACATTTTTAAAAATCATTTAAATTTATGATAAATATTCCCCATTAGATACTTAAATATAATGAATTTTAAATAATGATGAGATTGTGAAATAAACCCTTACCACTTGGGCATATTTGGATTTCTAAACCCCTTGAAATAAATAGAGTGAAATGAAACATTTAATACCAGGAATACAGACTGATTCATGATATGATATATCAAATTTTAAGTATATACATGATAAAAAACAAATGAGTGGTAATATGGGATATGTCTTGAAAAAGTGAAAGTGTGATGAGAAACCCTGACCTTATGTTTAACTCATCGCATACATTCATTGTCTTCATGAATAATAAAATTTATTTAATTATTCATTTAAATAACAACTTTTTAAAAGTTTATAATTCTATTTATATGATTCTTTACCATGTTATAACTATTAAATAATCTTTTATGTTCATATCAGGTGTTTTAGAGATATTTGGTAAATATGTCCATAATGACATCGATAAGATGAATATGGTCATATAAGTCCTTATTTCATAATGTTCATAATAGTAATAATTAAATTATACTAGTTTTTATAAATCAATTATAATTTTAAATCCAACCATAATATTTTTATGATAAATGATATACGTTTTAATCTTTTAGACTGTAGGTTGTACATACGACTATATATCCATTTTCAATGATAATGTGGGAAAGAAGGTATGTAATATTTTGTCTTAAAATAATGATAATAATATCACATATATATATATATATATTTATAATATTATTTATGTAATTATATTTATATATATCACCCATGAGACGTGGTGATGAAAAGAAAATTGCATCTCAATATTAATGTGGTAGTCCACACGTACACCCGAATGACAATATCAACATTAATTTCATGGAATCATATGAAATAAAATGATTTATTATTTTTTTATAATGATAAATATGTCACTAATAATATATATATATATATATATATATATATATTAACTATATCATAATAAACACTCATGATTGAGGGTGTTTGAAAATGAATTATATTGATTTGCGAGGTGGTAAGCCACCGTAAATAAGAATACATGTTTCATTTCCCTTTTAATGGAAGAGGAGATAGATATAGGTAATTATGATTTCATAATACCAACTCATTATATTAATTATACTATTTTTTATTTTATTATAGTTGAATAATATTTTATAATGGTGGAAGAAGAATGAAAGAATAAATAATATTATATAAATTATACTCCTTCTTTAGTAAACCTTATTTGATTAACATATTAACCCATATAAGGTTGTGTCATTACTAAAATAACGAATATAGAATGGCTGTATGAAATATTTTAATTTAATTAGGAATATATTGGCTGAAATATGTGTTTTTAGTGTGAATTAATGAGAAGAAGAGATTCCCTTTTATAAGAGAGGGGATGAACACTCTTGTAATTTCCACAAATGTTTAATTAATATAAATAAAAATTACATTAAAAATGAATAAAAATGATTTATTTATTATATAAGATAATTATGGGTCACAATAATCTATTTTAAAAAACAATTAAACATGTTAGGACAGTATTTTTACTATCATATTTTGGTTATCACCCCCACTTAACCCCTTTAACTATTACTATGACAACATTAATTATTACTATTTGAGGGTCAATATAGTTACTAAAAATTTCAAAACAACTAATAAATTGATCATGGCTGACATTTTAAGCCTTATCCCAATCACGTGGATAGAGTTATGATTTTTTCTAATTTTAAATCTTTTAATAAAATATAAATTTCTATAATATATCATTAATGTCAAATTTTTTTAAAAATTCGCTACATTGAATTTAATAATATCAATACAATATGTAAAATTTTAAAAACAATATTTTTTATATAATTAAAAAATCTTTTAAATATATTGAATTTATTTATAAAATTATTAATTATAAATTATACATATTATAATTTATTAAATATCATTTATTTTAATTTTTTCATTAATTGACAAATTATTACATTAGTGTTGTGTAAGAATTTAAGTTAAGTATTTCATCACAAAAAATTTCAAAACAATTTCCATGATGAAGATAAATAATTTATATTTAAATATTGTACTTATTTACAATCATTTACTCTATATAAATCCATGTAAAAAATATCATATTATCTAAAAACGAGAGCTTGACATGTTTGAATTTTCATTAAATAAAATATTATAAAATTCATAATATCATCGACGTGGAACTAAACGGTCATAAATTAGAACATTGGATAATTAAATACAAGTTATAATAATAAAATAATATTTATGAGAGTGTTAATGTAATTTTATAGTTCTTATAATTTTACTTTTAACCATAAATTACTCGATTTTCCCTTTATAGTGGCATCAAACACCAGTACATTTTACATTCATATTGATCAAAAATAAAATAGAATTATATAAAAAGTTTGTGTCAAATGATTAAAAATAATGGGTTTAATTTTAAAAAATCAAAATATAAAAGGGGAATAATTTAATATAAAATTAAATATGAAAAACGTGATGAGAAAATGCTTTCAAAAAATCACTCTTTTTAAATATAAAAAGTTTTTATACTAAATTCTAGTATAAAATAAATTAAAAATAATAATTTATTGATTTTAAATCAAAATTAAATAATTAATTTTTAATCCTAAATAAAAATTTACATCCTTGGTTATAAAAATACGTTTTCAATAAAAATCAGTATTTTTCACTATTCACTGGAAATTAAATCTTTTATGAAAATTATCATAAATTAATATTAAGATTATGTTTACATGATGAATTAAAAAATAAAATTCAATGTTTCAATAAAATTTTGGGTGACTTATAGCAATAAATTTTAATATTAACCCCTAAAAACCATAAAACTACATTTTGAAGAAAACATATTTTTGAAGAATAAAATGACTTTAATAAATATTAATCCAACATTTCCTAAGAAATATTAAATAAATTTAAATTGAGTAGGAAATTTATAAATATTTCATAAATTAGTTGTTCTTATTAATACCCACCCATTTAATGACTAGGTTATAATGATCACATTTTAATTATTATATTTTTTTTCTCATTTATGATCGATGTTGTGTATCTTGTACTATATTGAACAAAGATTATACTTTTAAAATATTACTGTGTTATTTTTTTATAATAAAAATACAAAAAATAGAAAGATTTTATTAAAGTTCCAACATTAGAAGCCCATATTTTGATACAAATTATTTCATGAATTATTATGTAATGGTACAGTTAATTAAACCCCCAAATATCATGAGGCTTTGTGTATTTGTGGAATTAGATACATGAAAAAAAACATGGTTTAAACAATATTATTTAAAAAATATAAATTATTCTCTTATATTCCATGGATATTTTGAAACTGTATGAGATAATCGAGGGATGTACATAAGAAATGGGTGAGCTATAATGCCCTAAAACGTAATAATAAAAGAATAAAATTATTTAATTAAAAAATTTTAGTAAATAGGAATATAGATAAGACATAAAATGAGAATGAATAAAAAATTTAAATGATAAGGAAGGATATAAAATGATAAAATCAAGGAATCATTAGAATGTAGGAATACCATAAAACTCAAACTCATAAACATAATTCAAGGATAACCACCATGAAATCATGATATAGTGTTCTTAGGATAGACTTACATGCACCATAAATTACATGTCATGATTAAAAAACATTACCAAATTCATTGGAGGGACATATAATTATAAGTATACCCATCACATTCATATCATGTAAATGCATCATTGTGCCACATAAATCATACAACATAGGGATGTATCTCATCAATTTTAACCCTAAAATTTATGCAGTGTGGGTTACATACATGTAAATATGAAATATTTAAAGGATATGTAAATCTAATTGAATACCTTAGTGTTGAAATGGGAATGAATATTCACATAAAAAAATTCATGGAACATCATAGTACAATTTTGATAGCATAATGAGGGTATATAAGGATTTATGGAATGGATTAGTTAGAGTAAAAGGGGTGTATCGTCACTTTTAAAAAAAATAAGAAAAGTTATAGGGATGTGTAAAAACATATCCCAAGTTGGAGAAATAGGAATAAAAATGTATAAGATAAAGAAGGTGGTTGAATAAATAAGATAATGAGAAGATTACTTACCTTGAGTGGGTTCTTCTAAAAGATAGAGAATATATTATTAATATTTTGCGGGATCCATGATATAAAACTAGATTGGTATATTTATTTTAAATTTCTTATCATAGGGTTTTCAGTGAAATAGAATGGGAGTCCGGTAAGTTTTTATAGAAAAATAGAGAAGATTACTTTATTAATTTACATATATAGATTTTGTTTCTATATCAAAATTTTAACCAATCCAAAAATCACAAAATTTTATTTTCTAATGTTTTAAACCAAATAATCATGGATTTATTTAATTTATAAGTCTGAAAACCTAATTACATAAAATAATTTCATTTGGGGTGTGGACGTGTGTGATGTTAAACAAGAATTAATATTGAAACCCTAAAATATAATATAAGTTATGACGGATTCATTAAAGGATTTTAAAATTAATAAAATAATAAAAATTATATTAAAGTGGAATTTTTTTTGAGTTGTATAAATTATTTAATGTATTTATTACATTGAATTTTCAATTTTATGATGTAATGATATACGATGTATCTTTATACCAGTTTTTCTTATTTACTAAATATTAGCATGCCTCAGAAAATTATGAAAAAATAAGAGTTGGATAATTTCAAATGAAGTATTTAAAAAATAATAAATATTCTCTAAAAAATATATATAAATAAGATTATTTGAACTTTTTAATAAAGAATCAAAATTTATTGAAACAGACTATAATTTTTGATGATAATAGTTTTCAGACCCTTATACAAATTACATTGGACTTTATAAACTTATAAAATAATTTATTCTTAATAAGTATTATTAAGAAATAATATTTTATTTAAAAATAATTTATTTCCAATTTTATTGAATTCATAAAAATGAGTGTCTTTATTGAAACTATAATTTTCATAAAAATATCATTTGTGTTTCATCATATAAAAAATTAATTTTTATGAAACATATTATTTAATATTTATTATGTAATAATAAAAATGATAAATTAAATAATTATTTTAATATAAATAAATATATAAAAATTAATACTATTAGGGAAAAATAACATAACCTCTTATTACAACAGCGTATATCCTAAAAGTACGGTGTGCAATGATGATAATTTTTGGGGTGGTTGGAAGAACATGGGTCGTTTCATGATCTCGATGTGATTTAACATCTCTTCTAAATGATTTTTATATTGATTTAGATATTTCTTTAAATATTGGTATCGTTTAAGGTGGAATCCCAATTAAACACTATTTCTCAGAATCTGGGGCATTATTGGGATAATCCTACTAGATAAGGCCATAACTCCCCCCCTTTGTGTCAATTTGACATTATCATAACCCTTAATATAAAGATCTTAATGATCACAATGTAATGGATATATAATCAAGATTTATGATTCATAATGGATTTTTAAATCCATGATACTATAATTATCCAGAATAGTTAATGTATATGGTGTGTTTTCTATAACATATATTAATCAATAATGGATTAATTCCTTTATGTTTGGTACATGACTTAGTAAACTATGTATCAAAACCATGTGACATACACAATTCATTAAAAAATTTGAAATTATAGTTTTCAAAATTGAAGAAATTATACCTATCACGAACCAGGCTGGGTCGCCATCCGACCGGGCGCCCGACCCGGTCCGCGGCAAGGCCTGAAGGGCGTTCCCGATCCCCACGGGCTGGCACAAGTGCCCGGGTATCAAGAGTAACCTGTGGGAATGGTTTACCCGAAATGGTATAAACAAACACTAACAAGATAATAAAAATGAAACTTGGAAACGACAACCAAAGAGACCATAAAACCAAAATCAAAGTTTAAAGGTTTACAACTAGAACCAATGTCCAAAAATAAACGACAACAAAAGGGACTGAACCTATAACTCAAACCTCCAAGCGACAAGAGCGGTGTAGCATCTGCACGCCACAACACCAAACTGCATGAGAAGGCCACTAACAACTCGAACCATCAACACTTAGCACAAAGTCACAAACCGGAACACAGAAGAAATAGAAACTACATACACCAAGGGTGTATGTAGGGTGTGAGATAAATGCCCAGTAGGATGCCACCGAGAAAAAAGGGTTCCATGCCACAACATCAAAAGACAATTCAAAGTGCTATTAAAAATTATACTTTCAAAATGCTTTTAAAGAAAACATTTACAGGCTAACTGCTAAAGAAAACACTAAAAAGGAACTCATTTCACAAACACGATTTTTGAAGAGGAAGAGGAAGGTTCATTGTGGGCACACACACACACACACACATACTCACTCTCTCTCTCTCTCACACACACACACAGGTGTTCCTCCATATGCCGATGGAAGGCACCACTCCATTGATGGTAGAGCACTATAGTTAAATCCCCTAAGGATCATCTAGATCGAGTGGGACCCTAGAACCTCGTGTCTCAGTGAAACGTTGCATAGAAGGCCACGACCCTTAGAAAACGTGTCTTAGAAGGACACAACCCTCAGAACATGTGGCTTAGAAGTCCATGACCCTCAGATATCATATGTTTAGTTAGTGTTGCAATTGTCAATCCAGCTAAGTGAAATAGGGATGATACCCATCCAGTTCACTAGCACTCTAGTTCTAGTCCGCCCACCTAGATACCCAGGGTTTTCCCTTGTGCTCAATCAAATTTCACATTCACATAGTATATTTCTTTCTCATATTGCAGACCAAACAAGATACTGCACACAAAAGTCACTTTTTTTATACCCAAACAACCATTTCAAAGACTCACGTACACCAAAAACATTTTATCACATAGTTCAGACCACTTGCGTGACTTGATAAACTATTTAAACAATTTGAAGAACATTTCAAAATAGAACAATAAGATTTTTCACGTGAGACATGTCCAATGTCACATGTAATAATACCAAAAAAACATAATGCACACATAATTCTATCAAACACAACTCCTTCGCTCCACATATAATTTAATAAGTTCAATTAACAATTTATAAAACCCTTAAAATTAGAAAGAAAATGTTTTCACCAGAACGAAGAACTCGATTTCATATATGAACGTCACTTTAAAACCAAAAGTGCAACTTATACAAACTAAAACACATTTTCCAATATTTCAAAAAAATTTCAATTTAATTCCAAAAGTACGCAACATAGAAAACACACCCAAAGTGACTCATTTTCATTGAAAATATACATTTAATTATGTAGACACCCCAAATAACTTGAAAACACATTTTTCACCTACCAAACCACCCTCAAAACCTTACCAACCATATTCCACATCTCAAAAGACACTTAATTAAACAATTTCTCAATTAGTAAAACATCACATATGCATACCACAAGACCTCACATTAAAACACACAAATTTTAGATGCCAGAACCATTTGAAAATCAATTGCACATCCCAACCCCTCTAAAACATCATTCGCACCCCTAAAACATACTCAAGGTTCATAATAAAAATTAACCCGTCAAAATAGTTTACATTATTTTGAAAAACTCAATTTAATAAAATTCGTACCTCAAGCATTCTTGAAAAAACAATTTTCACACCTTAAGAAACTAACTAAAACAAGTCTGAAAATTTCAACAACACATCACACCTGAAAAACTTTGGCATTTACTTAAAAACAACTTAAATTCATCAACATGCATATCAAAGCACGTCCAAAATGAAATTTTCATCACAAAATTTATAATTAGAACACATTACAATTTAATTAAGGAGCAACTTAAATCATCTAATGATGGTATGGCATGGAACCACCTACCTTGTCATCGCAGACTCCAAAACTGTGGTGCGCAACGACCACCACACCTCAACCGCAACTCAAACAAAACCAAATCGACCCTAAACAAACAATTGAACTAAAACACCAAGAATTAACCCAGAAATTTATTGAATTCTTCAACCGCACCTAATGCGAACCATAAGCGAACTAGAGGTGAACCATAAATCATGAAATTGAACCAATACAAAATAAGATCAAACCCAAAAATCGGAACCTAAACCCACTGGAAAAAGAAAACCCAAAAAAAAACAAGAGGAAAGGGTAGACCATAGGGAGAGGGTTTCACGGCGTGGCTAGGCTCGGCCAAGGGGAAAGCGGCTCATAACGCTAGGGGGGCTGGAGGCTTGGGTTCGACGAAGGGGTGTGTGGCGCCGAAGTAGGCTGGACGCCGGACGGAGCAGGGGCGGCGGTTCGGACCGTCACCGGAGGAAGCAGTAGGGCCGGTGGAGTGTGGTGCATCGCCGGATGAAGGTCAGCCAAGGGAATCAGGGGGGCGATGGGGAGTCCGGGATAGAAGCAGCGGGTTCGGTGGTCGGTCCGTCGGACGGTGTGGGTGAGGAGGGCTCATGCGGGGCGGTGCGAGCAGTCGGTCAGGAGGGAGTGCGGGGTGTCGAAGGCTGCTAGTCCAGCGGACGACGCAGATGGAGAAGGGCAGGGAGAGGAGTGAAATGGGAGGGAGGTTCTCTAGGGTTTTTTGCACAAGGGAGATCCGACATGATTTGGGAGAAACAAAAGAGGGGGGAAAAGGAAATAAAATAAATAAAAGAAAATAAAACCAAAAAAAACTAAAAACAAACTCAAACCATTAATAATAACCATTTTAATAACATTCTAAATAACTTAATTAAAACATTAGTAAAAAGAATAATAGTAACAATATGAATCTTAATATTAATATTATTATTATTATTATTATTATTATTATTATTATTATTATTATTATTATTAGAACTCATAATTCATTTTTTTCTTCCAATTTTATTTTGCGATAACCACCACATTTATCTACTTAAATTATTTCTTTATCAAGGATCATTTTTATTTAATTAGTTTTATGCCAAGAAGGTGTGCGGAGAACTGAGCGAGGTCGCACGGTGCCCCAAGAAAGGTCGTACAGTTTCGACAGCGGCAAGCTGGACGACATAAACGCCAAAAAAAATAAGTGTGTTTCAAAAAAAAGGATTAAAAAATTTAAGTCGGGTTTCACCCAAACTCCCCGATACTAAGAAAAGAAAATATAAAATAATTAATGTAAAAGAGGCAGGTGTGACAATCCTCCCCACCATAAATATTTTCGTCCCCGGAAAGTCACAACCTAAGTCGAACCCCAAAACAAAAAATCCACACTCCCTTAAGGTTCAAAGAGAATCCCCACAAACATCAAGCAAAGAGAGGCAAAGAAAAATCGTGCTCAGAGAGAGTGACTCAAAGACAACATCAAGAAATTCATAACAAGACCTTCTAATATGTTTCACCCACCCCAAAGAGCTGAAAACCCTCCAGTTGATTGTTTTAGAAGATGAGCCCTCACACCCATGAAAATTAACTTTACAAGCTGAAATTTCTTCAAGCACTATTACACAAAAACCACACCATTTGGCTAGAAAGAAAAACAGGGTCACACCACGTCCACAAAACACTATTTTCACTTATTACCAACCTATCTTTAGAAATAGAACCAAAAAGGTTAACGTGGGGACGCCCGAGGGGCTCCCCACCATTAAGAACCTACTAACGCCTAGGACGGGACTGGAAAACCGATACGGGGAGGTTCGAGTGGACTCCCCACCATTAAAGAAAAGCCAACACCGATTCATTCTAGATACATTTTTGCGAGGCCCAATGTGGGTCTCCCCACCATTTGAACTAATGAAAGGTATAGAACCTTGAAAATTTCACAATGGTAACCAAACACCCCACCACAAGGGGCGGGGAGGGAGGGGCCCGACTACCGTCCGACAAAAGCATAACCCAAGACAAACCAGTATTTCCACATTCCTGGATGAACACCATTCAAATTTGAGACTGAACTACCCAACATACTCTCATAAGAACCACTAAAGTGATTGCATCCAGTGGAACACAACCCCTGAGACTTTAAGGCACGAGACGAGCACACCTCCACATGGACACGAAAACCTTACGCAACCAGATGGATCATTCGAACAGAACAGCCATAGAAAAACAATTTAAGTTTCTTTCACTTTCAACACCGATGACAGAAATCAGGTTGGGGTCACGTACACTCTCGGGGTTCTTGACCACGCGCTAGATTCACTCCAAGGCCCATGGCTGGAGCCTTGATGTTCGAGGCATCTCCTGCCTCGCAGTCAGAAATTGAAGACTCCGGAATGGAGCTTCTCCTTTTGGTTTCACATGCAACCACCCTAAAACTAAGGAAACACCAGCAACCACAACACATTATGACATCCAACTGATCGTACACTGAAAATTCACCAACACAAGAGCTTTAATGGTGCATGGGAATCACCCTTTGTCACACTGGATAAGAACACGACACCACGAATAGTCACCTAAAAATGATCATTTCTGTTGAGAGGAACATTATACGGAGAGGGACTTCAAACTGAGTCTTAAACAACACGTGATTCCTGCAGACGACCATAGTATCCCCATGTGATTGGGTCTGCCACACTAGTGTCCTAACGTAGACCCTTTCTTAAACGAAACCAACGAAGGACCAAAGGTCATTTCGAATATGGCCTGCACCGACCACTCTAGGTTGCTTCCACCTTTTTCCCACTGGAATCTCCTTCACCGTTTCCAAACAGAACATTCAAATCAATGAGGTCAAACTTCACCCTTGAAAATCAGAGAGAACTTACACTATAAGATGTCACCGAACATGACCCTTGCAACCGATAAAAATACTACAAATCCCTTCAAGACACTGGTCAACACTGAAAATTCTGATCCGCCTTCACCCTTCCCCACTGGAATATTTTTTTCACCACTTCTAGGGGAAACCATCAGACGTAACGATGTCAAATTTCACACCCGAAAACTAAGATGGATCAAAGAAACCAAAGAAACTATCAATTTCCATTGCGCCTGTCATCCCGTTGTGAGAGGATCCACTTAACCAAAAAGAAAAAGGAAAAACCTTAGCACTATCACTCAAAAGGGAGAGTCCCCGCTTTAATCAACTGGAGGGCTGGCCAACAGCGGATTACCTGTGGCCATGCTTTAACCACCTATTAACGCTTTATGGGGGGCGTTCACTATTCAAGAAAGAAAACCATGGACCCGACAAAACTGGTTCAGTGGTCAAGACACACAAGAAGCGCACACTAAACGTGTGAGGGAACCACTGAAAGGGTTTCCCGAAGAACTTTCAAAATAATTCACTAGCTACACGCTTGCCTACCAACATACAAATAAGAATTCAAACTCAGGACACAACCATTTAGAAAGAGTCCTCAGCTCAAATTCCTCACATCCAAGCTTTCAAAAATACAAGGACACACCACACAATCACCGTTTATTTAAAAACACCAAATTTTCCTTGAACAAAACTTTTTTGAAAATAATGAAACTAGTCGGTTGCACAAACACCAATGGTGTCCCATGGGCCTTGCACATTCACGTTCCCGTGCCACACCGGCACCCACCTCATTTCCATCCAGGCACTCATCCTCTCATGCCATTGACTATATTTTTTTTTCGTATACATTCATGCATGTGTTTTCCCTTGAGAGCGCCAAGGATCAAAACCAAGCCTTTCCATTTTTTTCAAATCCAAAACATCCAACCCACACTTTTCAGACCTCACACACCATTTCATTTTCAAAGCACATCATTTGAAAACATTTTTCCAAGACCAAAACATTTTTACTTAAAAACAAAATCTCACAATTCCAAAACAAAGAGACGAGAAGAAAAGAAGGAAGAAACTAGGTATAGTGGTTGATTGGAAAATATGGTTGGCGGCCATACGCCGATCACGCCACTGGCCACAGAGAGTATTTTAGGACAGTTTCCCCGGCTCCACAAGGTTTTCCAGACCCTGCGAGCTCACTAAGACCACTGACCTTACTCCCTTTTCATTTCCCTTAGACATGATCATCCGCAAGAACCAAAAACTCAGACAAACCTCAACATACTTTGGTAACTCGAGTCCCGCCACGAGGTGTGTTGGCCAGACACTTTGTTCGTAGTCAGGACGTCGAGTCCCGATGACCTTAACTCAAGTCTACCGTGACTGAATCTCAAAAGAAAACGACCCAAGAGAGCAAACCTTTCCCTCTGATACCATTTTTTCCCGAACCAGGCTGGGTCGCCATCCGACCCGGCGCCCGACCCGGTCCGAGGCAAGGCCCAAAGGGCGTTCCCGAACCCCACGGTCTGGCACAAGTTCCCGGGTATCAAGAGTAACCTGTGGGAACGGTTTACCTGAAATGGTATAAACAAACACTAACAAGAAAATAAAAATGAAACTTGGAATCGATAACCAAAGAGACCATAAAACTGGAATCAATGTTTAAAGGTTTACAACTAGAACCAATGTCAAAAAATAAATGACAACAAAAGGGGATAAAACTATAACTCAAACCTCCAAGCGACAAGAGCGGTGTAGCATCCGCATGCCACAACACCAACCTACATGAGAAGGCCACTAACAACTCGAACCATCAACACTGAGCACAAAGTCACAACCTGGAACACAGAAGAAACAGAAACTACATACACCCAAGGGTGTATGTAGGGTGTGAGCTAAATGCCCAGTAGGATGACACCGAGAAAAAAGGGTTCCATGCCACAACATCAAAAGACAATTCAAAGTTCTATTCAAAATTATACTTTCAAAATGCTTTTAAAGAAAACATTTACAGGCTAACTGCTAAAGAAAACACTAAAAAGGAACTCATTTCACAAACACGATTTTTAAAGAGGAAGAGGAAGGTTCATTGTGGGAGCACACACACAACCATACTCTCTCACACACACACACACACACAGGTGGTCCTCCATATTCTGACGGAAGGCACGACGCCATCGATGGTAGAGCACTATAGGTAAATCCCCTAAGGATCATATAGCTCGAATGGGACCCTAGAACCTCGTGTCTCGGTGAAACGTGGATTAGAAGGCCACGACCCTCAGAAAATGTGGTTTAGAAGGCCACAACCCTCAGAACATGTGGATTAGAAGTCCACGACCCTTAGATATTATATGTTTAGTTATTGTTGCAATCTTCAATCTAGCTAAGTGAAACATGGACGATACCCATCTGGTTTACTAGCGCACTAGTTCTAGTCCGCCCACCTAGATACCCAGGGTTTTCCCTTGTGCTCAATCAAATTTCACAATCACATAGTACATTTCTTTCTCATTTCGCAGACCAAACAAGATATTGCACACAAAAGTCACTATTTGTATACCCAAACAACCATTTCAAAAACTCACGCACACCAAAACCATTTTATCACATAGTTCAGACCACTTGCGTGACATGATAAACTATTTAAATAATTTGAAGAAAATTTCAAAATAGAAAAATAAGAGTTTGCACATGAGACATGTCTAATGTCACATGTATGAATACAAAAAAAAACTTAATGCACACATAATTCTGTCAAACACAACTCCCGCGCTCCACATATAATTTAATAAGTGCAATTAACAATTTATAAAACCCTTAAAATTAGAAAGAAATGGTTTGCACCATAATGACAAACTCGATTTCATATACGAACGCCACTTTAAAACCAAAAGTGCAACTTATACAAACTAAAACACGTTTTCCCATTGTTCAAACAATTTTCAATTTAATTCCAAAAGTACGCAACACGGAAAACACACCCAAAGTGACTCATTTTCATTGAAAATCTACATTTAATTACATAGACACCCCAAAGAACTTCAAAACACATTTCGCACCTACCAAACCACACTAAAAACCTTAACAACCATATTCCGCATCTCAAACGACACTTAATTAAACAATTTCTCAATTAGTAAAACATCACATATGCATACCACAAGACCTCACTTTAAAAAACAAAAATTTTAGATGCCAGAACCATTTGAAAATCAATTGCACATCCCAACCCTTCTAAAACATCATTCACACCCCTAAAACATACTCAAGGTTCATAATAAAAATTAACCTGACAAAATAGTTTACATTCTTTTCAAAAACTCAATTTAAAAAAATTCTTGCCTCAAGCGTTCTTGAAAACACAATTTTCACACCTTAAGCAACTAACTAAAACACGTCTAAAAATTTCAACAACACATCGCACATGAAAAACTTTGGTATTTACTTAAGAACAACTTAAATTAATCAATATGCTTATCAAAGCACGCCCAAAATGAAATTCTCATAACTCAATTTATAATTAGAACACATTATAATTTAATTAAGGGGCAATTTAAATCATCTAATGATGGTATGGCATGGAACCACCTACATTGTCATCGCAGACTCCAAAACTATGGTGCACATTGACCGCCGCACCTCAACCGCAACTCAAAGAACACCAAATCGACCCTAAACAAACAATTGAACTAAAACATCAAGAATTAACCCAGAAATTTATTGAATTCTTCAACCGCACCTAATGCGCACCATAAGCGAACTAGAGGTGAACCATAAATCATGAAATTGAACCAATACAAAATAAGATCAAACCCAAAAATCGGAACCTAAAACCGCTGGAAAAAGAAAACACCAAAAAAAAAGATAAAATGGTATACCATATGAAGAGGGTGTCACAGCGCGGCAAGGCTCGGCCAAGGGGAAAGCAGGGAACGACGCTAGGGGGGCTGGCGGCTTGGGTTCGACGAAGGGGTGTGTGGCGCCGGAGCAGGCTGGACGCCGGACGGAGCAGGGAAGGCGGTTCGGCCCGTCGCTGGAGGAAGCTGGAGGGCCGGTGGAGTGTGGTGTGTCGCCGGATGAAGGTCAGCCGAGGGAAGCAGGGGGGCGATGGGGAGTCCGGGCTAGAAGAAGGGGGTTCAGTGGTCGGTCCGTTGGACAGTGTGGGCGAGGAGGGCTCATGTGGGGCGGTGCGAGCAGTCGCCCGGGAGGGAGTGCGGGGTGCTGAAGGCTGCTAGTCCGGTGGATGACGCGGATGGAGAAGGGCAGGGAGATGAGTGAAATGGGAGGGAGGTGCTCTAGGGTATTGCGCACAAGGGAGATCTGACGGGATTTGGGAGAAACAAAAGAGGGGGAAAAAAGGAAATAAAGGAAATAAAAGAAAATAAAACTAAATAGAAACAAAAAACAAACTCAAACCATTAATAATAACCATTTTAATAATATTATAAATAACTTAATTAAAACATTAATAAAAAGAATAATAGTAACAATAATAATCTTAATAATAATAATAATAATAATATTATTATTATTATTAGAACACATAATTCGTTTTTTTCCAATTTGATTTTGCGCTAACTACCTCATTTATCTACTTAAATTATTTCTTTATAAAGGATCATTTTTATTTAATTAGTTGCACGCCAATAAGGTGTTCGGAGAAATAAGCGAGGTCGCGCGGTGACCCAAGAAAGGTCGTGCGGTTTTGACAGCGGCAAACTAGACGACGTAAAGGCCAAAAAAATAAGTGTGTTTCAAAAAAAAAGGATTCAAAAATTTAAGTCGGGTTTCACCCAAACTCCCTGATACTAAGAAAAGAAAAGATAAAATTATTAATGTAAAACAGGCGGGTGTGACAATACCAAAATGAGTTCTCTCTCCCTCACTCACATGAGAACATTCCAGAGATCCTTACGCACACCTCTTATGTCTTAGGGGCCATGTTAGCAGTAACCTAGGTTTGGGATTTATCTAAATCATTTTTTGAATTTTGGTGTCTTTTTTTACTAAAGTATTTTTCTATTCTATCCACTTTATATCTTATGGATTATAATCGTAATTATTTTTTTGGATGGTAGTGTTTCCATTATTTTATACTTTTATAGGAAAATCTTGTGTTTTTATATATAATTTCAAAATATTTTCATCATGAATTACTTATGTATTATGGTCCTCAGTAGACTAATAAATCTATGTTAATATTTTATGAACTCATGGGTATTTTTTCAAAAGTTTTTTTTCAAGGATTAGAACATCTATAATATTGTATTGAAAACAAATATAGATGTTACATATTTGTTAAATATATATAAGGGTTTTATAAAAGAAATTAATGATTTTCAAATATGGGGAAGTATTTTAAATGATTATATATATATATATAATTAAAGGATATAATTACTATTTATTTGTATTAGGATATTTATGAATGGTTATGAGTTTAATTATTATATTATTACTGGTTGTTTCCTTTTGAATCATGTTAGTGATTTCTTCTAGGTTTTCTAGTATGTTTTACTATTTCAATATCATATAAAGTATATTCTAAAGGTAAATTTGGTTCTTCATGTTTTAAAATGTGGTTTCTTTTTTAAATAATATTTAATGTACTAAATAGTATCAAGGAAGATTTAAAAGAGTTTTCTAAATTACATTCAAATGGGGAATTTGGTAACAAGTTTTTATGTTTAATTTTAATTTATGTCGACTTTAAAAGAATTTTTATAAATGATATTACTTGTTTTAAAACCTATGGGAAGATTTACACTTTACAAAGAATATTTTATCATTAAATTAGTTTCATAATCAATTTAATCCCGATAATATGAGATGATATGTGAATTTTATAATATTTTAATTTATATTATATCTTTTTTGTATTAAAGAGTGGGTTCACATTATTGAGTGTATGGTGGTGGGATAAATAATGTGATTATGAAATATTTGTTTCTAGATCTATATAAATTGATTTAGGTATAATCATAAATATCATTCTAGACATTGTTGATTAGAAATATATCTTAGGGCTTACAAAACTGATGTTTTTTGTTATGGGGGTACTAGAGCTTTCGAAAAAAAAATTGTAACTAAACAAAACATCCTTTGAAAATAGGTAAGTGGATGAAGTGTAATAAAAATGACAGATTTTTTATAATGGGTTCAATGATTTTACAAATATATTTCAAAATATATTTACTTAATTTTTTATGGGTTTCCCTTAAGTGGGTACCCTTATTTAGAGGTAAGGTTACCCTAAATCTAGTTGAAGGATATTTCATCTACCCTTATGAAACATTTTTATTACCCTCTCATTGGTATAATTTATTGTTTGATAAATGGATATTATAAGATTCAATTAAATATACAAATGGATATCATTAGTAATCATGTCAATAAATGGATGACCATGAATATTGTGGGCCAATGAAGTCTCGTTTACTGTAATAAAACCTCAAGAAAGAGTTTTTGGCCA
Source organism: Viscum album (assembly GCA_963277665.1). Lineage (NCBI taxonomy): Eukaryota > Viridiplantae > Streptophyta > Magnoliopsida > Santalales > Viscaceae > Viscum > Viscum album. The sequence continues at coordinate 785,036,393 of OY728158.1, forward strand.
ACCACTCAATTTAATGATGATTGCTATCTGAATAATGCATGTTTGTACATATATTTCATACACTGAAAAGTAGAGAATAAGTGAGAATGTCACACCCGAGACTTTTATGAGAAATATTTTGTTTTTAAATCATCAAAGGAATATTTCACTACACACAACACTAGATTGGCTTGCTTTACACACAATCACGGCCTTCCTCGATAGCTTGCGTCGTACGCAATACCCAGTTTCACTAAACAATGATATGTTATTAAAGTATTATTAAAACTAGTCGTTATGAATAGTAATAACCACTTTTTGAAATTTTATAAATTTTATTTTTCAAAATGGACTTCATTTTTGGATTCGGAATATCGAAATTATCCTAGGGTGAAATTTTGGTATTTTTCTGAAAAGTTTCAATTTTTGATGAATAGTGAAACCACTAAGTGGTAGTTAAAAAACTGAATTTTTCATAAAACATAATTTTACAGCTTCTGTGAGTGGAATTTCAAAAATCCGAGAGACACAGTTGATGTCAGTATGTAAAATGTGGTTCAATGAGATGAAAATAAATTTTTGGTAAATAGTAACTTTTTACTTTTATTTACCACAGTTAAAAGTAAATAGGGTAATTAAGGGTACAAATGATATTATTATTACCCTAACACATGTCCTAATTCTATTGAATAAGTGTAATTCGACCAAAAACAGCCTTAGGGATAACATATGACCATTTAGGCCCACTTGGATTAGATTAGGACATTTATTATCAATTTACTTAAAGAAGGGTTAAAATAGTTAAAATCAGAGTTTAATAAGTAAATAATTTTCAATATGGAGTTATACATAAGATATATTCGACTATAATTATTCATTATAAAGCTAAAAATATTTCCAACATAATGGTATTTTATTTATAATTTTTAGACACTAAATAATTTAATTTATTTATGACACAACAATGATGCAGTAATTGTCTTATTAATGAAATATTGACATAATTGATGTTATAAATACCCAAATAAATGTAATTTGAGACTTTTTATGAATTCCACTAATTTTATAGGTTAATATGACATGTTATTATTGATTTAATTAACTTTTTTCGAACTAATAATTCTGTTATGTTTTTCACAAAAATCGATTACTAAATAGTGTCAAAATTGACATAAAATAGTTTTTAAGACAAATATTATATTATTAATTGTTAATTTATTCCAAAAAATATAAGGTTCGGCCAAATGACTTATATAAGGTTATATATATTAATAGTAAACATCTTGGGGTTCGTTTGGCTTGTTATAGTAAGTTTATTAACCTTATAGTGTAACAACACAAGAAGACATGGTAAAAGTAAAATTATTTAACTTAATGTTAAATCTAAATGATAAGGTTAAAATAGGAACCTAAACTCATCTAAATTATATTGGATGAGAGTATTGCGACCCATCCCCACCTTAGCTTCTAAATAAATCAATTTGGAGCTATTTAAAACCTAATTTTGCTTTATAATAAAATAATATTTTTTGTTATTCCAAAGGTACCCCTCTCCACCCTTATAAAAGGGCACCTCCTCCCTCTCTTCCTCAAACCACTTTGATCCTTCAAGCTTAAACAAACCCAGCCAATTTCTTCTATACACTTCCCTAGAGAGATCCTATAGGTCCTGGTCTTCTTCAAAGACCAATTTTAGTGCCCTAAAAGGAGGTCTCAAAGAAGCGCTTCAAAGAAGAGGTAATGCCCGTTACCGATTCTTTCATCTTTATTTCTTCTTCCACTTATTCTTCTGTAGTTGATTCATTATGAAGTAATAACATCAGTATCACCAATATACTGATATGTTCTTATAAGTATGAAAAAACCCTATTTCACCATCTATCCATCCTACGGAAAATGAAATCATCGTGCGTGCCTACGTACGGAATACCGTCTCCACACCGTTGTGTAATCTATTTTCCACCACCACCTTACTTGGATGGGTATAATGGTGTAAAGAATGAATATATATGATTATTTTAAATTGATATTTATTCTGAAATAGTATACATACACTCCAATACAATTCCACGATCATGGGAACGATATCATCGCTCGTGCGTACGTACGGAATACCGTCTCCACGATGTGATGCGACTCATTCTACATGATCTTCATTGCGTAATGATTATATAAATGAATTGAATGAATTAATAAGATATATATTACACTAATACCATTCTTGAAATGTGGTATCTAAAACCTAAAAATAAGAATAAGAATTTATTCGACAAAACACGCATAAGAACAAAAAGTAATAAACACCCGAATAACAAGTAGCAATGAAATATTACTAATAATAAGCTAAGAATATGACCATATATGATATCATAACAATGATTATGATTCTGGAATAAGTCAATGACATTATTTAAATCATTATACAGGAGTTTCAGACACTTACGAAGCAAATCAGACCTAAGGTAAGGGAAAATATCACAATCTCATTTTTATCCGAGATTGTTTATACTTTGGTATTTAATGGGGTGTATTTTATCATCCACATACATGTTTCTTCGATATGTAATATTATTTCCATCCACCTACAATTTTTTAAATCCAATTTTACCCTTTAGTGAGTTTTTAGTAAAAGATATGAAAGGAATCTATTGTCTTTTTTCGTACGAGGTACTTTTTGACTTTTCCGACAAAAGTACGAAGAATGTTTTTTAACTTATACGGCATGAATGTATTTTTAAAACATTATTTCCAAGAAGCTTCCTTTATAGGTTTTCAAGTTTATTTTGAATCAACTTCTTTTAGTTTAAAATTGTATGACATGTTAAGAAAGGAAAATGTTTTTGAAGTAGAAAGGATATTTTCCTCAAGAATGGAGTTCAGGTGTTTTATCAAAATTATTTTCCATCTAAGATAATATATGGTTCTGTTTCTATCCCTATTATTACATTGATTTGATTATGTTGTGATGAAATTATTTTTATGAATTCCTTTATCTTATATGAATTGTTTTATGATGTCATGTTGTTTAAGAATCCCATTTTTATTACATGGGTTATGCAATGATGTATGATTTATGATTTTGTGGCACACATATGAATGGTATCATTATGAGATGGGTGGGAACTATATCTCCCTCCAATGCATTGGGTGAAGATTTTATAACTCATGAGATAGACATGGCTAGAATGGCAGGTTAAATAGGTTCAGTGAAATAAGACTGAAACGAGGAGTGAACTCGGTTCAGAAATGGACTTTGTCCACTAAGATAGTCTTAGAAATGAGTCTTGACTAATAATAATTGATTATATATGATTATGTGTGTATGCCACAAAGTTTCATGTTTTAACTTATGATTATTGGGATTTCATTTCACTACTATGATTTATCCCATGTTATGAAATTATGCTCTATTTTGCAGGTTAAGATTTACAAAATGTTATGTTCTTATGAATATGATGTGATTAATATTTCTTTTATTTACACTTACTGAGAATTTGAGCTCACCCTTTTATATGTTTTCTTTCCCCAGGTCAGGAAGAAGGTTATTAAGTAAGATATGCCAAAAGGGACTATAGATATGATGAAATAAATTGGAGACAGTGTAGACGCTTTATGAACCAGTTGTTTATGTTTCCCAGTTTCTAAAGAAACAATACCTATACCGTCCTTTCATGGTTTTGTTATATGTTGTAATAAGTATGCTTCAATTTTGAAGTAATAACAATGTATGTAATGTATGGGTCGTTATAGTTCATATCAGAGGAAAGGTATAGTCATCCTTTGGAAACTAGGATGTGAAAGCCTTAGTAGGAACCCTAAGGATAATTTTAAGCATAGAGCACAATCTTAGTGTTTTAGAAATGACCATGAATAACCTAGGATAATACCTTAAGTGTGAAATTTTATTCTTGATTATGTGGTTTTCCTTTTATAATTAGTGTTGCTCACACTATTCTTCTTGGTTTTAGTCAATGGCTGGAACCCGAAGGAACCGTGTTAATGAGGAATGCGACGGGCAATGAAATGATTGTCCCCCTAAGCAACCAAACGTAATGGGAGCTAGAATGCAAATTCTTGTAGCCATGCTCACGCAACTTTCTCAAGCTATGAATCATGCAGGACTTCCAAACGAGCAAAGGAAGGAGAAACATTCTGTTGAATCCTTCACGAGGCAGCGTCAACCTTCATTCAGCGGGTCTACTGATCCATTAATTGATGAAAAATGGATTAGTACTACTGAAAAGATATTTTCAGTTCGCCAATGTTCTGAACATGATAAATTCATCCTAGCAGTGTATCGTTTGGAAGTAGATGCTGATCAATGGTGTAATCTTATCAATAATACAAGGCAAAGTGATGAAATTGAGTACATGGAATGGGAAGAGTTCAAGGACTTATTTTTCAATAATTACTTCCCTCATATTCTTCGAACAAAGATGGAGAAAGAGTTTCTTGAACTGAAGCAAAAGGATGATGAATCTGTTGGTACCTATGAAGGAAATTTTACAAGACTTGCAAGGTACGCTTCTGGTATTATTATCCAACCCAAGAGTAAGATCGATCGATTGTTTAGTGGATTAAAACCAAGTCTTCGAAGGGCGTTAGCCATAAGGGACTTCAATTTCTACGAGGAAATCATTCAATGTGCTCTCAAAGTTGAGATGGAGATTGGAGTAACCCATCAGTCATATGGGTTTGATAGAAAGAGGAAAATGGAATTCAAAGGAAAATCTAAAGAGCACACTGAAAAGAAGATGAGTTTTCCCTTATGCTCAAAGTGTGGAAAGAAACATGGAGGGAGTTTTCTTAAAGGGACAAGTAAATGTTTCAAATGTGGAAAGGAAGGTCATTGGGCATTTGAATGCTGCAATGATGGGAAGAAGATGTCTAATGATGCAAACAAAGGAAGGGATACACAGAATGAACCTAATAAACTTCAATGTTTCAAGTGCAAGGAGATGGGGTATTATGCCACTAAATTCCCTAATCCAAGGGTTGTTGATGTTGATCAACATCAAAAAAATCTTAAGGCTAAAGACAAAGGAAAGTCACATGCAATTTCTATCAGCGATGTGGAGTACGATAACATTGTGGTGAAAGGTACACTTACCATCCACTCTAAAGTAGCAAATGTTTTATTTGATTATGGATCCACCCACTCTTTTATTTCTGAAGATTTTTCTAAGGGAATCACCATATTACCTCAATAATTAGATGTTTAGTTAGCTGTGACAACACCTAATGGCACAACAGTTGCATCAAAAGTTTATAATTATTCCCCGATTGAAGTTTGTGGGAAAGTGCTTCCTACAAATCTTGTGATCCTTCCTAGAGTGGAATTTGATGTGATTCATGGCATGGATTGGCTTTCTATATATGGATCTCACATCAATTGCCAAAGAAGGGAAGTCACATTTCATATTCCAGATCAATCTATGATCGTCTATCGATGCAAGGATGAACATAACCTTCTAGTGGAAAAATCTTCCATCTTATGGGTCTTGATTCCACTAAATGAAGGTTATTTATCTCAAATGGTTGGTGAGAAACTCACGATTAAGAATATGACCATTGTACTGGATTTTGATGATGTCTTTCCAGAGGAATTGTCGAGTCTTCCACCAAATCGTGATGTTGAGTTTTCAATAGAACTCGTACCTGGTGCTTTGCCTATTTCAAAGACACCTTATAGAATGGCCCCAATTGAGTTATAGGAATTGAAGAAGCAACTCCAAGAGAATCTTGATAAGGGATTCATATGCCCTAGTGCATCACCTTGGGGAGCACCTATTCTATTTTTTATGAAGAAAGATGGATCAATGAGACTCTGCATTGATTATCGAAAACTTAACAAGATCAATATCAAGAACAAATATCCTCTCCCACATATTGATGACTTATTTGACCAGCTATGCGGAGCTCAAAACTTTTCCAAGATTGATCTTCGTTCAGGGTATCATCAATTAAGGGTCAAAAGGGAGGATATACCAAAGACGGCTTTCTGTACAAGGTATGGACACTATGAATTTATAGTGATTCCATTTGGTCTTACCAATGCCCCTGCTATCTTCATGGATCTGATGAATAGAGTCTTTAGAGACTATCTTGATCAGTTTGTGGTAGTCTTTATAGATGATATTATTGTCTATCCAAAGAGCTAGGAAGAACATGAAGAACACTTGAGAATTATATTGAAGACCCTGAGAAAGGAGAAGCTTTATGCCAAATTTACCAAGTGTGAATTTTGGCTTCAAAGAGTTTCATTTTTGGGTCACATAATCTCAAAAGAGGGGATATCTTTGGATCCAGCAAAAACAGAGGTTATCGAAAGATGGTCGAGACCAACAACAGTAACTGAGATCCGAAGTTTTCTTGGTTTGGATGGATATTATCGACGTTTTGTGAATGATTTTTCATGATTATCTAATCCACTCACCAAGTTGACTCAGAAAGGAGTTAAGTTTGTTTAGACAGAAGAATGTGAAGAGAATTTCAAGGAGTTGAAAATAAGGTTATCCAGTGCACCTGTGCTCACACTGCCTTGTAGTGGAGAAAGGTTTGTGATCTATAGTGATGCATCCAAAAAGGGATTGGGGTGTTTTCTTATGCAAAATGACATGGTGATAGCTTATGCCTCACGACAGTTGAAAATCCATGAGAAAAATTACCCAACACATTATTTGGAGTTAGCTGCGGTAATTTTGCATTAACGATTTGGAGGCATTATCTTTACGGAGAAAGGTGTGATATTTTTTACTGATCATAAAAGTTTAAAGTATATTTTCACACAAAAGGAGCTGAATATGCACCAAAGAAGATGGTTGGAACTGATTAAGGATTACCATTGCTCAATTCATTACCACCCTGGGAAAGCAAACAAGGTGGCAGATGCATTAAGTCGACAAGAACATGCTAGCTTATCCATGATGAGGATCACAAAAGATCCAATATTTATGGATCTATAAAGGATGGATCTTGGAATTTTAATGGAAGGGGGAAAATAATATCTTTCTCAAATGAATGTTCAACCATATATACATGTGAAGATTAAAGAGGAACAAAAAGAATATGATGAGTTACAAAAGCAGGTGAGAAATATTCCTTAATTCAACCTTGATTATGATGGGATAATAAAGTTCAGGAATCAGGTTTGTGTTCCCCCCATCCTCGAATTAAAGAATGAGCTGCTGGATGAGGCTCATAGTTCTTCATTCTCTATTCATCCTGGAAGCACGAAGATGTATAGGGACCTAAAAGAGTACTTCTGGTGGGATGACATAAAAAGAGATGTTGTTGAATATGTCTCTCGATGCTTGGTTTGTCAGCAAGTTAAAGCTGAGAGACAGAAGTCTAAGGGGATGTTACAACCATTACCCATACCCGAATGGAAATGGGAAAACATCACTATGGACATTGTCACAGGACTTCCTAAACATCCAAAGGAAATAATGCTATCTGGGTCATAGTTGGTCGTCTTACAAAGTCTACACACTTCATTGCTATTAGAGAGGATTTCCCTCTAGATCAGCTTGCCAGGATATATGTAAAGGAAGTGGTAAGATTGCATGGAGTACCACTTTCTATTATATCTGATCGGGATCTGAGATTTACCTCGATGTTCTGGAAAAGTCTTCAATATACTCTGGATACAGAGTTGAGTTTTAGCACTGATTATCATCCTTAGACAGACGATCAGTCTGAGAGAACAATTCAAACTCTAGAAGATATATTGAGAGCTTGCTCTATGGATTTCAAAGGTGGTTGGGATCAACACCTACCTTTGGTGAAATTTTCTTATAATAATAGATTTCACTCCAGTATTCAGATGTATCCTTATGAAGATCTCTATGGAAAAAAATCCAGGACTCCAACTTGCTGGGATGAAGTTGTGGAAAGAAAGCTATTAGGACCTGATCTTGTTGATGAGATGGTGGAAAAGGTCTGATCTATTCAACAACACATAAGAGCAGCTCAGAGTCGATAGAAAAGTTATGCTGACAACCGAAGAAAAGACCTAGAGTTTGAAGTGGGTGATAAAGTGTTCTTATGAATATCTACCTGGAAGAGGGTCATGAGATTTGGAAAGAAGGGGAAGTTGAGCCCTAGATATATCGGTCCTTTCGAAATACTGGATCATGTTGGAAATGTAGATTACCGATTGGCGCTTCCACCGAATCTATCTCAAGTTCACGATGTGTTCCATGTATCTCTCATGAGAAAGTACATACCTGATCCTTCACATGTACTCAGCTCAGAAGTTATATCGCTGGAGCAAGATCTTTCTTATCAAGAACAACCGAAATAGATTCTGGATCGTAGAAAAAAAGTCCTACGGAACAAGACCACTCTCTTGGTGAATGTATTATGGAGGAACCACCAATTAGAAGAAGCTACATGGGAGCTTGAGGATATGATGAGGGAAAGGTACCCTCATCTGTTTGTTACAAAGTGAAAAATTTCGAGGGAGAAATTCATTTTAAGGGGGGTAGAATGTAACTCCCGAGACTTTTATGAGAAATATTTTATTTTTAAATCATCAAAGGAATCTTTCACTACACACAACACTTGTTTGGATTGCTTTACTCGCAATCGCGGCCTTCCTCAATAGCTTGCGTCGTACGCAATACCGAGTTTCACTAAACAATGATATGCTATTAAATTATTATTAAAACTAGTTGTTATGAATAGTAATAACCACTTTTTGAAATTTTATAAATTTTATTTTTCAAAATTGAATTCATTTTTGGATTCGGAATATCGAAATTAGCCTAGGGTGAAATTTTGGTATTTTTCTGAAAACTGTCAATTTTTGATGAATAGTGAAACCACTAAGTGGTAGTTAAAAAACTGAATTTTTCATAAAACATAATTTTACCGCTTCTGTGAGTGGAAATTCGAAAATCCAAGTGACACATTTGATGTCAGTAAGTAAAATGTCATTCAATCAGATGAAAATAATTTTTTTGGTGAATAGTAACTTTTTACTTTTATTTACCACGGTTAAAAGTAAATAGGGAAATTAAGGGTAAAAATGATATTATTATTACCCTAACACATGTCTTAATTCTATTTGATAAGTGTAATTCGACTAAAAACAAACTTAGGAATAAAATATGACCATTTCGTCCCACTTGGATTAGATTAGGACATTTATTATCAATTCACTTAAAGAAGGGTTAAAATAGTTAAAATCAATGTTTAATAAGTAAATCATTTTTAATATGGAGTTATAAATAAGATAAATTCGACTATAAATATTCATTAGAAAGATAAAAATATTTCCCACATAATCGTGTTTTATTTATAATTTTTATACACTAAATAATTTAATTTAATTATGACACAATGATGATGCAGTAATTATCTTATTAATGAAATATTGACATAATTGATGTTATAAATACCCAAATAAATGTAATTTGATACTTTTTATGAATTACACTAATTTTATAGGTTAATATGACATGTTAGTATTGATTTAATTAACTTTTTTTGAACTAATAATTCTGTTATGAGTTTCACAAAAATCAATTACTAAATAGTGTCAAAATTGACATAAAATACTTTTTAAAACAAATATTATATTATTAATTGTTATTTTATTCATAAAAAATCTAAAGTTCGGAAAAATGACTTATTTAAGGTTATATATATTAATAATAAACAACTTGGGGTTCTTTTGGCTTGTTATAGTAAGGTTATTAACCTTATAGTGTAAGAACACAAGAAGACACGGTAAAAGTAAAATTATTTAACTTAATGTTAAATCTAAATGATAAGGTTAAAATAGGAACCTAAACTCATATAAATTCTATTGGATGAGATGATTTCGACCCATCCCCACCTTAGATTCAATATAAATCAATTTGGATCTATTTAAAACCAAATTTGGATTTATAATAAAATAATATGTTTAGTTATTTCAAAGGTGCCCCTCTCCTCCCTTATAAAAGGGCACCTCCTCCCTCTCTTCCTCAAACCACTTTGAGCCTTCAAGCTCGGCCAAACCCTCCCAATTTCTTCTCTCCAATTCCCTAGAGACATCATAGTGGTCCTGGTTATATTCAAAGACCATTTTTATTGCCCTAAAAGGAGGTCTCAAAGAAGCGCTTCAAAGAAGAGGTAATGCCCGTTACCGATTCTTTCATCATTATTTCTTTTTCCACTTCTTCTTCTTTAGTTGTTTCATTATGAAGTAATAACATCAGTATAACTCATATACTTATATGTCATTATAATTATGAAACAACCCTATTTCTCCATCTATCCATCCTACGGAAAATGAAATCGTCGCGCGTGCGTACTTATGAAATACCGTCTCCACGCCTTGGTGTAATATATTTTCCACCACTGACTTACTTGGATGGGTATAATGGTGTAAATAATGAATATATATGATTATTGTAAATTTATATTGATTCTTAAATAGTATACATACACTCCAATACAATTCCACGATCATGGGAACGATATCATCGCTCGTGCGTACGTACGGAATACCGTCTCCACGATGTTATGCGACTCTTTCTACATGATCTTCATTGCATAATGATTATATAAATGAACTGAATGAATTAATATGATATATATTACACTAATACCATTCTAGAAATGAGGTATCTATAACCTAAAAAGAATAATAAGAATTTATTCGACAAAACACGCATAAGAACAAAAAAGTAATAAACACCCGAATAATAAGTAGCAATGAATTATTACTAATAATTAGCTAAGAATATGACCATATATGATATCATAACAATGAGTATGATTCTGGAATAAGTAAATGACATTATTTAAATAATTATACAGGAGGTTCATACACTTACGAAGCAAATCGGACCTAAGGTAAGGGAAAATATCACAATCTCATTTTTATCCGAGATTGTTTATACTTTGGTATTTATTGGGGTGTATTTTATCATACACATCCATGTTTCCTCAATATGTAATATTATTTACATCCACATACAATTGTTTAATTCCAATTTTACCCTTCGTAGAGTTTTTAGTAAAAGATATGAAAGGAATCTATTGTCCTTTTTCGTACGAGTTACTTTTTGACTTTTCCGACAGATGTACAAAGAGTGTTTTTTTAACTTATACGGCATGAATGGATTTTAAAAACATTATTTACAAGAAGCTTCATTTACAGGTTTTCAAGTTTATTTTTAATCAACTTCTTTTATTTTAAAATTGTATGACATGTTAAGAAAGGAAAATGTTTTTGAAGTAGAAAGGATATTTTCCTCAAGAATGGAGTTCAAGTGTTTTATCAAAATTATCTTCTATATAAGATAATATAGGGTTCTATTTCTATCCCTATTATTACTTTTATTTGATTATGTTGTGATGGAATTATTTTTAGGAATTATTTTATCTTATATGAATTGTTTTATGATGTCATATTGTTTAAGAATCCCATTTTTATTACATGGGTTATGCAATGATGTATGATTTATGATTTTGTGGCACACATATGAATGGTATCATTATGAGATGGGTGGGACCTATATATCCATCCAATGCATTGGGTAATGATTTTATATCTCATGAGATAGACATGGATGGAATGACAGGATAAACCGGTTCAGTGAAATAGGACTGAAACGAGGAGTGAACTCGATTCAGAAATAGACTTTTTCCACTAAGATAGTCTTGGCAATGAGTCTTGACTAATAAGAAATGATTATCTATGATTATGTGTGTATGCCACAAAGTTTCATGTTTTATGTTATGATTATTGGGATTTCATTTCACTACTATGATTTATCCCATGTTATGAAATTATGCTCTCATTTGCAGGTTAAGATTTCCAAAATGTTATGTTCTTATGAATATGATGTGATTGATATTTATTTTATTTACCCTTACTGAGCATTTGAGCTCACCCTTTTATATGTTTTCTTTCCCCAGGTCAGGAAGAAGGTTATTAAGTAAGATATGCCGAAAGGGACTATATATATGATGAAATAAATTGGAGACATTGTAGATGCTTTATGAACCAGTTGTTTATGTTTCCCAGTTACTAAAGAGACTATACCTATACGGTCCTTTCATGGTTTTGTTATATGTTGTAATAAGTATGATTCAATTTTTATGTAATAAAAATGTATGTAAAGTATGGGTCGTTATAGAGAAAGAATGATATAATTAATTGTATCTATATTAATGAAATTATTTTAAATGTCCCCCCATGGTTTTTTGAACTTTTCTATGCCATGTTAAACATTAATTTTTGTTTTTATCCTTTATTATTTTATGTGATGTATGATCATAGGGATTTTTTGTGGTGATTAATTTTGTTATTCTCTTACCTATCATAGTTCACATAACTTGGTAGTTTGAGTTTATTATAAAAACTCTATATCCAACAAATAAATATTTATCTAACTTTTCCACATTTTAAGATGATGTTTTTGGAAAGGCATCTTTATTAGGTGAACATTGTCTCACCAGGTCTATATATTGGATCAAACATGTGGATTATCATATTTTCTTCAATGGTTCTCCTCCCAAAAAGTATTATCAATGTGGGATTTGTTTCTATTCTACTTCACAAATACCATTCATGTGTTTTATCCCTTTTTCGTGCTTGTTATTATATTTTTGATGGTTTGCTATTTTTAGAAGAATCTATTTATAGGAAGGAAAGGGTTGTATCGATATGTTTTATGGAATAAACATTTAAATTCAGATAATGAATTTAAAAGATATTTCAGTATATAAGGATCAAAATTATCATTTTTTTGAAATGAATCCAGAAATAAAGGATGGAGAAAAAATGGGAAGGTTAGAGAGGAAGGATTTATCCTTACATAGGATATATCGTTCCCAAAATGTTTCATTCAATGTTATAGAGAAGAAATAAACATAAAATGTTTTTAAATAATTTCATGAAATGTATGAGAAGCCAATAGCTCTTAACAATGATTAGATGTTTTTAAAATTGATTAACTTGAGGTTATAAGATGGAATGTCTACTGGTGATCATGTGAATGAATTGAATATGATAAAAGGGTTTCTTGAATCTATGATTATAATGTTTAGGGATAATTTTTATGATTTTTTTATTCATTAATCACTTCCACAGATCTTGGATTCCTTGGTGAAAGTGGGTATAAACTTCAGTGTGAAGGTACAAATTATGTTGGATGATATTTTAAACTTTTTCTTGAATGAAGAGTTGGTGTGGAAGGAATTTTAGATACTATCTATAAATTATCTCAATAATACTAGACATAGACTATAAATTCACTAGAAATACCATCAGAATAAGAAATATTCTGAGGATATTTTCTAGAGAAGAAATTGAAATATGTCAAAATGTTCATGTCATAAATTATGTATTAATGGGATGAAGGGAAAAATCAGTAAATGTTATAGTAATTGGTATGAGGCATCATCTTCCAGACATAAAAACTCAGTCTACAAAATAGATAGATGGTCCAGTTTGATATTGAGTTTGATCATTCCTAAGAACTCATGGGTTATATACATAGGAGAATATTTCCATTTTACTAATGAGGGAGGATGTATGGTTAATTTCGTATCAGGATTCTTTGGTAGAGTAAACATAGTGAAAGAAGAAGCTCTAGATATAGTTGAGGAATTTTATGTGAACATTGGGATGAAAAATGGGAGTTTCTAGAAGTTGAATGATTTTAGATACATTTTAGGTATCTGGAAGAACCTCATATTAGTGGGACAACATGAAGATAATTCTTCCAGAATGGATTTTTTTATGGTTTTAGAAGATAACTTATGGTTTAATGGTTATTCTCCATAGAGTACAAAGGGTAAATTGTATCTTACTAGAAGACCTGAAGAGGTTTCAATTATTAGAATGAATTCATCGAATGATCCATAAAACTGGGATTGTAGATTTGGTCATGTCCACATGAAAAATATTAATGTTTATTTCTTAAAGATAATAAATTAAATGAATCAGAAAAACCATGATACATGTGAGAGTTATATGTTATAAAAAAGAGTGTTTCTTTTAATGTATATGTAATAAATATATAAAAAAAGTTTAATGATGTTCATTTAGATTATTGGGATCTGTCCCCAGTTCACTCATATATAAGTTCATTTTATTTTGTGACCTTTATTGATGGTTATACTATGATGTTTTGTATATTCTTCCAAAATAATAAATATGACGTTTTTCATGATTTTATTAACTATAATATTTTGGATAATAAATTGCATGAAATAAAGTTTAATTTTACTTAGATATCCAATGGTGGTGAATTCAACGAACAAAATTTTCATACCCTTTATAAGGATAAAGGAATCAATAATGAAAAGGCTGATCCTGAAAATCCATAAAAAATTGAATGGTATAGATAATTAATCAAAAACAACTCAGTAAATTTCATAGTATGAGTTCTCACATGGGTATGCCTAATGAAATTTGGGAATAATCCATGGATATGAAATATTTTTTAGTAAAAAAGAGTTTGGATTCAGTTGTTGTATTGGAACATCCTAAGGAACTATGGTCTGGTAAGAGACCATAGGTAAACCATCTCAACATATTTGGAAGCATCAAATATATTCATATATATTATAAAATTATGAATTTATTGTGGAAAAATTATAAGTTTATTTATTATCTGAAATGGAGATAGAAATTTTTTTAATTTTCTATGGGAGGATGAAAAAAAATTATCTAGATCCAAGATGTTATTTTCAATGATAAATATATTTGGACGTATTATAAAATAGTATAAAAAGATTTTAATGAAAATTTAACTCCAAAATATAAAAGGGATCAAACAAAAGATATTAAATGAACATATACCATAAAAGTTATAGGGGAAATGTTAAAAGTAAAGACTCTATTAGTCAGATTAGAGAATATAGGATTATCAGAAAATCAATTTATAGATAGTGAATATTGAGACAGAGAAGTATAAAATTGAGATTGATTAGAAAAACTGTTACGAGATAGAAGACTACAGACCAATGAGGTTCAAATAGGAAAACATGATGATATATTGGGAAGGTCCACTTGTATCATGAAACATGATCAATGTTTTGGATCAAATTCACTTATTATTATTATTAGTGGATTTATAGGAAGTAGACATCCATAATTGAGAACATACTCTCTAAGTATCTAAACCTTGGGAATCATCCATGATAGTGAAAATGAGTTTATTAAATAACAATAATACTTTGGTGTTTAATGAGATATCAATTGTAAAAGGGGATCTGAAAAAAATCGATATTTCATTTGAAATAGGAAGCCGATGGGGGTACGATATATAATTTATGTTTGGTGATAAATTGTTTTTATCAAATTGAATGTATTGAATTTTCAAAAAAATTTCCACAAGTGAAAAAATAAACTATTTAGACAGTGCATAGAATTTTTGTGTCTAATGATATAAAATTGTGAAAATGGATGTAAATTTATATATTTTATTCATCGTGACTTGGAGGAAGAAATTTACATGGTTTTTCCCAAGGGTTATAAATTTCATTGGTTGGTGTTCATCAGACCAGTTCTATAGACAGACATAATGGAAGTTTCCACTATGTTTTTTGAGAGTGCATGGATAGAACATTTTTCACTAGATAGAACATCAATAATACTAAAGGTTTCTATAGAGGGGATTTGAGAATTGGATAGATATCATAAGTAAGAGAATATCAAAATATAATTTCAAAATTTATTCTTACACATGAACCCTTTTGTAGTGGAAAGTTTACCAAAATAAGGGTAGAGGAAACTTACTACCACACTTAAGAAAATCTCTTATTAACCATACACTAGTATCATTTGTTTCTTGATTCTAGGTGATTAGTAGTTTTAATGGGAGATACAAATGAGTATCATATATTTATCAATTTAATGAAAACATGATCATAAACATTGGAGGTTATTGTAAGATTGTTAACTGAAAAAATACTACAATAAATTAGTGGTTTCCAAAAATCTATTTTATGATTATTAAAATATCAATTGGGAATATTTATGAAATATATATCTAAAAATGATAATTGGGGAGGATGTAACATGGGGATATATACTCATTTGAATCTCCCTTAATGAAAATATTTACATTATTCCCCCATGGATGTAGGAATTTTTATAAACCATGTAAAAGTTCATTTTTTCAGTTCCCACATTTTTCTGTGATGTGTTATCATAGAGATTATGTGTGGTAAATTTCTTTTATCCTATCTTCCTAGTTTATGTGCACATATATAAAGAGTTATAAGTTACCAGAGGAACTCTATGTCTAAGAAAACATTGTGAAGCTCCCTTTTTTTCTTTAGAAGTTGAAGTGTCTAGGTGGACATCATAGATCAGTGAAATTTAACTTACTAGGTCCATCCATTAAATAAAATGGATGAAGGAATGGGTTTACATCAGGGGTTATACATCTATTTTTTTCCTCATGAATTATAAATAATAATTTGTTCTTCAACTCAGGTTTCTTTTTTCATGGGGTTCTTCAGTATCTTAGTGAGAGATTAAGAGATTGTATGTTATGTTCCTTTATTGACTAGAATTATCATTTTTCGTTTTTTGATCCTTTTTAGGGTAGATACATCAATGAGGCATGGTATATAAGGTTTATTGGTTATTTACTAGGAACATCAAGGATTCTGAAGACAGATGATTCCACCCAAGAGTTTCTAGGATCATCTCACTAAATAGTAAGAATATTTTAAGGATTACATAAATTTATCATTTAGATTTATTTTATATGTTAGTTATATAATCCATGATAGTATTCAATGCATTTTAGTTTAATCTAACAGTATATTTAATTTTATGTGGATGATTGGTTGTTTTAGTTTTGGCTTGTTTGACTAGGTTTTACATTAAAATATTTATTTCATTTTACATGAATGTATGATGTATGGATAAATCATCCCAAAAATTTGATAGAATTGTAATTATTACTTATGTTATTACTAGGATATGTCATTCCCATTATTTATGTATTTATTCCCTTGTGTTGTTTTCAACTATAGGGACCTGAGCCTTTTACATATAACATTTTAGGATTTTAATCATAATTAATCATCAGAGTATAATCCAAGGATCGTTAAGTCTAGTTTATTGGAATACAAGGAACATATAACATAAAACATGGGGCTAAAAAACACTTCTTTATTTAATCTTCATAAAGAGCTTCTAACTTCCTTTGAGCCCTTACATCTGCATAGGGTACCCTGGGGAACACATTAACAAAGTTATGAGCCGAAAAGCCAATTAAGGGAACACACATAAGTATACATCATAAGAACATGAGTTAGGAGGCATGACATATTGATATCCAAAACATGGAACATATGAAATAATATCATATAATAATGTGATCATATAAAAATGGATGATATAAATGTGACAGAATCATAAAACATTTCTTTAGTATAGGTCAAGGCCAACCTTCAATCCCATTTCCCATTTTAATATGGGTCAAGGCTTACCGCCAATCCCATTTCACATCGTATCTCACGAGAATTAACCTCACACAATGCATTAGAGAGCTATTTGGGAACACCAATCTCAGAATTTTCATGAATATTCTCACCACATAAATATTCCTTCCACATAAATAATCATACATAATGAACCATACATAAACATAAGGTTACCCATGGAGAGAATTGGGTACCACAATCATGACATAAAGCATAACCAATGAGTGTATCATGATAGTGCCCATGAAACAAAGGGATTAGAACATACATCGATGTTCATAAGGTGATATATGCATATTACATGGTAGGTGGTAACAAATATAAGTGACAACATATAAGAAATGTATTTGAGAAACATCAACATTAAAACATTTTTGTGTGGTGTTAAAGAAAATACAATAGAGATTTTATAATATTAAAGAGTACATTCTATTATATACAATCATAATTGAACCAATAAGGTTTTCAAAATAAAAATAAATATTTTATGAGGACAGTTTTGTCATAAAATAGAGGATATAGTGCACTTGAAATTGGGTAAAAAATTCAGGATGTTCCTTTAAAACGAGTGTGCTTGTTGGGAAGAATCGAGGAGGGATTCACTTAAAAGAATGTATATCCACAAATTATTCCCGTATAAAACATTTGAAATTATATTAAGATAAGATCCTTTTCAATTCTCATCATTGATAATGATGTAGGATCCTTTCTACTTAGAGCATCTTCCACCTTCTTTGCCTTACCGGGATGGTAGTGGATTGAGCAGTCATAATCCTTGATGAGCTCTATCAATATTCACTAGAACATATTCAGCTCTTTATATGTGAATATATATTTGAGACTCTTGTGGTCAGTATATATCTCAAATTTTTCCCCATAGAGATAACGCCTCCATATTTTCAACGCAAAGATCACAACTGCTAACTCTAGATCATGCATATGATAGTTTTGCTCATGGATTTTCATCTGCCTCATGGCATAGGCTATCACTTTATCATTTTTCATTAGCACACAACCTATGCCTTTCTTAGAAGCATAACTATACACCAAAAAGAATTATCCAATTTAAGGGAGTGTGAGTATTGGCAGAGTGATAATCCTCTTTTTCAACTCTTTGAAACAGTATTCAAATTCATGTGTCCAAACAAACATTACTCCATTTTATGTCAGCTTGGTCATTGGGTTTGACAATCGTGAAAAGTTCTTCATGAATCGTCGATAATACCCTGGTATACCCAAAAATTTGTGCATCTCTGTTTCAGATGTTGGCCTTGGCCACTCTTCAATTGACTTCATCTTGGAAGGGTCCACATATATCCCTTTCCTGGTGATAACATGTCTCAAGAATGATACTTACCCCTTCCATAACTCACATTTACTATACTTTTCATATAACTTCTCCCTTTGAAAAGTCCTTTACACTATTTTCAAATTCTCCTCATGCTCCGCCTTTCTATTGGAGTATATTAGAATATCATCAATAAAGACCACAACAAATTTTCCAAGGTAATCTCTAAAGACTCTATTCATTAAATCCATGAAAATTTATAGAGAATTAGTTAGTCCAAATGGCATCACTATGTACTCAAAGTGTCCATACCTCATTCAAATTGCAGTCTTGGGAGTATCTTCCTTCCTCACATTTAGCTAGTGATATCCCGACCGAAGGTCCACCATAGAGAAATAATTGTGCCCACGAAGCTGATCGAACAAGTCATATATTCATGGAAGGGGATACTTGTAATTTATCACGATTTTATTGTGCTCACGATAATCAATACAGAGGCACATTGATATGTCCTTCTTCTTGACGAAGAAGATTGGTGTACCCCATAATGAAGCACTTGGGTGTATAAAACCCTTCTCTATATTCTCCTGTAACTGCTTCTTCAGCTCTTTTAGCTCTATAATGTCCATTATGTAAGGTGTCTTTGATATTGGCAGTGATCTAGGGATAAGTTCAATTGAGAACTCAAACTCTCATTTATGAGGAAGACTAGACAACTCTTCAGGGAATACATCAATGTAATCCTTCATGATTGGAATTTCTTAAAGAATGATTCTATCATTTGTGACAATAATTTGAGGTAGATATTCTTTCTCACAAGGAAGTAGTATCCGAACATGGGACGAAGATTTTAAAGAATACTAATCTTCCTCCTTACACTTGTAAAGAATCAGAGGATTCATCATGATGTGAAATGTTTTCTCCCTTTCCCGAAAATTGATGTTGCCCTTGTACAAAGATAGCCAATCCATGACCAAGATAGTGTCGAACTCCACTAAAGGATGTATGAAGATATTTCCTAGTAGGTTAAGTCCACAAATATTAAATGGGGAGGAGTTATAAACCATGAATGCAATAATTTTTCCATTCACTGTTCTCACAAATATCTTTTCCTCCAATTTTTGAGGAGGTGTTTGAATAGATCTAAAAAACATATGAGATATGAAAGAATGCCTAGAACCGGAATCAAATAGTATGTTCACTATTCTTGAATGAATAACAAGTGTACCTTTCCCCACATCATTTTCCGAATCCACCTCAGTAGTAGTGATAACATAATCCTTTCCTTCTTGCCTTGGAGTTTGTTGTTGATTGTCTCTGAAAACCCTAGGCTTAGGGAAATTGTTCGTATAATGCCCACGATCCTTGCATTTGTAACACTGTACTGTAGGCTGAGTGTTCATTTGAACCTTCCTTTCTTCTTCAGCATCAGCGGGATTTTTCATATCCCTTTGATAGTTCTTGGCTAGATTACCAAACTTTCTGCATTTGAGGCAATTCTTGGTACCCTTTAGATAGTCACCAAGATGCTTATTCCCACAATTTTTTCAAAGGGGAACGTAAGTCTACTTTCTATAATGGGATTTGATTGATGAACCACCCATGTTGTTCTCCATTTTCCGCTTCTTTTCACTTGGCCCATGAGACCACTGAAAGTATCGAGTCTCCATTTCAACCTTGAGGGTACAACATACAATCTCCTCATAACAGTTGAAGTCTCGAATCACCTTCACTTTTCGTAGACTCAACTTTAGTACCCTAAAGAGGAAATATACCTTGATATTGGTGTTCATGAAAAATCTAGAGGCATATCTTTCAAGCCTTGTAAGGATTGCTTCATATTCCTCGATGGAATCATCTTCCTTCAGCTTGATTCCAAGTAAATCACATTCCATTTTGAGACAGAGGGTTCGAGGAAAATATTTGTTGAAAAACATATTTTTTAATACCTCCCAATCTGTGGAATCAATTTCCTCATGGGACTTTGTATTCTTGATCAGTTTCCACCACATATTAGCTTCCCCATCCAAGTGATAGATCGCCAGTACAACTTTATCTTCTTCCGAGCACTGGTGGATAGATAAAATATTTTCAATGGAGTTAATCCATTATTATATGAGGTGGGTATCAGAAGACCCGCTAAACATGGGAGGCCTTTTTCGTATGAAGGATTATATGGTAACTTTCCCTTTACTTAGGGTAGGAGGACGTTCCACTGGATTCAAGTTATTATTCATAACTCGAGCCAGCTGAGCAAGTACTTCCATGATGTTTTGAGCACCTTCTTATGTCACATCAGGCATATCATTAAGTCAATCATCACATTTCCTATCACGTTGGTTGTTGGAACATGTTCTTCTATTTCATTCCATTAAACAAGAAAAAGAACGTATAATTTGAGGTCTTGAATACGTAGCTATTGAGAAAAAAAGAATCCTTGAACATAAAAGTATGAAATTATAAAGAAGAAGTATATCCTGACTAAAGATTATTTAGGTTTATATCCAGGTTATCCTTGATCTATTTCTAAACTTATATTCTTATGGGATTCTTTTTGTCCCTCAATAATGGTTTTTACTAAGCTCGTGAGTCTACCAAATCATATCCCCTGGGAGTTCCATAACCAAGAGTGCATCAAGGCCCATTGTCATGCACCGGTTCTTGTTCGAGTCTAGCTCAAAGCGGTGTTTTCAGGTTTTACCCATAGATACATCTATGCCAGAGCCACCTCTACCTTCTCGTATCCAGACAGGGATGTATTTTATTGATAAACCACTTACTCAATAATCACCATAATTTTGGATTGTTTTCTTAGTCTTAGTCTCATCTTTAAGGTTCTCACTAAGGTGATTTATTCCTAATCTCTAAATATAACTAGACCATCCTATGATACCAACTATAGAAACCTGATCCTTTTACATATAACATTTCTTGACTTTAATCATAATTAATCATTAGAGTAGAAGCCAAGGATCATTAATTCTAGTGTCTTGGAAGACTAGGTACATAAAACATAAAACATGGGGCTAAAAAAAACTTCTTTATTTAATCTCTAAAATGTGATCCTAACTTCCTTTTATCCCTTACATCGTCATAGGGTACCATGGGGAACACATGAAAAAAGGGATGAGCTAAAAATCCCATTATGGGAATGAAAATAAGGATACATCTTAAGCATATGATTTAGGAGGCATGAATTATTGATATCCAAAACATGGAACATATGAAATAATATCATATAATCATGGGATCATATAAAATTGGAATCATATAAATGTGGTAGAATCATATAACATTTCTTTATTATGGTTCAAGGCTAACCACAAATCCTGTTTCCCATTTCAGTATGGGTCAAGAATAACCACCAATCCCATTTCACATCACATCTCATGAGACTTAACCTTACCCAATGCATTGGAGTGCTATATAGGCGCACCCATCTCTACATTTTCGTTAAATATTTTTCCCACTTAAATATTCTTACCACATACACAATCATACATAATCAACCATACATAAACATAAGGGTACCCAAGGAAAGAATTGGGTACCACAATCATGAAATAAATCATAACCAATGGTGTTATCATGAAAGTGTCCATGTAAGAAAAGAATTGGAAACTAAAAGGACGTTCATAGGGTAAAATAGGAATATAAAATGGTAAGTGGTTTCAAATAGAAGTGACAACATTTGAGAAATGTATTTTAGAAACAATATCCTTAAAACATTTTTGTGCGGTTTGAAGGAAAATACTACAGAGCTTTTCAAATTAAAAAGAAGACAATAATTTATATAGAACCAGAATTTAACCAAGAAGGTTTTAATAAAAAAATAATGATTTTATAAATACAATGATTTCTTAAAACCTAGTATAGAGTGAACTTGAAATTTGGGTAAAAATTCAGGAAGTCCCCTTAAAACAGGTTTGCTTATCGGAATGTTCTAAGGAGGGAATCTTTTAAAAACATTTATATCCACGAATGAAAGTGATGAAAGGGTCTTGATATAATAATCTTGTACAATTAACCAGAATTTATAATATTCACATAAATAGATAATATAACACCATTTTTATGGAATGATAAGGCAATCTGAAAGAACAATGAATGTTCGGGTAGAATTCATTACGATTTTATCGACATGGTGTTTGGTGTAAGTAAGAGGTCTTGATGAGAGAGATAATGAGTTTCTAATCACTTATAAAAAATTAGGGAATTATTGGGGAGGTGAAAAAAAACCCAATAACTTTTTATTACAAAAATAAAAAAGCATATAATAGAGAATAATCTTGATGAAGAGTGAAAAGGAGAGGATCCCTTACCTAAAATCTATAGGTG
The DNA here is from genome assembly GCA_963277665.1 of Viscum album. Lineage (NCBI taxonomy): Eukaryota > Viridiplantae > Streptophyta > Magnoliopsida > Santalales > Viscaceae > Viscum > Viscum album. The sequence continues at coordinate 785,059,449 of OY728158.1, forward strand.
TTTTCCACTTGTTATTAGAGACCTGAATAAACAAATTTAGGCTTATAAATTAATGATGTTCTACTGATGTAAGCCCACTTGGTTCGGGATCACATGATAATGTTACTATTCTTCATCATGAAATACTTACAATTCCTTGTCTTGTGAAGAAATAATAAATTAAAGATTATAATATTATGAAATCCCTCCTCTCATCCACTATAAAACCCCCTTCACTCCCTCTTCTCTTGACTCCTCTCAAGCCTTGTGACATGCCATTATTCTGCCCAAATCACACCCCAATATCCTCCCCCACGTCCAAAAGTTCCTAGCATCTTCAAAATACCAAAACCTATCCCTTTCAGAGGTTCTCAAAGGGGGAAGTCTCAAGAGGTAAATTCCTCATTTCAATTCAGTCATTTCTTTTCAGTTCTATTTATTTTTGATTCTTTCCTAACGTCCCTTCACCATAATTGTATGATACATCCAATAAAATACATGTTCGGGAATGATTTCATGCTAATGGAATATTTCAAATTTTTCCTGTCCTTTCCCCACCCTTTTATTTGAAAGAAATGAAACCACCATTTGAGATGTGCTAATTTATCACATTCAAGGACAACGGTTTTTAAATTTCTATTTTTATCTTTAATTATGGTCATGAAAAAATTTGTGTTATGGTTGAACCAGATTACTATATATGTAATATATCCTATTTTTGGTTCTGTAATCCTTTTATACAAATGGTATTTTGTTATAAATCAAATCATGTTCTTTGTAATCAAATCCACCGACTAACAAAAACGGTAATCACTAAGGTTATATATATATATATATATAATAATTTGACTTTACTATAAGTATCCTAATTAAAATTAAAACCATGTAATATCCAGTATGTGAAATAAAGAATATAACTTCAATTCTGGACAACCAATTTCATCTTACATATAATCCAAACTTGAATATAAGTGAACCGATCTTTTAAAACCATGTAAACAAACGAGCCCAGATAATGTAATTGAACCTTATAACTGATCAAAAAGGATTTGAATGACCTAAAAAGGGTTATAATAAATAAATTAAATATATAAGAGGTTATGGACTTATTAATTAATAAGACTAAATTTGTTTATTCATGTCTTTAAAAACAAGTGGGGAATACCAACAGATTTAAGGTAAGGGATCCTCTACTTTTCACTCTTAATCAAGAATGTTCTCTATGATATGCTTTTTTATTTGGGTAATACCAAGTTATGGGGTATGTTTTTTCACCTGCCCACACTTACCTAATGTTTTATATGTGATTATAAGACCCTTATCTCCCTCATCAAGACCCATTAGTTACACTTGACACAATGTCGATAAAATCGTAACGAATTCTACCCGAACCTTATTTGTTCTTTCAGGATGCCTTATATTTCATTCAAAATGGTGTTATTTTATCCATTTATGTGGATCTTCTAAATTCTGGTTAGTTGTACAAGATTATTATACCAATACCCTTTCATCACTTTCTTTCGGAGATATACATGTTTTTAAAAGACTCCCTCCTTAGAACTTTCCGATAAACAAACCTGTTTTAAGGGGACTTCCTGAATTTTTACCCAAATTTCAAGTGCACTCTATTCTCTGTTTTAAGACACCATTGTCTTTATAAAATCAGTATTTTATAATTATAACCTTCTTGGTTATATTCTAGTTTTATATAAATTATTGTGCTCTTTTCTATTTGAATGGCTCTATAGTATTTTCCTTAAAACCGGACAAAAATGTTTTAATGCTAATGTTTCTAAAATACATTTCTCAAATTTTGTCACTTATGTTTGAAACCACATACCTTGTTATATTCCTATTTTACCCTATGAATTTCCTTGTATTTTCAAATTCTTTCCTTATATGTACACTTTCATGATACACCAATTGGTTATTATTTATGTCAGGATTTTGGTACCCAATTCTTTCCATGGGTACCCTTTTGTTTATGTATGGTTGATTATATATGATTATATATGTGGTAAAAATATTTATTTAGAAATAATATTCATGAAAATGTTTATATGGGTGTGTCCAGATAGCGCTCCAATGCATTGGGTAAGGTTAAGTCTCATGAGATGCGATGTGAAACGGGATTGGAATTTATCCTTGACCCATACAGAAATGGGAAACGGGATTGGAAGCTTTCCTTGACCCATACTAAAGAAATGTTTTATGATTCTACGACATTTTTTTGATTCCATGTTTATATGATCCCATGATTTTATGATATTATTTCATATGTTCCATGTTTTGGATATCAATAATTCATGCCTCCTAACTCATGTTCCTAACATGTATCCTTATTTTCATCCCTTACTGGGATTTTCAGCTCCTACCTTAGCTGGGGAGAGATTTGGTCTAAACAATGGCAAGGCAAAAGGCTTGATAGGAGTCAAGAGAAAAGAGAGTGATGGGGTTTTTTTATAGTGGAGGGTAGGGGGATTTCATAATATTATAATCATTAATTTATTATTTCTTCACAAGACAAGGACTAGTGAATATTCTATGACCAAGAATAGTAATTTTATCATGTTATCCCAAACCAAGTAGGATTACATCAGCAGAACATCATCAAGGACTCACTACATCCCTTATTTAGCATTTATCCGAAATTATCATATTTTACTATTCATCAAAAATTCACGTATTTCATAAAAATCCAAAAAATTCACCAAAACTATTTTTTGATGCGTAGAATCCAAAAAATGAAGTCCATTTTTCAAAAATAAATTTTTAAATATGATTATTTTAATACTTAATTAAAATAAAAATTTATTATCAAAACCAGTTTTAAAACATTCTCTAACTTATTCTAAAATATAGGTATATCATACTTCCAACTTGAATATTATTTTTATACTACTGTAGGTGAAGATACTATTAATTAGGGTATATCACTATTTATAAGGGCATGTTACAATTAATTAGGGTAGGTTACTATTCACCAAAAATTATGTTTTTCTTATCAGACACCAAATAACTTACTGATTACAATCGTGTATGCCAGATTTTCAGAATTCCAAATACAGAAGTGTCAAACATATTTTTTGAGGTTACTTATCAGTTTTTAGTTCATTATGTTGTGTTTTCATGTGATTTTATGGCATACTTATGAGAATGTAATTTACATTCAAAAACATTCGGTCGTTACATTCTTCCCCCTTATGAAATTTCACCCTCGAAATTTTGTTTTACATTCTAAGCCAAAAACTAGTGTGGGAACTTTTCCTTCATCGCTTCCTCCAGTTCCCATGTCTCCTTTTACTACTTATGGTTTCTCATTAGTTCCTTGACCAAATGAGCAGTCTTGTGGCATAGAACTTTGTCTCTATGATTTGAGATCTTCCCTGGATGCTCCTCGTAAGAGAGATCATCCTCCAACTATAACTCCTCTGAAGAGAGTACTTGTGAAGGGTCGGGTATGTACTTCCTTAAGAAGGATACATGAAAGACATCATGCATTTTAGACATGGTAGGTGGATGTTCCAGTCGATAGGCCAAAGATCCGACTCGATCAAGGATCTCGAAGGGGCCAATGTACCTGGGACTTAACTTCCCTTTCTTCCCAGACCTCATGACCTTCTTCCATGGGGATATTCATCGAAATACCAAGTCTCCAACTTTGAACTCAAGGTCTCATCGACGGTTATCTTCATAACTCTTCTGTCGACTTTGGGCTGCCTTGATATGCTACTAGATGGTTTTCACCTTCTCCACCTTTTCTTCGACCATTTCAGGTCCTAGCAGCTTACGCTCACTGACTTCATCCCCAAACTCCGGTGTTCTACACCTTTTCCCATAAAGGAATTTTTGAAATTCACAACACAAAATTGACAACTTATTTTTTTTATGGTCACATAGAACATAGTAGTTAATTATGTTGTGATTTCATGTGATTATGACATATTTATAAGAAAGGAATTTCTAAAAAAAATATTGGGTCATTATATTCCCCCCTCTTTACAAAAATTATGCCATCGAAATTTCATTTTATAATATAGGACAATAACAGGTGGGGGTACTTTTCCTTCATTGATTCCTCTAGTTCCCATGTTGCCTCTTCATACTTATGGTTTCACCATATTACCTCGACCATATTAGTAGTATTGTTGTGAATAACTTTGTCTCTACGATCCAAGATTTTCACTGGATGCTCCTCATTGGAAAGATCATCCTCCAACTGTACCACTTCTGAAGAGACTACATGTGAAGGGTCTGGTATGTACTTCCTTAAGAGGGATACATGAAAGAAATCATATACGTTCGACAAGGTAGGTGGATGTTCCAATTGATAGGCCATAGCTCTGACTCGATCAAGGATCTCAAAGGGGCTGATATACCTGAGACTTAACTTTCCATTCATCCCAAACCTCATTAACTTCTTCCATCAAGATATGCGTAGAAATACCAGGTCTCCAACTTTTAACTCAAGGTCTCTTCGATTGTTATCTGCAAAACTCTTTTGTCGACTTTGGGCTGCCTTGATATGCTGCTGAATGGTTTTCACCTTCTCCACCAGTTATTCAACTAATTCAGGTCCAATCAGCTTTCTCTCACCGACTTCATCCCAACATGTTGATGTTCTACATCTTTTCCCATAAAGTGCTTTATATGGTGCCATTCAGATGCTCGAGTGGAAACTTCTGTTGTAGGAGAATTCAACCAGTGGAAGATGTTGGTCCCATCCTCCTTTAAATTCCATAGAACATTCTCTCAACATGTCTTCCTATGTCTGAATAGTCTTCTCGGATTGGACATTAGTTTGAGGATTATAGGCCGTACAGAAGTTAAGTTTAGTGTTTAAAGAATGTTGGATACTCTTCCAGAACTTCATGGTGAATCTAGGATCACAATCTGATATAATAGAGAGTGTTACTCTGTAGAGACCCGAAGCTTGACGTACATGGACATTATATTACTTTTGCGGAATACTTGGTACATAACAAAAACACACACACAAGGATCGTAATAGTTTAGTGTCTTTGGAAACTCGGAACGTAATCTTCTAATCGTGGTGAAAGATCTTATATATCTCCCATAAAGATGTTACCCTTTTTTACCTAAAACCTTTCTTTATATCCTGGGGAAAAGAAAACATAAAAGGGTGAGCTCAAATTCTCAGTAAGGGTAAACAAAAGAAATATCAATCACATCATATACACAAGCACATAACTTTTGGAAATCTTAACCTGCAAAAGAGATCATAATTTCATAACATGGGATAAATCATGGCAGTGAAATGTAATCACAATAATCATAACTTAAAACATGAAACTTTGTGGCATTCACACATTATCATAGAGAATCATTTCTTGTTAGTCAAGACTCATTGCCAAGACTATCTTAGTGGAAAAAGTCCCTTTCTGAATCGAGTAACCCTCGTTTCAGTCCTGTTTCACTGAACCGGTATAACCTACCATTCCAGCCATGTCTATCTCATGAGATATAAAATCTTTACCCAATGCATTGGAGGGAGATATAGGTCCCACCCATCTTATAATGAATCCTTTCTTATGTGTGCCACATAATCATAAATCATACATCATCGCATAACACATGTAACAAAAATGGGATTCTTGAAACATCATGACATCATAAAACAATTCATATAAGATAAAGGAATTCATAAAGATATTTCCATCACAACATAATCAAATCCATGTAATAATAGGGATAAAAAAAGAACCCTTTTCTTATCTTAGATGGAAAATAATTTTGATAAAATACTTGAACTTCATTCTTGAGGAAAATATCCTTTCTACTTCAAAAAACATTTTTCCTTTCATAACATGTCATACGACTTTAAAATAAAAGAAGTTGATTAAAAATAAACTTGAAAAAAATGTAAAGGAAGATTCTTTGAAATAATTTTTTAAAATTCCATTCATGTCTTATAAGTTAAAAAAACATTCTTCGTACTTTTGTCGAAAAAGTCAAAAAGTACCTCGTACGAAAAACGACAAAAGATTCATTTCATATCCTTTACTAAAAACTCAACGAAGGGTAAAATTGGATTTAAACAATTGTAGGTGGATGGAAATAATATTACATATTGAGGAAACATTGATGTGGATGATAAAATACACCCTAGTAAATACTTACGAATAAACAATCTCGGATAAAAATGAGATTGTGATATTTCCCTTACCTTAGGTTCGACTTGCTTTGTACGTGTCCGAAGCTCCTGTATAATGGTTTAAATAATGTCATTGACTTATTACAGAATCATATTCATTGTTATGATATCATATATGGTTCACTTATGACATTATATTACCCGTTCTTTTGTAAATTCCATGTTAAAGAAGCGTTTTGGGTAAAATCGTTTCATTTATCGTAGGTGTTTTGACTTGTTGTTATTGACATTATTATTACTTATATCTTGATTTACTTACATACAGAATATAAAATATGATTTATATATCATATATATTCAGTATATATATATATATAATAGATAGATAAATGAAATGAAAAACACCGTTCATGGAGACGGTAGTCCGTACGTATGCATGAACGCTGTTTTCCTTTCCTTATTGTCTTGAATGGAAGTAAGTAGATGACATACATACATATATATATATATATATATATAAATCCAGTAGCTTTATAATGTCATATATTTAATTATTATTTCTTATATATACATTATAATCATTCTTAAATGGTTAACATGGAGAATGAATCTCATCGCGTCGTGGAGACGGTAGTCCGTACGTACGCACGAGCGATGATATCATTTCCATAAATATTGAATTGAATTGGAGTGGATTATACAATATATCAGAATCAATATGATGTTGTAATAACTATGTATAGTTATTATTTACACCATCATACCCATCCATGTAAGGTGGTGGTGGAAAATAGATTACACCACGGCGTGGAGACGGTATTCCGCACGTACGCACGCGCGGTGATTTTTTTTTCCGTAGGATGGATAGATGGTGAAATAGGGTTGTTTCATACTTATAATAACATATAATTATATGAGTGATACTGATGTTATTACTTCATAATGAAACAACCTAAGAAGAATAAGTGGAAGAAGAAATAAAGATGAAAGAATTGGTAACGGTAATTACCTCTTCTTTGAAGCGCCTTTTCGAGACCTCCTCTTAGGGAACTAAAATTGGTCTTTGAGTAAGACCAGAACCTCTAGGATGTTTCTAGGGAAGTGGAGAAGAGATTTTGGCAGGGTTTGGCCGAGCTTGAGTGCTCAAATTGGTGTGAGGAGGAGGGGGAGGAGGTGTCCTTTTATAAGGGAGGAGAGGGGCACCTTAGGAATACCTCAAAATATTATTTTATATTAATGTCAAAATCGGTTTATAATGGTTCCAAAGGGTCTTATTTCGAAGATAAAGTGGGGATGGGTCGAAATACTATCAACTAATAGTATTTAGACAAGTTTAGGGTATTATTTTAACCTTATCAATTAGATTTAACTCTAAGTTAAATAATTTAACTTTACCGTGTCTTTTTGTTTTCTTTCACTATATGGTTAATACACTTACTATAACAAGCCAAAAGAACACCAAATTGTTTATTAGTAATATATATATCCTTATCTAAGTCATTTGGCCAAACCTTAGATTTTTAGGAATAATATAACAATTAATAATATAATATTTGTTTTAAAAACTATTTTGTGTCAATTTTGACACTATTTGATATATGATTTTTGTGAAAGTCATAACAGACTTATATGTTCGAACCAAGTTCATTAAATCAACACTAATATATCATAGTAACCTATAAAATTAGTGTAATTCATAAAAAGTCTCATATTACATTTATTTTAGTATTTATAATATCAATTATGTCAATATTTCATTAATAAGATAATTACTGCATCATCTTTGTGTCATAAATAAATTAAATTATTTGATGTCTAAATATTACAAATAAAATACCATTATGTAGGAAATCGTTTTAGCTTTCTAATGAATATTTAAAATCTAATTTATCTTATGTACAACCCTATATTAAAAATGTTTTAGTAAATAAACTTTGATTTTAACTCTTTTAACTCTTCTTTGAATTAAATAATAATAAATGTCCTAATCTAACCCAAGTGGGCCTAAATGGTCATATTTTATTCCTAAGTTTGTTTTTGGTCGAATTAAACTTATCCAATAGAATTAGGACATGTTTTAGGGTAATATTAATATCATTTTTACCCTTAGTTACCCTATTTACTATTAACCGCGGTAAAAAAAAGTAAAAAGTTACTATTACCAAAAAATTATTTTTATCTCATTGAACCACATTTTACTTACTGATATCAACTGTGTCTGTCAGATTTTCTAAATTCCATTCACATAAGCGGTAAAATTAAGTTTTATGGAAAATTCAGTTTTTAACTTACCACTTAGTGGTTTCAATATTCATCAAAAATTGAAAGTTTTCAGAAAAATACCAAAATTTCACCCTAGGCTAATTTCGGTATTCCGAATCCAAAAATGAAGTCCATTTTGAAAAATAAAATTTATAAAATTTCAAAAAGTGGTTATTATTATTCATAACGGCTAGTTTTAATAATATTTTAATAGCATATCGTTGTTTAGGGAAACTCAGTATTGCGTACTACACACGCCATCGAGGAAGGCTGCGATTGCATGTAATGCAAGGCAAGTCAAAGATGCGTGTTGTACAAGCTCCTTTTGGTGTAGCGTACAACACAAGACATTAATAAAATTAAAAAGAATATTTTTCATAAAATCTCGGGATGTTACATTCTACCCCCCTTAAAATGAATTTCGCCCTCGAAATTCGTCGGGGTTATAAATGGTTTACTATTTGAAAGTTTATTTAATAGAAACCCACATCGTAAAAAGGAATATCAAAACCAATATTTAAAAACAAAAGTATGAAACGTAACGGTTACCCAAATAAACTAATGACTGGGTTTCCACATAGGTGAAAATTTGGATATGGAAGAAAAATATAACCATCATGTTCTGATGGAGAGTGGAAGAGAACATGGCTATGGAAAATCCAGTAATCACAAATCCATAAATTTGTGACGATCTAAGGTACCATCTGATTCATCAGGTATAAGATCACTAGGACAACATTTTTGGTTTTCAAGATCATTTCCCTAAAGTTGAAAATTTGAATTAGAATTTATACTTTCTTTATTTTGGTACAATCTCACTGTTGTTCATGCCTTGAAAAATTTCCACTTCATCTCTTAAATAAATGAAGTTGAATTTGTTATTCGTGAAGTGTTAGCAGATCATGTGATAGAATGACGGGTCATTCCATCTGTCTCAAACAAAAGGTTAGCAAAAATTATATACATAAGTCAATCTATAGTGAGATTAATCACATATGGTTCCTAAAATGGAATTATACTTCATATATCATACTACTTAATATAATAAAACTAGTTTCTACTAAACAGGGACTTCCTGTAGGCTAGTGGTAGGCGATAAAGGCCAGTCGCACTTCGGTTGTGGGTTCGATTCCCACAGCCTTGTCCGAAGCGATGGGCTGTCGCCCGTCCTGCAGGTTTTCCTTTTTCTAAAACTACATTACTATAACATCCCATCAATAATATCAAAAAAAAACTTCTATCCTTAAACAATACTCACTTATGTCCAACATAATCCATTTCAATCTTTAGGCTTATCCATAATACTGCAGTCCACTCTCATAACATAGTGAAAACAATTACCAGAGACTTAATACCATCGTTGATCCCCATATATCATAAGATATGTTTTGTTGGTCACATTCCAAACATTCAAAGTCCTTAATCATGTATTCTCTTGAATACCTTAGTGAAAACATGAATGCAGTTTAAAGTTAACACTTTCCACATACCAAAATCCTCAAAATTCTATATTCTCAAACCATGATATCACTTAGTCCTTAATACCAAAATCCTCAAAATTCTATATTCTCAAACCATGATATCACTTAGTCCTTATATAAATCATGAGCTCATGAATACTATTAAACATTTCATTTTCTCGTTTTCCCTTCATTATGCGCATATCATCTTATTTCCAAAAAATATCTCAATCACTTTGAATACCATATCAATAAATATTGCAATACTCAATGATACAACATTATTTTGGAATCCCATTACATAAACACTTAATCATTCCACCACATCATTGTCATATTCAACATTGCCAATAGTGATCGCATGTGACTTCCCTTTGTCCTTTGCCTTCAGTGGTTGCTCATATTGATCATCACTAACCCTTGGATTAGGGCATTTATTAGCATAATTCCCCATTTCCTTGCACTTGAATCATTGAAGTGTTGGTGGTGCGTTCTCTGTAGTTTTTTCTTTATTCACATCATTAGAAACCCTTTTTCCATTACTTTGAGACTCAGCTGCTCGATGAACTTCTTTTTCACACTTAAAAAATTTTCTAGTCCCTTTAAGACAATCTCCACCATGCTTCTTTCCACACTTTGTGCATAAGGAAACATTCATCTTCTTTTCACCATTATTCTGAGATTTCTCCTTGAACTCCATCTCTCATTTCTTGTCAAAACCATGAGATGGATATGTAACACCAACTTCCATTTCTACCTTGATAGCACAACGCACAATTTCTTCATAGCTACTGAAGTCTCTTATAGCTAATGCCCTTCGAAGACTTGGTTTTAAGCCACTGAAAAATCGATCAACTATACTTTCAGGTTGGATGATAATGCCAGATGCATACCTTGCAAGTCTTGAAAAATTCGCTTCGTATATACCAACCGATTCATCATCCTTTTGCTTTAGTTCAATAAACTCCTTCTCCATCTTTGTTCGAAGAATACGAGGGAAGTACTTATTGAAAAATAAGTTCTTGAACTCGTCCCATTCCATGGACTCAATTTCATCTCTTTGCCTTGTATTCTTGATAAGATTCCACCATTGATCAGCTTCACCTTCCAAACGATATACTGCTAAGATGACTTTATCATGTTCAGAACATTGAAGAACTGAAAATATCTTTTCAGTGGTTCTGATCCATTGTTCAGCAACAAGTGGATCAGAAGACCCACTGAAAGAAGGTGGACGTTGCCTCATGAAGGACTCAATAGAATATTGTTCCCTTCTCTGCTCATTTGGATGTCCAGAATGATTCATAGCTTGTGTAAGTATAGCAATAAGATTTTTCACTCCATCTCCCATAACATTTGTTTGTTCAGGAGGACAATCATTGCATTGTCCATTTCATTGATCAACACGGTTCCTTCGGGTTCCATCCATCGTCTAAAACCCAAAAAGAATAGTGTGAGAGGCAAAAATCATGCTAGGGAAAACAACATAGTAAAGGGGGAGTACCCTTAATATCTATCATCTTAGGTTAAATTATAAGATCGTTATCGTAGTTTTAGGATTATATCCTATACGTATACTTATCCTTAGGGACATCCCTAGACATACCTTAGAAATATCTCTAGGGATCTTACTAAAGTTTTCACATCCTAGTTTCCAAAGGTTGACTAAACTTTTCCTCTGATACCAACTGTAGAGACCCGAAGCTTGACGTACATGGATATTACATTACTTTTGCGGAATACTTGGTACATAACAAAAACACACACACAAGGATCGTAATAGTTTAGTGTCTTTGGAAACTCGGAACGTAATCTTCTAATCGTGGTGAAAGATCTTATATATCTCCCATAAAGATCTTCCCCTTTTTTACCTAAAAACTTTCTTTATATCCTGGGGAAAATAAAACATAAAAGGGTGAGCTCAAATGCTCAATAAGGGTAAAAAAAAGAAATATCAATCACATCATATACACAAGCACATAACTTTTGGAAATCTTAACCTGCAAAAGAGATCATAATTTCATAACATGGGATAAATCATGGCAGTGAAATGTAATCACAATAATAATAACTTAAAACATGAAACTTTGTGGCATTCACACATAATCATAGAGAATCATTTCATGTTAGTCAAGACTCATTTCCAAGACTATCTTAGTGGACAAAGTCCTTTTCTGAATCGAGTAACCCTCGTTTCAGTCCTGTTTCACTGAACCGGTATAACCTACCGTTCCAACCCTGTCTATCTCATGAGATATAAAATCTTTACCCAATGCATTGGAGGGAGATATAGGTCCCACCCATCTTATAATGAATCCTTTCTTATGTGTGCCACATAATCATAAATCATACATCATCGCATAACACATGTAACAAAAATGGGATTCTTGAAACATCATGACATCATAAAACAATTCATATAAGATAAAGGAATTCATAAAAATATTTCCATCACAACATAATCAAATCCATGTAATAATAGGGATAAAAACAGAACCCTTTTCTTATCTTAGATGGAAAATAATTTTGATAAAATACTTGAACTTCATTCTTGAGGAAAATATCTTTCTACTTCAAAAAACATTTTTCCTTTCATAACATGTCATACGACATTAAAATAAAAGAATTTGATTAAAAATAAACTTGAAAAAAATGTAAAGGAAGCTTCTTTGAAATAATGTTTTAAAAATCCATTCATGTCTTATAAGTTAAAAAAAAACATTCTTCGTACTTTTGTCGAAAAAGTCAAAAAGTACCTCATACGAAAAATGACAAAAGATTCATTTCATATCCTTTACTAAAAACTCACCGAAGGGTAAAATTGGATTTAAAAAATTGTAGGTGGATGGAAATAATATTACATATTGAGGAAACATGGATGTGGATGATAAAATACACCCCAGTAAATACTTACGAATAAACAATCTCGGATAAAAATGAGATTGTGATATTTCCCTTACCTTAGGTCCGACTTGCTTTGTACATGTCCGAAGCTCCTGTATAATGGTTTAAAGAAGGTCATTTACTTATTAAAGAATCATATTCATTGTTATGATATCATATATGGTTCACTTATGACATTATATTACCCGTTCTTTTGTAAATTCCATGTTAAAGAAGCGTTTTGGGTAAAATCGTTTCATTTATCGTAGGTGTTTTGACTTGTTGTTCTTCACATTATTATTACTTATATCATGATTTACTTACTTCCAGAATATAAAATATGATTTATATATCATATATATTCAGTATATTTATATATATAATAGATAGATAAATGAAATGAAAAACATCGTTCATGGAGACGGTAGTCCGTACGTATGCATGAACGCTGTTTTCCATTCCTTATTGTCTTGAATGGAAGTAAGTAGATGACATACATATATATATATACATAAATCCAGTAGCTTTATAATGTCAGATATTTCATTATTATTTCTTATATATACTTTATAATCATTCTTAAATGGTTAACATGGAGAATAAATCTCATCGCGTCGTGGAGACGGTAGTCCGTACGTACGCACGAGCGATGATATCATTTCCATAAATATTAAATTGAATTGGAGTGGATTATACAATATATCAGAATCAATATGATGTTGTAATAACTATGTATAGTTATTCTTTACACCATTATACCCATCCATGTAAGGTGGTGGTGGAAAATAGATTACACCACGGCGTGGAGACGGTATTCCGTACGTACGCACGCGCGGTGATTTCTTTTTCTGTAGGATGGATAGATGGTGAAATAGGGTTGTTTCATACTTATAATAACATATCAGTATATGAGTGATACTGATGTTATTACTTAATAATGAAACAACCTAAGAAGAAGATGTGGAAGAAGAAATAAAGATTAAAGAATTGGTAACAGTAATTACCTCTTCTTTGGAGCGCCTTTTGGAGACCTCCTCTTAGGGAACTAAAATTGGTCTTTGAGGAAGACCAGAACCTCTAGTATGTTTCTAGGGAAGTGGACAAGAGATTTTGGCAGGTTTTGGCCGAGCTTGAGTGCTAAAATTGGTGTGAGGAGGAGGGCGAGGAGGTGTCCTTTTATAAGGGAGGAGAGGGGCACCTTAGGAATACCTCAAAATATTATTTTATATTAATGTCAAAATCGGTTTATAATGGTTCCAAAGGGTCTTATTTCGAAGCTAAAGTAGGGATGGGTCGAAATCCTATCAACCAATAGGATTTAGACAAGTTTAGGGTATTATTTTAACCTTATCAATTAGATTTAACTCTAAGTTAAATAATTTAACTTTTACCGTGTCTTTTTGTTTTCTTTCACTATATGGTTAATACACTTACTATAACAAGCCAAACGAACCCCAAATTGTTTATTAGTAATATATATATCCTTATCTAAGTCATTGTGCAGAACCTTAGATTTTTAGGAATAAAATAACAATTAATAATATAATATTTGTTTTAAAAACTATTTTGTGTCAATTTTGACACTATTTGATATATGATTTTTGTGAAAGTCATAACATAATTATATGTTAGAACCAAGTTCATTAAATCAACACTAATATATCATAGTAACCTAGAAAATTAGTGGAATTCATAAAAAGTCTCAAATTACATTTATTTTGGTATTTATAATATCAATTATGTCAATATTTCATTAATAAGATAATTACTGCATCATCTTTGTGTCATAAATAAATTAAATTATTTGATGTCTAAAGATTACAAATAAAATACCATTATGTAGGAAATCTTTTTAGATTTCTAATGAATATTTACAATCTAATTTATCTTATGTACAACCCTATATTAAAAATGTTTTAGTAAATAAACATTGATTTTAACTCTTCTTTGAATTAAATAATAATAAATGTCCTAATCTAACCCAAGTGGGCCTAAATGGTCATATTTTATTCCTAAGTTTGTTTTTGGTCGAATTAAACTTATCCAATAGAATTAGGACATGTGTTAGGGTAATAGTAATATCATTTTTACCCTTAGTTACCCTATTTACTATTAACCGCGGTAAAAAAAGTAAAAAGTTACTATTCACCAAAAAATTATTTTTATCTCATTGAACCACATTTTACTTACTGATATCAACTGTGTCTGTCGAATTTTCGAAATTCCATTCACCTAAGCGGTAAAATTAAGTTTTATGCAAAATTCAGTTTTTAACTTACCACTTAGTGGTTTCACTATTCATCAAAAATTGAATGTTTTCAGAAAAATACCAAAATTTCACCCTAGGCTCATTTCGGTATTCCGAATCCAAAAATGAAGTCCATTTTGAAAAATAAAATTTATAAAATTTCAAAAGGTGGTTATTATTATTCATAACGACTAGTTTTAATAATATTTTAATAGCATATCGTTGTTTAGTGAAACTCAGTATTGCGTACTACACACGCCATCGAGGAAGGTTGCGATTGCGTGTAATGCAAGGCAAGTCAAAGATGCGTGTTGTGCAAGCTCCTTTTGGTGTAGTGTACAACACAAGACATTAATAAAATTAAAAAGAATATTTTTCATAAAATCTCGGGCTGTTACATACTCCATGCAGCCTTACCACTTCTTTGATGTAAATCCATGCAATTTGATCCAATGAAAAGTCCTATCGAATGGAGATAAAGTGAGATTTATTTTTAAGATGATCCACAATGAACCATATATAGTTTCTTCCTCTATATGTATTTATAAGTCCATTGACAAATTCCATTGTAATGTTCTCCCACATCCATGATGGTATGGGTAGTGGTGGCATCATCCACTTTGACTTTTTCCTCTCATCCTTCACTTGTTGACATACCAGACACTTTGATGTATATTCAGCAATCTCCCTTTTCATATTGTCCCACCAAAAGTTTTCTTAGAGATCTTGATACATCTTTGTGCTACCAGGATGTATAGAGAAATTAGAGTGATGAGAATCATCCAATAGTTCTCTCTATAGCTCTGTAATAGCAGGAACACAAATCCTCTTCCCAAATTTCAAAATTCCACCTTCATATGCGAATTCAGTCAATATCCCATCATTTATAGCTTTAATTTTTCTTTGAAACACCTCATCATTATCCCGAGATCTTGTTATCCTCTCCAGTAATTAATGTTGGGCATCCATTTGAAAAATTAGTGATGTGCTACCTTCCTTAATAATTCCCATATTCATCTTTACTAGATCCTTGAACATAGGATACCTTTAAACTCTCATCTTGTTCATAATTCCATGGTCCTTTATACTCAAAGCATCTGCTACCTTATTTTCTTTCCCCGGGTGGTAGTGTTTTTTGCAATCATAATCCTTGTGTAGCTTAATCCACCTCCCTTGACTCATGTTGAGTTCTTCCTGTGAGAATATATACTTCAAACTCTTATGATATGTATATCTCTCAATAGTTTCTCCACAGAGGTAACGTATCCAAATCTTTAGAGCAAATATTATCGCTGCTAACTTAATATCATGAGTTTGATAGTTTTGTTCATGAATTTTTAGCTTCCTAGATACATAGGCAATCAATCGATCATTCTGCATAAGGAAACAACAATGTCCTTTCATTGATGCATTGCTATAGATCACAAACCTATCATTCCACGATGGTAGGGTTAGGATCAGAGAATTCACTAACCTCCTCTTCAATTCTTCAAAACATTCTTCACATTCCTTTTTCATACATACTTAACTCCTTTTCGCATGATCTTGGTTATTGGGTTTGCTAAACATGTGAAGTTTTGAACAAAATGCCATATATAACCCGCTAAACCAATAAAACTATGTACCTAAGTTATGTTCATTGGAGTATTTCATTATTGCACAACCTTTGTCTTAGAATGATCTACAGATATTCCATCCTTAGAGACAATGTGGCCCAGAAAGAAAACTATTTGGATCTAGAAATAACACTTTCTAAACATCCCATATAATTTAATTCTTCTAAGGGTCTTCAGAATAGTGTGCAAGTGATTTTGATGATCTTCATGGCATTTAGAGTATACCTAGATATCATCAATAAACAACACCACAAAGTCATCAATATATTCCTTTAAGACTCCATTCATGATATCCATGAAAATAGATGGTGCATTAGTTAGTCCAAAAGGCATTACTGTAAACTCATAATGCCCGTACCTGGTTCAAAATGTTGTTTTTGGAATGTCTTCTTTCCTCACAAGAAACTGATGATATCTAGATCATAGACCAATCTTCAAGAAATATTGGGATCCATCAAGTTGATCAAATAAATCATCAATTCGTGGTAGTGGACACATATTATTTATAGTAATAGCATTAATTTCCATGTAATCAATGCACAACCTCATGGATCCATCTTTTTTCATAGCAAAGAGGATAGGGGCTCCCCATAGAGAAACACTAGGTCGAATAAATACTTTATCACTCAATTCCTCTAGTTGCTTCTTTGGTTCCACTAACCCTATAGTGGACATTCTATTAGGGGTCTTTTATATGGGCCTTGAAATGGAATTTAGTCAATGGAAAACACAATTTCTCTCTCTGAAGGATGTCCAAGAAAATCTTCTGAAAAGACATCAATATATTCTTGCACACTAGGTACATATCCTATTTGAACATTCTTTTCCTCACCCATAGGTATTTAATTCTCTTCCTCCCCAATAATATAATTTCTCTGAGCTACTGGGGGTGAATCTAGATGAGAATCAAATGGAGAGGTTTCTGCTCTAAAGATATGGGATTCTACACCATTCTCAATGATTGTAACTTCCTTCCTCATGCAATAGATCTTCGCATCCTAAATTGATATCCAATTCATATTGAGAATTATATCATATCCAACCATTGGTATGATGATAAGGTTAGAAACTAAAGCACATTTATGTGTCACGAGGGGGACTAATCAAGATTCCTTTGTTTCAATGATACATGCTCTATTTCCTTGTTTCCTTTACTAGAGTTTTTAGTAGACCTCTTCTTCTATTGCTTTCCCTTATATTCATAAGACTTGGAGAATAATTTTTCTACCATGATAGAACATGAAACTATATCCTCATATGATGAAAAAATTTGGGATACTAATGCCTTCCCAAGGAATGGCTTTGTGCCATCAAATAATCGATCAATTTTTCTCCAACTATAGAGACCTGAGCCTTTTACATATAAGAAAGGGATCAACTGAAAATCCTAGTAAGGGAATGAACATAAGGATACATCTTAAGAACATGAGTTAGGAGGAATGACATATTGATATCCAAAACATGGAACAATTGAAATAATATCATATAATCATGGGATCATATAACCATGGAATCGTATAAATGTGGATGAATCATAAAACATTTCTTTAGTACGGGTCAAGGCTAATCTCCAATCTTGTTTCCCATTTTAGAACGGGTCAAGGCTAACCGCCAATCCCATTTCACATCACATCTCATGAGATGTAACCTTATCCAATGCAATGGAGCACTATCTGGGCACACACATCTCAGATTTTTCATGAATATTCTTGCCACATAAATATTTTTTCTACATATACAATCATACATAAGAATCCATACATAAACATAAGGTTACCCATGGAGAAAATGTGGTACCACAATCATGACATAAAGCATAACCAACGAGTGTATCCAGAAATTTCCCTAAAAGGAAGGGATTAGAACATACATGGACGTTTATAAGGTAATATAGGCATATAAAATGGTAGGTGGTAACAAATATATGTGACATAATATAAGAAATGTATTTGAGAAACATTAGCATTAAAACATTTTTGTGTGGTTTTAATGAAAATACTATAGAGCTTTTAAAATTGTAAAGAGGAAATTATTTTATATAAAACCAGAATTGAAACAAGAAGGTTTTCATAAAAAAATACTGAATTTATAAAGACAATGGTGTCTTATAATAGAGGATAGAGTGCACATGATATTAGGTAAAATTTCGGGAATTTCCTTTAAAATGAGTGTGCTTATTTGGAAGTATTGAGGAGGGATTCACTTAAAAGCATGTATATCCCCGAAGGATAAAGAGATATCGATCTTGGAACATGATTATGAAGAATATAAAAATAATGTAGAAGTTTTACATAAAAATAAAATACAACAAAACTTTTTTAAAAAAGAAATATAGTGGAACCAAAAAAAATAAATGAAGGTCGGGTAGAATCCATAATGGTTTATTAGCATGGTATCAGGTGTAACAGAGAGATCTTTATGAGAGATATAAGGGGTTTTTCATCACTTATAAAACATTAGGGAAATATGGGGTAAGTGAAAGAACATACCCAATAACTTGGTATTACACAAACAAAATAGCATAGCATAGAGAACAATCTTGATTAAGAGTGAAAAAGAGAGGATCCCTTGTAATGCCTCCTAACTCATGTGCTTAAGATGCACCCCTATGTTTAATCCCATAATGGGTTTTTCAGCTGATCCCTTTGTTCATGTGTTCCCCAGGGTTCCCTATGTAGTTGTAACGGCTCAATGGAAGTTAGAATCTCATTACGGAGATGAAATAAAGAATTTTTTTATTCCCACGTTTTATGTTTTATGACCTAGTCCTCTAAGACACTAGACTTAACGATCCTTGTCTTGTACTCTGATGGTTAATTACTCTTAAAATTTTTAAATGTTATATGTAAAAGGATCAGGTCACTATTGTTGTTTTTAGAGGATGGTCTAGTTATTTTTAAATATTAGGAATAAAGAACCTTAGTGAGAACCTTAAGGATGAGACTATGCATAAGAAAACATTTCAAAATATGGATGAGTATTGAGTAAGTGGTTTATCAAGAAAATACATCCCTGTCTAGATACAAGTAGGTAGATGCATCCTTGGCACAGATGTATCTAGGGTTAAAACCTAAAAACTCCGCTTTGAGCTAGACTCGAATGGGAAGTGGTGCACGACAACAAGCCTTACAACACTCTTAGTTACAACACTCTCGGGGGATATGATTTGGTATATTCAAAATCTTAGTAGAAACTGTTATTAAGGGAAAAAAAGAAGCCCATACGAATATATGTTAATAAATAGATTGAGGATAACCTGGATATAATCCTAAGGAATCAGCTGTTATGATATACTTCTTCTTTATAAGTTGATAATTTTATGTTCAAAGTTTTCTATTTTATCCTCAATAGCTATGTATTCAATACCTCTAATTATACACTATTTTTCTTAGATATTTGCGGGAAATAGAAGAACATGTTACAAAAAAAAAATGTGATAGGCAATGTGAATATTTCCCTAATGATATGATTTATATGACTAGAGTTGGTGCTCAAAACTTCATGGTAGTACTTACTCAGCTGGCTTGAGTTATGAATAATAAAATTAATCAGGTGGAACGTCCTCCTCCTCCAAAGAAAGAGTAAGTTTCCATAGAATCCTTCATGTGATAAAGTTATCCCATGTCTAGTGGGTCTTCTGATCCCCTCCTCGCAGAACAATGGATTACCTCCATTGAAAATATTTTATCCGTCTTCCAGTTCTCTCAAGAAGAGAATGTTGTATTGGTGGTCAATCATTTTGATGGAGAATCTGATCAGTGGTGGACACTGATCAGGAATACAAATTACCAAGAGGATATTGATTCCATAGATTGGGAGGAATTCAATAATATTTTTTTCAACAAATATTTTCCTCGAACCCTCCATATCAAGATGGAAAAAGAGTTCCTCGGAATTAAACAGAAGGAAGATGATTCCATCGGGGTGTATGAAGAGAACTTTACAAGGAATTCATGGTAAGCCACTGTCTTTTTCATAAAGAATGAAAGAAATGTGGGTCACTTCTTTATAGAAATAAAGTCGAGTCTATGAAATTTTTTGTCGATTTGATACATTGACAGTTATGAAGAGATTGTCTGTTGTGCCCTCAAGGTTTAAATAGAGATTGAAGACTCTCGGTAGTCTCGTGGGCCTAGTGACAAGAAGTGTAAAATGGAGAACATCATGGGTGGATAATCAAAAAAAATCCCATGATGTAAAGAAGCCTCGGTATCCCCTTTGAAAAAGTTGTGGGAAGTAGCATCTCGATGACTGTCTCAAGGTAACAAAGAATTACTTCAAATGCAGAATGTTTCGTTGTCTTTCCCAGAACTACCGAAGGGATATCAAAAATACCACTAATGTTTAAGAATAAGAGAAGGTTCAGATCAACACTCAGCCATCAATGTAGTGTTGCAACTGCACAGAGCTTGGGCGTTATGCAAACAATTTCCCTAAGCTGAGGGTTGTCGAAGGCAATTGGAAACAACCTCCAAGGAAACAAGTAAGGGATTATGCTATCACTACTACATAGGTGGAGCTTGAAAATGATGTGGTGATAGGTATGCTTGTTATTCATTCAATAATAGTGAATTTACTATTATATTCTCGTTCCATGCATTATTCCATATCTTCCATGATTAGTAAAACTATTCAAACACCACCTCAAAATTTGGAGGAAATGTTATCTGTAAGAAAAGTGAATTGGGAAATTATTGTGTCCATGAATTATAACTCCTCCCCTATTAACGTTTGTTGAATGAACCTCCCAAAAAATCTTGTCATAATTCCTTTAGTGGAGTTTGATGCTATCTTGGGAATGGATTGACTATCTTTGTACAAGGCCAATATCATTTTTCAGGAAAGGGATATCACTTTTCACATCCCAAAGAATCCTCTGATTGTTTACAAGTGTAAGGAGGAAGATGATTCTCCTTTAGATTCTTCATCCCATGTTTGGATTCTTATTCCTTGTGAGCAAGCATATCTATCTCAAATTATTGGAAAAAATGATAGAATAATTCTTTAAGACATGCCCATCATGAGGGATTGCACTAATGTATTCCTTAAAGAGTTTCAAGGCCTTCCTCCTGACTGAGAGGTTGAGTTCTCAATTTAACTTATCCCTAGATCTCTGCCAATCTCAAAGACACCATATAGAATGGCCACCCTAGAGCTAGAAGAGATGAAGAAGAAGCTAGAGGAGAATATGGGGAAGGGTTTTAAATGCCATAGTGCTTCACCGTGGGGTGTGCCAGTCCTCTTCTTCAATAATAAGGATGGATCAATGAGCCTCTGAATTGATTATTGTGAGCTCAATAAAATCTAGAAAAATAAAATGTATCCCCTTCCACGGATAGATGAATTTTTTGATCAGCTTCGTGGGGCCAGTTATTTCTCTAAGGTGGACCTTTGGTTGGGATATCACCAACTAAAGGTGAGGAATGAAGATATTCACAATATTTCCCTTCGAACGAGGTATGGACTCTCTGAGTTCATAGTGATGCCATTCGGAATCACTAATTCTCTATCAATTTTCAGGGATTTAATGAATAGAGTCTATAGAGATTACATTGAAAAACCTGTGGTGGTCTTTATTGATTATGTTATGATATACTCCCAGAGCAAGGAGGAACTTGAGGAGCATTGGAAAACTATATTGAAGACTTTTTAAAGGGAGAATTTGTATGAAAAGTACCATAAATGTGGGTTCTAGATTTAGGAAGTATCATTCATGGGGCATTTTATCACCAGGAAAGGGATACATGTGGACCCTTCCCAGACGAAGGCAATTGAAGAGTGGGGGAGGCCAACTTCTGTAACAGAGATCCACAACGTTTTTGGTCTAGCTAGGTATTATCGACTATTCGTGAAGAACTTTTCACGATGGTCAAATCCAATTGCCAAGTTTACATGGAAGGGAGTAAAATTTTTCTGGACATAGGAATGTGAAGACAGTTTCAAGGAGTTGAAAAAGAGGCTTATCACTACGCCGATACTCACACTCCATTCAAGTGGAGAACTCTTTGTGGTGTATAGTGATGCTTCTAAGAAAGTATTAGGATGTGTGCTAATGAAAAATGATAAAGTTGTAGCCTATTACTTAAGAAAACTGAAAATACATGAGTAAAACTATCCTATGAATGACCGGGAGTTGGCGGCTGTGATCTTTGAGTCGAAAATCAAACGGCATTATCTCTATGAGAAAAAATGTTTGATATATACTAACTACAAGACTGTATAATATACATTCACATAGAAAGACCTAAATATGCACTAGAGAAGATGGATAGAGCTCATCAAGGATTTATACTGCTCAACCCACTACCATCTTGGTAAGGCAAACAAGGTGGAAGATGTTCTAAGTAGAAAGGATCTTGCATCTTTATCATTGATGGGAACCGAAGATGATCTGATCTTCTTAGATTTGAAAAAGATGGACTTGGAAATCATTAAGGGAGGAACATCATCAATCCTTTCTCAAATTATTTCTCAACCATCCCTCTTGGAGAAAGTAAAGGACTCTCAAAGAAAGGATGTGGAAATTCAGAAAAGGGTGGAAGCTGTTAAAAATGGGAAATTCTCTGATTTAAAAATTAATGAGGAAGAAGTTTTAAAATTTGGGACATGATTATGTGTACGATCTGATCCCAATTTAAAGAAGGATCTATTGAATGATGCACATAGCTCGAACTTCTCTATCCACCCAGGGAGCACAACGATGTTTCGAGATCTCTGAGAAAACTTTTAGTGGGACAAAATGAAAAGGGAGATTTCTGAATATACATCAAAGTGCCTTGTAGGTCAGCAATTGAAGTTTGAGAGACAAAAGTATAAGGGGATGATGCAAACACTACCCATAACCACATGTATGTGGGATAATATTACCATGGACATTGTCACTGGACTTCTAAAGACATCTAGAGAAAACAATGATATATGGGTCGTTGTGGATCATATTACGAAGAAAACTAACTTTATCATGGTTCGAGAGGACTTCTCATTGGATCAACTTGAATGGATTTACATCAATGAAGTGGTGAGGATACGTGGAGTACCACTATCTATTGTATCTGATTGTGATCTGAGGTTCACCTTGAAGTTCTAGAAAAGTCTACAAAATTCTATAAGCACTGAACTAAACTTCAGTATGGCCTATCATCCTCAAACTGATGGACACTCTGAGTGAACAATTCAAACATTGGAAGACATGTTAAGAGCATGTTCAATGGAATTAAAAGGAGGATGGGACCAACATATTCCACTGGTTTAATTCTCCTACAACAATAGTTTCCACTCGAGCATCCGAATGGAACCCTATGAAGCCCTTTATGGGAAAAAGTGAAGAACACCAGTGTGTTGGGATAAAGTCAGTGGGAGTAAGCTACTAGGACCAAAAATGGTTGACGAAATGGTGGAGAAGGTGAAAACCATTCTGTAGCATATCATGGAAGCCCAAATTTTACAGAAGAGTTATTCAGATAACCGTCGACAAGACCGTACATTCAATGTTGGTGACATTGTATTTCTACGCATATCCCCATGGAATAAGGCCATGAGGTTTGGTAAGAAAGGGAAGTTAAGTCCCAGGTACATCGACCCCTTCATGATCTTTGATCTAGTAAATGTTGTGGCCTATCGACTGGCACTTCCACCTACCATGTCCAAATACATGATTTATTTCATGTATCCTCTCCTTTTAACTTTTAATCAAGATTGTTATCTATGATATTCCTTTTTTGTGTAATACAAAGTGACGGGGTATGTTTTCTCACCTCCCCCATAGTTACCTATTGTTTTATATGTTATGAGAAACCCCTTATCTATCTCATCAAGCTCTCTTAGTTACACCTGATAACGTGCCGATAAACCGTAAGAGATTCTACCCGAACATTCTTTATTCCTTTGGGTTACTCTATATTTATTTTTTAACAATATGTATTGTCTTTTATTTTTATGTAATACTTATACATTCTGTTTATATGATCTATAATCATGTTCCAAGATCCATCTCTCATTCTCTTTCAGGGACATACATGCTTTTAAGTGAATCCCTCCTCGATACTTCCCAATAAGCACACTCGTTTCAAAGGATCTTCCCGAACTTTTACCCTATATCATGTGCAGTAAATAATCTGTTTTAAGACACCATTTCTTTATAAAAGTAGTATTTTTATTATGAAAATCATCTTGGTTAAATTCTGGTTTTATATAAAATAATTCCCTCTTTACTATTTTAAAAGGTCTATAGTATTTTTCTTAAAACCACACCAAAATGTTTTAATGCTAATGTTTCACTAATATATTTCTTGTATGATTTCACTTATATTTGTGTAATACTAAGTGATGGGGTATGATTTATCACCTCCACCATACTGACCTAATGTTTTATAAGTGATTCTAATCCCCTTATCTCTCTCATCAAGAACTCTTAGTTACACTTGATACCATGCCGATAAACCATAATGGATTCTACCAGAACTTCCTTTATTCCTTTGGTATTATCTATATTTATTTTTAACAAAAATTAGTTGTTTTTTATTTTTATGTAAAACTTATAAATTCTATTTATATGCTCCAAAATTATGTTCCAAGATCCATCTCTCATTATCTTTCAGGGATATACATTCCTTTAAGTGAATCCCTCCTCGATACTTCCCATTAAGCACACTCGTTTTAAAGGAACTTACCGAATTTTTTACCCAATTCTAAATGAACAATAGCATATGTTTTAAGACACAATTGTATTTATAAAATCAGAATTTTTATTTTGAAAAAAATTCTTGGTTCAATTATTGGTTTTTATAAAATAATTTCTCCTTTACAATTTTAAAAGATCTACAGTATTTTCCTTAAAACCATACAAAAATGTATTAATGCTAATGTATCTCAAATAAATTTCTTATATGATGTCACTTCTATTTGTTAGAACATACCATGTTATATTCCTATATTTCCTGATGAATTTCCATGAATGTTCTAATCCCTTTCTTTCATGGACACTTTCATGATACACTGATTGGTTATGATTTATGTCATGATTGTGGTGCCCAATTATCTCTATAGGTAACCTTATGTTTATGTATGGTTTATTATGTATAATTATTTATGTGGAAAGAATATATATGTGGAAAGAATATTTATGTGTCAATATTATTCATGAAAATGTTGAGATGGGTGCGCCCAGATTGCGCTCCAACACATTGGGTAAGGTTAGGTCTCCTGAGATGCGATTTGAAACGGGATTGGCAGTTAGCCTTGACCCATACTAAAATGGGAAATGGGATTAACAGTTAGCCTGGACCCATACTAAATTTTTTTATGATTCTTCCACATTTATATGATTCCATGTTTATATGATCCAAATATTATATGATATTATTTCATATGTTCCATGTTTTGGATATCAATATGTCATGCCTCTTAACTCATGTTCTTAAGATGTATCCTTATGTTGATTCCCTTACTGGGCTTTTTAACTCATCCATTTGTTCATGTGTTCCCCTGGGTATCCTATGTAGATGTATGGGCTCAAATAAATCTATAAGTTCTATATGGATATTAAATAAAGAAGTGTTTTTAGCCCCATTTTTTATGTTTTATGTACCTACTCTTCCAAGACACTAGACATAATGATCCTTGGCATGAAATCTGATTATTAATTTTGCTTAAAATCATACAATGTTATATGTAAAAGGCTCAGGTCACTATAGTTGGTATTAGAGGGAGGTTTTTTTATTTTTGTAGATTAGGAATGGAGCACCTTAGTGAGAACCTTAAGTATGAGTTTAAGTATAATAAAACATCAAAGAATTTTGGTGAGTGTTGAGTAAGTGGGTTATCAAGAAGATATAAACCTTTCTGGATACACGCAGGTAGAGGCGGCTCTGGAACATATGTATCTAGGGGTAAAACTCGAAAAAACCGCTTTGATCAAGACTCAAACCGGAACTGGGGCATGACAACGAGCCTTGCTTCACTCTTGGTTATGACACTTCTACGCGATATGCTATGGTAGATTCACGAGCTTAGTAAAAACCATTATTAAGAGACCAAAAGAAGCCCATTAGAATATAATTTAATAAATAGATCGAGGATAACCTGGATATAAATATATGGAATCACATGTCAGGATATAATTCTTATTTATAAGTTTATACTTTTATCTTGAAATGTTACTTTTTATGCTCAATAACTAAGTATTAAAGACCTATAATTATATGTTCTTTTTCTTAGTTAATGGAGGGAAATAGAAGAGCACATCCCAACAACCAAAGTGATAGGAAATGTGATGATTTCCCTAGTGATATGCCTGATGTGATGAGAGTGGGTGCTCAAAACATCATGGAAATACTTGCTCAGCTGGCTCCAGTTATGAATAATAACTTCAATCAGGTGGAACGTCCTTATACTCCAAGGAAATAGAATTTTGCCGTAGAATCCTTCATGCGGCAAAGGCCTCCCATTTTTAGCTGGTCTCCCGATCCCCTCCTCGTATAAAAATAGATTAACTCCATTGAAAATATTTTCTCTATCCTCCAGTGCTCAGAAGAAGGGAAAGTTTTACTCGTGGTCTATCGTTTTGATGGGGAAGAAGATCAGTGGTGGACACTGATCAAGAATACAATGTCCCAAGAGTAAATAGATTCCATTTATTGGGATTAAATCAAGAATATTTTTTAAACAAATATTTTCCTCGAACCCTCCTTATCAAGATGGAACGATAGTTCCTTGGACTCAAGTAGAAGGAAGATGATACCATTGGTTCATATGAAGCAAACATTACAAGGCTTGCCAGGTACGCGTTTGGATTTTTCATGAACACCAAAAGAACATGTAAAATTTTCCGAATCAGCGGTCCACCTTGCTTTCGATGTTAATGACAAAGCCAGAGGCATACCTTGCAAGTCTTGTAATGTTCACTTCATACATCCCGATGGACTCATCTTCCTTCTGCTTGAGTCCGATGAACTCCCTTTCCATCATGAGATGGAGGGTTCGAGGAAAATATTTGTTGAAAAACATCCTCTTGAATTCCTCCCAATCTGTGACATCAATTTCTTCATTGGAATTTTTATTCTTGATCAGTGTCCACCACCAATTAGATTCCCCATAAAAGTGATAGACCGCGAGTACAACTTTCTCTTCTTCCGAGCACTGGAGGAAAGAAAAAATATTTTCAACCGAGTTAATCCATTGTTCTACAAGGATTGGATTAGAAGACCCGCTAAACAGGGGAGGCCTTTTCCGCAAGAATTATTATACAACAATATGCTCTTTCCTTGGAGGAGGAGGACGTTCCACCTGATTCAAGTTAATATTCATAACCCGAGCCAGCTGAGCAAGTACTGCCATTAGGTTTTGAGCACCCGCTTCTATCACATTAGGCATATAAATAGGGAAATCATCACATTTCTATCACATTAGTTTTTGGAACACATTCATCTATTTCCTGCCATTAACTAAGAAAAATAACGTATAATTAGAGGTATTTAATACATAGCTATTGACCATAAGAAAGAAACTTTGAACATAAAGGGATAAACTAATAAAGAAGAAGTACATCCTATCTTGTGATTCCTAAGGTTAAAACCTAGGTTATCCTCAATCTATTTGTTGACTTATATTATTATGGGATTTTTATTTTCCCTTAATAATGGTCTGTACTATGCTCATGAATCTACCAAAGCATATCCCCCGAGAGTCTCATAACCAAGAGTGCAGCAAGGCCCGTTGTCGTGTACCAGGATACCCCTAGTCAAGGCCAAAACTCATTGTCAAAATTTTCACTCCTAGGTAGATCTATCCTAGAGCCACCAATACATACTCGTTTCCAGAAATGGATGTATTAACTTGATAAACCACATACTCTACAGTTACCAAAATTTTGCGATGTTTAATTATACCACGTCTCATCCTTAAGGTTCTCACTAAGGTGATCTGTTCCTAATCTCCAAGAATAACTAGAACATCCTTTGATACCAAATATAGCGACCAGAGCCTTTTACATATAACATTTCGTGATTTTAAGCATAATTAATCATTGGAATACAAGCCAAGGATCGTTAAGTCTAGTGTCTTAGAAGACTAGTTACATATAACATAAAACGTGGAGATAAAAAACACCTCTTAATTTAATCAACATAAAGAGCTTCTAACTTCCTTTGAGCCCTTATATCTGCATAGGGTACCCTTGGGAACACATGATCAAAGGGATGAGATGAAAATCCCAGTAAGGGAATGAACATAAGGAGACATATTAAGCACATGAGTTAAGAGGCATGACATTTTGATATCCAAAACATGGAACATATGAAATAATAACATATAATCATGGGATCATATAAACAAGGAATATTATAAATGTGTAAGAATCATAAAAAAATTTATTTAGTACTGGTCAAGGCTATCTGCAAATCCCATTTCCCATTTCAGTATGGTTCAAGGAAAAACTTCAATCCCATTTCACACCACATATCATGAGACTTAACCTTACCCAATGCATTCGAGCACTATCTGGGTGCACCATTCTCAACATTTTCATGATTATTATTGCCACATAAATAATCTTTCCACATAAATAATCATACATAGTGAACCATAGATAAACATAATGTTACCCATGGAGAGAATTGGGTACCGCAATCATGACATAAAGCATAATAAATGAGTGTATCATGAAAGTGTCAATGAAATAAATGGATTAGAATATACATGTATGTTCATATGGTAATATATGCATATAAAATGGTAGGTGGTAACAAATAGACTTGACAACATATAAGATATGTATTGGAGAACATTAGCATTAAAACATTTTTTGTGCAGTTTTAAAGAAAATACTATAGATCTTTTCAAATAGAAAAGAGGAAAATCATTTATATAAAACCAGAATTTAACCAAGAAGGTTTTAATAATAAAATAATGATTTTATAAAGACAATGGAGTCTAAAAATAGTGGATAGATTGCACTTGAATTTTGGGTAGAAATTCAGGAAGTCCCCATTAAACAGGTTTTCTTATCGGAAAGTTCTAAGGAGGGAATCTTTTAAAAACATGTATATACCCAAAAGAAAGTGATGAAAGGGTCTTGATATAGGAATATTGTTCAAATAAACATAATTTAGTATATTAACATAAATAGATAACATAACACCATTTTTAATGAAAGATATGGCAACCTAAAAGAACAAAGAATGTTCTGGTAGAATTCGTTACGATTTTGTCGACATGATGTCGGGTGTAACTACGAGGGATTTATGAGAGATATAAGGGGTTGATAATCACATATAAAACATTAGGTAAGTATGGGGGAGGTGATAAATCATACCCCATCATTTCATATTACACAAAAAAGGCATGTCATAGAGAACAATCTGGATTAAGAGTGAAAAGGAGAGGATCCCTTACCTAAAATCTGTTGGTGTTCTCCAAATATTGTTAAAGACCTAAATAAATAAATTTAGGCTTATTAATTAAAAATTACAGAACCTATTATATATTTAATTTATTTAAAATAACCATTTTTAGTTCATTCAAGTACTTTTTTATTAGTTATAAGGTTCAATTTCATTGTTCGGGCTCGTTTGTTTACTTTTCTTTAAAAGATCTATCCACTTGTATTCAAGTTTGGATTATATGTAAGATGAAAGTGGATTTCAAGAATTGAAGTAATATTATTTGGTGAACATCCAGGAGATTACATGGTTTTAATTTTAATTAGGTCACTTAGAGTGAATTTGAATTATTGTATATATAACCCTAGTGATAACTTTTTTTGTTACTTGGTGGATTTGATTTCAAAGAACATGTTTTGATTTAAAAATTAATACCATTTCTACAAAAAGATTACAGAACCAGAAATAGGATTTATTACATATATAATAATATAATTAAAACATAACACAAATGGTTTTATGACTAGAATTAAAGATAAAATTAGAAATTGATAAACGGTTGTCCTTGAATGTGCTAAATTAGCACATCTCAAACGGTTCTTTCATTTCGTTCAAATAAAAGTGTGGGGAAAGGAGAGAAGATAATGAAATATCCAATTACAATTAAAACATTACATTAGATTTATGTTACTGGATTTATCATACTATTTTGGTGAAGGTAGGTGAGGAAAGAAACAAAAATAAATAGAACTTAAAAGAAATGAAGGAATTGGAAAGGGGGATTTACCTCTTGAGACTTCCTCATTTGAGAACCTCTTAAGGGGAGAGGATTTGGTATTTTGAAGATTCTAAGAGCTTTTGAACGTGGGGGAGGATTTTGGGGAGATATTTGGGGAGAATAATGGCAGGGAACATGGCTTGAGAGGAGTAAACAGAAGAGGGAGTGAAGAGGGATTTTTATAGTCTAAAATAGGAGGGACTTCCTAATATTATAATCATTAATTTATTATTTATTAAAAAGACAAGGAATAGAAAGTATTCCATGACCATGAATAGTAATTTTATCATGTGATTCCGAAACAAGTGGGATTACATTAGCATGACATCATAAATGACTCAATAAATTACTCATTTAGCATTTATTGTAAATTATGGTATTTTACTATTCGTCAAAAAACTCAAGTATTTCAGAAAAATCTCAAAAATTCACCCTAACCATTATTCGATGTGTAGAATCCAAAAATTAAGTCCATTTTTTCAAAAATAATTTTCAAAGTATGATTATTTTAATATTAAATTTAATAATAATTAATTATCAAAACCAATTTTAAAACATTCATTAACTTATTCTACAATATAGGTATATCATACTTCCAACTTGAATATTACTTTTATACTATCATAGGTGAGGTTACTATTCATTAGGTTATATGACTATTCATAAGGGTATGTTACTATTCATTAATGTAGATTTCTATTTACAAAAAAATTATGTTTTTCTTATTGGACTCCCAATAACTTACTCATTACAACCATGTATGCCAGATATTCAAATTTCCCAACACAAAAGTGTCAATCTTAAGTTTAAAGGTCACTTAGCACTTAGTGGTTCATTATGTTGTGTTTTCAGGTGATTTTATGACATACTTATGAGAAGGGATTTTCCATTCAAAAACATTGGGTCGTTACATTTACTACAGTGACCCAAGCCATTTACATATAACATTTCATGATTTTAAGCATAATTAATCATCAGTGTACAAGACAAGGATCATTTATTCTAGTGTCTTGCAAGGGTCCATAGGTATCCCATTCACAGGGATAACATGCCCCAAGAATGAAACTTACTCCATCCAGAACTCACATTTATTGTACATTGCATACAACTTCTCCCTTCACAATCTCTTTAACACAATTTTCAAATGCTCCTCATGTTACTCATTTCTCTTGGAGTATATCAGAATATCATCAATAAAGACCACCAAAAATTTGTCTAGTAAATCTCTAAAGAATCTATTCATTAAATCTATGAAAATTGCTGGAGCATTAGTGAGTCTGAATGGCATCACTATGAACTCATAATGTCAAGACCTCATTCGAAAGGCAGTCTTGGGAATATCTTCCTTACTCACCTTTTATTGATGATATCCCGGCCGAAGGTCCACCTTAAAGATATAATTGGCCCCATGAAGTTGATTGAACAAATCATCTATCTATGGTCGAGGATACTTTTTCTTTATCACGATTTTATTTATCTCACTATAATCAATGCATACGAAAATTGATTCATCCTTATTCTTGATGAAGAGGATTGGACCTCCCCAAGGTGAGGCACTCGGGCTTATAAAACTCTACTCCATATTCCCTTGTAACTGCTTCTTCAGCTCTTCCAGCTCTACAGTGGCCACTCCTCAAGGTGTCTTTGAGATAGGAAGAGATCCAGGGATAAGTTCAATTGAGAACACTACCTCTCGGTCAGGAAGAAGACCATGAAACTCTTCAGGGAATACCTTAGTGTAATCCCTCACGATAGGAAAGTCTCCAAGCATAATTTTATCCTTTGTCTTAATCACTTGAGCTAGATATGCTTGCTGACATGGAAGATGTATCCAAATATGAGATGAAGATTCTAAAGGAGACACACTTTCCTCCTTACACTTGAAAATAATTGGAGGATTCTTCAATATTTGAAGTGTAATATCCCTTTCCCAATAGTTGATGTTGGCCTTGTACAAAGATTGGAAATCCATTCCCAAGATAGCATCAAACTCCACTAAATGAATTACGATGAGATTTTATGGGAGGTTCAGTCCACAAACATTAACCGGGGAGGAGTTAAAAATCATGGATGCAATAATTTCTCCATTTTCTGTTCTCACAGATAACTTTTCCATCTAATTTTGAGGTGGTGTTTGAATAGTTCTACTAAAATTGCAAGATATGAAAGAATGGATAGAACCAGAATCAAATAGTACGTTCGCTATTCTTGAATGAATAACTAGCGTACCTATCACTAAATCATTTTCCAACTCCACCTCTGTAGTAGTGATATCATAATCCCTTCCTTGTTGCCTTGGAGATTGTTGTAGATTTCCTCTCATAACCCTTGGCATAGAGCAATTGTTCGCATAATACCCATGATCCTTGTAGTTCTAACACTACTCCGCAGGCTGAGTGTTGATATGAACATTTCTTTATTCTTAAAAATTAAAGGGATTTTTCATATCCCTTTAGAAATTATTGTCCATATGAACAAACATTCCACATTTGATGAAATTCTAGGTTCCCTTTAGTTAGTTACCAAGATTCTTCTTCCCACAATTTTTGAAAGGGGAAAAGTCTGGCTTCTTTCCATCATGGGATTCGTTTGACGAACCACCCATATTGTTTTCCATTTTCCACTTCTTTTCATTGGGCCCACGAGACCACTAAGAGTCTCCAATATCCATTACAACCTTGAGTGAACAATAGACAATATCCTCAGAACTATCTATGTCTCGAATTTCCAATGCTTTTTTGTAGACTCGACTTTTGTCTTCTAAAGAAGCGATCCACTTTTCATTCTTTGTTAATGAAAAGCCAGAGGCGTACCTTGCAAGCCTTGTAATGTTTGCTTCATATGCCCCGATAGACTCATCTTATTTCTGATTTAGTCTGAGGAACTCTCTTTCTATCTTGAGAATGAGGGTTTGAGGAAAATATTTATTGAAAAACATCCTCTTTAATTCCTCCCAATCCATGGAATCAATTTCCTATTGGGACTTTGTATTTTTGATCAGTGTCCACCACTGATCAGCTTTCCCATCAAAACAATAGACTTCCAGGACAAATTTTTCTTCTTCTGAGCACTGGAGGACAGAAAATATATTTTCAATGGAGTTAATCCATTGTTTCGTGAGGAGGGAATTAGAAGATCTTCTAAACATGGGAGCCCTTTGATGCATGATGCATTCTATGGAAACTTGATATTTCCATAGATGAAGGGGGTATTTCTCATGATTCATGTTATTATTCATAACTCTAGCCATATGATCAAGTACTGTCATGAAGTTTTGAGCACCTTCTCATGTCTTATCATTAGAAAAATATTCACATTGACTATCACATTGTTTGTTGGAATGTGTTCTTGTAACGCCCCGACCCCAGCTACCCAAAGTCGGTGCATTACTTCGTAACATTGGCATGATCACAAAAGATCAAGTCTCGAAAGACCGATTAGTTTAGTAGCCATGGAAACACTAGATACATTCATAAATGTTACATTACATCATAAAGTGAAAAACTAATAACAAAGTCTTCATAGTCCACACTCATATCCTCTTTTGACTATCCCTGCAGGTCATTCATAAAATACTTCTTCACATCCTGGAAAAATATTAAAACATTGAAAGGGGTGAGCTCAGATGCTCAGTAAGGATAACAATATAGGGGAAGCTTTCATCAATAAACATAAACATTTAAGGCAATGTATAACTAAAACAAAAGGCTTTTAAACCTGAACTTCAACATAATATGGCAAAAGTAAAATGAGATAATGCCATTAACTTCTTCACATGGATATTCTACTGGTCGAATAATCACATGCAATATCAATAACCACTTTCATAATGAGGGAATGTATAATGCCAGACATTCTGAAACATTTCGTCAAGGCCTCGGCCAAGACGTCTAAAATGATTAAGGCCTCAGCCAAAACCATAAATCAAATTGGGAAAGGGCCTCAGCCAATTCCACGTCTAGTTGTCTCTTGAGACCTACCGATGCATCGAGGAGCTATAGCGAGCTCCACCCGTCACTTATTAAGTCCAATACATTCCTCATATCAATAGGTTTAAACATAACATAAATATTCGTATTAAAACTAGCATATGAAACATCAACAATTTCTCCAAAAACTATGGATGGTATAAAAATAACACATCCACAGTCAAATATTTCACAAAATGTTCAATGGGAGTTTTGTATCATAAATCAATTTCAATTAAACTTAAAACCCATCAAAGGATGTTGACATGGATGAAATCAAAGCTATTTGAGAGAAATATCTCTCTTTTCTTGAAATCATTTAAAAGTCCCATAATTATAAAATAATACATTTACTTTGAAAATATTCTTATAAGCTTGTAAGGGAAGATTCGACGAAGTTATAATGGCAGAAAATAGCCGCACCTGCCGTATAAGTTAAAAAAAACATTCTTACCTTAAATTTGTCAAAAAGGTCAAAAAGTACACTGTTTGGAAAACGACGGTAAGATTCCTTTCAAAAACATATAAGGGTATAAATGACTTTAACCCATTTTACATTTAATAGTAAAAATGTTTTGAAAGACATTTTTAAGAAACATGGATGTGGATGATAACGAGGTCCCAGTAGATAATTATGTATAAACAAACTTGGATAATGAAGAGGTTGTGAAGTAAACCCTTACCTTGTACTTTTACTTGGTTGGGGTAGGTTAACCTCCTGTATAATGGTGAAGTAATTGTTATTAAATTATACAAGAATCATATACATTCATATGATATCATATATGATCTTTTAACATTGCTTTGTTAACAATATCTTAGATTTATCGTTGTTTTGGGGTGTTAACTTACTCGTTTTCTTTTATATGTTTTGTTACGTAAGTCGTTTTTTTCATGGATAGGTTTTATCTTATTCATATCCAGAATTATATCATGTCCTTAAACATTATTTTTAAATCATAAAATGATAATTATACTTGAATGGATACGACGGAGAATGAATCTTATCGCGTTCGTGGAGACGGTAGTCCGTACGTACGCACGAGCGACAATATCATTATTTTGATATTAAAATAATATATAATTGGATAGTATATAATATATACAGAATAATTATCATGTTATGTTTATTATTTACATGAATTACATATCATTATTATATCCATCTAAATAATAATATATTGAATAACAATTACACCACGACGTGGAGACGGTAAGCCGTACGTACGCACGTATGGTGACATGTCATTCAAATGATGGGTAGAATACTGAATATGGTTGTTCCATATTTATAATAACATCACAGTATATAGAAGATACTGGAGTTATAATTTTATAATTGAAATAATAAACAAAGAGGGAGTGGACGAAGAAAGAAACTTGAAAGAGGGTGATGAAAACGTTACCTCTTCTTCGGGTTCTTCCTTTTGATTTGATCAAAAGGACTCCTTAGGATGGATTTCTGACTAAATTAAAGCTTCTAGGATGAAGGGAGAGAAGTTGGGAGAGTATTTGGGCAGAAGTTGGCTGAACCAAAAGGCTTGAAAGTGTGAATAAGGTGGTAGAGGTGGGGGCCTTTTATAAGAGGAGAGGAGGGGCTCTTTTGGAAAGATTGAAATGTTACATTATTATACAATTCATTTCGGATTCTAAAGGTCCCACACTTATATAATTCGTGGGTAAGGTGATAAAGGTTATAAATATCTTCATCCAATAGGCTTTGGACATGTTTAAGCCTTGGAGTTTTCATTATCTTCTTATTTTATTTAAATTGTTAAATAATGAGGTCATCACAGCATCATCATGATGTTATAAATAATTTAATTTATTTAATGTCTAAAAATTATAAAAAAATTTCTATGATGTAGGAAATCGTTTTATCTTTCTAATGAATATTTATAGTCAAAATTTGGACTTCTGTAACCCCACTTAAAAACTGTTTTAGTAGAACAACTCATGTTTGTGTCAATTTAATTTTAACATTAAATAAATATATATTAATGTCATTTTCCAACCAAAGTGGCTCCATGGGGTCCCCAAGTTGACCCATGGGTTGTCTTGGTCGTCCATGACTCATACAATAGGAGTAGAACAAGTTTCAAGCTCATCTCATATTATTAAAACAATATTTTTACCTTAAACTACACTAATTACCTCTAATCGCGATTAAGAACATAAAAGTTACTATTCACCAAAAATTATTTTAATCTCATTGGACCACATTTTACTTCTTAATGACAACCATGTATGTCGGATTTTTGAAAATCAAATCACAGAGGTGGTAATATTTCATTTAAATGAAAAATCAGTTATTTAACTACCACTTAGTGGTTTCACTATTCATCAAAAAATGAAGTTTTTCAGAACAATGCCAAAATTTCACCCTAAGATATAATTGATATTCCGATTTCAAAAATGATGTCTATTTTACAAAATTCCAAAAATATAAGTTGCATTAATTTATTTTATAACTAATTCCCGCTGTCACAACAAATAGCGTGTTTTTAAGAAACAATTTATATCAAAAGATTGGCAATTGTTTATGTCCAATTTCAATGTTAAATTAATTCTAATGAATACCATTGGATAAAATGGTAAAAATATATTATAATTATACTTTAAAACCACTAAATAGTATAATTTATCACTATAAATTATTTTGATTTAAAAAGTTGTCTTTAAGTATTTTTCACTATTCAAAAAAAATGAGAAGTTCTCAGAAAAATACCAAAAATTCAACATAGGCTAATTTCGATATTCCGAATCCAAAAATGAAGTCCATTTTAAAATATAAAATTTCTATAATTTTAAAAAGTGGTTATTACTATTCATAATGGCTACTATGATTAGTCGCGGTGTTTTTGAACTCGAAGTTGCGTACAATGAAAGCTATTGCATTATTGAATGAGAAGCGTATCATGGAAGCTCGGGGTGTTACATTCTACCCTCCTTCAATAAATTGCGTCCTCGCAATTTGAAAATTTTCTTTGAAAATTAAAGGTTGAAAAGAGAAAATACCTTTGTGGAAAACCCACATCTGAAATAAGATTAATAAAATTTAGACTTAATAAGAGGGAAAGGGAAATGAAAAAGTCACCACCCAATTATGATCTCGATTAGGAGAACATTGGTGGAAATTAGAGACATATAATTGGAGGAAAAACGTAAATATTTGTTGGGAGTG
This sequence comes from Viscum album, assembly GCA_963277665.1. Taxonomy (NCBI): domain Eukaryota; kingdom Viridiplantae; phylum Streptophyta; class Magnoliopsida; order Santalales; family Viscaceae; genus Viscum; species Viscum album. Next base: position 785,097,318 of record OY728158.1, read on the forward strand.
ATTGAGGTCATCAATCACAATCAACTGTCAAATTGAGGGCCTCAAAGCCTTCAATCTATGTTGATTTAAAATATCATCAGTTCAATAAGACATAAGGTATTAGGATAACACATTTTTTTGTTTTAATATCCCTTTACTAAAGTTTAAGAATTAATTTATTCATTGAATAACAGATAGTTATATATATATTTATGCTTGACAATTATAATTTCAACCTTCAACTCACCTTTCACTCAAAAAGATAATAGAACCCAAAAATATTATACTTATCCTAATTGTATAAGGTTCCAAATGTTAACACATACCATTTAGATTAGTAAAATTATTTTTTAATAACCAGGGACTTCCTGTAGGCTAGTGGTAGGAAATAAAGGCCTATCGCACTATGGTTGTGGGTTCGATTCCTGCAGCTTTTTCCGACGCGACGGGTTATGCCCCACCCTGCAGGTTGTCCTTTTCTAAAAAATATAGTACGATACTATTCCAAAAATAATCATCATAAATATTTTAACCTTAAACAATACTATCCAAAGTTCAACTTAATACATTCCAACCTTTATAGTTATCCAAAATACCTCTGTCAAGACTTTCTCTAAAAGGTCTCTTAATTCCAAAATCAATTTATCAAATTCCCCAAACAAAGTAAAGTTTCTCTTATTGTCACATACTAAAAATATAATTACCTTCATCATATTAAAACCTTACTGAAATCAAAAAGTACTGCAGTACAATCCTTATATATATATCACATTATTCTAATAACCAGAATATAATCCATGAGTCCAAAAGCACCAATACATTAATTATTCTGCTTCAACTGTAGTAACAGTATATGATTTTACTTGATCCCTTGGCCTTTTCTGAGGAATGTTTCCCTGATGCTTAGGACATTCATTTTCATAATGCCCCATTTCCCTACAATTGTAGCATTCAACATTGATAGACTCTTTCTTTCCCTTGCAATCACGCACCTGGTGACCTTTTTCTCCACATTTATAACAAACTCCCATTCCTTTTAGGCAAGTACCAGGGTGATTCTTCCCACAATTATCACATAATGGAAAATCCTTCTTTACCTTTTTCCCTTTATCTGTCTCTTGTTCCACCATTCTCTTCTTCTCTTGCTTTACTTTGTTGTCATAAGACTTAGAGAATTCATTTTCTTTCTTGATAGCACATGAGACAATATCTTCGTATGTTGAGAACGATTGTGATGCTAAAGCTCGATGAAGAAATGGTTTTAACCCATCAATGAAACGATCAATCTTACCTCTTGGGTTACGTATATAATGTGCAGCATACCTCTCTAACCTTGTAAAGTTATCCTCATACTTTGCGACATTCTCATCCTCCTTCTGCCTCAGACTCAGAAATTTCCTTTCCATATCTGCTCGATGGTCACGAGGAAAGTATTTTTCTAAGAAAATCTCTTTGAACTCCCTCCATTCCATATTCGATACGTCATCATCTTCCTTGGTGTTTTGAATCAGCGACCACCACTGATCGGCATCTCCGGTGAGGCGGTAAACTGCCATGACAACCTTCTCCCTTTCGCTACTCCCCAAGGCATGGAATATTTTCTTTGAGGAGTTTATCCATTGCTCAGCTACTAACGGATTTGTACTCCCATTGAAGGTTGGTGGTTGTTGCCTCATGAAACGGTCTAGCATTGATCCTCCACGTTGCGGTTCAGGGTGCTCTATACGAGTAAGGTTATTATTCATAACCTGCGTGAGTTGTCCCAGTATGGTGAGAAGCTGATCAGCACCAGTTGTATCACTAGCTCCACCATAGTTATCTTGAGCAGGAGGGAAATCCCTACACGGAGTGCGTGCATTGATACGGTTTCCATTCCTTCCAATAGGCACCATTTCTAAACAATGGCATAAACTAGATTAGTTTATGAATTAAAATACATAATTCCATATTTTTAAAACAATTTACATAAATTGAACTATTTATGGATATAATCCATAATCATAAAAAGAAATGTTTTATTTGATAAAGTATATACTCATAACCCTTCATAGTGGTTTGTAAAGAAAATGAGAATTGTCCTAAGCATATCTCCCGGGAGTGTCGTAACCAAGAGTGCAGCAAGGCCCGTTGTCGTGCACCAGTTCCCGTTCGAGTCTAGCTCAAAGCGGTGTTTTCGGGTTTTACCCCTAGGTACATCTGTGCCAAAGCCGCCTCTACCTGCTCGTATCCAGACAGGAATGTATTGCTCGGAAAACTCACAAAATCTCTACAATAACAAAATTCTAGGAAGTTCTTCTATACTAATCCTCAAAGTCTATCTTTGGGCTATGTGCTCTAATCAGAGTTTATCTAAATCTAGCTTCCAAGGTTAGTACTAAACTGCCTCTGATACCAAATGTAACGCCCCGACCCCAGCTACCCAGAGTCGGTGCATTACTTCGTAACATTGGCATGATCACAAAAGATCAAGTCTCAAAAGACCGATTAGTTTAGTAGCCTTGGAAACACTAGATACATTCATAAATGTTACATTACATCATAAAGTGAAAAACTAATAACAAAGTCTTCATAGTCCACACTCATATCCTCTTTTGACTATCCCTGTAGGTCATTCATAAAATACTTCTTCACATCCTGGAAAAATATTAAAACATTGAAAGGGGTGAGCTCAGATGCTCAGTAAGGATAACAATATAGTGAAAGCTTTCATCAATAAACGTAAACATTTAAGGCAATGTATAACTAAAACAAAATCCTTTTAAACCTGAACTTCAACATAATATGGCAAAAGTAAAATGAGATAATGCCATTCACTTCTTCACATGGATATTCTACTGGTCGAATAATCACATGAAATATCAATAACCACTTTCATAATGAGGGAATGTATAATGCCAGACATTCTGAAACATTTCGTCAAGGCCTCGGCCAAGACGTCTAAAATGATTAAGGCCTCGGCCAAAACCATAAATCAAATTGGGAAAGGGCCTCGGCCAATTCCACATCTAGTTGTCTCATGAGACCTACCGATGCATCGAGGAGCTATAGCGGGCTCCACCCATCACTTATTAAGTCCAATACATTCCTCATATGAATAGGTTTAAACATAACATAAATATTCATATTAAAACTAGCATACAAAACGTCAACAATTTCTCCATAAACTATGGATGGTATAAAAATAACACATCCACAGTCAAATATTTCACAAAATGTTCAATGGGAGTTTTGTATCATAAATCAATTTCAATTAAACTCAAAACCCATCAAAGGATGTTGACATGGATGAAATCAAAGCTATTTGAGAGAAATATCTCTCTTTTTTTTGAAATCATTTAAAAGTCCCATAATTATAAAATAATACATTTACTTTGAAAATATTATAATAAGCTTGTAAGGGAAGATTCGAAGAAGTTATAATGGCGGAAAATAGCCGCACCCACCGTATAAGTTAAAAAAACATTCTTACCTTAAATTTGTCAAAAAGGTCAAAAAGTACATTGTTTGGAAAACGGCGGTAAGATTCCTTTAAAAAATGTATAAGGGTATAAATGACTTTAACCCATTTTCCATTTAATAGTAAAAATGTTTTGAAAGAAATTTTTAAGAAACATGGATGTGGATGATAACGAGGTCCCAGTAGATAATTATGTAGAAACAACCTTGGATAATGAAGAGGTTGTGAAGTAAACCCTTACCTTGTACTTTTCCTTGGTTGGGGTAGGTTAACCTCCTGTATAATGGTGAAATAATTGTTATTAAATTATACAAGAATCATATACATTCATATGATATCATATATGATCTTTTAACATTGCTTTGTTAACAATATCTTAGATTTATCGTTGTTTTGGGGTGTTAACTTACTCGTTTTATTTTATATGTTTTGTTACGTAAGTCGTGTTTTTAATGGATAGGTTGTATCTTATTCATATCCAGAATTATATCATGTCCTTAAACATTATTTTTAAATCATCAAATGATAATTATACTTTAATGGATACGACGGAGAATGAATCTCATCGCGTTCGTGGAGACGGTAGTCCGTACGTACGCACGAGCGACAATATCATTATTTTGATATTAAAATAATATATAATTGGATAGTATATCATATATACAGAATCATTATCATGTTATATTTATTATTTACATGAATTACATATCATTATTATACCCATCTAAATAATAATATATTGAATAACAATTACACCACGACGTGGAGACGGTAAGCCGTACGTACGCACGTATGGTGACATGTCATTCAAATGATGGGTAGAATACTGAATATGGTTGTTCCATATTTATAATAACATCACAGTATATAGAAGATACTGGAGTTATAATTTTAGAATTGAAATAATAAACAAAGAGGGAGTGGAAGAAGAAAGAAACTTGAAAGAGGGTGATGAAAATGTTACATCTTCTTCGGGTTCTTCCTTTTAATTTGATCATAAGGACTCCTTAATATGACTTTATGACTAAAGTAAAGCTTCTAGGATGAAGGGAGAGAAGTTGGGAGAGTATTTGGGCAGAGGTTGGCCAATCCAGAAGGCTTGAAAGTGTGAATAAGGTGGTAGAGGTGGGGGCCTTTTATAAGAGGAGAGGAGGGGCTCTTTTGGAAAGATTGAAATGTTACATTATTATACAATGATTTTAGGATTCTAAAGGTCCCACACTTATATAATTCGTGGGTACGGTGATAAGGGTTATAAATATCTTCATCCAATAGGCTTTGGACAAGTGTAAGCCTTGGATTTTGCATTATCTTCTTATTTTATTTAAATCGTTAAATAATGAGGTCATCGCTGCATCATCATGATGTCATAAATAATTTAATTTATTTAATGTCTAAAAATTATAAAAAAAATACTATGATGTAGGAAATCCTTTTATCTTTCTAATGAATTTTTATATTCAAAATTTGGATTTGTTTAACCCCACTTAAAAACTGTTTTAGTAGAACAACTCATGTTTGTGTCAATTTAATTTTAACATTAAATAAATATATATTAATGTCATTTTCCAACCAAAGTGGCTCCATGGGGTCCCCAAGTTGACCCATGGGTTTTCTTGGTCGGCCATGACTCATCCAATAGGAGTAGAACAAGTGTCAAGCTCATCTCATATTATGAAAACATTATTTTTACCTTAAACTACACTAATTACCTCTAATCACGATTAAGAACTCAAAAGTTACTATTCACCAAAAATTATTTTAATCTCATTAGACCACATTTTACTTATTAATGACAACCATGTATGTTGGATTTTTGGAAATAAAATCACAGAGGTGGTAATATTTCATTTAAACGAAAAATCAGTTATTTAACTACCACTTAGTGGTTTCACTATTCATCAAAAATTGAAGTTTTTCAGAACAATGCCAAAATTTCACCCTAAGCTATAATTGATATTCAGATTTCAAAAATGATATATATTTTAAAAAATTCCAAAAATATAAGTTGCATTAATTTATTTTATAATTAATTCCCGATGTCACAACAAATAGCGTGTTTTTAAGAAACAATTTATATCAAAAGATTGGCAATTGTTTATGTCCAATTTCAATGTTAAATTAATTCTAATGACTACCATTGGATAAAATGGTAAAAATATATTCTAATTATACTTTAAAACCACTAAATAGTATAATTTATCTTTATAAATTATTTTGATTAAAAAAGTTGTTTTTAAGTATTTTTCACTATTGATAAAAAATTAGAAGTTCTCTGAAAAATACCAAAAATTCAACATAGGCTAATTTCGATATTCCGAATCCAAAAATGAAGTCCATTTTATAATATAAAATTTCTATAATTTTAAAAAGTGGTTATTACTATTCATAACGGCTACTATGATTAGTCGCGGTGTTTTAGAACTCGAAGTTGCGTACAATGAAAGCTATTGCATTATTGAATGAGAAGCATATCATGGAAGCTCGGGGTGTTACAGTTCTTCTATTTCCATTAATTATCTAAGAAAAAGAATGTATAATTAGATGTCTCAAATACTTATCTATTGATCATAAAAAAAACTTTGAACATAAAAGGATAAACTTATAAAGAAGAATTATATCCTAAATTTTGATTCCTTAAGCTGAAACCTAGATTATAATTGATCAATTTCATAATTAATAATCTTAGGAGATTTTTTCCTTCAATAATGGCTTTTAATAAGCTCATCAATCAACCAAAGCATATCCCCTGGGAGTGTCGTAACCAAGATTGTAGCAAGGCCTATTGTTGTGAGCCAGGATACCTTAGGTTAAGCCTGAATCTCCTTGTCAGAGTTTTCACTCCCAGGTACATCTCTACCAGTGTCACCTCTACCTTATCGTATCCAGAAAAGGATGTCTTTTCTTGATAAACCACTTACTCAATACTTACCAAAATTTAGGGATGTTTTATTATACTTCGTCTCATCCTTAATGTTCTCACTATGGTTATCTATTCTTAATCTCCAAAAATAAGTAGACCATCCTCTGATACTAACTATAGTTACCCAAGCATTTTACATAAAACATTTCATGATTTTAATCATAATTAATCATCAGAGTACAATCCACAGATCGTTAAGTCTAGTGTCTTGGAAGACTAGGTACATATAAAATAAAACATGGGGCTAAAAACACTTCTTTATTTAATCTCCATAATGAGATTCTAACTTACTTTGAGCCCTTACATCTGCATAGTATACCCTGGGGAACACATGAACAAAGGGATGAGATGAAAAGCCTAGTAAGGGAATGAACATAAGGATACATCTTAATCACATGAGTAAGGAGGCATGATATATTGATATCAAATACAAGAAACATATGAAATAATATCATATAATCATGGGATCATATAAATAAGGAATCATATAAATGTGGCATATTCATAAAACATTTCTTTAGTACGGTTCAAGGCTAACCACCAATCCCTTTTTCCGTTTCAGTGTGGGTCAAGGCTAATGGCCAATCCCGTTTCACAACGCATCTCATGAGACTTAACCTTACCCAATGCATTGGAGTGCTATCTGGGTGCACCCATCTCAAAATTTTCATGATTATTCTTGCCACATAAATATTATTTGCACATAAATATTCTTTCCACATAAATAATCGTACATAATCAAACATAAATAAACATAAGGTTTCCCATGGTGAAAATTGGGTACCACAATCATGACATAAACATAACAAATGAGCGTATCATGAAAGTGTACCTAAAAGAAAGGGATTAGAACATACATGGATGTTCTTAAGGTAATATAGAAATATAACATGGTAGGTGGTAACAAATTGATGTTACATCATATAAGAAATGTATTTGAGAAACACTATCATTAAAACATTTTTGTGCGGTTCTAAGGAAAATACTATAGATCTTTTAAAATATGTAATGAGGAAATTATTTTATATAACAATATAATTGAAACAAGAAGGTGTTCATAATAAAAATACTGATTTTATAAATCTAATGGCGTCTTAAAACTAAGGATAGAGTGCACATGAAATTGGGTTAATGTTCGGGAAGTTTCTTTAAAGGGGGTTTTTTTATTGGGAAGTATCAAGGATAGATTCACTTAAAAGCATGTATATCCCCAAAAAATGATGAGAGATGGATATTAGAACATGATTATGGATCCTAAAAACAGAATTAAAAATTTATAAATAAAAATATAATACAACAACATTTTGAAAAAAAAAGATAGAGCAACCCGAAGGAATAAAGGATGTTCGGGTAGAATCCATTACGGTTTATCGGCATGGTATCTGGTGTACCTAAGAGAGCTTTATGAGAGATATAAGGGGTTTTAATTACTTATAAAACATTATGGAAGTATGGGGGAGGTGAAAAAACATACCCCATAACTTGGTATTACACAAAAAATGCATATCAAAGAGAACAATCTTGATTAAGAGTGAAAAAAAGAGGATCTCTTACCTTAAATCCATTGGTGTTCTACACTTGTTATTAAAGACCTGAATAAACAAATTTAGGATTATTAATTAATAATTAAAGAACCTATTTTATATTTAATTTATTTGTTATAACCCTTTTTAGTTCATTGAAATCCATTTTTATTAGTTATAACCTTCAATTTCATTATTCGGGCTTGTTTGTTTAGTTGGCTTTAAAAGTTCAGTTCACATTTATTCAAGTTTGGATTATATTTATGAAGAGTGTGGTTGTAACAACCCAAAATTTTTAAATAGTATATTAACTTACTCTTAACGATTTAAAAGAGATGTTAATGGTTAATGCAGAAAGAGGAGTCAATGGCTTCATCCAGTAGACTTGAACCTTATGAGGCCCTCTTATCAGAGCTTGGGAAGGAGGTGGCATCTTTGGGCTTCGCTTTGGACCAAGCCCAAGCCGAACTCCTGCATGTTAAGCTTGAACAGAAATGCCTAAGAGAGAAGTTCAAGTTAGTAGAGATTACTACTAGGGAAATGTTATCTGAGCCTCCCTCAGAGTCTCTCACCATAGCACATCTTACACTTAGGTCATATGCCGGTGTTATAAGGGGCTATGTGACGAGACCCTAGCTTCTTTGTGTAATCCTTTGGAAGGAATGAAATGAGATTTCATCCTTTAGTGATGTTGGTGAAATTTCAAATGTCCGGATAATTTTAGGATGTATTTTATTGATGAATTTTGAAAAAATGATATTTAAAAATATTTATGTAAACCCTAAATAATTAATGACGTGTAATGATTTTCAAAAAAATGGTCTTCTACAAAAGTGTTCAGTAAGGAATTTGGAGTCTAATAAGATCAACATAATTTTTGATAAATAGTAAATTATGAATAGTGATTTTACGCTTAAGATTAGTAATGTGACCAAATGGATTAGTAATTTCTCTCGAAGAAAGTTTTAATATAATTTAGACACCTAGATTAAGATTCAATAAAATGGGTAAATAACAGTTTCATAAATTATTAGTCAAGTATTAGTTTTTTGGGGTGAATAATGTTTTTTAATTAAAAAATAAATTAAAAATATTTAGAAAAATATTTTTATAAAATGGACTTTATTTTTGAACTCAGAGCACCGATATTATGTTATGGTAATTTTTGGGGTTTTTTTCGGAAAAAATGAATTTTGGGTGAATAGTGTTATTATTTAAAAATTACATTAAAAATATTTAGAAAATTATTTTTATAAAATGGAGTTCATATTTGTAATAAGATCATCGATATTTGGTTAAGGTGAAAATTTGCGATTTTTCTGAGAAAGATGAATTTTCAGTGAATAGTAAAAAAAGCAGTTTTAGGGTTTCAATATGTTTAATGACATCATAGCTGTGTCATGGTGATGTCATCAGATATTTTAAGGGTTGGCCGACCAAAGGTGATGAAGTATTGTATTGGGGGCCCCATGTGGCCTAAATCCATGAGAAATGCCATGGGAGAGCACATGGTTTTGAGAAAAGCACTTGTGAGGTGTCCCTTTGCCATTAATGCCTTGTCCCCTCACTTTCCCTATAAATACCAAGCCCTCCTCTCATCCATTCGACTCAAAAACCATCCTCAACGAAGTTCTGGTCTCCTTAACTCCCATGGAGTCCTCCCAAGGTGCCCTCAAGCCTCTCAAGGTCCCAACCTTGGATTTCTAAGAGTTACGTTTAAGGTAAGGGATTCGACCTCTCTCTTTCTTTTTAAGTAATCTCTTTTATGTCATTCCTTTTATGCTCCATGTTATTATGTGGGAGGATGTTATTTTATATTCCTCATACTAAACTTTTCATGTTTATATGATGAGATATCCCCTCTTACTCTCTTCATTTCATTTTATGAATGTTTAAGTGACGCCGTTAGGCTGCCGAATTTTTAAGGGATTCTTTCACCCTTCTCATTTTTCAAGTTCTATTTTCATGTCAATTATTTCAAGTTCTTTTTTATTATGTTGGGGTATGATATATATATCTATCATACTGATATATTATGATCATATGATGAGGGACCCTATTTGATCTTGTCAAATCATTTTTATTGACGTTTAAGTGACGTCGTTAGGCTGTCGAGTTTTTATAAGAGAAATCTTATTTTTGTCTTACTTCCATGTTTTTCATTTCAAATGGTATGTCCTTCAAAATTCATTACCATGATTAATATCCTGTATATTCTGTCCCCATACTATTTTTATAGATCCTTTATGAGTGGGTGACCCATGTCCCCTCTCTTTTCAACGTTTTCTAAAACCCTGTAACGTAGCCGTTACACTACAGAATTTTCTTCTCAAAATGCCTCCCTCTTTATCTCAAAATTATTTTATGTTATTAAGTGAATACTCAAAGCTCTTATTTCTACAGGGTTATTCACATGTATATCAAAATGTTCTATTTTAAATACTGGGATTTACATACATGAAACCCGCTTTCCCTTTTCCGTGGGTTTAAAGTGACATAAAGATCATGTCTTTAAAGCAGTTTTTAAAATGTTATGATTATGAAATGAAACCCATTTCTTTTATGCTATATGGGTTGTTTATGAAATTATTGATGATGATATATGTGGCTCACATTATAATAAATACATGTCAAGGGTGTGCCCAGATAGCATTCCAATGCATTGGGTAAAGACTTAATCTCTAGAGATGACCTTTTAGACTGCTACCTTGGTGAATAACCTTGGTAATTTTTAATGACACCTTAGGGATGGACCATGGTGAAAAAAATGATTGTCAATATTAAATTTTTTATCCACATCTTCAAGTTATGAAAAATATTATTTTTATTATGATATATCTCATGATTTCTTTCTCATGCCTTAAAGTTCTTTTCATGACCTTATTGAAGTATATCAAGTTCACATGTAAAATGTTTCTCTTGTTTCCCTTACTGGGCCTTCTGCTCACCCTTTCTTTTGATGTATGTCCCCAGGTTATGAGATGCAGTAATGAACCTAGGATGAACTTAAGGAGAAGTCTTTCAAGTGTTTAAGAATAATGATTTATGTTGTTTTCATGTATTATTTTCATGGTTTCCAAGATACTAAACCTTAAAGATCCTCAGTTTTGTGTAATGTAATGAAATTTATTTTATAAAAAGACGGGATGCCATAGTTGGTATCAGAGGATGGTTTAGTTATTTGTGGAAATTAGGATATAAAAACATTAGAACGAACCCTATATAAAAGTTTAAATTTAGGAAAACTTCCTGGTATTTTGGTAAGTATTGAGTAAGTGGTTTATCAAATAAATACATCCCTGTCTGGATACAAGCAGGTAGAGGCGGCTCTGGCACAGATGTATATAGGGGTAAAACCCGAAAACACCGCTTTGATCTAGACTCGAACGGGAACTAGTGCACAATAACGGGCCTTGTTTCCCTCTTGGTTATGACACTCCCGGGGGATATGTTTGGTTAATCACATGATTTTTATGAATCATTATGAAGGAATTATTGAGAAATGTAATTGTCTAAAAATGAAGTCTTAGTTAAAAGATTCATAAATGAAATAACTTTCTCACTAAAGTTTTATTCTTTTTGAAAATGACGGGCAATTGGAGGAACCGTGCAGATGGTGACCGCAATACACCATGTGTTGACGGCCCTCCAATAGAAGCCGGAATGGAAAAATTCATGCGAATGATGAACCAACTGACTCAAGTTATGAGTAATAACTTGAATCAAGCAGAGAGACCGATCTCACCACGAAGGGAACAACACTCTGTTGAGCCCTTCTTGTGTAAACGACCACCAGCATTCAGTGGATATACTAACCCATTGGTTATGGAAAAAATGCATAAGCTCCATTGAAAAAATATTTTCTATACTCCTTTGTTCATAACAAGAAAAAGTCACCCTTTCTATTTACCGCCTAGAGGGAGAAGCTAATCAGTGGTGGTCACTGGTCAAAAACACGAAGCCTAGAGGAGAGATGTAAGCTATGGAGTGGGAAGAGTTCCGGGGAATATTATTTAATAAGTATTTCCCTCGTTCCATGTGAATGATAATGGAGAAAGAGTTTCTCGAGCTAAAGTAGAAAGAGAATGAATCTTTTGGAAGCTATGAGATGAACTTCAACCGCCTTTCACGATATACCTCTAGCTTTTTCATGGATCCAAGTGGGAAGGTTGATATATTTTTCGGTGGACTGAGACTACATCTGTGGAATAATTTAGCCAACCGGGACTACGATATATCTATGAGGAGATCGTGCGAAGTGCAATGAAATTCGAGCTAGAGTATGGTGAGACACAGTGGTCTCATAAATCAAATGAAAAGAAGAGATCGTTGGAGCCCAGTTTAGGGAAGACTTTTGATCAGTGAAGAGGTGGAAAGCAAATGCAACTTACCACATGCAATAAATGTGGGAAGAAGCATCTGGGGAACTGCTTGGTCGGAAGTGGCAAGTGCTACAAGTGTGGAAGAGGATGTCATATTGCTCGGAATTGTCGTAGTGAGGTGAAGCCTCAAATCCCCATCACTAACGACAGAGGAAAGATGGTTATGACCTTACCCGAAGTCCATTGCTTCAAGTGTGGGCAGCTTGGTCACTATGCTAATCTCTGTCCAAATCCAAGGGCAATTGAGGGGAATCACCATCAACCTCAGCAAAGGCCAGGGGAGAAAGGATGTGCTTTTTCTATCACAACAACTGATGTTGAAGCTCTGAATGACGTGGTAGCAGGTACTCTTGTTGTCCTCTCAAAACTAGAAACTACTTTGTTTGATTCTAGTTCTACACATTCTTTTATTTCCTCCAAGTTTGCAAAGAATATAGAATCAATCCCTGAACTGCTTGAGGTAGAGTTGTCAGTCAAGACTCCAAGTGGGATTATCCATGCATCAACAGTGTTTTGAGACTCTAGTGTTTACTTTAGTGAGCACAATCTTATATCAAATCTAGTAGTCATTCCCATGTTGGAATTCGACGTTATACTAGGGATGGACTGGCTCTCAAAGTATAATGCTAAGATCAAATGCAGATGTAAGGATATCCTAGTAGTCTTGAATAAACGACCTACAATTATCTTCCAAGGAGAGATATCCCGAACTGATCCCTATCTAGAAGCACCTCCCAAAGCTTTATTTATGGAGTTAATCGGTGATGATGATGAAGGAAAAGTGAGCATAAAAATTGAAGATGTTCCGATTGTTCAGGAATACATGGATGTATTTCCTGAGGAGTTACCGGGACCTCCCCCAGAATGAGAGGTAGAGTTCTCCATTGAACTCGTACCTGGGTCTCAACCGATATCAAAGACCCCATATAGAATGAAAAATGTGGAGCTAGAAGAGTTAAAGAAACAACTCCAAGACTTGTTGGAGAAGGGGTTTGTCTGACCGAGTGTGTCTCCTTGGGGAGCACCAATTCTCTTTGTGAAGAGGAAGGATGGATCAATGCGTCTATGCATTGATTATAGAGAACTGAACGGGATCACAGTGAAGAACAGATACCCTCTTCCAAGAATTGATGATTTATTTGACCAACTTCGTGGGGCTCAATTCTTCTCTAAGATCGACCTTCGATCTGGTTATCATCAACTGAGGGTGAAGAAGGAAGGTATTCTAAATACTGCCTTCCAATCAAGATATGGTCATTATGAGTTTACTGTTATGCCCTTCATCTTGACTAATGCTCCTTCTATTTTCATGTATTTGATGAATAGAGTCTTTAAGGACTACCTTGATAACTTTTTGGTAATTTTTATTGATGATATTTTGATATATTCAAAAAGTTGTGAGGAGCATGAAGATCATCTGAGGGTTATTTTGAAAACTCTACGGAAGGAGAGGCTCTTTGGAAAGTTCAGAAAGTGTGATTTTTGGTTACAACAAGTGGCTTTCTTGGGGCACATCGTAACCAATGGAGGAATCTCGGTTGACCCTGCAAAGACAATGGTTGTGGAGGAGTGGCCTCAACCCACAACAGTAACTGAGATTCGTAGTTTTCTTGGTTTAGCGGGATATTATAGGAGGTTTTTGAAAAACTTTTCACAGATTTCTAATCCACTATCCAAGTTGACTCGAAAAGGGGTTAAGTTATTCTAGACAAAGGAATACGAGGAAAGTTTCTAGGAGCTGAAGAAGTGATTGGTTACTGCTCCTTTGTTAACACTACCCTCTATCGGAGAAGGATTCATTATTTTTAGCGATGCATATCTGAAAGGGATTGGGTGCGTCCTCATGAAAATTGACAAGGTAATTGCTTACGCATATCGACAGTTGAAGATTCATGAGCAAAATTATCCTACGCATGATCGAGAGCTAGCAGCAGTTTTTTTTGCTCTAAAGATATGGAGGCACTATATTTATTGGGAGAAATGTGATATATACACTGACCACCAAAGTTTAACGTATATTTTCACAAAGAAAGAATTGAACATGAGACAAGGGAGATGGTTGGAGCTTATTAAAGACTATGATTGTTCAATTCATTATCACCCTGGAAGAGCAAACAAAGTCGCGGATGCGTTAAGCAGGAAAGACCCTGTTGTTCTGGCAACAATGAGGATCCTAGGAGATCCCTTGATTAAAGATCTAGTAAAACCGGACTTGGGAATTATAAGGAAAGGGACATCATCAACCCTATCCCAAATTAATTCTCAACCTTCATTACTAGATAAGATCAAGAAGGCTAAAAAAGAAGAACCTTTGCTGCAGGAGAAGTTGGAGGCTGTAAAAGATTGGAAGTTCCCTGATTTCAATATTGATCAAGAAGGTGTATTGAAATTTCATACAAGACTATGTGTTCCATCTATTCTAGATATAATGAAAGAACTGATGGATGAAGCTCATAGCTCTACTTTCTTTATACATCCGGGAAGCACTAAAATGTATAGAGACCTTCGTGATCATTATTGGTGGGATAACATGAAGAGGGAGATTGCTGAATACACTACAAGGTACCTGGTGTGTCAGCAAGTAAAGGCAGAACGACAACTTCCTAAGGGGGTATTACAACCGCTACCCATACCAGTATGGAAGTGGGATAATATCACTATGTAATTTTTACCTGGTCTCCCGAAAACATCCAAAGGAAACAATGCGATATGGGTTATTGTGGACCGTCTCACCAAAGACCTCCCATTTTATCTCTATTCGGGAAGACTTATCTCTAGATCATCTTGCCAAGATATACGTAAAGGAAGTGGTAAGGCTGCATGGGGTACCACTATCCATCGTGTCTGATCATGATCCAAGATTCACATCAAAATTCTGGAGAAGTCTTCAACATGCTCTGAATACTGAATTGAATTTTAGTACGGCCTATCATCCTCAAACTGATGGCCAATCTGAAAGGACTATTCAGACACTCGAAGACATGCTGATATTATGCTCAATGAAATTTAAAGGTGGATGGGATCAACACCTCCCATTAATTGAGTTCTCCTATAAAAACAGCTTCCATTCGAGTATTCATATGGCACCCTATGAAGCTCTGTATGGAAAGCGATGTAGAACTCCTACTTGTTGGGATGAAACTGGTGAGAGAAAGCTTATTGGGACTGATCTTGTGCAAGAGATGACAGAACAGGTTTATGTCATCCAACAACACATAAAGAATGCTCAGAGTCGGCAAAAGAGCTATGCTGACAATCGTCGAAGGGACTTGGAGTTTGGTGTTGGTGACAAATTCTTCTTTCGAATTTCTCCATGGAAGAGAGTCATGCGGTTTGGGAAGAAAGGGAATCTCAGACCTAGGTACATTGGCCCCTATGAAATCCTTGATCACATAGGAGCAGTGGCCTATCGTCTAGCACATCCACCGATCCTAGCTCATGTTCACAATGTCTTCCATATTTCTCTCTTGAGGAAGTACATACCCGACCCTTCGCATGTACTGAGCCCAGAGGTGGTACAACTGGAATATGACCTCTCTTATGAGGAGCATCCAGTAGAGTTCTTAGACCGTAGAGACAAGGTTCTATGAAACAAGACTACCCACCTTGTGAAAGTGTTGTGGAGGAATCATAAATATGAAAAAGTGACTTGGGAGCCTGAGGAAACCGTGAAGCAAAAGTACCCTCGCCTTTTCGACTAGGCCTCAAGTATAAATTTTGGGGACGAAATATCTTAAGGGGGAAAGAATGTAATGACCCAAACTTTGTAAATAGTATATTAACTTACTCTTAATGATTTAATAGATATGTTAATGGTTAATGTAGAAAGAGGAGTCGATGGCTTCATCTAGTAGACTCGAACCTTATGAGGCCCACTTATCAGAGCTTGGGAAGGAGGTGGCATCTTTGGGCTTCGCTTTGGACCAAGCCCAAGCCGAACTCCAGCGTGTCAAGCTTGAACGGAAACGCCTACGGGAGAAGTTCAAGTTTGTAGAGATTACTACTAGGGCAATGTTATCTGAGCCTCCCTCAGATTCTCTCACCATATCACACCTTACACTTAGGTCATATGTCGGTGTTATAAGGGGCTATGTGACGAGACCCTAGCTTCTTTGTGTAATCCTTTGGGATGAATGAATTGAGATTTCTTCCTTTAGTGATGTTTGTGAAATTTCAAATGTCCGGATAATTTTAGGTTGTATTTTATTGATGAATTTTGAAAAAAAGATATTTTAAAATATTTAGGTAAACCCTAAATAATTAATGATGTGAAATTATTGTCAAAAAATGGTCTTCTACAAAAGTGTTCAGTACGAAATTTGGAGTCTAATAAGATCAACTTAATTTTTGATGAATAATAAATTATGAATAGTGATTTTACGCTTAGGATTAGTAATGTGACCAAATGTATTAGTAATTTCACTCAAAGAATGTTTTAATATAATTTAGACACCTAGATTAAGATTCAATAAAATGGGTAAATAACAGTTTCATAAAATATTAGTCAAGTATTAGTTTTTTGTGGTGAATAGTGTTTTTTTATTAAAAATTAAATTAAAAATATTTAGAAAAATATTTTTATAAAATAGACTTTATTTTTGAACTCAGATCACCGATAATATGTTATGGTAATTTTTGGGGTTTTTTTCTGAAAAAATGAATTTTCGGTGAATAGTTTTTTTTAAAAAAAAAATTAAATTAAAAATATTTAGAATTTTTTTTTATAAAATGGAGTTTATATTTTTAATAAGAGCATCAATATTTTGTTAAGGTGAAATTTTGGGATTTTTATAAGAAAGATGAATTTTCAGTGAATAGTAAAAAAGCAGTTTTAGGGTTTCGGTATGTTTAATGACATCATAGATGTGTCATGGTGATTTCATGAGATATTTTAAGGGTTGGACGACCAAAGGTGATTAATTATTGTATTGTGGTCCCCATGTGGCCTAACTCCATGGTAAATGCCATGGGAGAGCACATGGTTTTGAGAAAAGCACTTGTGAGGTGTCCCTAGGCCATTAATGCCTTGTCCCCTCACTTTCCCTATAAATACCAAGCCCTCCTCTCATCCATTCGACTAAAAAACCATCCTCAACGACGTTATGGTCTCCATACCTCCAAAGGAGTCCTCCAAAGGTGCCCTCAAGCCTCTCAAGGTCCCATCCTTTGAGTTTTAAGAGTTACATTTAAGGTAAGGGATCCGACCTCTCTCTTTCTTTTCAAGTAATCTCTTTTATGTCATTCCTTTTATGCTCCATGTTCTTATGTGGGAGGATGTTATTTTATATTCCTCTTACTACCCTTTTCATTTTTATATGATGAGATATCCCCTATTACTCTCATCATTTCGTTTTATGAATGTTTAAGTGACGCCGTTAGGCTGCCGAATTTTTAAGGGATTCTTTCACCCTTCTCATTTTTCAAGTTCTATTTTCATGTCAAGTCTTTCAACTTCCATTCTATTACGTTGGGGTATGATCTCTATATCTATCATACTTATCTCTTATGATCATATGATGAGAGACCCTATTTGATCTTGTCAAATCATTTTTATTGAAGTTTAAGTAACGCCGGTAGGCTGCCGAATTTTTATAAGAGAAATCTTATTTTTGTCTTACTTCCATGTTTTTTATTTCAAATGGTATGTCCTTAAAATTTAATTACCATGATTCATATACTTTATATTCTTTCCCTATACTATTTTTATAGATCATTTATGTGTGGGTGACCCATTTCCCCTCTCTTTTCAATGTTTTCTAAAACCCTGTAACGTAGCCGTTATGCTGCAGAATTTTTGTCTCAAAATGCCTCCCTCTTTATCTCAAAATTATTTTATGTTATTAAGTGAATACTCAAAGATATTATTTCTATAGGGGTATTCACATATATATCAAACTGTTCAATTTTAAATTCTGGGATTTACATACATGAAACCCGCTTTCCCTTTTCCGTGGGTTTAAAGTGACATAAAGATCATGTCTTTAAAGCAGTTTTTAAAACGTTTTGATTGTGAAATGAAACCCATTTCTTTTATGATATATGGGTTGTTTATGAAATGATTTATGATGATATATGTGGCTCACATGATAATAAAGGCATGTCAAGGATTCTCCCAGATAGCGCTCCAATGCATTGGGTAAAGACTTAATCTCTAGAGATGACCATTAAGACTGATACCTTGGTGAATAACCTTTGTAATTTTTAATGACACCTTGGGGATGAACCTTGGTGAAACGAAATGATTGTCAATATTAAATGTTTTATCCAAATCTTCAAGTTATGAAAAATGTTATTTTTATTATGATATATCTCATGATTTCTTTCTCATGCCTTAAAGGTCTTTTCATGACCTTATTGAAGTATCTCAAGTTCACATGTAAAATGTTTCTCTTGTTTCCCTAACTTGGCCTTCTGCTCACCCTTTCTTTTGATGTATGTCCCCAGGTTATGAGATGCAGTAATGAACCTAGGATTAACTTAAGTATAAGCCTTTCAAGTGTTTATAAAGAATTTTTTATGTTGTTTTCATGTATTATGTTCCTGGTTTCCAAGACACTAAACCTTAAAGATACTCAGTTTTGTGTAATGTAATGAAAGTTTATGTTATAAAAAGACGGGATGCTATAGTGGTGTTCTAGAATTGAATTTATAATCTTTACTAAAAATCCAAGAGATTACATGGTTTTAATTTTCATTATGTTACTTAGAGTGAAGTCGAATTATTATATATATAACCTTAGTGAAAACAATTTTTGTTAATCGGTGGATTTGATTACAAAGAATATTTTTCCTTTATAACTTAATAACATTTGTACAAAAGGATTACATATACCAAAATGGGATATATTAAATATATAATAATTTGGTTCAACCATGACACAATGGGTTTCATGACCAAAATTAATGATAATAATAAAAATTGATAAACTATTGCCCTTGAATGTGATAAATTAGCATATCTCAAATGGTGCTTTCATTTATTTCAAATAAAAGGGTTGGGAAAGAAGAGAAGTTAATAAAATAATCCATTAGCAAGAAAACATTCCATTACATGTATATTAATGAATTTATTATACTATTATGTTGAAGGGAGGTGATGAAAGAATCAAAAAGAAGGAGAACATAAAAGAAATGAAGGAATTGGAAAGAAGCATTTACCTCTTGAGACTTCCTCCTATGAGAACCTCTTAAGGGGAGAGGTTTTAGTATTTTAAAGTTGCTAGAAGCTTCTGGAAGGGGGGAGGATCATGAGGAGAGATTTGTGCAGAATAATTTCAAGGCACAAGGCTTGAGAGGAGTGAAGAGAAGAGAGAGTGAAGGGGGGTTTTTATAGTGGAGGAGATGAGGGATTTCATAATATTATAATCATTAATTTATTATTTATTCACAAGACAAGTAATAGTAAGTATTCCCTAACCAAGAATAGTAATTTTATCCTTTTATCCCAATCCAAGTGTTATTACATTAGCATAACATCATCAATGACTCAATAAACCTCATAGTTATCATTTATTGTAAATTATTGTATTTTACTATTCACCAAATATTCAAGTATTTCAGAAAATTACCAAAAATTCACCCTATCAATTTTTCAACATGTTGAATCCAAAATTGAAGTCCATTTTTTAAAAAATAATTTTCTAAATATGATTATTTTAATATTTAAATAAAATAATAATTTTTTATCAAAACCAGTTTTAAAACATTCATTAACTTATTCTAAAATATAGGTATATCATACTTCAATCATGAATATTATTTTTATACTATCATATGAGAGTTTACTATTCATTAGGGTATGTCACTATTCATAAGGGGTTGTTACTATTAATTAGGGTAGGTTAATATTCACCAAAAATTAGGTTTTTCTTATCAAACTCCGAATAACTTACTGATTACAACCATTTATGCTGGATTTTTGAAATTCTAAACATAAAAGTGTGAAAATTATGTTTTAAGGTCACTTAGAACTTAGTTGTTCGTTATGTTGTGTTTTCAGGTGATTTTATGACATAATTATGAGAAGCGAATTTCCATTGAAAAACATTGGGTCGTTACATTCTTCCCCCCTTATGAAATTTCACCCTCGAAATTTCGTTTTACATTCTAAGCCAAAAATTGGTGTGGATACTTTTCCATAATTGCTTCTTCCAGTTTCCATGTTTCCTCGACATAAAACATATCCAATCAGAGTATCATGAATGTTTCCATGAAAAAAAAGGGATTAGAACATACATGGACGTTCATAAGGTAATATTGGCATATAACATGGTAGGTGGTAAGAAATAGAAGTGACATCATATATGAAATGTATTTGAGAAACATTAGCATTAAAATATTTTTGTCTGGTTTTAAGTAAAATACTATAGAGCTTTTAAAATAGTAAAGAAGACATTACTTTATATAAAACTAGAATTGAACCAAGAAGGTTTTCATAATAAAAATACTGATTTTATAAAGACAATGGTGTCTTAAAATAGATGATAGAGTGCACATGACCCGATCCTTTTACATATAACATTTCATGATTTTAAGTACAATTTATCATTAGAGTACAAGACAAGGATCGTTAAGTCTAGTGTCTTCGAAGACTATGTACATATAACATAAACCATGGGGCTAAAAAACACTTCTTTATTTCATCTCCATAAAGAGCATCTAACTTCCTTTGAGCCCTTACATCTGCATAGGGTACCTTGGGGAACACATGAACAAAGGGATGAGATGAAACACCCAGTAAGGGAATGAAAATAAGGATACATCATAAGCACATGAGTTAGGAGGAATGACATATTGATATCCAAAACATGGAGAATATGAAATAATATCATATAATCATGGGATCATATATACATGGAATCATATAATTGTGGATGAGTCATAAAAAATTTCTTTTGTATGGGTCAAGGATAATTGCCAATCCCATTTCCCATTTCAGTACGGGTCAATGCTAACCGTCAATCCCATTTGATCACATCTCATGAGACTTAACCTTATCAAATGGATTGGAGCACTATCTGGGCACACCCATCTCAACATTTTAATGAATATTCTTTCCACATAAATATTCTTTCCACATAAATATTATTTGTAGTTAAATAATCATACATAATCAACCATATATAAACATAAGGTTACCCATTGAGAGAATTCCATACCAAAATCATGACATAAAGCATAACCAATGAGTGTATCATGAAAGTGTCCACAAAAGAATGGGATTAGAATATACATGAACTTTAATAAGATAATATAGGCATATAACATGGTATGTGTTAACAAATAGAAGTGACATCATATAAGCAATGTTTTTGAGAAACATTTGCCTTAAAACATTTTTGTGTGTTTTTAAGAAAAGTAGTATTGAGCTTTTAAAATAGTAAAGAGGATATTATTTTATATAAAACCAGAATTTAACCAAGAAGTTTTTCTAAATAAAAATACTTTTTTATAGACAATTGTGTCTTAAAACATACAATAGAGTGCACTTGAAATTGGGTAAAAAATTCGGGAAGTTCTTTTAAAACGAGTGTGCTTAATGGGATGTATCGAGGAGGGATTCACTTAAAATGATGTACATCCCCTAAATATAATGAGAGATGGATATTGGAACGTGATTTTGGAATGTATAAACTGAATATATAAGTTTTACATAAAAATAAAATACAACTACATTTTGGTGAAAAGAAATATACAGAGACCCGACGGAATAAAGGAAGGTCCGGTAGAATCCATTACAGTTTATTGGCATGGTATCAGGTGTAACTAAGAGAAATTTATGAGAGATATAAGGGGTTTATCATCACTTATAATACATTAGGTTAGTATGGGGTGGTGAGAAAACATACCCCATCACTTGGTATTACCATAAAAAGTCATATCATAGAGAAAAATCTTGATTAATAGTGAATAAAAGAGGATCCCTTACATTAAATCCATTGGTGTTCTCCACTTGTTATTAGAGACCTAAATAAACAAATTTAGGCTTATTAATTAATAAGTACAGAACCTGTTATATTTTTAATTTATTTATTATAACCCTTCTTAGTTCATTAAAATTCTTTTTAATTATTTATAAGGTTCAATTTAATTATTTGGGCTCGTTTGTTTACTTGGCTTTAAAAGTTTGGTTCACTTATATTCATGTTTGGATTATATGTAAGATGAAAGTGGTTATCTAGAATTGAAGTTATATTCTTTAGTGAACATCCAGGAGATTATGTGGTTTTAATTTTAATTAGGTTATGTTGAGGGAAGTTGAATTATTATATATATAACCTTAGTGATAACTGTTTTCTTAATCGGTGGATTTGAGTACAAAGAACATGGTTTTCTTTATAACATAATACCATTTTAACAAAGGATTAAAGAACAAAAAATTGTATATATTAAATATATAACAATATGGATCAAAAATCACAGAATTGGTTTACTAACCATAATTAAACATAATAATAGAAATTGATAAACCGTTTTCCTTGAAAGTGCAAAATTAGGACATCTCAAACGGTGCTTTCATTTATTTCAAATAAAAGGGTGGGGAAAACGGGAAGATAATGAAATATACAATTATAATGAAATCATTACAGTACATTTATGTTACTATATTTATCATACTATTATGGTGAAGGGTGGTGAGGAATGAAATAAAAATAAAGATAATTTAAAAGAAATGAAGGAATTAGAAAAGGGAATTTACGTCTCAAGACTTCCTCCTTTGAGAACCTCTTAAGAGGAGAGGTTTTGATATTTTGAAGAGGATAAGAGCTTTTGGACGTGGGGTAGAAGCTTGGGGAGATATTTGGTCAGAATATTTTCAAGCCACAAGGCTTTAGAGGAGTGAAGAGAAGAGGGAGTGAAGAGGGGTTTTTATAGTGGAGGAGAGGAGGGATTTCATAATTTTATAATTATTTATTTATTATTTCTTCATAAGAAAAGGAATAGTAATTATTCCATGACCAATAATAGTAATTTTATCATGTGATCACGAACCAAGTGGTCTTACATCATCATAACATCATCAATGACTCAATAAATCCCTTATTTATCATTTATTGTAAATTATCGTATTTTACTATTCATATAAATTCACGTATTTCAGAAAAATCCCAAAAATTTACCCTAACCATTTATCAACGTGTAAAATCCAAAAATGAATTCCAATTTTCAAAAATAAATTTCTAAATATGATTATTTAAATATTTAATAAAAATAATAATTTATTATCAGAACCAGTTTTAAAACATTCATTAAATTATTCTTAAATATAGGTATATCGTACTTCCAACATGAATATTATTTTTATACTATCCTAGGTGAGGTTACTATTCATTAGGGTTAATCACTTTTCATAAGGGTATGTTACTATTCATTAGGGTAGGTTACTATTCACCAAAAATTATGTTTTTCTTATTGGACTCCAAATAACATACTGATTACAATAGTGTATGCTAGATTTTTGAAATTCCAAACAAAGAAGTGGAAACCATAATTTTAAAGGTGACTTAGAACTTAGTAGTTCATTATATTGTGTTTTCATGTGATTATATGAAATATCTATAAGATGGGAATTTTTATTTATAAAACATTGGGTCGTTACATTCTTCCTCAAAATTTCGTTTTACATTCTAACCAAAAATAGGTGTGGGAACTTTTACTTCATTTCTTCCTCCAGTTCCCATGTTGCCTCTTCATACTTATTGTTTCTCCATAGTACCTTGACTAGATGAGTAGTCTTGTTGTGTTGAACTTTGTCTCTATGGTGCAAGATCTTCAATGGCTTCTCCTTGAAAGAGAGATTATCCTCCAACTATACCACCTCTGAAGAGAGTATATGTGAAGTGTATGGAATGTACATCCTTAAGAGGGATACATGAAATACGTCATGTACTTTTGACCTGGTAGGTGGAATTGAGAGTCAATAGGCCACAACTCTGACTTAATCAAGGATCTCAAAGGGGCCGATGTACCTTGGAATTAACTTCTCTTTCTTCCCAAACCTCTTCAACTTATTCCATATGGATATGCCTAGAAATAAAATGTCTCCATCATTATATGCAAGGTCTTGTCTATGGTTATCTTCATAACACTTCTGTCGATTTGGGTTGCCTTGATATGCTACTAAATGGTTTTCACCTTCCACACCATTTCATCGACTATTTCAGGTCCTAGTAGCTTACTCTCACCAACTTCATCTCAACACGCCAAGGTTCTGCACATTTTGCCATAAAGGGATTCATATGGTGCCATTCAGATTCTCAAGTGGAAACTATTGTTGTAGGAGAATTCATCAAGAAGAAGATGATGGTCCCATCCTTATTTGGATTCCATTTAACATGCTCTCAATATGTCTTATAATGTCCTAATTATGCACTCAGATTGGCCATCAGTTTGAGGATGGTAGGCCGTACTGAAGTTTAGTTCAGTTCATAGAGCATGTTGGATACTTTTCTAGAACATCAAGGTGAACCTCTGATCACGATCAGATACAATAGATAGTGGTACTCCATACAGCCTTACCACTTATTTGATGTAAATCCATGTAAGTTGATTGAATGAGAAGTCCTCTAGAATAGTGATAATATCTGATGTCTTCGTAAGACGATCGACGACGACCCATATAACATTTTTTTCTCTAGATGTCTTTGGATGTCCAGTGACAAAGTCCATGGAAATGTTCTCCCACTTCCATACTGGTATGGATAGTGGTTTCATCATCCCCTTAGACTTTTTTCTCTCAACCTTCACTTTCTGAAATACGAGGCACTATGATGTATATTCTATAATCTACCTTTTCTTATTGTCCCACCAAAAGGTTTCTCAGTTATCTCGATACATAATTTTGCTCCCTGGGTGGATAGGGAAGGTTGAGCTATGTGCTTCATTCTCTTGATCCTTCTCTATCTTTGGATCATATGGTACACATAATCATGTCCCAAATCTTACAACTCCTTTCTCATAAATTTTGAAATCGGAGGATTTCCCATTTTTAACAGCTTCCACCCTTTTTTGAATTTCCACATCCTTTCATCAAGCGTCCTTTATTTTATCCAAAAGGGATGGTTAAAGAATCATATTAGAAAGAATTGATGATATTCATCCCTTAATGATTCTCATGTCTATCCTTTTAAAATCTAATAATATCAGATCATTTTCAATTCTCATTATCGATAATGACGCATGACCCTTTCTACTTAGATCATCTGCCACCTTGTTTGACTTTCCGGGGTGGTAGTGGATTGAGCAGTCATAATCCTTGATGAGATCTATCCATCTTCCCTGGGGCATATTAAGATCTTTCGATGTGAATATATATTTGAGACTCTTTTAGTCAGCATATATCTCACATTTTTTCCCATAGAGATAATGCCATCATATTTTCAATGCAAAGATCACAGCCGCGAGCTCCAGATCATGCGTAGGATAGTTTTTCTCATGGATTTTCAGCTTCCTTGAGGCATAGGCTCTCACTATATCATTTTTCATTAGCACACAACCTATGAATTTCTTAGAAGCATCACTATACACCACAAAACGAGTTATCCACTTGAAGGGAGTGTGAGTACTGGCATAGTGATAAGCCTCTTCTTCAACTCCTTGAAAAAATCATCACATTCCTTCATCCAGAAAAAAATTACTCCCTTCCACGTCAGCATGGTCATTGGTTTTGACAATCATGAATGGTTCTTCACGAATCGTCAATAATACCCAAATAGACCCAAAAAGATAGGGATCTCGTTTACAAAAGTTTTTTCTCAAACACTCTTTAATTTCCTTCTTCTTGGAAGGGTCCACAAATATCCCTTTCCTAGTGATAACATACCCCATGAATAATAATTCCTCCATCCAGAAATCACATTTATGGTAATTTTCATACAATATCTCCCTTCATAAATTCTTTAACACAGTTTTCAAATTCTCCTATTATTCCCCCTTTCTCTTTGAGTATATCAGAATATCCTCAGTAAAGACCAACAAAAATTTGTCGAGGTAGTCTCTAAAGAAA
The DNA here is from genome assembly GCA_963277665.1 of Viscum album. Classification (NCBI taxonomy): domain Eukaryota; kingdom Viridiplantae; phylum Streptophyta; class Magnoliopsida; order Santalales; family Viscaceae; genus Viscum; species Viscum album. The sequence goes on from OY728158.1 coordinate 785,123,587, forward strand.
CTATTCATTAAATCCATGAAAATTGATGGGGCATTAGTGAGTCTGTAGGGAATCACTCTGAACTCATAGTGTCCATACCTCATTCGAAAGTCAGCCTTGGGAATATCTTCCTTCCTCACCTTTAGTTGGTGATATCCTGACTGAAGGTTCACCGTAGAGAAATAACTAGCCCCACTAAGATGATTGAATAATTCATCTATCCGTTGAAGGGGATACTTGTTCTTTATTGTGATTTGTTTGATCTCCCTACAATCAATGCAGAGGCGCATTGATCGATCCATCTTCTTGATGAAGAGGGCTGATAGACCCCATGGTGAAGCACTTGGGAGTATAAAATCCTTCTCCATATTCTCATGTAACTGCTTCTTCAGCTCTTCCAGCTCTATGGTGTCCATTCAATAAGGTGTCTTTGAGATTCACAGAGATCTAGGGATAAGATCAATTGAGAACTCAACCTCTCAGTCAGGAGGAAGACCAGGAAACTCTTCAGGGAATACATCAGTGTAATCCCTCATGATGGGCATGTCTTCAAGCATGATTCTATCATTTTTACCAATCATTTGAGGAAGATTTTCTTTCTCACAATTATGTAGTATCCAAACTTGCGAAGAAGATTCTAAGGGAGACTCATCTTCCTCATTACACTTGTAATGAATCATAGGATGCTTCAGGATGTGAAACATGATCTCCCTTTAATGACAATTGATGTTGGCCTTGTTCATTGATAGCTAATCTATGCCCAAGATAGCATCGAACTCCACTAAAGTAAGTATCAAAATATTTTTTGGGAGGTTCAGTCCACAATTGTTAACTAGGGAGGAGTTATAAACCATGGATGCACTAATTTCCCCATTCGTTGTTCTCACAGATAAATTTTCCTCTGAATTTTGAGGTGGTGTTTGAATAGTTCTACTAAACATGCCAGATATTAAAGAATTCATAGAACTAGAATCAAATAGTACGTTCACTATTCTTGAATGAATAATAAGTGTACCTCTCACCTCATAATTTTTTATCTCCACCTCAATAGTAGTAATAACATAATCCCATCCTTGTTTCCATGGAGGTTGTTGCTGATTGCCTCCAACAATCCACGACTTAAGAAATTTTTTCACATAATTCCTAAGCTCCTTGCAGTTGTAACACTACACTGTAGGCTGAGTGTTGATCTAAACCTTCCTTTCTTCATCAAAATTAGCAGGATTTTTCATATCCCTTCGGCGGTTCTTTTACAGATGACCAAACATTCCACATTTGAAGCAATTTTTAGTTCCCTTGAGATAGTCACCAAGATGATTTTTCCAACAATTTTTGTAAAGGGGAAGGTGGGTCTTTTTTCCATCATGGGGCTTGTTTGATGAAACACCCATGATGTTCTCCGTTTTTCACTTCTTGTCACTAGTCCCATGAGACCACTAAGAGTCTCCAATCACCATTTCAACCTTGAGGGCACAACAGACAATCTCTTCATAACTGTCGAAGTCTCAAATCGCCAATACTTTACATAGACTTTCCTTTAGTCCACTAAAGACGCGATCCAACTTGATTTTTGTGTTCATGACAAAGCCATAGGTGTACCTTTCAAGACTTGTAAAGCTCTCTTCATACTCCTCGATGGACTCATCTTCCTTTTGCTGGAGTCTGAGTAACTCTCTTTCCATCTTGAGATAGATGGTTTGAGGATAATATTTGTTGAAAAACATCCTCTTTAATTCCTCCCAATCCATGGAATAAATTTATTATTGGGAATTTGTGTTATTGATCAGTTTCCATCACTAATCATCTTCCCCATAAAAATGATATACCGCCAGTACAACTTTATCTTCTTCCGAGAACTGGAGGACGAAGAAAATATTTTCAATGGTGTCCATCCATTGTTCTACGAGGAGGGGATCAGAAGACATGCTAAACAAGGGAGGCCTTTTCTGCATGAAGGATTATACGACATCTTTCTCTTTCGTTGGGGGAGGGGAAATTCCACCTAATTGAAGATATTATTCATAACTAGTGCGAGCTGAGCAAGTACTGCCATGATTTTGAGAACCCATTTCCATCAAATCAGGCATATCATTAGGGAAATCATCACATTTCCTATCACACTCGTTATTGTAACGTTCTCTTCTATTTCCTGCCATTAACTAGGAAAAAGAATTTATAATTAGAGGTCTTGAATAATTTTATATTGTGCATAAAAAGGACACTTTGAACCTAAAAGTATAAACTTATAAATAAAAAGTATATCCCGACTTGTGATTCCTTATGTTTATATCCGTGTCACCCTAGATCTATTTCTTAACTTATATTCTTATGGGATTATTTTTGTCCCTTAATAATAGTTTGTACTAAGCTTATGCATCTACCAAAGCATATCCCTCGAAAGTGTTGTAACCAATAGTGATGTAAGGCCCGTTACCGTTCACCAGTTACCATTCGAGTCTAGCTCAAAGCAGTGTTTTCTGGTTTTACACCTACATACATATGTTCCAGATCTACCTCTACCTACTCGTATCTAGATAGGGATGTATTTTATTGATAAATAACTTACTCAATACTCACCAAAATTATGGAATGTTTTCCTATACTTAGTCTCATCCTTAAGGTTCTCACTAAGGTACTCTATTACTAATATACAAAAACAACTAGACCATCCCATGATACCAACTATGGTGACCCGAGAATTTTACATATAAAATTTCAGGATTTTAAGCATAATTATTCATCAGAGTACATGCCATGGATTGTTATGTCAGGTGTCTTAGAGGACTAGGTACATAAAACATAAAACATGTGGACAAAAAACACTTCTTTATTTAATCTCCATAACGAGCTCCTTACTTTCTTTGAGCTCTTATATCTGAATAGGGTACCCTGGGGAACACATAAACAAAGGGATGAGCTGAAAAGGTGAGTAAGGGAATAAACATAAGGATACATCTTAAGCACATGAGTTAAGAGGCAGGACATATTGATATCCAAACCATGGAACATATGAAATAATATGATATAATAATGGGATCATAAAAACATAGAATCATATAAATGTGGCAGAATCATAAAACATTTCTTTAGTACGGGTCAAGGGTAACCGCCAATCCCGTTTCCCATTTCAGTATGGGTCAAGGCTAACCGTCAATCCCGTTTCACATCACATCTCCTGAGACTTAACCATATACAATTCATTGGAGCACTATCTGGGAACACCCATCTCAACATTTTCATTAATATTCTTTCCACATAAATATTATTACCACATAAAAAATCATACATAATCAACCATACATAAACATAAGGGTACCCATGGAAAGAATTGAGTACCTCAATCATGACAAAGTCATAACCAATGTGTGTATCATGAAAGTGTCCATGTAAGGAAATAATTAGAAAATACATGGAAATTAATAGGTAAAATAGGAATATAACATGGTAAGTGGTTTCAAATAGAAGTGACAACATTTGAGAAATGTATTTGAGAAACATTAGCTTAAAAACATTTTTGTGCGGTTTTAAGGAAAATACTATGGAGAGTTTCAAATAGAAAAAAGGAAAATCATATATATAAAACCAGAATTTGACCAAGATGTTTTTAATAATAAAATTATGATTTTATATAGACAATGGTGTCTTAAAATAGAGGATATAGTGCACTTGAGATTGGGTAAAAATTCGGTAAGTTCCTTTAAAACGAGTGTGCTTATTGGGAAGTATCGAGGATGGATTCACTTAAAAGAATGTATGTCCCCGAAAGTGAATGAGAGATGGATCATGGAACATGATTTTGGAGCATATAAATATAATTTATATGTTTTAAATAAAATGAAAAGTCAACTAAATTTTGGTAAAAATAAGGATAGATAAACTCGATGGAATAAAGGATGTTCGGGTAGAATCCATTACAGTTTATCAGCATGGTATTTTATGTAACTAAGATGGATTGATGAGAGGGATAAGGGGTTTATCATCACATTTAAAACATTAGGGAAGTATTTTGGAGGTGATAAAATATACCCCATCGCATGTTATTACACAAAAAGGAATATGATTGAGAATAATCTTGATTAAGAGTGAAAAGGAGAGGATCCCTTACCTCAAATCCATTGGTGTTCTCCACTTATTATTAGAGACCTAAATAAACAAATTAGTATTATTAATTAATAATTATAGAACCTCTTAAATTTTTAATTTATAAATTATAACCCTTTTTAGATCATTCAAATCCATTTTTAATAGTTATAAGGTTCAATTTCAATGTTTGGGCTCGTTTGTTTACTTGGCTTTAAAAGATCGGTTCACTTATATTCAAGTTTGGATTATATGTACGATGAAAGTGGTTGTCCAGAATTGAAGTTATATTCTTTAGTGAACATATATGAGATTACATGGTTTTAATTTTAATTTGGTTACTTAGAGTGAATCCAAAATATTATATATATACCTTAGTGATAACTATTTTTGTTAATCCGTGGATTTGATTACAATGAACATGTTTTGTTTTATAACTTGATACCATTTGTAAAAAAGGATTACAAAACCAAAAATACGATATATTACATATATAATAATCTGGTTCAACCATAAAAAAAATATTTTCATGAACATAATTAATGATAATAATAGAAATTGACAAACTGTTGTCGTTGAATGTGCTAAATTAGCACATCTCAAACGGTGCATTCATTTCATTCAAATAAAAGGGTGGGGAAATGAGAGAAGATAATGAAATATACCATTAGAATTAAAACATTACAGTACATGTATGTTACTGGATTTATCATACTATTATGGTGAAGGTAGGTGAAGGAAGAAACAAAAAGAAAGAAAACTTAAATGAAATGAAGGAATCAGAAAGGGGAATTTATCTCTTGAGACATCCTCCTTTAAGAACCTCTTAAATGGAGAGGTTTTGCTATTTTGAAGAGGCTAAGAGTATTTGGACGTGGTGCAGGATCTTGGGGGAGAGATTTGGGTAGAATAATGGAAAGCAACAAGGATTGAGAGGAGTGAATAAAATAGGGAGTGAAGGGGGCTTTTATAGTGGAAGAGAGGAGGGATTTCATAATATTATAATCATTAATTTATTATTTTTTCACAAGATAAGGAATAGTAAGTATTTCATGACCAGGAATAGTAATTTTGTCATGTGATCCAAAAACATTGGCCTTACATAAGCATAACCTCATCAATTACTCAATAAATCCTTTATTTATCATTTATTGTAAATTATCATATTTTACTATTTATTAAAAATTCACGTATTTCAGAAAAATCCCAAAAATTCACCATAATAATTTTTTGATGTGTAGAATCCAAAAATGAAGTGCATTTTTCAAAAATAATTTTCTAAATATAATTGTTTTAATATTAAAAATAATAATAATTTAATATAAAAAATGACTTAAAACATTCATTAACTCGTTCTTAAATATAGTTATATCGTACTTCCAACTGGGATTTTTTTTACAATATCATAGGCAAGGTTAATATTCATTAGTGTGTATCACTATTCATAAGGGTATGTTAATATTCATTAGGGTAGCTTACTATTCACCAAAAATAATGTTTTTCTTACCGGACTCCAAATAATTTACTGATTACAACCGTGTATGCCAGAGTTTCGAAATTCCAAACACAGAAGTTTCAAACTTATGTTTAAAGGTCACTTAGCACATATTAGTTCATTATTTTGTGTTTTTATGTGATTTTATGACATACTTATGAGAAGGGAATTTATATTGAAAATCATTGGGTCGTTACATTCTTCCCCCCTTTTGAAATTTCGCCCTCAAAATTTCGTTTTACATTCTAGGCCAAAAAAGGTGTTGGTACATTTCCTTCATTGCTTCCTCCTATTCTCATGTTTCCTCTTCATGCTAAGGGTTTTTTCATTGTACCATGACCAGATGAGTAGTCTAGTTGCATAGAACATTGTCTCTATGATCCAAGATCTTCACTGGATTCTCCACGTAAGAGAGATCATCCTCCAAATGTACCACCTCTGAAAAGAGTACATTTGAAGGGTCTGGTATGTACTTACATAAGAGGGATACATGAAAGAAATCATGTAATTTTGACATGGTAGGTGGATGTGCAAATCGATAGGACACAACACCGACTCAATCAAGGATCTCGAAGGGGCTGACATACCTAGGACTTAACTTCCCTTTATTCCAAAACCTCATGACCTTCTTCCATTGGGATATTCTTTGGTAGATTCAAGAGAATAGTACAAAACATAATTAAAGGACAAAAAGAATCCCATAAAAATATACGTTAATAAATAGATTGAGGATAACCTAGGTTTTAACCTAAGGAATCACATGTTAGGATCCAATTTTTCATTATAAGTTTATACATTCCTGTTCGAAGTTTCCATTTTATGATCAATTGATACGTATTCAAGACCTCTAATTATACGTTCTTTTTATTTGTTACTGGAAGGAAATAGAAGAACAAATCCCAACAACCAATGTGATATGCAATGTGATGATTTTCTTAATGATATGCCTGATGTGATGGGGGCGAGTGCTCAAAACATCATGGCATTGCTTGCTCAGCTAACTTGAGTTAAGAATAATAACTTGAATTTGGTGGAACATCTTCCTTCTCAAAGGAAAGGGAAGTTTCCGTAGAATCCTTCATGCAGAAAATTACTTCCATGTTTAGCGGGTCTTATGATCCCCTCCTCGCAGAACAATGGATTAACTCCATTAAAAATATTTTCTCCATCCTTTAGTGCTCAGAAGATGAGAAAGTTGTACTGATGATCTATCATTTTGATGGGGAAGCTTATATGTGGTGGAAACTGATCATGAATAGAAAGTCCCAAGAGGAAATTGATTCCATAGATAGGGAAGAATTCAATAAGATGTTTTCAACAAATATTTTCCTCAAACCCTCCATCACCAGATGGATGGAGAGCTCCTCAGACTCAAGCAGAAGGAAGATTAGTCCATTGGGGCATATGAATAGAACTTAACAAGGATTTCAAGGTATGCCTCCGGTTTTGTCATGAACATCGAAAGCAAGGTGGATCGCTTATTTAGGGGACTAAATCTGAGTCTACGAAATGTGTTGGTGATTCGAGACTTCAAAAATTATGAGGAGATTTTCTGTTGTGCCCTCCAGGTTGAAATGGATATTGGAGACTCTCAGTGGTCTCATGGGATTAGTAAAATAAGTGGAAAATGGAGAACATCATGGGTGAATCATCAAGAAAATCCCATGATGGAAAGAAGAATCACTTTCACCTTTGAAAAAATTTGGGGAATAAGCATATTTGTCACTGTCTCAAGGGAACTAAGAATTGCTTTCAATGTGGAAATATTGGACATCTATCCAAGAACTGCCAAAGGGATATGAAAAATCCCACTAATGTTGAAGAAGAAAGGAAGGTTCAGATCAACACTCAGCCTACAGTGCAGTGTTACTACTTCAAGGATCTTGGGCATTATGTGAATAATTTACTTAAGTCACGGGTTATCGGAGGCAATCATTAACAACCTCCATGGAAACAAGAAAGGGCTTATGCTATCACTACTGCTGAGGTGGAGACAGAAAACGATGTGGTGAAATGTATGCTTGTTATTAATTCATGAATAGCTAACATACTATTTGATTCTTGTTCTACACATTCTTTTATATCTTGCAAGTTTAGTAGAAAAATTCAAACACCACCTAAAAATTTGGAGGAAAAGTTATCCGTGGGAACAAAGAATAGAAAATTATTGTGTCCATGGTTTATAACTCCTCCTTGGTTAACGTTTGTGGACTGAACCTCCCAGAAAATCTCATCATACTCCCTTTAGTGGAGTTCTATGCTATCTTGGGCATGGATCAGTTGTCATTGTATAAGGCGAGCATCAATTTTTGGGAAAGGGAGATAACTTTTCACATCCCGAATCATCCTCTGATTCGTTACAAGTGTAAGGAGGGAAGTGAGACTCCTTTAGAATCTTCATCTCATGTTTGGACAATGCATCCTTGTGAGAAATAATATCTAGCTCAAATGATTTGGAAAAATAATAGAACCATGCTTGAAGTCATGCCCATCATGAGGGATTACGCTGATGTATTCCCTGTAGAGTTTCCTGGTCTTCCTCTTCACAGAGAGGTTGAGTTCTCAATTGAACTTATCCTGGGATCTCTACCAATCTCAAAGACACCTTGCATAATGGCCAATGTAGAGCTTGAAGAGCTGAAAAATAAGTTATAGGAGAATATGGAGAAGTGTTTTATAAGCCCAAGCACTTCACCATGGGGTGAGACAGTCCTCTTCATCAATAATAAGGAAGGATCAACACACCTATGCATTGATTATAGTGATCTCAATAAAATCACAATAAAGAACATGTATCCCCTTCCATGGATAGATGACTTGTTCGATCAATTTCATGGGGAACGTTATTTCTCTAAGGTGGACCTTTGGTCGGGATATCACCAACTAAAGTTGATGAAAGAAGATATTCCCAAGAATACCTTTCAAACGGGGTATGAACACTATCAGATCCTAGGGATGCCCTTCAGACTAACTAATGCTCTAGTAATTTTCCTGGATTTAATGAATACAGTCATTAAAGATTACCTCAAAAAATTTATGGTTGTCTTTATTGATGATATCCTGATATACTCCAAGCACAAGGTGGAACTTGAGGAGCATTTGGAAAATGTGTTAAAGACTTTGCGATGAGATAAGTTTTATGAAAAGTACAGTAATTGTGAGTTCTAGAAGGAGGAAGTATCATTATTGGGGCATGTTATCACTAAGAAAGGGATATTTGTGGACCCTTCCAAGATGAAGCCAATTAAAGAGTGGCCAAGGCCAACTTCAGTAATGGAGATCCATAGATTTTTGTGTTTAGCTGGGTATTATTGAGGATTTGTGAAGAAATTTTCATGATTTTCAAACCCAATGACCATGATGAAACAGAAGGGAGTAATGTTTTTCTGGACACAGGAATGTGAAGACTGTTTCAAAGAGTTGAAAAGAGGCTTATCACTTTTCCAATACTCACACACCCTTCAAGTAGAGAACTCTTTATGGTGTATAGTTATGCTTCTAATAAAGGCTTAGGTCATGTGATAATGAAAGATTATAAAGTGATTGCCTATGCCTTAAGGAAGCTGAAAATCTAAGAGCAAAACTATCATATGTATGATCTGTAGTTGGCGGTTGTGATCTTTACGTTGAAAATCAGGTAGCAATATCTCTATAGGGAAAACTGTGAGATATATAATAACCACAAGAGTCTCAAATATATATTCACACAAGAAGAGCTTAATATGCACTATCGAAGATGTATAGTTCTTATCATGGATTATGACTGGTCAATCCACTACCATCTCGGTTAGGAAAATAATATGGAATATGCTTTAAGTAGAAAGAATCCTACATCTTTATCAACGATGATAATTGACATGTATATGAGCTTCACAGATTTGCAAAAGATGTACATGGGAATCATTAAGGGAGGAACATCATCAATCCTTTCTCAAATTATTGCTCAACCATGCCTCTTGGAGAGAATAAAGGATGATCAAAGAAAGGATATAGACATTCATAAAAGGATGGAAGTTGTTAAAAATGGGAAATCCAATGATATAAAAATTGATGAGGAAAGAGTTTTAAGATTTGGGACACAATTATGTGTACCATCTGATCCAAAGATAAAGAAGGAGCTATTTAATGATTCACATAGCTCGACCATGTCTATCCACCCAGGGGTCACAAAGATATATCGAGATCTCCGAGAAAACTTTTGGTGGGACAAAATGAAAATGGAGATTGCTGAATATACATCAATGTGCCTCGTATGCCAGAAAGTGAAGGCTAAGAGACCAAAGTCTATGTGGATGATGCAACCACTACCCATACCAGCATGGAAGTGGGAGAACATTACCAGGGACTTTGTCACTGGACATCCAAAGACATCTATAGAAAACAATTCTACATGGGTCGTAGTGGATCGTCTTATGAAGACAACTCACTTTATCACGGTCCGAGAGGAATTATTATTGGATCAACTTGCACATATTTATATCAAATAAGTGGTAAGTCTGCATGGAGTAACACTATCTATTGTGTCTGATCGTGATCTGAGTTTCACCTCGATGTTCTGGAAAAGTCTCCAACATGCTCTAAGCATTGAACTGAACTTCATTATGGCCTATTATCTTCAAACTGATGGCAAATCTGAGCGAATTTTTCATACATTGGAAGATATGTTGAGAGATTGTTCAATGGAATTCAAAGGAGGATGGGACCAACATCTTCCAATAGTTGAATTATCTTACAACAATATTTTTCACTCGAGCATTCGAATGGCACCATATGATGCCCTTTTTGGGAAAAGGTGAAGAACATCAGCGTGTTGGGATGAAGTCGGTGAGCGTAAGCTACTGAGACCTGAAATGGTTGAAGAAATGCTGGAGAAGGTGAAAACCATTCGACAACATATCAAGGAAGCATAATGTCTTCCGAATATTTATTCAGATAACTGTCGATGAGGCCATGAGTTCAAAGTTGGAGACATGGTATTTCTATGAATATCCCCATGGAAGAAGGTCATGAGGTTTGGGAAGAAAGGGATGTTAAGTCCCAGGTACATCGGCCCCTTCAAGATCCTCAATCGAGTCGGAGATGTGGCCTATAGACTGGCACTTCCACTACAATGTTAAAAGTACATAATTTCTTTCATGTATCCCTCTTAAAGATGTACATACCAGAACCTTCACATGTACTCTCTTCAGAGGTGGTATAGTTGGAGGATGATCTCTCTTATGAGGAGTGGCCAGTGAAGATCTTGGATGGTGGAGACAATGTCCTACGCAACAAGTCTACTCATATGGTCAAGTTACTATGGAGAAACCACTAGTACAAGGAGGAAACATGGGAACTGGAGTAAACAATGAAGTAAAAGTGCCCAAACCTATTTTTGGCTTATAATGTAAAATGAAATTTCAAGGCCCAAATTTCATAACGGGGGAAGAATTTAACAACCCTATGTTTTTCAATAGAAATTAACTTCTCATAAGTATGTCCTAAAATCACATGAAAATAGAATATAATGGATTACTAAGTTCTATGTGTCCTTTAAACAAAAGTTTGACACTTATTTGTTTGTAATTTTGAAAATTCAGCATACACAGTTGTAATCAGTAAGTTATTTGGATTCTGATAAGAAAAACTTAATTTTTTGGTGAATACTAACCTACCCTAATGAATTGTAACATGACATTATGAATAATTATATACAATAATGAATAGTAATATCATCTATGATAGTATGAAAATAATATTCATGTTTGAAGTAAAATATACCTATATTTTAGAATAAGTTAATGAATGTTTTAAAACAAGTTTTGATAATAAAATATTAGTTTAAATAAATTTTAAAATAATCATATTTAGAAAATTAGTTTTGATAAATGGAATTTATTTTTGTATTCTACATGTTGAAAATGGTTAGGGTTAATTTTTTGGATTTTTCTGAAATACGTGAATTTTTGATGAATACTAAAATATTATAATTTACAATAAATTCTAAATAAAGGATTTATTGACTCATTGATGATGTTCTACTGATGCAAGACCACTTGGTTCGGGATCACATGATAAAATTACAATTCTTGGGGATGGAATAATTACTATTCCTTGTCTTGTGATGAAATAATAAATTAATAATTATATTATTATGAAATCCCTCTTCTCCTCCACTATAAAATCCCCCTTCACTCTCTCTTATATTCAATACTATAAAGCCTTGTTCCTTTCCATTATTATACCCAAATATATTTTCAAGATCCCCCCCCCATGTCCAACATCTCATAGCCTCTTAAAAATACCAAAACCTCTCCCCTTAAGAGGTTTCGAACGAGGAAGTCTCAAGAGGTAAATTGCTCTTTCCAATTCTTTCATTTCTTTTATGTTTTCTTTCTTTTTGTTTCTTTCCTCACCTCTCTTCACCATAATAGTATGATAAATCCAGTAAAATAAATTTACTGGAATGTTTTCATGCTAATGCTATATTTCATTATCTTCTCTATTTTCCCCACCCTTTTATTTGAAAGAAATGAAAGCACCGTTTGAGATGTGATAATTTAGCACATTCAAGGACAACAGTTTATCAATTTCTATTATTATATTTAATTATTCTTTTGAAACCATTTGTGTTATATTTGAACCAGATTATTATATATGCAATATATCCTATTTTTGGTTCTGTAATTCTTTTGTTCAAATGGTACTATGTTATAAATCAAAACATGTTCTTTGTAATCAAATCCACCGATTAACGGAAACGGTTATCACAAAGGTTATATATATAATAATTCGACTTCACTCTGATTAACCTGATTAAAATTAAAATCCTATAATATACTATATGTTAAATAAAGAATATAACTTCAATTCAGGACAACCACATTCATATTTCACATAATCCAATATTGAATATAAGCGAACTGATCGTTTAAAGCCAAGAAAACAAACGAGCCCGAACAATGAAATTGAACCTTATAACTAATAAAAAAGGCATTGAATGAACTAAAAGGTTTATAATAAAAAAATCACATATATAAGAGATTCTTAAATTATTAATCAATAAGCATAATTTTTTTATTCAGGACTTTAATAACAAGTGGAGAACAACAACAGATTTTAGGTAAGGGATCCTCTCCTTTTCACTCTTAATCAAGAATGTTCTCTATGCTATGACTTTTTGTGTAATACAAAGTGATGGGGTATATTTTATCATCTCTCCCATATTGCCATAATGTTTTATAAGTGATGAGAAACCCATTATATCTCTTATCCGTCCCTCTTAGTCATTCCGGATACCATGCCAATAAACCATAATGGATTCTACCCGAACATCCGTTATTCGATTGGGTTGCTATATATTTCCTTTTACCAAAATGTAGTTGCATTTTCTTTTTATGTAAAACTTATAAATTATGTTTATATGAACCAAAATCATGTTCAAAGATCCATATCTCATTCTCCTTCAGGGATATACATTTTTTTTGTGAATCCTTCCTCGATACATCCCAATATGCACACTCGTTTTAAAGGAACATCCCGAATTTTTACCCAATTTCAAGTGAACTCTATTCTATGTTTTAAGACACAATTGTCATTATAAAATCAGAATTTATATTTTTAAAAACTTTTTGGTTCAATTATGGTTTTATATAAATTAATTTACTCCACACTATTTTAAAATCTCTATAGTATTTTCCTTAAAACCGCACAAAAATGTTTTAATGCTAATGTTTCACAAATACATTTCTTATATGATGTCACTTATATTTGTTACCACCTACCTTGTTATATGCCTATATTACTTTATTAAATTCCATTAATATTCTAATACCTTTCATTTTAGAATCTTCAAAATAACAAAACATCTCCCCTTAAGAGGTTCTCAAAGGAGGAAGTCTCAAGAGGTAAATTCCTCTTTCTAATTCCTTCATTTCATTTATGTTCTATTTATTTTTTTCTTTAATTACCTCCCTTAACCATAAAAGTATGATAAATCGAGTAACATACATGTAATGGAATGTTTTCATGCTAATTTTATATTTCATTATCTTCTCTCCATTCCTCACCCTTTTTTTGAATGAAATGAATGCATCGTTTGAGATGTGCTAATTTAGCACACTTAAGGACAACGATTTATCAATTTCAATTATTGTCATTAATTATAGTCATTAAAACATTTTTTTTATGGTTGAAACAGATTTTTATATGTGTAATATATCCTATTTACAGTTCTACAATCCTTTTGTACAAATGGTATTATGTTATAAAGAAAAACATGTTCTTTGTAATCAAACCCACCGATTAACAAAATCGGTTGTCACTATGGTTTTATATTATACTTAGACTTCAATATAAGTAACCAAATTAAATTTAAACCCACAAAATATCTTGTATTTGCACTAATATAAAATAAATTCAATTTTGTACAACCACTTTCATCTTACATGTCTATCCAAACATGAATATAAGTGAACCGATCTTTTAAATCCAAGTAAAGAAACGAGCCCGAACAATAAAATTGAACTTTTTAACTAATCAAAAAGGATTCGAATGAACGAAAAATGGTTATAATAAATAAATTAAATATAGACGAGGTTATAGAGCTATTAATTAATAAGCCTAAATTTTTTTATTCAGGTATTTAATAATAAGTGGAGAACACCAACGGATTTAAGGTAAGGGATCCTCTCTTTTTCACTCTTAATCATGATTGTTCTCTATTATATGTTTAATTTTTCTGTAATACCAAGTTATAGGGTATGTTTTATCACCACCCCCATAATTCCCTAATGTTTTATAATTGATTAGAAACCCCTTATCTCTCTCATAAAGGACACTTAGTTACACTCGATACCATTCTGATAAACTGTAATGGATTCTACCCGAACTTCCTTTATTCCTTCAGGTTGCTTTATCTTTTTTTTTTACAAAAATGTAGTTGTATTTTCTTTTTATATAAAACTTATATATTATGTTTATATGCTCCATAATCTTGTTACAATATCCATCTATCATTCTCTTTTGGTGATATACATGCTTTTAAATGAATCCCCCATCGATACTTCCCAATGAGCACACTCGTTTTAAATGAACTTCCCAAATTTTTACCCAAAATCATGTGCACTAAATCCTATATTTTAAGATACCATTGTCTTTATAAAATAAATAATTTTATTATGAAACCATTCTTGGTTCAATTCTGGTTTTATATAAAATAATTTCCTCTTTAATATTTTAAAAGCTCTATAGTATTTTCCTTTAAACCACACAAAAATGTTTTAATGCTAACATTTCTCTATTACATTTATTTTGTGATGTCACTTGTATTTGTTACGACCTACCATGTTATATGAATAAATTACCTTATTAAAGTCTATGTATGTTATAATCCCTTTCATTCATGGACACTTTCATGATACACTCGTTAGTAGCCTTAGAAATGAAAGATACATTTATAAGGTCAACATTACAACTTGAAATGAAAAACAACACTAAAATATTCCATTAGAAACATCCAAGCTTCCTAGATTATTCCTGAAAGTCACTCATAAATAACTTCTTAACATCCCGGGAAAAATAAGACATTGAAATGGGTGAGCTCAGATACTCGGTAAGGATAACAATATAGCATAAACATTCATAAATAAGCATAAACATTTTAAGGCAATGTGTAACTATAATAAAAGCCCTTCAAGCTTGAATTTCAGTATAATATAAAAAAAGAAAGAATTCCATTTACTTATTCACATGGATATTCTACTAGTCGAATAATCACATGCAATATCAATAACAACATTCATAATGATGGAATACATAATTCCAGACAATCATAACCTCATAGTCAGGCCTTGTGCCAAGACTTCAAATAAGATTTTGTCAAGGCCTTGTTCTAAGGGACTAGTTTGTCTCATGAGACATATTGATGCATAGACGAGCAATACTGGGATCCACCCATCACTTACTAAGTCTAATGTATTCTGCATATGAATATGTTTAAACATAACATAAACATTCATATTAAAACTTTCATACGAAATGTCAATACATTATCCACAACCCATGAATGCTATAAAAATAGCACATCCACAGTCAAACATAACTCATTAAATAAAATATGAAATATTGTATTGTAAAATATTAACCTCAATCGATAATAATGAAGGATATTTATATAGATAAAAATAGTCATCAAAACTATTTGAGATAAATATCACCCTCTTTATGAAAACATTTAAAAGTCTCACTATTTATCAAGAAGTCGTTTAAAATAGTTTTTTTTAATCAAAGTGTCCCATACCACTTTGAATCTTTTAAAATTAATTTTAATTTTAAAACTTTAATTTCCATATAAATAAATTCTTAAAATCATTTTTATAACATGGACATAAATGAGAACGATTTAGAATAATAAATATTTAAAACATTTAAAATGATATTTTAGTAAGAGTTCCTAACCAAAAGAGAGACACTTTAATACAAATATTTGAGGTAATAAATACATTGTAATATCATGAAAATAAATGGATTCATGATAATCTATGTCAAATTACATTGTATATAACATATAAAAGTGATATGGTGTATAACAACAATGAAGTTTCAATGGAATGTAAATTGAGATGAAATCTTTTATAAAGACCGCATCGTTAGGTTAAGGATAAATCAACAACATAATTATGTTTGAAAAATTTAAATACACTAAATATGATTGGATATTCAGTTTAAATCAATCAGAGGACATTCACACATATTCTTGTAAAAACAACACCAATGAATTTAATATTTAACACAACAAATGGAGATTGAGTTAAAATTACTCTTATCAAGTTCATATCGATGACTTGAGAGTTTATCAATGGAGTGATTATGTGTATCAAAAGTATATCCATAGAATGGGAAGTGTAAATTATTACATAAGAAAATGAATATTGCTTCCACACATAATCATGGAGTAAAATAATCAATGAAGTATGCGTAAAGCCGAGTGAGTGGAAATTGAAATTTCAAATTCCTTTATCGATTTGGTAACTTACGAAACATACACCCATGAAAGAATAATCATACAATGATTATTTAAATATACATAAAATAATGTATACTACAAAATTAAAACAATTATGGATAGTACACACACCACATGAGATAAATATGTGGGGTACAATGAAAATCTCACGAAATTAAAAGCGAGTTAAGAAACCCCTTACTTTGTACTTTTTACTTTGTCGAGGGTATGTTAAACTCATGTATAATGGTGAAATAATTGTTATTGACTTATACAAGAATCATATAAATTAATATGAAATCATATACGATCTTTTAATATTGATTTGTTAATAATATACTAGTATTATCGTCGTTTTGGGTGTTAACGGATTCATTTTCCTTTATATTCTTTGTTATGTGAGCCAGATTGTTTTCTGGATGGGATGTATCTTATTCATATACAGAATGATATCATGTCTCTAAAAAATATTTTTAAACATCAAATGAAATTTAGTCTTGAATGGATACAATGGGGAATGAATCTCATCGCGTTTGTGGAGACGGTAATCCGTATGAACGCACGAGTGAAAATATCATTTTTTTGATATTAAAATAATATATAATTGGATGGTATATCATATATAAATAATCATTATCATGTTATATTTTATTATTTACATAAATTAAACATAATTATTATACCCATCCAAATAATAATGTATCGAATAACAATTACACCATGACGTGGAGGTGTAAATCCGTACCTTTGCATGTATGGTGACATGTCATTAAAAGGATGGATAGAATAATGAATATGTCTGTAAAATATTTATAATAACATCATAGTATATAGAATATAATGGATTTATTATTTTAGAATTAAAATAACAAAGAAATAAGAAGTAGAAGAAGAGAAGAACTTCAAAGTGGGTGGTGAAATCATTACCTCTTCTTCGGGTTATTTCTTTTGATTTGATTAAAAGGGATCCTTAAGTTGGCTTTCTGACCAAAGATGGCCTCTAGGATGAAGGGAGGGAAGTTTAAAGGATAATTGGGCAGGGTTGGCTGAGCCAAAAGGCTTTGAATGGGTGAATTTGAGAGAAGGGGATGTGCTCTTTTATAAGAGGGGTGAGGGGAACCTTAGGATAAACTTAAAATATTATTTAATAATAAAATAATTTTCGGTTTCTAATGTCTATAAAGTGGATTATTTAAAGTATAAGGTGTTTATGGGTAAAAAAACACTCAACCAATAGGTTTTCGACAGGTTTGGGTCACTATATTAACCTTATCATTTAGAATTAACTCTTAGTTAAATAGTTTGAGATTTACCGTGTCTCTTTGTATTTTTATATTATATGTTTAATAAACTTACTATATACTTCCAAGAGAACCACAATTGGTTAATTAATGATAAAACTATTATTATATAAGTGTTTTGGACAAACCTTATATTTTTAGGAATAGAATATCAATTAATAATATAATATTTGATTTGAAAACTCTTTTATTTCAATTTTGACACTATTTGATATCTTGTTTTTGAAAAATTCATAACAGCTTTATTACTTCAAAAAAAATTCATCTAACAAACCCTAATATGTCATAGTAACCTAGAATATTAGTGTAATTCATAAAAAGTCTCAAATTACATTTATTTGGATATTTATAATATCAATTATTTTAATATTTCATTAATTAGGTAGTTACTGCATCATCATTATATCATTAATAAATAAAATTATTTAATGTGTAAAAATTATAAATAAAATAACATTATCTAAGAAATATTTTTTATCTTTCTAATTAATATTTATAGTCGAATTTTTCTTTTGTGAAACACTATATTAAAAATGTTTTATTTATTAAACTTTGATTTTAACTCTTTTAACTCTTCTTTGAATTAAATAATAATAAATGTCCTAATCTAATCCAAATGGACCAAAGAGGTTCATATTTTATCACTAAGGTTGTTTTTGGTCGAATTATACTTATCCAATTGAATTAGGACATGTGTTAGGGTCATAATAATATCATTTTTACACTTAATTACCCTATTTACTTTTAACTGTGGTACATAAAAGTAAAACGTAACTATTCACTAAAAATCATTTATATCTTATTGAACCAAATTTTAATCCTTGATATTAACCGTGTCTTTCAGATTTTTGAAATTCAACTCACAGAAGCGGAAAAATTACGTTTTATGTGAATTTACAAAATTCTCCTAGGAGGTGGGTAAAAGACGTTGACAAGTTCAATAAAATTTTATATATATAATATTATTATAAATTTACTCCAATAAATTACATTGAAATTATATGGTTATTATGTATCTATTTTGACCCAAAATAAATTTAAATAAAATAAATAACTATTTAACTAAAAATTTGGTTTTAAACTATAAATCAATTTTCTTCACAATTCATCAAAAATTAAAAGTTTTTAGAAACATAAGCTAATTTTAATATTGTGAATTAAGAAATGAACTCTATTTTACCAAATTTAAAACATATAAATTTCATTTATTAGTTTAAAATTAATTCCCGTTGTCAAAACCAAAAAGCATATTTTTATGAAATAATAACTACCAAAAGATAGGCATTTTTTTTGTCCAATTTCAAAGCTAAATTAATTACAATGACCAACATTCGATTAAATGGTAAAAATATTATCTAATTATACATCCAAACCATTCATATGTATTTTTGAACAATATGAATTTTTTTGATTAAAAAAGTTGTTTTCAGTTAAAATATATCATTTTTCACTATTCATCAAAATATGAAAGTTATCATAAAAACACCAAAAATGTATTGAAACTAAATTAATATTTCCTGATCCCAAAGAAGAAGTTTATTTTGTCAAATTTAATTTATAAAAGTTTGAAATATTGGATTTAAAAATGGTTTTCCATTAAAAGGCGGTAAAATTGCATTGTTTTTAAAATACTACTTTTATCTGGAAAAATTAATTTGACCTTACATTATGTCTAATAAACTCATAATATGGATTCTAAAATTATAATTGTTATATAAAGTTCAAAATTCTGTTAATACTATTCATAACCGCTTTTGAATTACTATTATGGTAAGTCGTGGTGCGCTTGAACTCGATGTTGCATGTAGTGTAAGTTATTGAATTACTTTGAAGAACTAACGTGATATGAAATCTTGGGGTGTTACATATTCGATAAACAAGAATAGTAATTGAATCATGTGATCCTCAAACAAGGTGGCTTATATCATTAGAACATCATCAATGACTCAAAAAATCCCTTATTTAGTGTTTATTGTAAATTTTCGTATATTACTATTCATAAAAAATTCATGTATTTAAGAAAAATCCCAAAAATTCACCCTAACCATTTTTCAATATGCAGAATTCAAAAATGAAGTCCATTTAAAAAATAATAATTTTCTTAATATGATTATTTTAATACTTAATTAAATTAATAATTTATTATCAATACCACTTTTAAAACATTCATTAACTTATTCTAAAATATAGGTATATCATACTTCAAACTTGAATATTATTTTTATACTATCAGAGGTGAGGTTACTATTCATAAGAGTATATTTCTATTCATAAGGTTATGTTACTATTCATTAGGGTAGGTTACTATTCACCAAGAATTACGTTTTTCTTATCGGACTTGAGACCTCTCTGTTTGCAATTTCAAAAAATTCGGCATACACGGTTGTAATCAGTAAGTTATTTGCAGTCCGATAAGAAAAACATAATTTTTGGTGAATAGTAACCTATCCTATTGAATAGTAACATCCTCTTATGAATAGTGATATACCCTAATAAATAGTAACCTTACCTATGATAGTATAAAAATAATATTCACATTGGAAGTACGATATACCTATATTTTAGAATAAGTTAATGAATGTTTTAAAATGGCTTTGATAATAAATATTTATTTTAATTAAATATTAAAATAATCATTTTTAAGAAATTATTTTTGAAAAATGGGCTTCATTTTTGAATTCTACACGTCAAAAAAATGGTTAGGGTAAATTTTTTGGATTTTTCTGAAGTACATGAATATTTGATTAATAGTAAAATACGATAATTTACAATAAATGCTAAATAAGGGATTTATTGAGTAATTAATGATGTTCTGCTGATGTAAGCCCACTTGGATTGAGATCACATGATAAAATTACTATTATTTGACATTGAATAATTACTATTGCATATCTTGTGAAGAAATAATAAATTAATGATTATAATATTATGAAATCCCTCCTCTTCTCCACTATAAAAACCCCATTCACCCCCTCTTCTCTTCACTTCTCTCAAGCCTTGTGCCTTGCCATTTTTCTACCAAAATCTCTCCCCAATATCCTCTGCCACGTCCAAAAGCTATTAGCCTCTTCAAAATACCATGACCTCTCTCCTTAATAGGTTTTCAAATGAGAATGTCTCAAGAGGTAAAATTCCTCTCCCCGATTTCTTCTTTTCATTTAAGTTCTTTTCTTTTTATTTCTTTCATCGCCTCCCATCACCATAATAGTATGTTAAAGCCAGTAACATACATGTACTATAATGTTTTCATGCTAATTGTATATTTCCTTATCTTCTCTACTTTCCCCACACTTTTATTTGACAGAAATAAAAACACCGTTTGAGATGTGCTAATTTAGCACCTTCAAGGACAACAATTTATCAATTTATATTACACTCTTTAATTCTGTTCATGAAACCATTTGTGTTATTATTGAACCAGAGTTTTATATATGTAATATATCTTAATTTTTATTCTATAATCCTTTTGTAAAAATGGTATTAATTTATAAATCAAAACATGTTCTTTGTAATCAAATCCACCGATTAACAAAAACTGTTATCTCTAATGTTATATATATATATAATAATTTGACTTCACTCTAAGTAACCTAATTAAAATTAAAACCATTTAATCTATTGTGTGTTCACTAAATAATAAAACTTCAATTCTGTACAACCACTTTCATCTTACATATAATCCAAACTTGAATAGAAGTGAACCGATATTTTAAAGCCAAGTAAACAAATGAGCCCGAACAATGAAATTTAACCTTATAAATAATAAATTTTTTTTAATGAACAAAAAAGGGTTATAATAAATAAATTAAATATATAAGAGGTTATAGAATTATTAATTAGTAATCCTATTTTTTTATTCAGGTCTTTAATAACAATTGGAGAACACCAACGAATTTAAGGTAAGGGATCCTCCCCTTTTCACTCTTTGTCAAGATTGTTCTCTATGATATGAATTTTTGTGCAATACCAAGTGATGGGGTACATTTTATCACATCCCCCATAGTGACATAATGTTTTATAAGTTGGGTGAAACCCTTTATCTCACTCAATAGGCTCTCATAGTTACACCTGATACCATACCGATAAACTGTAATGGATTCTACTCGAACATCCTTTATTCCTCCAGGTTACTCTATCTTTCTTTTCACAAAAATATAGTTGTAATTTATTTTTATTTAAAACTTTTAAATTATGTTTATATGATTAATAATAATGTTCCATGATCCTTCTCTCAATCACTTTTGGGGATATGCATGCCTTTAAGTGAATCCCTCTCCATACTTCCCAATAAGCACACTCGTTTTAAAGGAACTTCTCGAGCTTCTACCCAATATCATGTGAATTGTATCCCCAATTTTAAGACTAAATTTTCTTTATAAATTCATTATTTTTATTATGAAAAACTTCTTGGTTTAATTATGGTTTTATATAAAATATTTTCCTCTTTACTGTTTTAAAATATATATAGTATTTTCCTTAATACCGCACAAAAATATTTTAATGCTAATGTTTCTCAAATACATTACTTATATGATGTCACTTTTATTTTTTAAAACCCACCATGTTATTGTCCCATATTACCTTATTAAAATACATGTATGTCCTAATCCATTTCGTGTAGAGACCCGAATCCTGACGTACATGGAAATTACATTACTTTTGCGGAATACTTAGTACATAACAAAAACACACACACAAGGATCATAATAGTTTAGTGTCTTTCGAAACTCGGAACGTAATCTTCTAATCGTGGTGAAATATCATCAATATCTCCCATAAATATCTTCCATTTTTTTACCTAAAACCTTTCTTTATATCCTGGGGAAAAGAAAACATAAAAGGGTGAGCTCAAATGCTCAGTAAGGTTAACAAAAGAAAAATCAATCACATCATATTCATAAGAACATAACTTTTGGAAATCTTAACCTGCAAAAGAGAGAATAATTTCATAACATGGGATAAATCATAGTAGTGAAATGAAATCCCAATAAGCATAACATAAAACATGAAACTTTGTGGCATACACACATAATCATAGAGAATCATTTCTTGTTAGTCATGACTCATTGCCAAGACTATCTTAGTGGACAAAGTCCCTTTCTGAATCGAGTCACCCTCGTTTCAGTCCTGTTTCACTGAACCGGTATAACATACCATTCCAGCCATGTCTATATCATGAGATATGAAATCTTTACCCAATGCATTGGAGGGAGATATAGGTCCCACCCATCTCATAATGATACCATTCTTATGTGTGCCACAAAATCATAAACCATACATCATTGCATAACCCATGTAATAAAAATGGGAATCTTAAACATCATGACATCATAAAACACTTCATATACGATAAAGGAATTCATAAAAATAATTCCATGACAACATAATAAAATCAATGTAATAATATGTATAAAAACATAACCCTTTATTATCTTAGATTGAAAATAATTTTGATAAAACACTTGAACTCCATTCTTGAGGAAAATATCCTTTATTTTTCAAAAACATTTTTCCTTTCATAACATGTCATACGACTTTAAAATAAAAGAAGTTGATTAAAAGTAAACTTGAAAACTTGTAAAGGAAGCTTCTTGGAAATAATGTTTTAAAAAAAATCCATTCATTCCGTATAAGTTAAAAAAAACATTCTTCGTACATCTGTCGGAAAAGTCAAAAAGTACCTCGTACGAAAAACGACAAAAGATTCCTTTCATATTTTTTACAAAAAACTCACCTAAGGGTAAAATTGGATTTAAACTATTGTAAGTGGATGGAAATAATATTACATATCGATGAAACATGGATGTGGATGATAAAATACACCCCAGTAAATACTTACGAATAAACAATCTCGGATAAAAATGAGATTGTGATATTTTCCTTACCTTAGGTTCAATTTGCTTCGTATGTGTCTGAACCTCCTGTATAATGATTTAAATAATGTCATTGACTTATTAAAGAATCATATTCATTGTTATGATATCATATATGGTTCACTTATGACATTATATTACCCGTTCTTTTGTAAATTCAATGTTAAAGAAACGTTTTGGGTAAAATCGTTTCATTTATCGTAGGTGTTTTGACTTGTTGTTCTTGACATTATTATTACTTATATAATGATTTACTTACTTAAAGAATATAAAATATGATTTATATATCATATATATTCAGTATATATATATAAATAATAGATAGATAAATGAAATGAAAAACACCGTTCATGGAGACGGTAGTCCGTACGTACGCATGAACGCTGTTTTCCTTTCCTTATTGTATTGAATGGAAGTAAGTAGATGACATATATATATATATACATAAATCCAGTAGCTTTATAATTTCATATATTTCATTATTATTTCTTATATATACTTTATAATCATTCTTAAATGGTTAACATGGAGAATGAATCTCATCGCGTCGTGGAGACGGTAGTCCGTACGTACGCACGAGCGATGATATCATTTCCATAAATATTGAATTGAATTGGAGTGGATTATGCAATATATCTGAATCAATATGATGTTTTAATAACTATGTATATTTATTATTTACACCATTATACCCATCCATGTAAGGTGGTGGTGGAAAATAGATTACACCACGGCATGGAGACGGTATTCCGTACGTACGCACACGCGGTGATTTCTTTTTCCGTAGGATGGATAGATGGTGAAATAGGGTTGTTTCATAATTATAATAACATATCAATATATGAGTGATACTGATGTTATTACTTCATAATGAAACAACCTAAGAAGAAGAAGTGGAAGAAGAAATAAAGATGAAAGAATTGGTAACGGTAATTACCTCTTCTTTGAAGCGCCTCTTTGAGACCTCCTCTTAGGGCACTAAAATTGGTCTTTGAGGAAGACCAGAACCTCTAGGATGTTGCTAGGGAAGTGGAGAAGAAATTTTGTCAGGGGTTGGCCGAGCTTGAGTGCTCAAATTGGTGTGAGGAGGAGGGGGAGGAGGTGTCCTTTTATAAGGGAGGAGAGGGGCACCTTAGGAATACCTCAAAATATTATTTTACATTAAAGTCAAAATCAGTTTATAATGGTTCCAAAGGGTCTTATTTCGAAGCTAAAGTGGGGATGGGTCGAAATCCTATCATCCAATAGGATTTAGACAAGTTAGGGTATTATTTTAACCTTATCAATTAGATTTATCTCTAAGTTAAATAATTTAACTTTTACCATGTCTTTTTGTTTTCTTTCACTATATGGTTAATACACATTCTATAACATGCCAAACGAACCCCAAATTGTTTATTATTAATATATATATCCTTATCTAAGTCAATTGGCCGAACCTTAGATTTTTAGGAATAAAATAACAATTAATAATATAATATTTGATTTAAAAACTATTTTGTGTCAATTTTGACACTATTTGATACATGATTTTTTGTGAAAGTCATAAAAGAATTATATGTTCGAACCAAGTTGATTAAATCAACAATAATATATCATAGTAACCTAGAAAATTAGTGCAATTCATAAAAAGTCTTAAATTACATTCATTTGAGCATTTATAACATCAATTATGTTAATATTTCCTTAAAAGGGTAATTACTGCATCATCGTTGTGTCATAAATAAATTAATTTATTTAAAGTCTAAAAATTATAAATAAAATATAATTATGTAGGGAATCTTTTTAGTTTTCTAATGAATTTTTATAGTCGAATTTATCTTATGTATAACCCCATATTAAAAATGTTTTAGTAAATAAACGTTGATTTTAACTCTTTTAACTCTTCTTTGAATTAAATAATAATAAATGTCATAATCTAATCCAAGTGGGCCTAAATGGTCATATTGTATTCATAAGGTTGTTTCTGGTCGAATTAAACTTATCCAATAGAATTAGGACATGTGTTAGGGTAATAGTAATATCATATTTACCTTTAGTTACCCTATTTACTATTAACCGTGGTAAAAAAGTAAAAAGTTACTATTCACCAAAAATTATTTTCATCTCATTGAACCACATTTTAGTCCTTGATATTAACTGTGTCTGTCGGATTTTCGAAATTCCATTCACAGAAGCGGTAAAATTATGTTTTATGCAAAATTCAGTTTTTAACCTACCACTTAGTAGTTTCACTATTCATCAAAAATTGATGTTTTTCAGAACAATGCCAAAATTTCATCCTAAGCTATATTTCATATTCCGAATTCAAAAATGAAGTCTATTTTACCAAATTCATAACATAGAGGTTGCATTAATTAATTTTATAATTAAATCCCGTTGTTAAACAAATAGCGTGTTTTTAAGAAACAATATCTATCAAAAGATTGACACTTGTTTATGTCTGGTTTAAATGTGAAATTACATCCAATGACCAACATTCTATTAAATTGTAAAAATATATTCTAAATATACTTTAAAACCACTCAAATTAATAATTTATCACTATTAATTATTTCGATTAAAAAAGTTGTTTTTAATTAAAATTTAGTAATTTTCACTATTCATCAGAATATGAAAGTTATCCAAAAAGTACCAAAATTTCACCTTAGGAAAAATTCGATACTCCGAATCCAAAAATGAAGTCAATTTTGAGAGATAAAATTTCTAAAATTTTAAAAGGTGGTTATTACTATTCATAACGGCTAGTTTTAATAATATTTTAATAGCATATCGTTGTTTAGTGAAACTCAGCATTGCGTATTACACACGCTATCGAGGAAGGTCACGATTGCGTGTAATACAAGGCAAGTCAAGGATGCGTTTTGTGCAAGCTCCTTTTGGTGTAGTGTACAACACAAGACATTAGTGAAATTAAAAAAAATATTTTTCCTAAAATTTCGGGGTGTTACATTCTACCCCCCTTAAAATGAATTTCCCCCTCGAAATTCATCGGGGTTATAAATGGTTTACTATTCAAAAGTTTCTTTAATAGAAACCCACATCGTATAAAGGAGTACCAAAACCAATCTTTAAAAACTAAAGTATGAAACGTAACGGTTACCCAAATAAACTAATCACTGGGTTTCCACATAGGTGAAAATATGGATATGGAAGAGAAATCTAACCATCATGTTCTGATGGAGAGTGGTAGAAAACATGGCTATGGAAAAGCCAGTAATCACAAATCCATAGATTTGTGATGATATAAGGTACCATCTGATTCATCAGGTATAAGATCACTAGGATAACATTTTTGGTTTTCAAGATCATTTCCCTAAAGTTGAAAATTTGAATTAGAATAAATACTTACTTTATTTTGGTATAGTCGCACTATTGTTTGTGCCTTGAACAATTTCAACTTCATCTCTTAAATAAATGGAGTTGAATTTGTTATTCGTGAAGTGTTAGCAGATAATGTGATAGAATGACGGGTCATTCCATCTGTCTCAAACAAAAGGATAGCAAAAATTATATACATAAGTCGATCTATAGTGAGATTAATCATATATGGTTCCTAAAATGGACGTATACTTCATATATCATACTGCTTAATATAATAAAACTAGTTTCTACTAAACAGGGACTTCCTGTAGGCCAGTGGTAGGCGATAAAGGTCAGTCGCACTTCGGTTGTTGGTTCGATTCCCACAGCCTTGTCCGAAGCGATGGGCTGTCGCCCGTCCTGCAGGTTGTCCTTTTTCTAAAACTACATTACTATAACATCCCATCAATAATATCGAAAAAAGAACTTCTATCCTTAAATAATACTATTTTATGTCCAACATAATCCATTCTAGTCTTTAGGCTTATCCATAATACTGCAGTCCACTTTCATAACATAGTGAAAACGATTACCAGAGATTTAATACCATTGTTGAACCCCATATGCATAAGATATGTTTTGTTGGTCACATTCCAACCATTCAAAGTACTTAATCATGTATTCTCTTGAATACCTTAGTGAAAACATGAATACAGTTAAAAGATAACGCTTTCCACATACCAAAATCCAAAAATTCTATATACTCAAACCATGATATAACCTTCTCCTTATATCATTCATGATCTTATGAATACAATCAAACACCTCATTATCTTATTATTCCTTCATTATGCGCATATCATCTAAATTCCAAAAATATCTGAATAACCTTTCATGGATAGTGGTACCATTAATCATACACTTTCATAACTCAAGGAAAGACAACAGTATAACAATCCTTAGATGTCTCTTTATTCCATAGTACCATGAGATTTCTTATACAACATTACACATGATAAACATGCAATCATTCCACTACATTCTTAAAGCATTGACCGAGCTTCAAATTTTTTTTCATCTCACATATCATTTGTAGTCTCTTCATCATCATCAACATAAATACTTCCCATACGACTATACTAATTATCTTCATGAGACTTTCCCTTAGGGAATTTGTTTGCATAATGCCCGTACATTCCACATTTAAAACATTTAACCATTGTTGATGTCGTAGAAATACCATTATCCTCATCCATGGTGTTAACTGAACCTTTTCCTTTGCACTTACTTGCTTTGTGTCCTTCTTTTCCACACCCAAATCATCTTCAAGTTCCTTCGAAACACTCTTTTTGATGCCTCTTCCCACATGATTTACATAGGGGAAATTGAACTTTCTTTCCTCTATGATCATCATGAAAATCCATCTTTCTCTTATTAGCCGAGTCAGGAAACTTACCAAATTTTACTTTATTGATCATATTATGAGATTGCTGATTCAGCATAATAATGATGTTTGGACTTCCAAATCCCATTTCATTATGAATAATATCATTCCATTGTCCATCATATCCTCCATTATCGTGAAACGTCTTGTTTCCAGCCATTTTCTAAAACCCAAAAAAAGAATAGTGTGAGAGGCAAAAATCATGATAGGGAAAACAACATAATAAAGGTGGAGTATCCTCGATATCTAACATCTTAGGTTAAATTCTATGATCGTTACCGTAGTTCTAGGACTGTATCCTATACGTATACTTATCCTTAGGGACATCCCTAGACATACCATAGAAATATCTCTAGGGTTCTCACTAACGTTTTCGCATCCTAGTTTCCAAAGGTTGACTAAACCTTTCCTCTGATACCAACTGTAGAGACCTAAATCCTGACGTACATGGACATTACATTACTTTTGTGGAATACTTAGTACATAACAAAAACACACACACAAGGATCGTAATAGTTTAGTGTCTTTGGAAACTCGGAACGTAATCTTCTAATCGTGGTGAAAGATCTTCAATATCTCCCATAAAGATCTTCCTTTTTTTACCTAAAACCTTTCTTTATATACTGGGGAAAAGAAAACATAAAAGGGTGAGCTCAAATGCTCAGTAAGGGTAACAAAAGAAAAATCAATCACATCATATTCATAAGAACATAACTTTTGGAAATCTTAACCTGCAAAAGAGAGAATAATTTCATAACATGGGATAAATCATAGTAGTGAAATGAAATCCCAATAAGCATAACATAAAACATGAAACTTTGTGGCATACACACATAATCATAGATAATCATTTCTTGTTAGTCATGACTCATTGCCAAGACTATCTTAGTGGACAATGTCCCTTTCTGAATCGAGTCACCCTCGTTTCAGTCCTGTTTCACTGAACCGATATAACCTACCATTCCAGCCATGTCTATCTCATGAGATATTAAATCTTTAACCAATGCATTGGAGGGAGATATAGGTCCCACCCACCTCATAATGATACCATTCTTATGTGTGCCACAAAATCATAAACCATACATCATTGCATAACCCATGTAATAAAAATGGGAATCTTAAACATCATGACATCATAAAACACTTCATATACGATAAATGAATTCATAAAAATAATTCCATGACAACATAATAAAATCAATGTAATAATAGGGATAAAAACATAACCCTTTATTATCTTAGATGGAAAATAATTTTGATAAAACACTTGAACTCCATTCTTGAGGAAAATATCCTTTCTTTTTCCAAAACATTTTTCCTTTCATAACATGTCATACGACTTTAAAATAAAAGAAGTTGATTAAAAGTAAACTTTAAAAATTGTAAAGGAAGCTTCTTGGAAATAATGTTTTAAAAAAAATCCATTCATTCCGTATAAGTTAAAAAAAACATTCTTCGTACTTTTGTCGGAAAAGTCAAAAAGTACCTCGTATGAAAAACGACAAAAGATTCCTTTCATATTTTTTACAAAAAAATCACCTAATGGTAAAATTGGATTTAAAATATTGTAAGTGGATGACAATAATATTACATATTGATGAAACATGGATGTGGATGATAAAATACACCCCAGTAAATACTTATGAATAAACAATCTCGGATAAAAATGAGATTGTGATATTTCCCTTACCTTAGGTCCGATTTGCTTCGTATGTGTCCGAAACTCCTGTATAATGATTTAAATAATGTCATTGACTTATTAGAGAATAATATTCATTGTTATGATATCATATATGGTTCACTTATGACATTATATTACCCGTTCTTTTGTAAATTCCATGTTAAAGAAGCGTTTTGGGTAAAATCGTTTCATTTACCGTAGGTGTTTTGACTTGTTGTTCTTGACATTATTATTACTTATATCATGATTTACTTACTTAAATAATATAAAATATGATTTATGTATCATATATATTCAGTATATATATATACATAATAGATAGATAAATGAAATGAAAAACACCGTTCATGGAGACGGTAGTCCGTACGTATGCATGAACGCTATTTTCCTTTCCTTATTGTCTTGAATGGAAGTAATTAGATGACATATATATATATACATAAATACAGTAGCTTTATAATGTCATATATTTCATTATTATTTCTTATATATACTTTATAATCATTCTTAAATGGTTAACATAGAGAATAAATCTCATCGCGTCGTGGAGACGGTAGTCCGTACGTACGCACGAGTGATGATATCATTTCCATAAATATTGAATTGAATTGGAGTGGATTATGCAATATATCCGAATCAATATGATGTTTTAATAACTATGTATAGTTATTCTTTACACCATTATACCCATCCATGTAAGGTGGTGGTGGAAAATAGATTACACCACGGCGTGGAGATGGTATTCCGTACGTACGCACGCGCGGTGATTTCTTTTTCCGTAGGATGGATAGAAGGTGAAATAGGGTTGTTTCATACTTATAATAACATATCAGTATATGAGTGATACTGATGTTATTACTTCACAATGATACAACCTAAGAAGAAGAAGTGGAAGAGGAAATAAATATGAAAGAATTGGTAACGGTAATTACCTCTTCTTTGAAGCGCCTCTTTGAGACCTCCTCTTAGGGCACTAAAATTGGTCTTTGAGGAAGACCAGAACCTCTAGGATGTTTCTAGGGAAGTGGAGAAGAAATTTTGTCAGGGGTTGGCCGAGCTTGAGTGCTCAAATTGGTGTGAGGAGGAGGGGGAGGAGGTGTCCTTTTATAAGGGAGGAGAGAGGCACCTTAGGAATACCTCAAAATATTATTTTACATTAAAGTCAAAATCAGTTTATAATGGTTCCAAAGGGTCTTATTTCGAAGCTAAAGTGGGGATGGGTCGAAATACTATCATCCAATAGGATTTAGACAAGTTTAGTGTATTATTTTAACCTTATCAATTAGATTTAACTCTAAGTTAAATAATTTAACTTTTACCGTGTCTTTTTGTTTTCTTTCACTATATGGTTAATACACTTACTATAACATGCCAAACGAACCCCGAATTGTTTATTATTAATATATATATCCTTATCTAAGTCATTTGGCCGAACCTTATATTTTTAGGAATAAAATAACAATTAATAATATAATATTTGATTTAAAAACTATTTTGTGTCAATTTTGACACTATTTGATACATGATTTTTTGTGAAAGTCATAACAGAATTATATGTTCGAACCAAGTTGATTAAATCAACACTAATATATCATAGTAACCTAGAAAATTAGTGGAATTCATAAAAAGTATTAAATTACATTCAATTGAGCATTTATAACATCAATTATGTTAATATTTCCATAAAAGGGTAATTACTGCATCATCGTTGTGTCATAAATAAATTAATTTATTTAAAGTCTAAAAATTATAAATAAAATATAATTATGTAGGAAATCTTTTTAGCTTCTTAATGAATATTTATAGTCTAATTGATCTTATGTATAACCCCATATTAAAAATGTTTTAGTAAATAAACGTTGATTTTAACTCTTTTAACTCTTCTTTGAATTAAATAATAATAAATGTCCTAATCTAATCCATGTGGGCCTAAATGGTCATATTATCTTCATAAGGCTGTTTTTGGTCGAATTACACTTATCCAATAGAATTAGGAGATGTGTTAGGGTAATAGTAATATCATATTTACCCTTAGTTACCCTATTTACTATTAACCTTGGTAAAAAAGTAAAAAGTTACTATTCACCAAAAATTATTTTCATCTCATTGAACCACATTTTAGTACTTGATATTAACCGTGTCTGTCGGATTTTCGAAATTCCATTCACAGAAGCGGTAAAATTATGTTTTATGCAAAATTCAGTTTTTAACCTACCACTTAGTAGTTTCACTATTCATAAAAAATTGATGTTTTTCAGAACAATGCCAAAATTTCATCCTAAGCTATATTTCATATTCCGAATTCAAAAATGAAGTCAATTTTACCAAATTCATAACATAGAGGATGCATTATTTAATTTTATAATTAAATCCCGTTGTTAAACAAATAGCGTGTTTTTAAGAAACAATATCTATCAAAAGATTGACACTTGTTTATGTCTGGTTTAAATGTGAAATTACATCCAATGACCAACATTGTATTAAATTGTAAAAATATATTCTAAGTATACTTTAAAACCACTCAAATTAATAATTTATCACTATTAATTATTTCGATTAAAAAAGTTTTTTTTAATTAAAATTTAGTAATTTTCACTATTCATCAGAATATGAAAGTTATCCAAAAAGTACCAAAATTTCACCTTAGGATAAATTTGATACTCCGAATCCAAAAAAGAAGTCCATTTTGAGAGATAAAATTTCTAAAATTTTAGAAGGTGGTTATTACTATTCATAACGGCTAGTTTTAATAATATTTTAATAGCATATCGTTGTTTAGTGAAACTCAGCATTGCGTACTACACACGCTATCGAGGAAGGTCGCGATTGCGTGTAATACAAGGCAAGTCAATGATGCATGTTGTGCAAGATCCTTTTGGTGTAGTGTACAACACAAGACATTAGTGAAATTAAAAAGAATATTTTTCATAAAAATTCGGGGTGTTACATTTCGTTCATGGACACTTTTATGATACACTCGTTGGTTATGCTTTATGTCATAATTGTGGTACCCAATTCTCTCCATGGGTAACCTTATGTTAATGTATGGTTGATTATGTATGATTATTTATGTGGAAAGAATATTTATGTGGATATAATATTTATGTGGAAAGAATATTCATGAAAATTTTGAGATGAGTGCGACCAGATAACGATCCAATGCATTGGGTAAGGTTAAGTCTCATGAGATGCAATGTGAAACAGGATTGGCGGTTTACCTTCACCCATATTGAAATGGGAAACGAGATTGGTGGTTAGCATTTAACCATAATAAAGAAATGTTTTATGATTAATCCACATTTATATGAGCCCATTATTATATGATCCCATGATTATATGATATTATTTAATATGTTCCATGTATTGGATATCAATATGTCATTCCTCCAAGCTCACGTGCTTAAGATGTATCCTTATGTTCATTCCCTTACTGAGCTTTTCATCTCATCCCTTAATGTTTTCACTAGGGTATCCTATGCATATGTAAGGGCTCAAAATAAGTTATAATCTCTTTATGGAGATTAAATAAAGATGTTGTTTTTAGCCTGATGTTCTATATTATATGTACCTAGTCTTCCAAGTCACCAGACTTAACGATCCTTGCCTTGTACTCTGGTGATTAATTATGCTTAAAACCATGAAATGTTATATGTAAGAGGCTTGGGTTGCTATAATTGGTATCGGAATGAGGTTTAGTTATTTTTGGATAATAGGAATAGAGCACCTTAGTGATAACCTTAAGGATGAGACTATGTATGAGAAAACGGTCCATAATTTTGGTGAGTATTGAGTAAGTTGTTTATCAAGAAAATACATGCTTGTCTGGATACGAGAAGGTAGAGGTGTCTATGGCACAAATGTATCTAGTGTTAAAACCTAAAAACACTGCTATGAGCTAGACTCTAACGGTAATTGGTGCACGACAATGGGCCTTGCTGCACTCTTGGTTATGACACTTTCGGGGGATACGTTTTGGTAGATTCATGAGATTAGTACAAACCATTATTAAGGGAAAAGATGAAGCCCATAAGCATATATGTTAAGAAATAGATCGTGGATAACCTAGGTTTTAACCTAAGGAATTATAAGTTAGGATGTACTTATTCTATATAACTTTAACCTTTTATGTTCAAAGTTTCTTTTTTATGCACAATAGCTAAGTACTCAAGACCTCTAATTATTCATTATTTTTCATAGTTAATTGCGGGAAATAGAAGAACACGTCACAACAACCAATGTGATTTGAAATGGGATGATTTCCCTAATGGTATTCCTGATGTGATGGGAGCGGGTGCTGAAAACTTCATGGAAATACTTGCTCAGCTGGGTTGATTTATGAATAATAACATGAATCAGGTGGAACATCCTCCTCATCCAAGGAAAGAGAAAGATTCCATAGAATCCTTCATGCGGAAAAGGCCTCCCATGTTTAGCGGGTATTTTGATCCCCTCCTCAAAGAACAATGGATTATCTCCATTGAAATGATTTTCTCTGTCCTCCAGTGCTCGGAAGAAGAGAAAGTTGTTCTGGTGGTCTATCATTTTGATAGGGAAGCTGATTAGTGGTGGACACTGATCAAGAATACAAAGTCCCAAGAGGAAATTTGATTCTATAGATTGGGAGGAATTCATGACAATGTTTTTCAACAAATAGTTTCCTCGAAACCTCCGCCTCAAGGTGGAAGGAGAGTTCCTTAAACTCAAGAAGAAGGAAGAAGTGTTTGTCGGGGCATATGAAGTGAGCTTTACAAGGCTTGCAAGGTACGCCTATTTCTTTGTCATGAACACGGAAAGTAAGGTGGATCGCTTCTCTAATGGACTAAAACTGAGTCTATGAAAAGTGTTGTAAATTGGAGACTTTGACAGTTATGAGTAGGTTGTCCGTTGTTCCCTCATTGTTGAAATGGTGATTGGAGACTATCAGTGGTCTCCTGGGACTAGTGACAAGAAGAGGGAAATAGAGAACATCATGGGTGGTTCATTTAACAAATACCATGATGGAATGAATCTTCAATTTCCCCCTTGCAAAAACTATGGAAATAATTATCTTTGTGATTGTATGAAGAGAACCAAGAATTGCTTCAAATGGTGAAAGTTTGGTAATCTAGTCAGGAACTATGTTGGGATATGAAAAATCCTGCTAATGTTGAAGAAGAAAGGATGGTTGAGATCAACACTCAACCTGCAGTGCAGTGTTACAACTGCAAGGATCTTGGGCATTATGAGAACAATTTCCCTAATCCTAGGGTTGTCGGAGGCAATCTGCCACAACCTCCATGGCAACAAAAAAGAGATTATTCTATCACTACTACTAAGGTGGAGCTGGAAAACAATGTGGTGACATTTACGATTTGTATTCAATCAAGAATAGTGATCGTACTATTTGAGTCTGGTTCTACACATTCTTTCATATCTCGCAAGTTTAGTAGAACTATTCAAACACCCCTCAAAATATAGAGGGAAATCTATATGTGAGAATAAAGAATGGGGAAATTATTTTGTCCATGGTTTAAAACTCCTCCCCAGTTAACATTTGTGGACTTAACCACCTAGAAACTCTCATCATAATTTCTATAGGGGAGTTCGAAGCTATCTTGTGAATGGATTGGATATCTTTTTACAAGGACAACATCAATTTTCGGGAAAGTTAGATCTCTTTTCACATTCTGAAGCATCCTCCGATTCTTTACATGTTTAAGCAGGATGATGAGTCTCCTTTAGAATCTTCATCTCAAGTTTGGATACTTATTTCTTGTGAGTAAGCATATCTAGCTCAAATTATTGGGACAAAGGATAGAATCATTCATGAAGACATTCCCATC
Organism: Viscum album; assembly: GCA_963277665.1. NCBI lineage: Eukaryota > Viridiplantae > Streptophyta > Magnoliopsida > Santalales > Viscaceae > Viscum > Viscum album. The sequence goes on from OY728158.1 coordinate 785,159,549, forward strand.
ACGAGGGATTACACAGATGTATTTCCTGAAGAGTTTCATGGTCTTCCTCATAACCAAGAGGTCGAAATCTCAATTGAAATTTTCTCTAGATCTCTACCAATCTCAAAGAAACCGTACAGAATGGCCACTGTAGATTTGAAAGAGCTGAAGAAGTAGTTACAGGAGAATATAGAGAAGGGTTTTATATGCCCGATTCCATCACCGTGGGGTGCGCCAGTCCTCTTCATCAAGAATAAGGGTGAATCAATGAGCCTCTCCATTGATTATCGTGAGCTCAATAAAACCATGATAAAGAAAAAGTATCCCCTTCCACGGATAGATGACTTGCTCGATCAGTTTTGTGGGGCCAATTATTTCCCTAAGGTGGACCTTTGGTCGGGATATCACCAACTAAAGGCGAGGAACAAATATATTCCCAAGATTGCCTTTAGAATGAGGTATGGACACTAGGAGTTCATAGTGATTCCCTTCAGACTCACTAATTCTCCAGAAATTTTCCTTGATTTAATGAATTTGTCTTTAGAGATTAACTTGACATATTTTTGGTTGTCTTTATTAATGATATTTTGATATACTCCAAGTGCAAGGAGGAACATGAGTAGCATTTGACAACTGTGTTAAAGATTTTGAGAAGGGATAAGTTATATGCATAGTAAAGTAAATGTGAGTTCTGGATGGAGGAATTATCATTCTTGGGGCATGTTATCACTATGAAAGGGATATTTTTGGACCCTTACAAGATGAATAAAATTGAAGAGTGGTGAAGTCCAACTTCTATAATGGAGATTCGCAACTTTTTGGGTCTAGCTGGGTATTATCGACGATTCGTGAAGATCATTTCACGATTGCCAAAACCAATTACCAAGACGAAACGAAATGGTGTAATGTTTTTATGGACATAGGAATGTGAAGACAATTTCATGGAGTTGAAAAAGAGGCTTATCACTATGCCAGTGCTCACACTCCCTTCAAGTAGAGAACTATTTGTGTTTTATAGTGATACTTCTAAGAAAGGATTGGGTTTTTTGCTAATGAAAAATGATAAAGTGATAGCCTATGCGTCAAGGCAGCCGAAAATCCATGGGTAAAACTATCCTATGCATGATCTAGAGTTAGCGGTTGTGATCTTTGCATTGAAAATCTTGCGGCATTATCTCTATGGGGAAAAATGGGAGATTTATACAGACTAAAAGAGTTTAAATATGTATTCACATAGAAATAGCTTAATATGCACTAGCGAAGATGGATAGAGCTCATCAAGGATTATGACTGCTCAATCCACTACCATCCTAGTAAGGCAAACAAGGTGGAAGATTCTTTAAGTAGAAAGGATTTTTCATCTTTATCAATGATGAGAATTGAGAAGGGTCCGATCATCATAGATTTGTAAAGGTTGGACATGAGAATCACTAAGGGAGTAATATCATCAAACCTTTCTCAAATGATTTCTTAACCATCCCTCTTGGAGAAAATAAAGGAGGCATAAAGAAAGAATGTGGAAATTTAGAAAAGGGTGGAAGCTGTTAAAAATGGGAAATCCTATGATTTCAAAATTGATGAGGAAGGAGTTGTAAGAGTTGGGACATGATTATGTGTACCATTTGATCCCATGATAAAGAAGGGGCTATTTAATGATGCACAAAGCTTGACCTTATCTATCCACCTAGGGATCACAAAGATGAATCAAGATCTCTGAGAAAACATTTGGTGGGACAGTATGAAGAGGGAGATAACTGAATATACATCAAAGTGCCGCATATGTTAGCAAGTGAAGGTGGAGAGACAATAGGCTAAGGGGATGATGCAACCACTACCCATAACATCATGGAAGTGGGAGAAAATTACCATGGACTTTGTCACTAGACTTCCAAAGGCATCTAGAGAAAACAATGCTATATGGGTTGTTGTGGATTGTCTTATGAAGACATATCAATTTATCGCAGTTCGAGAGGAAGTCACATTAGATCAACTTGCACAAATTTACATCAAAGAAGTGGTAACACTATAGGGAGTATCACTATCTATTATATTAGATATTATCCATGGTTAACCTCGAAGTTCTGGAAAAGTATCCCACATGATCTAAGCACGGAACTGAACTTCAGTATGGCCTATCATCCTCAAACTGATGAAAAATCTAAGTGAACCATTCAGACATTGGAAGTCATGTTGAGATCATGTTCAATGGAATTCAATGGAGTATGGGACCAACATCTTCCACTAGTTGAATTCTCCTAAAAAATAGTTTACACTCATGCATCTGAATGGCACCATATAAAGCCCTTTATGGGAAAAGGTGCAGAACACCACTGTGTTGGGATGATGTCAATGAGTGTAAGCTGCTAGGACTTGAAATGGTCGAAGAAATGGTGGAGAAGGTTAAAACCATTTAGCAGCATATCAAGTCATCCCAAAGTCGAGATAAGAGTTATATTTAATTCTGGTCATGAAACCATTTGTGTCATGGTTTAACCATATTATCATATATTTAATATATCCTATTTTTGGTTCTGTAATCCTTCTGTAAAAATTGTATTAAGTTATAAATAAAAACATGTTCTTTGTAATAAAATCCACCGATTAACAAAAATGGTTATCACTAAGGTTATATATATAATAATTAGACTTCAGTCTAAGTAACCTAATTAAAATTAAAACCATGTAATATACTGAATGTTGACTAAATAATATAACTTCAATTATAGACAACCAATTTAATCTTACATAAATCCAAACTATAAAATAAGTGAACAGATCATTTAATGCCAAGTAAATAAACGTGCTCGAACAAAGAAATTTAACGTTATAACTAATAAAAAAGGATATGAATTAACTAAAAAGGGTTATAATAAAAGAATTATATATATAAGAGGTTATAGAAATATTAATTAATAAGGCCAAATTAGTTTATTCAGGTCTTTAATAATAAGTGGAGAACACCAACAGATTTAAGGTAAGGGATCCTCTCTTTTCACTCTTAGTCAAGATTATTCTCTATGCTATTCTTTTTTGTGTAATTCCAAGTGATGGGGTATATTTTATCATCTCCACCATAATTTAATAATGTTTTATAAGTGATTATAAACCCCTTATATCTCTAATCAATATCACTTAGTTACACCAGATACCATGCCGATAAACCGTAATGGATTCTACCCGAACATCTTTTATTCCTTCAGCTTGCTCTATCATTCTTTTTTTTATCAAAATGTAGTTTTCTTTACATTTTATGTAAAAATTATAAATTATTTTTATATCCTTCATAAACATGTTCCAAGATCCATATGTCATTCTCTTTTGGGGATATATATGCTTTTAATAGAATCCATCCTCGATACTTCCCAATAAGAACAACCGTTTTAAAAGAACTTACCAAATTTTTACCCAATATCATGTGCACTATATCCTATATTTTAAGATACCATTGTCTTTATAAAATATGTATTTTTATTATGAAAACCTTCTTGGTTAAATTCTAGTTTTATTTAAAATAATTTCATCTTTACTATATTAAATGCTCTATAGTATTTTCCTTAAAACCGCACAAAAATGTTTTAATGAAAATGTTTCTCAAATACATTTATTATTTGATGGCACTATTATTTATTACCACATACCATGTTACATGACTATTTTACCTTATTAATTTCCATTTATGTTCTAATACCTTTATTTCATGGAAACATTCATGATATACTCATTGGTTATTCTTTATGTCACGATTGTGGTACCCAATTCTCTTCATGGGTAACCTTATGTTTATGTATGGTGGATTGTGATTGATTATTTATGTGAAAATAATATTTATGTGGAAATAATATTTATGTGGAAAGAATATTCATGAAAATTACGGGAAGGGTGCATGCATATAGCGCTCAAATGCATTGGGTATGGTTAAGTCTCATGAGATGCGATGTGAAAGGATATTGGCAGTCAGCCTTGACTCGTACTGAAATGGGAATCGAGATTGGCAGTTATCCTTAACCCATACTAAATATATGTTTTAGGATTCTGCCACATTTATATGAGTCCATGATTATATGATCCCATGATTATATGATATGGTTTCATAAGTTCTTTGTTTGGGATATAAATATTTTAGGACTCCTAAGTCATGTGCTTTTGTATCCTTATGTTCATCCCCTTACTTGGATTTTCAGCTCATCCATTTTTTCATGTGTTCCCCAGGGTAATCTATGTATATTTAAGGGCTCAATGGATGTTAGAAGATAATTATAGAGATTAAATAAAGAAGTGTTTCTTTATCCCCATGTTCTATGTTATATGTACCAAGCCTTCCAAGACACTAGACATAACGATCCTTGGCTTGGACTCTGATGATTTATTATTCTTAACATCCTAAAATGATTTATGTAAAAGGCTCAGGTCGCTATATTTGAAGAGGATCAAAATGAAATCATCGAATTTGTTAAATTGTGTAGGGACCATGAAAATTGTTCAATTAATTTCATAGATATAGATTCTTTCTTGGTGTACATTCCACTAAACTATGTGGCCAAATTATAAAAAAACACTTACTCCATTTGATATCTTTGGATTTTATCCATTTAATTCCATTGGTAGTCATGTAATATTTGTTTATTATTATTTAATTAGGGTATTTTAAGTATATTAGTAATTTTTAGCTTCATTTTAGTGAGATTATATAAAAAAACTTTTTATGAAGTGAATGTAAAATTTAGAAAAAGTGAAAGAGGTGTCTTTTTAAGTGAAATGGGTAATTTTAATTAAAATTTTGATATTTAGTTTTAATAAAATTAAGGTATATTTATAAAATAAATTAAATGAAATTTAATGTTACAGAACAACAAATTAACATTCAACAAAAGATGTATATAAATGCACACTGACATTTGTGTGATTTCTTGAAACCATTGAATATGTATTTTCTATATAATTAAAAATAATTTAATGTTTTGGAAACACGAAATGTTTTTAAAAATAAATTTAATGAATATTTATTAGAATATAATTACAAAATAATTTAATTTTTTTGAAACAAGAATTTTTTTAATAAACAACTTTTTTGGTTTTACAAATAATTTACCTTTGAATTTTACGAGTCCAAAATAAAGGGTATTAAATAAATAATTTTAAAAGAGATAATTTTTCTTGTCTATTATTCTCGATTAATTGGAAATTGTTTATGATTTTTTAAAAATAGTTATATTTTATTGTTTTGAATTAATTAGAGATTGAAATTATTTTATTTTTGGATGTAATTGATTGGATCAAGCATATATTATTATTATTTAGGTATTTCTCCTAGAAGATCCCAATGGTAGTGTAGAATGTATGATTCAAGAAGTGTTTAATGGGTTTATGATACATAGAGTTTCAATTTTCTCCTTCATGTTACTGAATCTACCAATAATCTAGTGGGAGTGGTGGATCCAAAACTATCTTAGTGTTTATACCCTAACTATGAACCATTCCCAAAACATTCCTTAATTTGTTGATTCATTGCTTTATTCATATTGAGTTTGTTATTAAAGACCCGATGAATGCATGTTTTTTGATATATGCCTTCAGTCAACATCTATTTAGAGATATTATATTTAATAATATATTTTGTTATACATTTAAGGATCAAGGTTGTTATAAAAGAATTGATGTCTATAAGGAAGCTCCTGAGGAGTGGTTCAATGGATTCTTATTTTTTTGAGAGTTCCATAAAATCTAATGAAACACACATTAGTATTCATATAGTGTAATTTTCATGGCAATAAAAATATTTCATATTTAGACATTATTGTAGCTTTATCCTCTTTGATTTGATGTTTAGTATCTTGGATCTATATAATAGTTGGAAGAATCTTGATTAGGGTCTCTCTTATATTTCTCTCTTTTATTAAATCCTTTTTACTTCCTCCATTTAATACTCTTTTACTGATTTATGGAAGTTTCATCCATTTTTAATGGGTATCCTAGGTTTTATTTCATTATAAAATATATTATTGTTTTCAGAATAGCTAATTTCTCTATGAGACTATGGATTTTCCACTGATTGAGCACTTTTATTAGATCTTTCTAGTTGGATGTAGGAGTTCTGTTTCATATAAATCCCTTTTGTAAATTCCTTATTTAATTTATCCAAAATATTAGGTAGGAACTTATATAGTGTTTATAAGAATATGGGTATCATACTTTTATTATTTATTAAGGGAAATAATGAGTTGTAACTTACTGATATGGAAATCTAATTTGATAGGTCAGTTTCATCTTTGATCTCAAATTTGAGTTTTCTTTCCGTGTGTTTTATGTCCATGTGATTATGTGTATTTCCTAATGTGATGAAATTAAAAATAAAAAATTGTTATGTTGGAGATAATTTTTAAATCCCAATAACACTATACTTTAATAAATTAATTATTTTTTTATTTTAAATTAATGTCTATATTTTTGGGTAATTTGTCTCAAAATGTTTTGGAAGACTCTATAAGGTTTCATGTCACATGACTATATCATAATTAATTAAACCATCTGATGACTATGTAAAATGGTAGGTATTTTTTGAAAATTATTTTTAAAGTTTAGTACATGGTTTGTTTAAATATCCATCCAAACTATAAGTTACTCTTTTTGTTTAGTCAGGGGTTCATGGTCAGAACATGATTTGTCAAATAATGTGACATTCCTAATTCTTGACAAAAATATATTCTTATTGTCAATTTACTGAAATAAAAATCAAAATGGTATCCATATCCCATATTAATTTGAGTATATTAAGGAGGGCCATAGGTGAACCACCCATAAGATTTACCCCTAATTGATTTGAAGTTGTTTCTTCAAAGAAGTTCATCATTCCTCTTCACTTTCTCTCTCGTTTTCTCTTCATATATTTTTTTATTCCCCTGTTTTGGGGGAAATGTTTTCTGAATACTATTTGTAGGATTTTACTTAATCCATTTAGAATATTTAGGTTATGGTGTTCATTTCTCTTTATTTGACCCCTTATATTTTATTTGAATATATTATTTGATCATCAATTAGTTAAGGGTAAGTGTTTCCATTCATTTTCCTTTTCTAGGAAAAAAATTTATGCTTGATTTTTTTTAATTATTATTTCCATCTAGAATTATTTACCTTTTTTGGGACATAGTAAAATATTAAATTTTGTTTAATGAATTATGATTTAAATAGTTTTTATCAAATTAGGTTTCCATGTATTTTGTCTTTAATATTTTTTTAAAAATAAAATTGCATATAAAATATTATTTAAAATTATTAAAAGGATTATGTAAAAGAAATTGGAGTATTTAAAATATAAATATTCCATTTAAATGATTTCTTATAAAGTGAATTAGAGGATGGATGCATTTTTCTATTTGGAATTTAAAATCTATAGGTTGAGTTTAGTTGTTATTTTTCAGTTATATCTATGTGATTCGTGTTTGTAATTTATTATAGGTTACTAAAGGACAATTTTTTATACCAATATAACATTAAAGATGTTTTAAAATTAAATTTTTATCATTATTTTTTAAATTAGGGGGTTCTTTTGATATTGATGATTAATCCAAAAATGTTTTCAAGGAATATTTAATATTAATTTATAAATTACATTCGAAAATGACCTTTTGTTAGCTCAAAAAAGGTTTCTACTATTCATAATTGTATGGAAATGAATTTTAATGTATTTTTTTGGAAATTATATTACGAGTTTTAAACCCATGTCTTGGTTGGAACTTAAATAGAGTTTTTTCCCTTTTATGACCCACACCCTCATGATAAGAAAAATTTTATAAGATGGTATTTTTGTTTAGATTTTATATTACTTACCATTAAACCATTTTGTATTATAGAAGTGATTTCATCCGATGGTTTAAATATGTGTGATGACATGTATGATTTAGATATGTTTCCTACATCAATTATATATAAGAAATATTTTATGACCACCCATAATATTTTAATTGGTATTATAGGTGTCTTAGTAAGATATTGGGACTTGGTTTCTATGATAGCCAAGTTCACATAGTAACTATAATCCATTGGTTGTGTGTTTTAATTCATACTAGAGGAATTCCACAAGTTAGACTAGTTAGTGAAATATGATTGGTTGTTTTCTATGAACTTCAGTGATTAATATGGAAAAAGGTTCCACATGAGTATATCTAATATCATATCCCAATATGTTTTGTGAATTACCATAATTACATTTAAATTACTTATTTATATTTTATACCCTTATGTTTTAGTTCAGTTTTTTATTTTATTATTACTATTATATCAACTTATGTTTGTTCTCTTTTCCATTTATGTGATTAATTTTTTCTATTATTTATTTTCTATTATTTCTATTTCTCTTATCATGTTATAGTTTTAGATAATATTTTTTATTTAGATTAAATTTCATTATTGATTGTATTAATGTTCTTATCTAGTTGATATTGTTTTCATATTTTTAAAGATATCTATTATATACTTCTAATAGTTGATTTGAAACGGTGGATTTCCACTGGAAAAATTAAAAAAATACTTTTTTTAAAGATAAATGTTTTTTCTTACCAAAATGAAATAAAATGATATTTTTAACTAATTTATTTCAAAATATAATATATTATCTATTTAGAAAATAGAATATTCATGTAATATTTGGTGAAATATTAATTGTATTTTATGATCATAACCTACTTGAATCACTCAATGTCTATAGACTGGGTATATTTTGTAGGATTTAGCTCTAGTATAGTGGTTATACTTATTTTGGACTCCTTTTCGTCACATGGTGAGAAGATCAGGGGTTGGTGTGGGATCATGAGTTTGTGATCATAAGGAGATTTCATATTGGTATTTTCATAGTTTGTTGTTTTATTTTATACCATAGTTTTTCCACCAAGTCACTAATTATTATCTTATAATTTAAATTGAAATTATAATTTAAATATTATTGGATGGTAGATTTTTTTCATTTATTCCTTGGTTAAATTTTTGTTACATTAAATTGTAAATTCATTTTTCATTGAGTTCTAATATATTGAAGCAGTATTCTGATCATCTAGAAGAATTACACCTTTAATTTATGTTATTTTTTGTGAAATCATTCCCATTATGTATTTTGTGATTCACTAACAATAGTCATCAATCCAAGGGAATTAGAAATTTACTCTAGCATATGCTACATTCCATATTAGCATCTAGTTATAAGGGTAACCCAAGAATATTTGTGATAAAATGGTATTATGGTTCGCTTGTTATTTGGAGAGTAATGGTAGGATGAAGATAAGACTGCAGGAACTCAAAAATGTTTGTGAGGGAATAGTCTATCTTTCTCTTTTCTACTCAGAACCTCGATTTACCATGATATGGAAAACATGGGTCAAGAATTCCATGTTTTCATCATTAGTTTCTTATATAATTTGGCCCATAGTGAGGGATGTTTAAATTATAAAAAAAACTTATATGTGTAATTTTGAGGTTTTATAGAGGATTGGGATAATATATGACTTAGAATATAGGCACATAGTAATATTACACGGCCTCGTAGACCATGTAGATCTCATGGTAACATGAATTTCTTATTGTCACTCACACTATTAGTGAAATTCCACAGAAATGTGTGACCAAAACATGCAAAAAATATTGAATTTTATTCATTTTAATGATATTTTATAATCAATATCTAGTTTTTATAAAATGAGATATCCAAATTTACAAACTTGAATGGGGTGTCATCTAAAGAGAAATTAAAATTCAATTTTTAAATGGTGAATGATATTTTTAAAATTAATAATGTAACTTTTAAAAACTGTTTTAAAATTAATGTTGTTTTATAGATATAAAAAATGAATTTCTGTAAAATAATGACAAAACTATACATTTATTTTTAAGAGATGTTTTAAAAATAATGAAGTTTTATTTTGTATCGAATTATGGTGAATTTAGTGATTTTTAATGTGGATAATTTTTATAAAAGAATATTTAGGGTTTAAAAAAAATAAGTGAAATATTATGATCTAAAAACTAAAGTGTTTGATTTTAAGGTAGTTTCAAAGAGAAACATTAACTTATCTCAAGTACCATATTTGGTTAGTGTTTATGATTGTTATATCAAATTTTTTTGATCTTTTGGGATTTAAATTTAGATTATTATTATTTGTAATTTTAATTATATTGATTGGGGTTAGTATATATTTTTAAATTAAAATTATACCTCCTAAATTATTTCTGAGGGATCAATGAAAATGAAAATAAATAAGTGTTTCACCGATTTTTGTATCTTTGAGTTACAATTTTTTCATTATTATTACTGAATATATGCAAACTCAAATTGGGGTGGTCGATATAATCTATTATTATTTTTTTATACACCACATAATTACCCAACCCAAAATATTCCTTATTTCTCTCTAAATTAGATCCTTATTCATTTGTAAATTGTTATAGACTTAAAACAAGATTGGATTTTAAATTAGTCCTTCATTCAAACCTATGATAAAAAATGTTTTATTTTATATGTAATTATTTAATGATGATGGAAAAACTATTTTATTGATGAATTTATACCTATAATGTATATTGTAAAGTGTGGTGAATTGGTTCCTACCTTTTTTCAGAGTTCATTATAATGTGAAGAAGAAAAATATAGTTTGCATTAAGTGTGACTAGTTTGAGAATCCTAAACTCTCCCATTTAAAAATTTACAAAACCATTCATCTCTATGAGTTGAGATTCAATATTCTGTGTATAGTTATTAGTATGAAAAAGCTTGATCAAGGTATACATTTTTATTCTATTTTTTCGAGCCTACCCTTTATTCTTTTATCCTATATGATTTTTTAATATTGTAATCCTATTTCTATCATAAATTATCCATGGGGTTAGTTTTGGAAGATTCTATACTATTTTATCATTTTGGGAAGAGATTATAGTTATTTGAGATTACGGTTATTCCATTGATAATTTAATTTTATATGTTATTTCAAGATGGAATATTTAATTATGTTTTTTAGTAGTCTATTTTGGAATGTCCTTGTTTTATTGATTTAACAGATTTGTGTTTCCATTAAATTGTGGAGAAATGCACTATGGGTTGTAGAATATAATTATTTATCAGTGAAAAGAATGTTATATTTGTAATGGTTTTGGGGATATAATCATATAGGTTAGTTTTCTGTTTTATTTTAGTTTTGAGTTTGTATTTCCTTGTGTTTTATGTTTTTCTGATCATGTTAGCTTTCTAACTCCATTAATTAATAGTGTTAGAAAGTGTTATGGTTGGGATAATTACCACACACTATCATTTTTTTATTCTGTTAAATTATTAACTTATTTATAGACATGTTTTTATTTTATATATACTTAACTATTGTTATTTTTAGAATACATAAGATGTTTACATATGAAATAGTTATAGTACGTGTCATATAAACTATGGTATAACAATGAATATGTTCATAAAATTTTTAGTTATGTTTTTCACATGATGGGGTATTTTTTTTGAACCAATCATCCAATCCATGTAGAACATATTTTATTATCAAATTATCTGATCGTGGTTGGTGTACAACTCAGTAAATTGTGAGGCTAAACCTAGGGACCTACCCATTTCTTTAGAAAAATGTAAATCTAGTTGTTTCCAATATGGAAATAATACATAGAAATAGGTATCCTTCACCCCTATTCACATGAGAATCTTAGAAGATCCCTAGGTACACTATCCCCTTAAATTTTGGCCTCCCTTAATCGATTTTAGAGGTTTCTTCAATGTAGGTCATTATTCATCTTGTAATTCCCTGCCTTTTCTATTCATATATTGTTTTCAATTGTTCCCTTAACATTAGTTAAATTTTTTCAGAATTATAAGTGTTGTATTTGATTAAATACAATGTGAGTATTTATTTTAGGGTGTGTTAACCTCATCCGGTTTCTCTCCTCTACAAATCTGAAGGATTAATGACATCTGCACTGGGTTTCAGGAAGGTTTTCCAAGAATTTTACATTTTTGAGGAAACAATGTGTGCATGAGTTATTTTTTATAATGGTTTTCAATAACAAATATTTATGTTTTATAGACACTATTACAATATTAAATAGTTTTTAATGTTTTATAAACTCTTAGTATTTTATCAAAGAGGTCTCTATGAGTTTAAACTTATATATTTTTGTATAAAATAAATATTCATGATACATGTTTAGTAAATTATTTAAAAGGATTTTCTCAAATATATTCATGTTTTTATTTTATTTTTATTTTAATAAGTTGTTTTTATTGATTAAATTAATGGCATAAGTTATTTTCTAATTTTTAATTTTTTATTTATGTCTTTTAATGATTTTAATTGATAAGTCATCATTGGTCAGTTCCATGTGATTCATGTTAGTGATTTCTCCAATGTTATTCCATTCTATTTTATTTATGAAAATATATTTTTAAGGGCTTTACAAAATAAATATTAGTTCCATGTATTTTAAAATAATGATTCTTTTTAGAATTATGTTTAATATATAATATGGAATAATATAGGATTTAATTTTGATTTGTAAATTAAATTACTATTAGCTTTAGTAACCTTTGAAAGAGGGTATTTCAGAAATATTAATGTTGAAATCAAATTAAATAGATTATTGTAAGTGATTTTACTTTTGTTCAATCCTAATTACTAGATGACACTTTACCTAGAATGTTATTTTCTTAAGTGAGATACACCCTCATTATAAGAACAATAATATTATATGATTTGTCATCTTGATATTTGATTTGTTTTATTTTTGTTTCTTTTTATAATAACGAGGGGCTTCAAATCAAAGGGTGTAAAGAGGTGAGATAAGGGACGTAATTATGATATGTTTACTTCATGAATTATATGTAAATTTTGATTCCACACCCCATAAAACTATTTTCATGGGAAAACTAGGAATCTTATTTATATATTTAGTGATAGTTTTTGTTATATTCATCCAAACAGTCATACTAGTATCTCGGAGTTGTGTGTAATGTCCTCATCTAGGTGAGGGCCACTGGTTCATCTAGGTAGAGGTGATAGAGTGGTTATTACCAGCTAATTCTATCAATTAAGTATATAGATGGTTCCATAAAATCATAACTAACAACATAAACCAATAATTTTTTGATATTACATTGATTTTGTATAATTTGAATATTTATATATAATTTATTTTAATTTTAATTCTGTTATACTCTTCTTATTATTAGTCCCTCATGTTACTGGTTTTCACATTTCTTTTTATGTTATTTTTATATTGTTTTTTTATTCCTTCACCATTCATTATGTTTCACTTGACCTAATATAGTATTAGTTCCTTTTTTTTCTAATAAAATATTGTTTTAATTATACCAATATATTTATCTAGTTAATTATTTTGGTCAAATTTTTATAACTCTCCCTTTTATAATTATCATGGTTGTTTAAAAATGGGGGATTTCAAAAGGAAACATTACAATGGGATTTGTAAAGGTTATATACCTTTTCTTCCCAAAATGAAAGAATCATATTTTCAAATAATTTATTTCAAAATAGAACTTATGGTCTTTTTAATTAAATAGTATTAAATAAATATTTGTTTAAATACCATTGGGATGTTGTTATGACACCCTATATAAAGAATTTAGTTTTTTAAACCAAGTGGTTTTTTGAATTATATTCTAATATTGAGGAGATCCTTTATATATACTCCCAATTTTTGTTTCACGGTAAGTGAATCATAGTTTTACCTTGGATAGTTACCTAGGGGACCTGAGGAGATTTCATATTGGTATTTTGGGCCTCTTACATTTGTTTGGTATCAGATTTTTATCTCATATGTTATAATTTATTGAATTCTTTTCTCAATTGAGATTCATATTTTTTTAGGTTTGATAGTTGAATATTTTCATTATTCAATGTTTTTATATTTTTTACCTTAAATAGTTTGTTTCATTTATTAGGGATGTCCATTATATTGACGCACTATGTTATAATTGTTGTTGAATTCAACTACTGAGTTATGTTATTATTTTGAAAAACCATTCCATCTATGTTTGTTTTTAGTCCCTTGAACTATATTCTAGCTAGTTGGGATTGATAATTCTCTTTCGGCTTTACCATAGTCACACTCAATTGCCTGATATTCGGGTTACCTGTGATTGTATGTTACATAATCACAATTTGTCAATTAATGGATTATTTTGTAGTATCGGGATTAGTGTCTTGAAAAGTAATAAATAAACTCTTTGAAAATCAAGTATATATATATATGGATAATGATTATAATATTTAATTTAAGTGTTTCTATAAGAGGAAATCAAGGAACTGATACATTGAAGCACTATTGCTATTATATATTGTCACCAATATGTGTCTTGCATCAACAAAGTCACCCTGTTATCAATCAAAGATTTATTTTATAATGTTACCTATAAATATCACTAGTATATAATGTAGATCATTATTTAAACAATATTATTATGTCTTGTGAGTAAATATAAAAGTCTCCCATATAGGTCATAAAGTTAATAAATAGATTGGCATGTATTCAATATCATCATTTACACAAGGTATAATTTTCAAATTCATCTCATATAAATTATTTTTTCCATTAATAAATCCGAATACCCTTTTTTAATCCTGTCATATCACTCATTATCTCAGGCATGAGGGAATTCTATAAAATTATACACACATAGATTATACCCAATATGGGAAAACTTCCCACCAATCATATAGAATAGGGTAAATTTGTTATTAATTCATAAAAACAGAATGAAATAACTATATATATATTAATCATCATAAATATTACTGAACTAATGTTACTTACTATAATCTATGAAAACAAATAATCAAAATACATCATTAGAAAACACACTATACATATTTAAGTCTAAAATATTTGTTTATATATCAAATTTTCCAGTGAAAAATATAATTGTTTTACACATTTGATAAATAGAGTAAAAATTATATCGCATTGTATTTTAATCTCATTCCATTACACAAAAGATGAAAAAAAATTAAAATTATAATAAAAGCATTTTTATGTAGCGAATGGATTATAAAATATCAAAATCATAGTCAATATAGAAACATGAGTGAAAATAAAAATTCATAAACCTTAAATTGGTAATAGGGAAACAATAAAGGGTATTTTGTTGTAATTGATTGAAAGGGAAAATTAGTGGGATTTATCGTTAATCATATGGTTTATCTTATTATTAAAATGTGAACCTTAATAGAATGTACATATTAACACATTCAATAGAAAAGAAAAATGGAACATGGGAAATGGTTCAATCTTGCTCTGATCAATATCTTGGAATATTTCCCCTCTCAACCATAATTCCTAGATTTGGTATAAAAGTATAACAGAATATAATTATTCATTGATCTCCCCCAATCAATTTTTTATATTAATAATAATCGATATAATTTTGTTTCTTTTCCCCACAAATAAATTCTATTTTATGGAATATTTCGATTGAGTGAATGATATAGAGATATATGGGATTGAAATATGAGGATTTGGGTTTAATAATGAAGTAGATTAGATTTTGGAATAGTATAATTCATTTATCTCACCTTATTTCCCATTAAACCCCTGTATTTATACCTTTCACCTATAATGCTTCAAATGCTCAATATTCCCCTTATAAAAATTTTTAATACCCTCCATAATGATAATTCCATTAACTACTCCTGATAAAATAATATTTTGAAATATCATATCATAATTAACTGTATTGGGGGAGATTGTGAACATTAAATAGGCTTATAGGGGTTTAGATGATATTATATATCCCCTTGTAGATCATTAAATCTGATAACCACCATAAGGTGTGTTGGTATCAGTCCATATGGTTTCCTAATATGATATGAGTTAGATTGTTTGGGTTCTATATTTCTTGAATACGACCATATAAGTAAATTGACCATGTTCATTAGAAATGGAGGTAGGAGGTAGTGAATTATCTTCTCAGACAACATCTATTCTATTAATATCTGTAATTTTGAATTTTTGGTCTAACTATATTTCTAATATGAAATATAATTTAAAAGTGATGAAAAAATTCATATAAAAATAAACAAAGAGGATCTATAATCAAATATCATAAGGACCTTTTTCAATTTATATGTTGCTCTAAAATTCCACTTCTGTAAATAATTTTATAAAAATATCTATTATTATATGGGATGTTGCCTATTTATATACACACCAATCATTTTAGAGACCCCAAACTCAAAAACATAAAAATAATACACACCCATGCATAACTCATTAGGTTGAGAAATATTACATTGAAACATTTTCATCTAAAGGTCTCATTTGTGAAATATTTTCATTTTCATGAAGGATCCTTATCTATGAAGAAATAATAATAATATAAATTAAATTGTTTTAAATTCTGGATTTAACTTTGACCTTTTGAAATTTTAAATCATCATTAAAATCTGTCAAACCACAATTGAGGGTAAATGTAATATTTTAAATATATTTAATGATAATTTAATTCCTAAAAACAATCAGGATCCCAATATTTTTCAAATATTTAATTTTTTTATAACTAAAATAAAAAACAATCTAAAAAGTGTAACTACTAAGATCAAATCTAGATTACATGACTGTATGTTCTCTAATGAATTACACCTTGTAATCAGGATAAATACTTGGGGAAATCACACACCCATGAAAATTATTTACCTTCTCACTCATATAATGAAATTGGATTCATAATGAATAAAAATTTTAACTTCCTATCTATATCACATCATAAAAATAAAAATGAAATATTTTTTATAGGCCACTTACTCCGTGACCTATGGATACTTTCCTATATTTTCTCCATATTCATTAGTAACTCTTGATCTTTTGATATCTCAAATACACTACCCTAGACTAACAATTTATATTGAATGTTATAAAATACCATTTTTTTAAACAAATATCATTAAGCTAAATTTTTGGGGAAAACATCGGATTACTAAACATTCCTTAAAATCTTATATAATATTTTCAGATATCCGTGATTTCATGGCTAGTATTATCTATTTACTCATTTTTGTTATGGTTAATCTCTATATTATTACAAAATTATTATAAAAATATTCATTAGAATATGATGTCTAAATGGGGTTGAATTACTATATTACATAAAAATTATCACCGAAATAACACTAGGAAATATATTAATCACAATTGTGTACATATTACACTGACTATGATTTTAAATTAGGTTGGAAAAAACAAATAAATGAGATTAATATGTCACCCAAATCTTGTACCAGGAATATAATGATACAAGACCAAAAAAATAGATGATCTACTACAAAACTCCTAAAAATATAAACTACACCACTATTACATAATTCTCATATGTTAACTAAATATTCTTGAAACCTTATGCTTAAATTGTTTTTATTATCATTGGTTATCCATTAAGAAAAAAATACAGAAAAATTACAGTATCTATATTCCCACTAATATTGTCTTGGAAGATTTTAGTACACCCTCCCCACCACTCGATTATAGAGACAATAGTTTCATATATTTATAACCTTAACTTATTTTCAATCAAATTTTATTGATCATTTGTAGATCTATTTTTTCTATAATACAATTTAAAATCCACAATTGTAATATACAAAATATTATATATATATATATATATATATATTATTACACATGTACGATCATAGTGAAATTTAATTTTTCTTATAATTGGATTCTCATATGGTAAATATGATAAAATGGTTGAATCTGGAATGAGATTTTCACCATAAGGCTAGTATAAAGTGGGTTCACATTCCAATCCTGGGTCGAGCCCATTTCTAGTGTGTCATATACAAGTAAATTTTTTATTTTATCCATCAGAAAACCTATAAAACCCCACTTTATGTCCTATTTATCTCCCCATTTTATTTATAGCATCTAAATATTTAACTATAGACATTGGAGTGTAGATATATCATTATAAAACTTATATTTGGTGATATATGAATGCATTCTTCAAAGGGAATCATCAATAGACTTTAGATTTTATACGTACCACTTCAATGGCTAGTTTTATCAACATATAGGACTCATTATATTTATTCCATTATCTGTTCTCCATGATTTTTTGGGTATTTAATTTTTGTTGTCCATTATTGTTTGAAATATTAATTTCATTAAAAATTTATTAATTTTAATTATCATTTTTGAGTTCTCCTCCCAACATTCAAGGTCATTGGTAAATTGTTTTCCAGATAATTTGGGGTTGGGATTTTTACCCACCACTGATGATTTAATCTATTATTTCAATGATTTTGTTCCCCTATTTTACTTTAAGATGTAATTAAAGTCAATCAATTTTCATGATAGTTTGAGAAACCAGGTCACTGATTGTTGAATGATCAAAATGTTTCTTATGTTTAATGGAAAAGGCTATAATAGTGAATATCAATGCATGTGATATTGATTATGTGAAATTATTAATCTTGGGATAGATTGATTATGTGTGACTAATGATATAAATTACATTTGAGAAATTCAAATATTTATAGAAACCCCTTCCAATCCATTTTTAATTAAAGTACACTGATAAATAGCAATTGAAGGAAAAAATTCATATTAAGAATTTTTTTTTGTTTTTTTCTGGATTGGATGTAACATATAGGGAAACAACATGATTATATAAATTATATAATTTTTTGGACTAGTTTTCAAAATAACATGAAATTTATCCCTTAGATTACATGTCGTATACCTCACTCTAAATTGATGGTAGTTGTGTTGTAATGGAATCTAATGATAATCTACCCCAAGAAAAATTCCATGTTGCTCATGTGATCATATCTTGGAGTATATTTTGTGTACATGTGATTAAGTTGTCTTCACTTGGAGCTTAAACATTGAGTGTGTCTTTTGGGTACTCCATCTGTAGAGAGATGTCTTGGTCCCATGTATCAGGCATATGTATTGAGTGAGGCAGCTATACTATAATGACCCGCCAATTCTCAATGGATTGAGAGTAGAACGAGTCATTAATAGGTCTTAAGTGACATCCCCAAGGTGCCAAATGCTGGAAATAAATGCACAAGGGTTTCAACACAAGTGGGGAACAATTTACCCTTTTAGTACATACCAAATAACCAACAACCATAACCAAAATAATCTACTGAATGATGCATGATAAAAGCTAAGACAACTCAACCATTTATTTTATCATAAAACAACCAAGATTACCACAGTGGAAACCAACACTAAATCAGAGTAAAGAGCAGAAAGACAATCTAAAAGACTACAAGATGACAACCCAACTCCATGCTCCACAAGCTCCAAGATCTAATCATCACAAAATGGTCCAAGTGTCATGAAGTAGTTCTATAAACATGAGACACTTTACCTTTTCCAACATCCCGATATATGACATCTGCAAAAGCACCAACGTGCCAAAGTAGGGGGTGAGTAATGAAACTCATTAGGTTTTCCCTGATGAATTTTCAATCCATGAATCTAGGATAAAACATGTAAGAAAATTTATATAAATCAATTTATATAAAACAATTCCAAAATAGTTCACAATATAACATGTTCCATGTCAAAACCATTTTCCAACAAAACCGATCTTTCTCAAGAAAAGCAACCAAGAAAAGTTTCCCAATCAAATTCCCATTTCCATTTTGACTCATTAATTCAATTTCAAAAAACCATGCAACCAATCATGCATGAAACCTGGACCTCCCTATTCTTGAGAGTGGTGAGTTATCCTTACACTAAGCCATCACTTAGTGGACTACCTTGAAGGGGGTACTTCACATCCTTATCCGTCCCTTTTGATGAGGGTACTTCTCTCCCTTATCCATCCAACCTTTTGATGGGGGTACTTCTCACCCTTATCCATCTGAATGCATATGAACACACACCACAAAAAATTCAAAGCCATACCAAAACCAATTGTGTTCAAAACCATTCAATAAATTATAAATCCTTTTATTGAAAACCATTTCTTTCAAGCAGCAAAACCATAACTAGTTTAAAATAACCATTTTAAATTCACTTCAATAAACACTTTCCAAAAACACAAAATTTCCATCCCTCATTACTTAAAAGGGGTTTCAACCATTATTTCATAGTACACAAACAAACCATTTCAATCATGGAAAATTTTTGAAACTAAGCCTTCAAGTTCTAAGAAAAAGAAATCGGGAGTGAAGCCACATACCTCAACAAAATAGGCGAAACCAACCAAGAACCAGGTCGAAACACCAAAAAACCTCCTTAGAGTTCTTCCCCTATCACCAAGAAGAACCTAACCCAAATTAGAAGTCATCCACTTCCTTAGATCTACAATCCTTGGGCATAGATCTAAGGATCCACCAAGAGGGAAAAAGGAGATCTAAGAAAACTCAATGAAACGAGACTTACCTTGATCAACCGGCCTCTAAACGCCAATCCAAACCTCTGGATTGCTTCCACAATGCCTGGTAAGTGTTCTCCCACTTTCACCAGAGATAAATTCTGAGTTAGGGCCATTTAGGAGCAAAAACGAGTGGGTTTAAAGATAAAACAGATTAGATCCTTAAAAATAGGATCTATGTTTACCCCGCGCACGGTTAGTCCACAAGTTTGGTCAAATCGTGCGCTAACCATGAGGTAGTCAATGCTTGGAAGGGGTGCTCCGCACGGCCTCCTAACATGGTTTTCCCAAACTGTGCAAAAACTATGCGGTCTCCTATGTCTAAGGTGACACCACCTTCACGGCTTCCACATGGTTTGGGAAACCCATGCGAAGCTCGTGCATCACCACCTTTTTCCCTTTAACACTTTAAAAGTCTCAAAACTTTCCCCAACCATTTCTCATTTGCTTCATGTACTTAAAAAGCTAAAAAAGGGTTACTTACTAGAAACCGGGGGTACTACATTTTCCCCACCATTGGTGTAACAGCCCGAGATTTTATGAAAAATATTCTTTTTAATTTTATTAATGTCTTGTGTTGTACGCTACACCAAAAGGAGCTTTCACAACACGCATCATTGACTTGCCTTGCATTACACGCAATCGCAACCTTCCTCGATGGCGTGTGTAGTACGCAATACTGAGTTTCACTAAACAACGATATGCTATTAAAATATTATTAAAACTAGCCGTTATGAATAATAATAACCACTTTTAGAAATTTTTTAAATTTTATTTTTCAAAATGGACTTCATTTTTGGATTCGGAATACCGAAATTAGCCTAGGGTGAAATTTTGGTATTTTTCTGAAAACTTTCAATTTTTGATGAATAGTGAAACCACTAAGTGGTAAGTTAAAAACTGAATTTTGCATAAAACTTAATTTTACCGCTTCTGTGAATGGAATTTCGAAAATCCGACAGACACAGTTGATATCAGTAAGTAAAATGTGGTTCAATGAGATAAAAATAATTTTTTTGTGAATAGTAACTTTTTACTTTTTTTACCGCGGTTAATAGTAAATAGGGTAACTAAGGGTAAAAATGATATTACTATTAACCTAAAACATGTCCTAATTCTATTGGATAAGTTTAATTCGACCAAAAACAATCTTAGGAATAAAATATGACCATTTAGGCCCACTTGGGTTAGATTAGGACATTTATTATTATTTAATTCAAAGAAGAGTTAAAAGAGTTAAAATCAAAGTTTATTTACTAAAACATTTTTAATATAGGGTTGTACATAAGATACATTAGATTGTAAATATTAATTAGAAAGCTAAAAATATTTCCTACATAATGGTATTTTATTTGTAATCTTTAGACATCAAATAATTTAATTTATTTATGACACAAAGATGATGCAGTGATTATCTTATTAATGAAATATTGACATAATTGATATTATAAATACCAAAATAAATGTAATTTGAGACTTTTTATGAATTCCACTAATTTTATAGGTTACTATGATATATTAGTGTTGATTTAATGAACTTGCCTTGAACATATAATTCTGTTATGACTTTCACAAAAATCATATATCAAATAGTGTCAAAATTGACACAAAATAGTTTTTAAAACAAATATTATATTATTAATTGTTATTTTATTCCTAAAAATCTAAGGTTCGGCCAAATGACTTAGATAAGGATATATATATTACTAATAAACAATTTGGGGTTCGTTTGGCTTGTTATAGTAAGTGTATTAACCATATAGTGAAAGAAAACAAAAAGACACGGTAAAAGTTAAATTATTTAACTTAGAGTTAAATCAAATTGATAAGGTTAGAATAATACCCTAAACTTGTCTAAATCCTATCGGTTGATAGGATTTAGACCCAGACCCACTTTAGCTTCAAAATAAGACCCTTTGGAACCATTATACACCGATTTTGACATTAATATATAATAATATTTTGAGGTATTCTTAAGGTGCCCCTCTCCTCCCTTATAAAAGGACACCTCCTCCCCCTCCTCCTCACATTAATTTGAGCACTCAAGCTCGGCCAACCCCTGCCAAAATCTTTTCTCCACTTCCCTAGAAACATCATAGAGGTTCTGGTCTTCCTAAAAGACCAATTTTAGTTCCCTAAGAGGAGGTCTCCAAAAGGCGCTTCAAAGAAGAGGTAATTACCGTTACCAAATCTTTCATCTTTATTTCTTCTTCCACTTCTTCTTCTTAGGTTTTTTCATTATGAAGTAATAACATCAGTATCACTCATATACTGATATGTTATTATAAGTATTAAACAACCCTATTTCACCATCTATCCATCCTACGGAAAAAGAAATCACCGCACGTGCGTACGTGCGGAATACCGTCTCCACGCCGTGGTGTAATCTATTTTCCACCACCACCTTACATGGATGGGTATAATGGTGTAAAGAATAACTATACATAGTTATTAAAACATCATATTGATTCTGATATATTGTATAATCCACTCCAATTCAATTCAATATTTATGGAAATGATATCATCGCTCGTGCGTACGTACGGACTACCGTCTCCACGACGCGATGAGATTCATTCTCCATGTTAACCATTTAAGAATGATTATAAAGTATATATAAGAAATAATAATGAAATATATGACATTATAAAGATACTGGATTTATGTATATATATATATATATGTCATCTACTTACTTCCATTCAAGACAATAAGGAAAGGAAAACATCGTTCATGCATACGTACGGACTACCGTCTCCATGAACGGTGTTTTTCATTTCATTTATCTATCTATTATATATATATATATATATACTGAATATATCTGATATATAAATCATATTTTATATTCTGGAAGTAAGTAAATTATGATATAAGTAATAATAATGTCAAGAACAACAAGTCAAAACACCTACGATAAATGAAACGATTTTACCCAAAACGCTTCTTTAACATGGAATTTACAAAAGAACGGGTAATATAATGTCATAAGTGAACCATATATGATATCATAACAATGAATATGATTCTTTAGTAAGTCAATGACATTATTTAAACCATTATACAGGAGCTTCGGACACGTACAAAGCAAGTCAGACCTAAGGTAAGGGAAATATCACAATCTCATTTTTATTCGAGATTGTTTATTCGTAAGTATTTACTGGGGTGTATTTTATCATCCACATCCATGTTTCCTCAATATGTAATATTATTTCCATCCACCTACAATTTTTTAAATCCAATTTTACCCTTCGGTGAGTTTTTAGTAAAGGATATGAAATGAATCTTTTGTCGTTTTTCGTACGAGGTACTTTTTGACTTTTTCGACAAAAGTACGAAGAATGTTTTTTTTAACATATAAGACATGAATGGATTTTTAAAACATTATTTCAAAGAAGCTTACTTTAAATTTTTTTCAAGTTTATTTTTAATCAACTTCTTTTATTTTAAAGTCGTATGACATGTTATGAAAGGAAAAATGTTTTTTGAAGTAGAAAGGATATTTTCCTCAAGAATGAAGTTCATGTATTTTATCAAAATTATTTTCCATCTAAGATAAGAAAAGGGTTTTGTTTTTATCCCTATTATTACATGGATTTGATTATGTTGTGATGGAAATATTTTTATGAATTCCTTTATCTTATATGAATTGTTTTATGATGTCATGATGTTTCAAGAATCCCATTTTTGTTACATGTGTTATGCGATGATGTATGATTTATGATTATGTGGCACACATAAGAAAGGATTAATTATAAGATGGGTGGGACCTATATCTCCCTCCAATGCATTGGGTAAATATTTTATATATCATGAGATAGACAGGGCTGGAACGGTAGGTTATACCGGTTCAGTGAATCAGGACTGAAACGAGGGTTACTCGATTCAGAAAAGGACTTTGTCCACTAAGATAGTCTTGGAAATGAGTCTTGACTAACAAGAAATGATTCTATATGATTATGTGTGAATGACACAAAGTTTCATGTTTTAAGTTATGATTATTGTGATTACATTTCACTACCATGATTTATCCCATGTTATGAAATTATGATCTCTTTTGCAGGTTAAGATTTCCAAAAGTTATGTGCTTGTGTATATGATGTGATTGATATTTATTTTTTTTACCCTTACTGAGCATTTGAGCTCACCCTTTTATGTTTTCTTTTCCCCAGGATATAAAGAAAGGTTTTAGGTAAAAAAGGGGAAGATCATTATGGGAGATATAGAAGATCTTTCACCATGATTAGAAGATTACGTTCCGAGTTTCCAAAGACACTAAACTATTACGATCCTTGTGTGTGTGTTTTTGTTATGTACCAAGTATTCTGCAAAAGTAATGTAATGTCCATGTACGTCAAGCTTCAGGTATCTACATTTGGTATCAGAGGAAAAGTTTAGTCAACCTTTGGAAACTAGGATGTGAAAACTTTAGTAAGATCCCTAGAGATATTTCTAAGGTATGTCTAGGGATGTCCCTAAGGATAAGTATATGTATAGGATATAATCCTAGAACTACGATAAAGATCTTATAATTTAACCTAAGATGTTAGATATTAAGGTTACTCCCCCTTTACTATGTTGTTTTCCCTAGCATGATTTTTGCCTCTCACACTATTCTTTTTGGGTTTTAGATGATGGCTGGAACCCGAAGGAACCGTGTTGATCAATGCAATGGACAATGCAATGATTGTCCTCCTGAACAAACAAATGTTATGGGAGATGGAGTGAAAAATCTTATTGCTATACTTACACAAGATATGAATCATTCTGGACTTCCAAATGAGCAGAGAAGGGAACAATATTCTATTGAGTCCTTCATGAGGCAACGTCCACCTTCTTTCAGTGGGTCTTCTGATCCACTTGTTGCTGAACAATGGATCAGTACCACTGAATAGATATTTTCAGTTCTTCAATGTTCTGAACATGATAAAGTCATCTTAGCAGTATATCGTTTGGAAGGTGAAGCTGATCAATGGTGGAATCTTATCAAGAATACAAGGCAAAGAGATGAAATTGAGTCCATGGAATGGGACGAGTTCAAGAACTTATTTTTCAATAAGTACTTCCCTCGTATTATTCGAACAAAGATGGAGAAGGAGTTTCTTGAACTAAAGCAAAAGGATGATGAATCTGTTGGTATATACGAAGCGAATTTTACAAGACTTGCAAGGTATGCATCTGTCATTATCATCCAACCTGAAAGTAATGTTGATCGATTTTTCAGTGGCTTAAAACCAAGTCTTCGAAGGGCATTAACTATAAGATACTTCAGTAGCTATGAAGAAATTGTGTGTTGTGCTATCAAGGTAGAAATGGAAGTTGGTGTTACATATCCATATCATGGTTCTGACAAGAAAGGAAAGATGGAGTTCAAGGAGAAATCTCAGAATAATGGTGAAAAGAAGATGAATGTTTCCTTATGCACAAAGTGTGGAAAGAAGCATGGTGGAGATTGTCTTAAAGGGACTAGAAAATATTTTAAGTGTGGAAAAGAAGGTCATCGAGCAGCTGAGTGTCAAAGTAATGGAAAAAGGGTTTCTAATGATGTGAATAAAGAAAAAACAGCAGAGAACGCACCACCAACACATCAATGCTTCAAGTGCAAGGAAATTGGGCATTATGCTAATAAATGCCCTAATCCAAGGGTTAGTGATGATCAATATGAGCAACCACTGAAGGCAAAGGACAAAGGGAAGTCATATGCGATCACTATTGGCAATGTTGAATATGACAACGATGTGGTGGAATGATTAAGTGTTTATGTAATGGGATTCCAAAATAATGTTGTATCATTGAGTATTGCAATATTTATTGATGTGGTATTCAAAGTGATTGAGATATTTTTTGGAAATAAGATGATATGCGCATAATGAAGGGAAAACGAGAAAATGAAATGTTTAATAGTATTCATGAGACCATGATTTATATAAGGACTAAGTGATATCATGGTTTGAGTATATAGAATTTTGAGGATTTTGGTATGTGGAAAGTGTTAACTTTAAACTGCATTCATGTTTTCACTATGGTATTCAAGAGAATACATGATTAAGGACTTTGAATGTTTGGAATGTGACTAACAAAACATATCTTATGATATATGGGGATCAACGATGGTATTAAATCTCTGATAATCATTTTCACTATGTTATGAGAGTGGACTGCAGTATTATGGATAAGCCTAAAGATTGAAATGGATTATGTTGGACATAAGTGAGTATTTTTTAAGGATAGAAGTTTTTTCTGTTGATATTATTGATGGTATGTTATAGTAATGTAGTTTTAGAAAAAGGACAACCTGCAGGACGGGTGACAGCCCATCGCTTCAGACAAGGCTGTGGGAATCGAACCCACAACCGAAGTGCGACTGGCCTTTATCGCCTACCACTGGCCTACAGGAAGTCCCGGTTTAGTAGAAACTAGTTTTATTATATTAAGCAGTATGATATATGAAGTATAATTCCATTTTAGTAACCATATGTGATTAATCTCACTATAGATTGACTTATGTATATAATTTTTGCTAACCTTTTGTTTGAGACAGATGGAATGACACGTCATTCTATCACATGATCTGCTAACACTTCACGAATAACAAATTCAACTTCATTTATTTAAGAGATGAAGTGGAAATTGTTCAAGGCACGAACAACAGTGAGATTGTACCATAATAAAGAAAGTATTTATTCTAATTCAAATTTTCAACTTTAGGGAAATGATCTTGAAAACCAAAAATGTTGTCCTAGTGATCTTATACCTGATGAATCAGATGGTACCTTAGATCGTCACAAATTTATGGATTTGTGATTACTGGATTTTCCATAGCCATGTTCTCTACCACTCTCCATCAGAACATGATGGTTATATTTTTCTTCCATATCCATATTTTCACCTATGTGGAAACCCAGTGATTAGTTTATTTGGGTAACCGTTATGTTTCATACTTTTGTTTTTTAAGATTGGTTTTGATATTCCTTTTTACGATGTGGGTTTCTATTAAATAAACTTTCAAATAGTAAACCATTTATAACCCCGACGAATTTCGAGGGCGAAATTCATTTTAAGGGTGGTAGAATGTAACAGCCTGTGATTTTATGAAAAATATTCTTTTTAATTTTATTAATGTCTTGTGTTGTACGCTACACCAAAAGGAGCTTGCACAACACGCATATTTGACTTGCCTTGCATTACACGCAATCGCAACCTTCCTCGATGGCGTGTGTAGTACGCAATACTGAGTTTCACTAAACAACGATATGCTATTAAAATATTATTAAAACTAGCCGTTATGAATAATAATAACCACTTTTGGAAATTTTATAAATTTTATTTTTCAAAATGGACTTCATTTTTGGATTCATAATACCAAAATTAGCCTAGGGTGAAATTTTGGTATTTTTCTGAAAACTTTCAATTTTTGATGAATAGTGAAACCACTAAGTGGTAAGTTAAAAACTGAATTTTGCATAAAACTTAATTTTACCGCTTCTGTGAATGGAATTTCGAAAATCCGACAGACACAGTTGATATCAGTAAGTAAAATGTGGTTCAATGAGATAAAAATAATTTTTTGGTGAATAGTAACTTTTTACTTTTTTTTACCGCGGTTAATAGTAAATAGGGTAACTAAGGGTAAAAATGATATTACTATTACCCTAACACATGTCCTAATTCTATTGGATAAGTTTAATTTGACCAAAAACAAACTTAGGAATAAAATATGTCCATTTAGGCCCACTTGGGTTAGATTAGGACATTTATTATTATTTAATTCAAAGAAGAGTTAAAAGAGTTAAAATCAAAGTTTATTTACTAAAACATTTTTAATATAGGGTTGTACATAAGATAAATTAGATTGTAAATATTCATTAGAAATCTAAAAAGATTTCCTACATAATGGTATTTTATTTGTAATCTTTGGACATCAAATTATTTAATTTATTTATGACACAAAGATGATGCAATAATTATCTTATTAATGAAATATTGACATAATTGATATTATAAATACCAAAATAAAGGTAATTTGAGACTTTTTATGAATTACACTAATATTCTAGGTTACTATGATATATTATTGTTGATTTAATGAACTTGGTTCGAACATATAATTCTGTTATGACTTTCACAAAAATCATATATCAAATAGTGTCAAAATTGACACAAAATAGTTTTTAAAACAAATATTATATTATTAATTGTTATTTTATTCATAAAAATCTAAGGTTCTGCCAAATGACATAGATAAAGATTTATATATTACTAATAAACAAGTTGGGGTTCGTTTGGCTTGTTATAGTAAGTGTATTAACCATATAGTGAAAGAAAACAAAAAGACACGGTAAAAGTAAAATTATTTAACTTAGAGTTAAATCTAATTGATAAGGTTAAAATAATACCCTAAACTTGTCTAAATACTATTGGTTGATAGGATTTCGACCCATCCCCACTTTAGCTTCGAAATAAGACCCTTTGGAACCATTATAAACCGATTTTGACATTAATATAAAATAATATTTTGAGGTATTCCTAAGGTGCCCCTCTCCTCCCTTATAAAAGGACACCTCCTCCCCCTCCTCCTCACACCAATTTGAGCACTCAAGCTCGGACAACCCCTGCCAAAATCTCTTCTCCACTTCCCTAGCAATATCCTAGAGGTTCTGGTTTTCCTCAAAGACCAATTTTAGTTCCCTAAGAGGAGGTCTCCAAAAGGCGCTTCAAAGAAGAGGTAATTAACGTTAACAATTCTTTCATCTTTATTTCTTCTTCCACTTCTTCTTCTTAGGTTGTTTCATTATGAAGTAATAACATCAGTATCACTCATATACTGATATGTTATTATAAGTATGAAACAACCCTATTTCACCATCTATCCATCCTACGGAAAAATAAATCACCGCGCGTGTGTACGTGCGGAATACCGTCTCCACGCCGTGGTGTAATCTATTTTCCACCACCACCTTACATGGATGGGTATAATGGTGTAAATAATAACTATACATAGTTATTACAACATCATATCGATTCTGATATATTGTATAATCCACTCCAATTCAATTCAATATTTATGGAAATGATATCATCGCACGTGCGTACGTACGGACTACCGTCTCCACGACGCGATGAGATTCATTTTCCATGTTAACCATTTAAGAATGATTATAAAGTATATATAAGAAATAATAATGAAATATATGACATTATAAAGCTACTGTATTTATGTATATATATATATATGTATGTCATCTACTTACTTCTATTCAAGACAATAAGGAAAGGAAAACAGCGTTCATGCATACGTACGGACTACCGTCTCCATGAACGGTGTTTTTCATTTCATTTATCTATCTATTATATATATATATATATACTGAATATATATGATATATAAATCATATTTTATATTCTGGAAGTAAGTAAATCATGATATAAGTAATAATAATGTCAAGAACAACAAGTCAAAACACCTACGATAAATGAAACGATTTTACCCAAAACGCTTCTTTAACATGGAATTTTCAAAAGAACGGGTAATATAATGTCATAAGTGAACCATATATGATATCATAACAAAGAATATGATTCTGTAATAAGTCAATGACATTATTTAAACCATTATACAGGAGCTTAGGACACGTACAAAGCAACTCGGACCTAAGGTAAGGGAAATATCACAATCTCATTTTTATCCGAGATTGTTTATTCATAAGTATTTACTGGGGTGTATTTTATCATCCACATCCATGTTTCCTCAATATGTAATATTATTTCCATACACCTACAATTTTTTAAATCCAATTTTACCCTTCAGTGAGTTTTTAGTAAAGGATATGAAATGAATCTTTTGTCGTTTTTCGTACGAGGTACTTTTTGACTTTTTCGACAAAAGTACGAAGAATGTTTTTTTTAACTTATAAGACATGAATGGATTTTTAAAACATTATTTCAAAGAAGCTTCCTTTACATTTTTTTCAAGTTTATTTTTAATCAACTTCTTTTATTTTAAAGTTGTATGACATGTTATGAAAGGAAAAATGTTTTTTGAAGTAGAAAGGATATTTTCCTCAAGAATGAAGTTCAAGTATTTTATCAAAATTATTTTCCATCTAAGATAAGAAAAGGGTTCTGTTTTTATCCCTATTATTACATGGATTTGATTATGTTGTGATGGAAATATTTTTATGAATTCCTTTATCTTATATGAATTGTTTTATGATGTCATGATGTTTCAAGAATCCCATTTTTGTTACATGTGTTATGCGATGATGTATGATTTATGATTATGTGGCACCCATAATAAAGGATTCATTATAAGATGGGTGGGACCTATATCTCCCTCAAATGCATCGGGTAAAGATTTTATATCTCATGAGATAGACAGGGCTGGAACGGTAGGTTATTCCGGTTCAGTGAAACAGGACTGAAACGAGGGTTACTCGATTCAGAAAGGGACTTTGTCCACTAAGATAGTCTTGGCAATGAGTCTTGACTAACAAGAAATGATTCTCTATGATTATGTGTGAATGCCACAAAGTTTCATGTTTTAAGTTATGATTATTGTGATTACATTTCACTGCCATGATTTATCCCATGTTATGAAATTATGATCTCTTTTGCAGGTTAAGATTTCCAAAAGTTATGTGCTTCTGTATATGATGTGATTGATATTTCTTTTGTTTACCCTTACTGAGCATTTGAGCTCACCCTTTTATGTTTTCTTTTCCCCAGGATATAAAGAAAGGTTTTAGGTAAAAAAAGGGGAAGATCTTTATGGGAGATATAGAAGATCTTTCACCACGATTAAAAGATTACGTTCCGAGTTTCCAAAGACACTAAACTATTACGAACCTTGTGTGTGTGTTTTTGTTATGTACCAAGTATTCCGCAAAAGTAATGTAATTTCCATGTACGTCAAGCTTCTGGTCTCTACAATTGGCCTTTTCGTCCTCGGAAATTAAAGAACCATCACTTTCCTGAATGAGTTTTGGCCACTGCTCATTCATTTCTTTCTGGCATTCCCATGTCTCTTCCTGAATCTGACCATGCTTCCATAAAACCCGCACTAGACCGATGATTTTTCCATGCAATACATTCTCTTGTCTATCCACAATCCATACCAGGATATGTATCAACTAAGCATCCGACTCTAGGTCAACGTGATCCCATCTGATCACATAGTCAGGATCAGGCTGATACTTCTTCAACTGAGATACATGGAACAAATTATGCACTACACCGAACAGTGGTGGTAATTCCAACCGATACGCCACCTCGCCAACCCATCCAGTGTCTCAAAAGGGCCTATATGTCAAGGAGATAATTTTCCCTGCTTCCCAAAATGACGATGTCGAAGCCTTGGTGAGATTCTCAAAAAGACATGATCACTCATCGTAAATGACAACGGTCTTCAGCGATGATCTTCATTAGATTTTTGACGACTCTGTACCATCTCCATCCTCTTTTTTATCAACTAGATCTTCTTCGTTGTTTCTTGGACATGGCTCAGTCCAACTAGTTATGTCTCACTAGTTTCCACCCAACAAAGTGGAGAACGACAAGGACGCCCATACAATGCTTCAAATGGAGCCATGTGTATCGAGGCCTGATAACTGTTGTTATATGAGAACTCAACTAAAGGCATGTGCTCCTCCCATGAGACACTAAAATCCATTACACAAGACCGCAACATGTCTTACAACATCTGTATCATATTTTCGGATTGTACATCCGTCTGAGGATGATAAGCCGTACTCATATTCAACTGAGTTCCCAAGTCGTTCTATAATGATCACCAAAAAACGAGATGTGAACCTCAGATCTCTATCTAAGAAGATAGAAACTGGTACACCATGCCTCTTTACCACTTCTCAAATATAGATTTTTGAAATATCTTCCACCGTATGAGTTTCAAAAATAGGGATGAAATAGGCTGACTTGGTAAGCCGATCCACTGTCACCCAAATGGCATTGTGTATCCAGACCATTCTTTGAAGACCTATAACAAAATCCATTGATATCTGATCCCATTTCCACACTGGGAATGGTAAATATTGTAACATACCCACTGACCACTGATGTTCTTCTTTAACCTATTGATATGTTAAACACCTTGAATCAAATTCAACGACCTTCCGTTTCATGCCGCTCCACAAAAATTGTTCCTTTATCGCCCTATACATCTTATATATTCCTGGATGAACAGACCATATGGATTAGTGGTAAGCATAAAGGAGTTGTTACTGAGAAGTTAAAGGTACATCCATCTGATCTCGAAAACGCAAAACTGAACTCCCATCCAGCTTCCATTCCTCAATGTTCTCCCCACCATTGAGTTTTGAACTCATTGCAACATAGTCTACATCAGATGATTGTTCCTCCTTTACTACCTCCACCAAATCAAGAACAAGAACAACTAGAAAGAAAACCGCAATATCAGCTCAGTCTTCACATTCCACATGCATGTCAGCTAGGACCGATATCAACTGCCACTCATCTGAAGATTCTTTCGCCAACTAAGCATACGACTTTCTGCTTAATGCATCAGCCACTGAATTTCCCTTACCTGATGTATAAATCAAGTAAAAGTCGAAAATTTGAAGATACTCCATCCATCTCCTCATCCTCATATTGAAATCTCATTGTGATAAAATATGATTCAAACTCATATGATCTGTAAAAATAGTGAATTTCTCACCAAAGAGATAATTTCTCCATGTTTTCAAAGCATGGACGACTGCATCTAACTCTATATCATGTGTTGGGTAATTTTTCTCATGCACCCTCCACTAGCATGAGCCATAAGAAACCACATGGTCTCCTTACATGAGAACACAATCCAACCCTGTTCACGAAGCATCAAAATACACCACATACCCCTATCCTAATTCAAGAAAGATCAAGATGGGTACCAATATAAGATGAACCTTCAGTTCCTAGAAAGACTTGTAACATCTTTCTGTCCATTGAAATGGAGCATTATTCTCTATCAGAGCTGTCATTGGTGACTCTAGTCATGAGAAATCATGCAAAAAGCGTCGTTATTAACCATCTAGACCAAAAAAACTATGTATCTCGAACACATTCTTCGATGGTTTCCAAGAGATAACGACTTCAATCTTTTCAGGATCAAATAAAACACCTTTCTTAGAAACAACAAGTCCCAGAAAGCGTACCTCTTGTATCCAAAAATCACACATTGTTAATTTGGCATACAATTCATGGTCTCTCAAGATTTCCAACACTATTGCCAAGTGTTGCTCATACTCAACCCTTGTTTTTGAATACACCAATATTTTATCCAAAAACACCACAATAAAAGAATCAAGATATCGCTGGAAAATATGATTCATCAATTCCATAAAGACTGCTGGTGCATTCGTGAGAACAAAAGGCATGAAAATATATTCGTAGTGGCCATACCTTCTTCTGAAGGCTATCTTCGGAATATACTCATTCTGAACTTGCAACTGGTGATATCCTGAGAACAAGTCAATCTTAGAGAACCACTAAGCTCCCCTCAATTGATCAAACAGGTCATAAATGTGTGGTAGTGGGTATCTATTCTTTATCATATCTTGGTTAAGCTTATGATAATCCACAGATAGACTTAATATTCTATATGATTTCTTTACAAAAAAACCGATGCTACCCATAGAGACATGATTGGCTGAATAAAACCATTGTTTCCCAGTTCTTCCAATTTCACATTCAATTCATTTAACTCTGTTGGTGCCATCCTATAATATGGAAGTGATATAGGACTGGTCCCCATAAGGAGATCAATCATAAACTCCACTTATCTTATAGACGGTAACCCTGAGAAGTTTTCAGGAAAAAAATCAGGAAATTGATCTACGACTACTAGAGAACTATTATTCGCGATCTCATCGATCGATTCCAAGTTTAACATTGCCAACTGGTATGATATCAGTTCACTATTGGTGCCAAGAAGCCCGTTGCACATACCTTTACCACTCTTTCTTCTCTAAAGAGATTTTTGACGTCATCCTAAGCCACGAAATTGTCTATTCTTCTATAACAGTCGATGTGAGCCCTGAGCACTGTCAACCAATCCATACCCAAGATTATATCATAAAAATCCATCTCCAGTACAAATAAATCCCATTTCAGCTCAGCTCAATCAATGGTTATAGAAAGTTATCTACACAAAAAGGCTCTACATTCTATTTCACTGAGAGGATTTTGAAATTTTATCATAGAAGGAATCATTTCATGTTTTATGAACAGAAAATGAACAATATCAGAAGAAAGAATAGAATGTGATGCACCACTATCGAACAACACTTGCATGAGGGTAGAATTCAAAAAAATCATACCTCTCACCGTAGAAGGTCTAGACTATTCATCCACAATCACATGTTCTACTCTATAAAATTTCTTTGTTGTTGCACTTTTCTCTTTATTGCCTTGATGAGATTGTCCTCCCTGAGGAGTCATGGTATTCCTGGAATCACCATAGCTAGCTTTGTTCTGCTAGAGAGACTGATTTTGCTGTCCTCGACCTGTCGAAGCATAAGATGCTTGCAACACCTGAGAAGTGTCACAAAAACCCGACCGTGGAGCACTGAGACAATATCACTGATGGTGCCCCATCTTGTTACAATTATGGCATACTCTCGGTGGTGATGTACATTCTCGTTTCATGTGGTCAATCGAGCCACATTGAAAACACATGGATTTCATTATGGGTTGTGGAGGAAGATTCACCAATCCAGCCATCTAATTCTGATTCGCACTCCCACCATGGAAGTAGGTGTCCCTCTTCTGCTTGTTTCTCGCATTAGAGTTCCCACCCGTAACCATGGGTATCATCATACTTCCTCCCCCCATAACTCCTGATATGTCTCTTTCAACGAATGTTTCTCTGTTTACCATCTCTTTATAATTCGTAATACAGATCACAACTATCTTCGAGCGAATCTCCTGTCATAATCCCGATTCAAAGATGCTTGCCTTTAGTGATACACTGAAAGTGTCTTCCGGTGCAAAGCGCACTAAATCTGTGAATTTAACTGCGTAATCTATGATATGGAGATTATCCTTCTTCAGACTGAAAAAGTCCATCATCCTCTGGATCGTGAACTTGTGAGGATAGAATTTTTTATTGAACAATTCCTCAAATTCCACCCAGCCCAGGCCTTGATCCACCTTAGCCTGCACCACTAGCTCCAACAACTGCCGTGAAAGATCCTCCAGCATATATATCACTAACTTTACATTCAGTTCTGCTGGTGTGCCGATGAAATCGAAGATACAATTCATCATACTCAACGACACCTATGCCCTTTCTGGTTCAGAATCACCCCGAAAGATGGTTGGATTATTCTTTTGGAACTGGAAAAAATAGTCTACATGCGTTGACTCATCACTCTGATTCCCCGTATCCACATCCTAAAATGCTTGAACTGTACATTGGACTAGCTTTGGGATCACCTGTGGCTCAGGTGTGACCACATTCTATGTAGCCTCATCCGTTTGGTTTCTAAGATGCCTAACATGTGCCATTTTCTATACAAACAACGCATGTCTTTAGTCTCACTTCCTAGCAACTGAAGTCATAGAATTTTAATATCTCTCAAAGCACAATCAAAAAATTTATTTCCCAATATCTAGATTTTCCTCATTTACACATTTTTGAGAAATCCTTTCTTTTTTTTTGGAAAATCAATCCATTTTCAAAATACATTGATAATTCTCTTTTCACAGTCTTTCATTTTAAAACAAGATAAATTTTTTTCAGAAATCACAATTTTGCATCAAATCATAATCCATTTCTCAAAATGATATATTCACTCTTAGTGGGAAGTCATTCCTCTAATACATGTAATGCTCATCTCATTGGATAAACCCATGACAATGAGATGGGTTATCCTATAAGTGTCTCCAAAACACTTATGTACCCAACTCCTTGGTAACATGAAGTTCTACATAAATAGGTTAGATACGTCTTTTTATGCTCTACATTCCAAGTTCCAACAATCATACTCCTTCCTATGATGACCACCCAAGGAATAGATATGTAAGAATTCAACTCCAAGACCAACAAAACTGATGACCACTTGTTCCACAAGGAAAGGAACAAGATGATTGCATTTATACCCTAAGGAACAAACAAAATGATACCATTTTTAATGACCCACCAATTATCATTCTCTTGAGAGTACAACGAGTCATTACTAGGCCTTAAGTTATATCCCCAAGGCCCCAAGGGCTGGAAATAAATGCTGAAGGGTTTCAACACAAGTGGGGGATGATTTACCCTTTTAAAAACATACCACAGAACCAACAACGATTACCAAACTAATCAACTGAATGATGCATGATAATTGCTTAGACAACTCAAAAATTTATTTTATCATAAACCAACCAAGAGTACCACAGTAGAAACCAACACTAAATCAGAGTAAACAGCAGGAAGACAAAATAAAAGACTACAAGATGACAACCCAACTCCATGATCCACAAGCTCCAAGCTCCAATCATCACGAACCAGTCCATGTATCACGAATTAGTGCTATAAACATGGGAAACGTTTCCTTTGCCAATATCCCGGTATATGAAAAATCCAAAATCACAAAAGTACCAAATCAGGGGGTGAGTAATGAAACTCAGAAGGTTTTCCTTGATGACTTCCCATCCCATGCCACTAGGATAAAACATGATAGCACATTTATATAAAACAATTTATATAATAAAATTCCAAAATAGTTCACAATATAACAAGTTCTATGTCAAAACCATTTTCCAAAAAAACCCATCTCTCTCAAGAAAAGGAACCAAGAAAAGTTTACCAATCAAATTCCCATTTCCATTTTGACATATTCATTCCATTTCACAAAACCACACAACCAACCATGCATGAATACTAGACCTCCCTATACTCGTGAGTGGTGAGTTATCCTTCTACTAATCCATCACTTAGTGGACTACCTTGATGGGGGTACTTCAAACCCTTATCTATCCCTTTTGATGGGGGTACATCTTTCCCTTATCCATCCAATATTTTGATGGGGGTACTTCTCTCCCTTTTCCATCCCAATGCATATGAACACACACCACAACCCATGAAAATCCATTCCAAAACCATGTGTGTTAAAAAAAATTCAATAAAACCTCAATACTTTTATTTAAAACCATTTCTTTCAGAAAAAAACCATAACCCATTTAAAATCACCATTTTAAATTCAATTCAACAAACACTTTCAAAAAAAAACACAATTTCCATCACCCGATTCTAAAAAGTTGTTTCAACCATTCTTTCATAGCAGATAAACAAACCATTTGAATAAAGGATACAATTTGAAACTAATCCTTTAAGTTCTACGAAAGCGAAATCTGGAGTGAAGCCACCTACCTCCACAAAATAGGAGAAACCAACCAAGAACTAGGTCGAAACACCATGAAACCTTCGTAAATTACTTCCCCTATCACAAACAAGACCAAAACCCCAACCTAAAATTCATCCACTACCTTAGATCTACCCAACATGGGCATAGATCTAAGGATCCATCAAGATGGAAGAAGGAGATCTAAGAAAACTCAAGGAAATGAGACTTACCTTGATCAATCAGCCTCTAAACGCCAAGGAAAACCTCCATATCGCTTCCACAACGCATGTTAATTGTTCTCCCACATTCACCAGAGAGAATTCCCGAGTTAGGGCTGTCTAGGAGCAAAAACGTGTGGGATTAAAGGTAAAACTGATTAGATCCTTAATAATAGGATCAATGTTGACCCCACGCATGGTTAGTCCGCACTGTTAGTAAAATCGTGCCCTAACCTTGTGGTATTCACTACTTAGAAGGGGTTCTACGAATGAACTCCTCAGATGGTTTTCCCAAACCGTGTGCATAGTGTGAGGTATACTCTATCCAAGGTGACACCACCTACACAACATCCACACGGTTTAGGCAACCCGTGCGAAGCTCGTGCCTCACCACCTTTTTCCATTTGACACTTTAAAAGTCTCTGAACTTTCCCAAACCATTTCTCATATTCTTCATGTACTTAAAAAGCATAAAACAATGGTTACTTAACAGAAACTGGGGGTACTACATATACCCACACACCATGTGACCCCTGGGTCACACCATGTATATTGACCCTCATATGACATGGTTTGTGGTGGAACAAATTGGGTATCCCACCAATCCCACAAGTTATATACCCTATTACACATACCATGTAGTTAGAACCATATACACTATGTAGTAAGGTATTATATGGTGAAAATACAATGCATGGTTTATATCTTATGTTCCCCTATAGTACATGTCATGTACTTTTCCAGTTGTAGTGACATTTCATATCCCCTTTTTCTTGACTCGGATTTAGGCACATGAATATTATATCTTGAAATTTTTCCTATGTGTAATGAGACGACACAATTATATTTATTGTCATAGGTGAGACATGAGGTGATATGATAAGTTCATTTTTTTTATCTCTCTAGGGTCACTGAGTGGGAACAAGGGTCACAATCAGAGAATTCATTATGTAGGAACAGCTCTAAAAATATTTTTATGAATGTTTATAGATCCCCTATATTATTGATAGAGTTATTTAATCCCCTTATACACAAGTAATGAGTTATTTTTCAAAGGTTTTGGGTACTATTATGTCTATAGGATAATATAGAGACCATGTCCCCCAATATGTTTAGTTAATCCTTCAACTGATTCCTATCATTTTTTGAGTAATGTATCCCCTAAAATAGTTTCAAATAGTTGATGTAGTTTACTATTTTTGGTTGTTTAGATACATGGGGCTTATTTTTGATTCTCATATTGTTGGGATATGTATTTATCTACTTCTTATTTTTTGGGGTTCTCTACTTTGAAAAATATATGGAACTTTATGGTTTCAATTCCATATTACTTAACTTAGTGGTCTTTAGATGATTGGAATTATTTTATTACTATTATGGTGTCTGGGGAATTATAAAATTAATTTATACAGTCACAAATTCATGATTATATTTGTCCACAGATATATTGTCTTATATAGATGATGGATATAACTATGGTGACCTATTTCAAAATTACATTGGTGGAGTTTATTGGTACTAAGTGGTGGTAATTGAGAGTTGAAATGCATGTCAAGAGGTAGTTAATCGTAGGGATATCTCCACCTAACCTTCTTTGGGATTTTTATTATTTTGTTCATGGGAATGTATTTTTTCCTTTACATTACAGATTCTTACATTGTCATTTCATTGTGGATAATACCGTATGTTGCATGAACCTTTTGTTAGAATTTATTATTTAGATAGATAAAATTATTATTATATATTTCCTGAAGTTGTTTGTTGAGTACATTTTCATTTGGATAAGGTCTCCCATCATGTATTATATGCCTACTTGATGTTACTCAGTATTCCATGGCAATTGGAGGAAATCTTAGGGTTGAACACTCAACATATCCTAACCCAAGAGGAACCATGGTTGGTATGGTCATGTAAGAGTGTTAACATAGATGTCCTGATTTGTGGAATGAATTTAGTGTTAGACATATACTAAGGATTGTTTTTGAAATTAGAAAAACATTTTTAAATGGTATTGTGTTAGTATTTCCGGCTAATAAACCCATTCATGGTAGGGTGCCTAATGTATCCGTTATCCAATACTCTGATAACCAAATTTTCAAATCAATACATTGATGCCCTAGTTTTATAGAGAAAAAATCGTACATGCATCATTAAATAATGCATTAGTAATTTTTATGCCATTCATGAGATATATTTCAGAATATACTTTAATAAACATGATCTTTATTATCATATTTTTTAATGTTACCTCACAAAAAGATAAATAGGATCTAGAGCTAGGGTCCTCACATGAAAAAGAGAGGTATTTAGCCTCCTATCATTGAATAACTAAGATATGAGGCTTATATATAGGGACCAGATAGTGAGGTAATTCTACAAGGAATATGGGAATCATTGAGTCTTCCCATTATGTAAAAAATAGACCAAAATCCTATAGTATAAGCGGGTTTTCCTCCCTCCACTGAGAAATAAATTATACTATTATGATAGGGTGAGGATATATGTATACTATGTACATTTTTATGTGGTAGAGTCCAAATAGATTCTGAGGTGGTCTAGACCCTCATATAACTAAGGAGTGGTTTGGGATCTTGATTTGAGTAATATTCATTGTTTAATTACCTACTCATCAAATGATATTTCTAGAATCTATCATTTTTCATAACATACTAATCCCCCACTGGTCCTTGATCAAACAAACCCATAACATATTTACCCTTCTATAGATAGAGTTTCAGGGCCTTTTGTGTGTAGTGATACGTGATGATGTTTATTCCCATATATATATATAGTATCTAATAGAGTTATATAATGTAACCATATATATTATTGAATATCTTTAAATATTTACTGACTATATAATATGCTACCATGATATCATTTTTTATGGATTCCTCTAGTCATTATAAAATAAAGAAATACTCTATAGAGGCATTTGATCTAGTTTTATTAACCTATAATTCCCCTCTTACACTTGGATTTGGTTTAATGAAATGGTGATATAGAGATTATTAGAATAGGGTGGATAGTAAGCAAGGAAATATGGAGGCCATCTAGAGGTAGAATCATTATTTATGTATAACTGATTATAATTTTTAGGGTTATGACAGGGAATGCATATAATTTATAGTCTCATACATTATAATTTCTAGATCATATGTCATGTAAAGGATAATTTTATCTAAGATATAACTTTTTCTTGGAGAGTTGAGGGTTGGGTTCTGTGGCGCATGACTTACTAACATGATATGGAGTAAATTGACCATTATCAGCTGATTTAACTCTGCATCAAAGATAATGAAATGATAAGGGACATCCTATAGGTGAATTGGGTCATCCGTAAGGATGCGTCTATAAGGGAAGAGTTGAAGGTTCCCCATGTGGAGGATCTAGAAGAGGACACCACTATGATTTACTTCCTCCACCATCAAACCCCAGTAGTCTATGATTGGTTCAGAGGGTTGAAGGTCAGTGATATAACAAGATACATAAGATTTAAAGTTATGAATTTGTGGTGAGTGAAATGGTTCAGGGTATAATATTTGACTACTCTACATTTTTACACATTCAATATGATACTAGTGTGAGATATTCCATTATGTTTTCTTCCTAATTTTGAGAGATATAAATATTGGGGGATACCTTAGACCAACCATTGTGGTAGAGGTTTATTCTATAGGTTATTACATGATAAAACATATATACTGATACTGGGACATTATAATGTCTATATTGGTGTACTATGTATTCATACTTATATGGAATTGATTTTTTTTGTTTTTTCCTAGATAGACTACTACATGACATGGGTGATGTTCTTTATGAGATGATGGATCAAGATTCACCTTCACATGTGAGTGGTACATTCATTCAAGATGAGATGGGATTGTTTGTTGGAAGATGTAGTTCATTACATATGGGTTGGATAATTAGGCTATATGCATGGTATATTCCATAGATAATCGACTTACTAAAGTTCTATAGGAAAAGATGGATACTTTTACAAAAAAGATGTTTTTGTTTCCAACTCAATGAGATATTATATTATTCATCATTACAAAATATCTCGACCACTCTAATATCTTCATAATATTATTGGATGACTCTATCTTAGCTTAGGTAGATAAAAATTCTTTTAATAGTCCTTATAGAATGATGTTTTGTAACTACCATTGTGTCCACTTGGATTGATTTACTATTGTTTTCGTAGTAGGATACCAAGTGCATAAGGCTTTGTATTCAATATCTCCTCTAGATTTAAGTGGGATTAAAGAATAAATACCATCTATATTGGATTTATAACCAATACAATCAGTTAAAATATGTGAGTCATTTCTTGAACTTCGATATTCGGTTTTCCAATCACTACCATAGAATTAATGAGGAGGAAATTCATGTGATAGAATTTAGATGTTGTTATGGATATTATGAGTACTTTTTGACAATATTTATAATGAATAATTTAAAATTTGTTTTCTAAAACTATACGAACTCATACTTTCAACCCTTCATTGACGATATCTTTCTTATTCATCAACAACTACCTCATCTATTCAATGTTAAAGGAATATAATGGTAATAATATAATGATTTTCATAGAATTTCACTGAGATAATTGGTTTTATGGAAACATATCAATTCTTTAATTTTTCATTTCATGTTCTACATCATAGTGTATGTAATATCAAAAGATAAAGTAGTTGTGGTTCTGAGAATGACCAAGGTGGTGAAAGCATGGGATTCAACCACTATTGTGTTTTAGATTCATAGATTCTTTATATTGATATAATAGGTCAGTGATTTTTTCTATAATTATCTAGTATTATATCCCCCATTAAATCCCATACCTAAAAGAGGTATCCAATCATATGGTTCGAAAAAATCATATATTTTTTCAAGGAGATGGAGTGGAGATTGACGAGTCCTCAGATTCTTAGGTTTCTGGAGTAAAGTGTTCAGTAAATGGTGATCTATGACTCTCCTAGAGGTATCCTTTGTTTTGTTTATATTTAGATGTAGGTGATGATTTCCAATGTGTATACATTATTGATACATCATGATTAGAACAACAATACTAATGATTTGGAGTTTGTAACAGTAATGTCCACCATGAGGACTGTAAGGTATAGTATTTTGAGAGAGTGGGTTGTAGTCTATATAGACCATAAGAGTCCCAAGTCAATATAATTTTATTGTTATCTTGACCTAAGTATGAGTTTTTCATTTGAGTTATTATAAGAACATGAGTTTTATCTTTTATATACTCCATGAAAGGGAAATGTGGCAACTAAGGAATATAATAATAAGTATCACTATCAATTTTTAGGAGGGGAATTTGAGTAGTTGTCCATTATATCTATCCTCATTTAATTCGGTATATGTTGTTTATGATCTATTTATTGTTTTGGACCTTATAATTTTTCAATTAATTGGGAATTCCTATTCAAACACATTGATTTTAGGGGTTTTGATGATCGAATATCCTTAATTGATACACCAAATGGATATTCCAAAGGAGTAGACAACATCTTCCACTTATAACGGTGGAAGGTGATTCTAGTTATACTATTTGAAGTGGTATTTAAGTAACTCCATAATTTTCCATGTGTGGTATATTGTAGAGTGAAAATCATTTAATAAGAACCTAGATGTCAATTTTGGTGTATTGAAATGAAAATTTACGTTACTAAGTTTATCTTGTTATGTATCACTAATTAATATTTACTGTTTTTGAGTTAGGTCCCTATTGGGTTTTCCCAAATATTTGTGGTTCTATAATTTTTTTGGATGGAATATCAATGGATTTCTTGCTAGGGATACCACGATCAATGAGAGTAAATTATGTTGTTTGGTTTATCCTTGAATGAGAGGCTAAGTCAGCTCCTTATTTTTTATATAGGAGAATATTTTGATAGAAATATTGTGAGACTTGTACATGGAGGAGACCCAATGGATATATTGGAAACACTTAATTAATGATTACAGTCAGGATTCTAGATTTATTACATGTTTTGGTGGAGTTTTCCGTAGGAATTTGAGTATCATTTTCCTTTGAGTACAATATTACACCATAAAAGTTAAGGCTAATCTAAGAAAAATATTCATTTTTAGGATATAATATGGTATTTCATGTTCAATTATATAAAGACTTGGAAATACCACTTTACCTTGGTCATGTTTTCCAATCAAAATCTCTACCTCCCAACCAATGGCTTGAAAAGATTTAGGTGCAATTTGGGATCCCAAATGGTCTAACCTGTACTAGAATAAGGTTGGAGAGTAACCATATATAGGTATAACGTTATAATGGGGGAAAATAGAGATGGTGTATGTGATATAATTATTGATTTGGACCACTCAGATTCATCATAAGTCATATGTATATTGATTTAAAGTACTTTTAGTAATTTTGGAGGGAGAGTTTGCGTTCCGAAAGGTCTTTCCACAACACAATTTATCAAATTTTTAAAAAGTATGAATATTTTACTTAAGGATCATTATACCATTCAAGGTAATGAATTCAGTGTGTGATGATTTTTTAGCATTGAATTTTCCCTGACAATTATAGTAGTTCCACAATTACATATATGTTTAACGACTGATGAGAAAAGTTCATGGCCTGACACACATTATTTTTTGGGGTGAGAGGGACATCAATTATTGTTATACCATAATAAAGTACACAAAAGTGATATAGGACCATCATGAAAGCATATTTATTAGACAATATTTTCTATTAGCGTGTGTTCATTAGGATAATCAAACCCTCCAAGTGATTTTTACGAACACAATTGTCATATTTATTCTTATTACATCATCCTTTTAAAGTACA
This sequence comes from Viscum album, assembly GCA_963277665.1. Lineage (NCBI taxonomy): Eukaryota > Viridiplantae > Streptophyta > Magnoliopsida > Santalales > Viscaceae > Viscum > Viscum album. Next base: position 785,204,303 of record OY728158.1, read on the forward strand.
TTTTACTTTTTTGTATGAAAATCATTAAAGGTGGAAAGGGTTTAGTGAAACACGATTTTAATATTTTAACATTCATCATTTTTAAAATAATATTAAATGGCCAGTTAAGTGAGATATTTTATTATATTAGTATTGTGGAGCCTCAATAATAATATATTAAATATGATTCAATATTTTTATTCATTATGTGAATGATTTCAAGAAAATGTTGTTTATCTTAATTAGAGCCTCAGATGGGAAATCTGACACCCTGTTTTCATTGTGATTAATGGATTTACCCATGTTATGGTATAATTTGGAAACACATATGGGACCCATGTTGGGCCCATTTAGGGTGTGTGATTAATATTTAAATTAATTTATTATTAATTACTTTTTATTTATATTGGAAACCATAACCACCACAAATTAACTATTATTTATCTATCTGATTTAGGGGGAGACATCATAAAAACAACTAGATAAATTTTAGGGGAGAGGGATTGTTAGAGGATTTATATCAAAAGATTTATGAATTTATTTTTTAGTAGGAGTCGAAAATATAATTTGAAGAATACACAAACCACATCAAGAAAAATTATAATAACATGACAGGAATCATTATTCTGAATCCTCATTTGATTCATTATATTTTTTTCATGTACATAATTTTTATTCATGAAATATGATTCAATGATGAATATTCCAAAAAAGTTATTTATTTTTTGTGTCATGTTTTAGTTCTCCAACCTATGTTCTCCATCTTTATATAATTCCACGCTTGGTGTTCTGTGACTGAGATTTACAACATCTTCTAATAACTTATATAATTATTATATTATATTTTATTCTTTTCTATTTTTATTTATAATATTTATAAAGGATATTTATTTTTTTAATATTCAAAAAAACAATACCTAAATCGATGAGTGATTGAATATTGGTATGTAATCAATGGGGTTTGTTGTGGTAGTGAAGATCAAGAAATGAAATATTAATAAATACGATAAAAATTTTTGTAAGGAATAAAAATTCATGATCATTGAATTTGTAGAAAAGAGAGGGTATGTGGGTTTTATTTAAACCCCATTAAGGTCCATTTTTCTATCAAAGGATTCCTGAAAATCATCTATCAAAGGCACAATGTCATTGGATGAGACATTTTTTGGATTTTTAGGCTTCATTAAAGTTAATAACAATGACATAGTCATGATTCCAAGAATTATTAAATATTTAGATCATGTTTCTATAATCAAACATTTTGAACTTGTTAGAACACATTTATTGTACCTCCATATGAGGAACTATGAGTTACATCATAATAGAATCCATTGTTCATCTGACCATGGTTCATATATCATGTATCTCATATTAGTAGAGTATGGAATCACTTTTGAGTTTATGAAATTATGTATCCATCTCATGGGCTACCCATTTCTTGAACATAATATGGGAACTCAATGTATAGTGAGGTTAATTTCTCTTATGTATCATGGATACATGATGGTTCATCCATATGGACCAACAAGTTTTATAACCACAAAAGACACCATATATATTGACCCCAACATGACCTGAAATATAGAGGCACACAGTAATTTTTTATTGGCCTCGTACACCATATACACTATTACACACACCATAAAGGTAGACACATATATTCCATATAGAACTTTAATACATTTCAAAATTACTATTAAGGGGATACACACTATGTACCAAAATAATATATGTCATGTCATTATCATCACATAGTGTATTTTTATATCAACAGAACATTGAGTTTCATACCGGTGTGTGAGTATTACATTATAATAATTTTACTACATAGAATACAATGATCGAATATTATTCAGTATAATTGGAAATATGTGGGGGTAAAACATCACTTTTTCATCTTTAGATTTCTAAGGATGGTTGTAGGGATTGGTGAGGGAGATCAGAGCATTCATGAGGTAGGAACTCCCCTTGATATGTTTTTATGATAGGGAACAAGTCATCCAGATTACTTATATAGTTAGTTACTCCACCAAATACATAGTTGGTATGTCCATTATCTCTGTATTTGGGTAGTCGATTGTCTATGAGATCAAAGAGGGTGGAGGTCTTCCACTGGGGTTAGTTTCTCCCACAACTAATACTTATCTTTTAGGAAGGTGTAACACCCCACTATTATTTGAGTAAGGCATTATAAGTTACTATGTTCAGTAGTTCATATTCATGGGGATAATTTTTGATTCTCAAATGGATGGTTTGTGAAAATTGGAACTCTATAATATGTATAAGGTTCTATCTTTTAATGAAAATCAATGTTTAATGGGTTTCTTCCCTCATACTATTCATTATGTTTTTTATCTAATTAAATTCCTTAATATTAGTCATGTTTTTAATTGAATTACTATGGGTATTTATATACCCACCATGCATTGGAATCCTTTCCCACAAGTGTCATGTAATATGGGAAAAATGGGAAATTCAATGATGACCTTGATGACAATGGAGTTAGTGGATCATAGTGGTACCTAGGGGTGATAATAGAATAAGAAAATCATTTTTGGAGGTAATTTGTTGTGGGGATCTATCCACTTCTGTTATTTAGGTTATTTTTCTTTCATTTGGGTCATGGGAATGTTTTTTTTCATTATGTATAGAAATTATGCTTTAGGCTTTCCAATATATATATTAAGGATTGAAACATTAATTATTTTTTTTCTAGATGGTTATTTATATTATTTGTATTATTGTTATATATTATATAGGTATAAGTGTAATGTACAAGTGAATTATGATAATCCCTCTCACCATGTATTATACACAAAATCAGTGTTAGTCACCATCCCCTATCCTATAATAGGTGGGAATGGGGTGTCACACTCTCTTCACCATCTTCCATAATGAGTCAGGTTAGTTCAATTTGTTTCATTGATCCACCATTAGTTATAATGTATTTAACTTCCCTTTCACATCCACTTAAGACTAAACAAGTATTTTTAATAACTATGACAATATTATAGATTGTAAAGACTAAATCCCACAACATTTTCATACTGAACACTCCCAAGAACCTTCATTAATGGCATTACTAAAATTTTTAATTTTAATTTTAATATTAATTTTAACAAATTTATTTATTTTTTTATTTTTTATTTTTATTATTATAATAAGAGTATTCATTAATATTTTTTGAAATAATTTTATTTTTCAAAGAATAGTGAAAAATGATTTTTTTTATAAAAACTAGAACATTAATGAATTCATTATTTTATAAGAATAACCGATAAATTTATAAAAAAAATTCGAAAAAATAATTTTTTATGGATTAAAACAATATATTTAAAAACTCAATTTTGAACTTTTATAACCTATTCCAAAAAATTTATAAACCTGTGTAATATTAAACAATAAAATAACTGGTTTTGATATTATATTAATAAAATATTTATTTAGTAAAATTAGGTATTGGGTTTTTATGAAAGAAAAATAAATTTTATTTAATAAACCAGTTTATATAATTAAAATAGAATGGATTGTTAGTTTTATATTAAAAAGAAATTTTGTTCTAACAAATTCATTTTTTCAAAAAAAGGGTTTTTATTCTTTACAAACACAAATGATAAAATAGAGTTTTCATAGATATAATAATATTTTATTATATCAATTAATATATATTAGAAATCATTATGTATAAATTATGTAATAAGTTTTATTTTCTTTGTCGGCATTAAAATTAAATTTCCCTAGAAAAAACTAATTTACATTGTATAACAAAAAATGTTAAAAGTGAAAATATAAGAGTAAAGGATCCAAAAACATGATTAAAAAACTATGAAAGTATATTAGTTGACAGATGATAAACATTTTTTTATCACTGGAATATTTTCTCCATTTAGATCCACCTAGTATGTGAAAATATTCCCCCTTTATATTATGTTTAAATATTTATAAGGATGTTATTCTTACAACTTATAAAATGGGCCTATGACCAACCACAAAATAAAACGCAAAAATTTAGTTTTTTATAAAAGATATATTCTTATTATATCTCCTATAATTCAAATTCAGCCTCCTATGCTTCTGGTTATAGGATATTATCTTAATACATCCCTTTCAAAGGAGCCCTAAAAGAGAAAGCCTCAGTCCTCAACCTATGTACAAATTTTCTCACACTTGTCTGGTTTTCATTATTAAATTTTCTAATAATTTTTTTTAATTCCTAAATTATAAAATAATTATTGTTTTTAGAAACTATTTTATTATTCTCTGGGAATTATTATTAAATACCTTCTCCCAATTACCTTAAGGAAAATAAAATTGAAATTTGCGTGTGTGTGCAGATTACATTCACCATGAAATATGTTGTTTTTTTCCAAATCCAACATAAACATATGGTTCTAATGAAATATTTAATAAATAAATATCTTCTTAATAAAATGTTTTATATTATATAATGATAATAAAATTAAACATTTCTCTCATTCCATGGAAAATGAAATCATAAACAACAAATATATGAAATCTATGGCCTTTCTAAAAAAATTGATTTCTGTTATTTTTCAATTTAGAATCAAATTTCATGGATGTCAATGAGAATAATTTTAAATAAAAAAATTTGTTTTTTGTGAAATTATTATGTTAATGGAATGAAAAATTGAACAAATTATAAATAATAGGTGAACGAAACAACAGTGGTAAATTCAACTATCCAAAAAATAATTCGATGAGAAAATATTATAAATACTATATACATTATATTGTATATATTCATATATTTATTATTTATAATTTTCTTATTTCTCACTAATAGTGTATAAATATGACCATTATACATTAGGTATAATTATATTGCAACTAAATCACTTAATAATCGTCCATTAATTATACTATGTTTTTTGGGTAAGTCTGACCAACTACTTGACCAATAATATTAATTTAAATCATGGATCAATATGAGAATTTAATTTAATTTAATATAATATATATAGGTTAATAATAATTTTTTATTTCTTACTTTAAATGAAAATATTAATATTAAACCAATTAATTATCATATCAAATGTGGTTATGTTAAAATCCACTAAAACATGATTACCATTGATATCATCATTAAGGGTCATATGTAAAATTTCCATACAATGAAATTATAACATTAAAAGTAAATGGAAACCATTAATTATAGTACCATATATTATCTAGCAATGTTAAATATTTGTAAATAATGAACAACAATCATGTTATTTAAAAACATTCTTAAAACAATCATGATTACTCACACTTAATAATAAAAATAGATAATAAATATCTAATATAAATTAATAAAAAAAATATAAATTAATTTGTTAAAGGATTTATGTTTGAATAATTTTATTATATATGTGATTATGATATAATTTTTTTGTAAAGTAGGATATAACCCATCTATCTATTTGTGATTAACAGCAATGGTTCTTTTCCAAAAATTTAAATTCCATGAGGCATTATTACTTTTTACACCATGTTTTATATTAGATAGTTCACTCATTATTCACGGTATTAAATTTTCTATTTTAAATTTTTTAATTCAGGGTATTTTCATTGAACTAATATCCAAAACTATCATAATGCCCAAAAATCCTAAAAATTGTAAAGTATAGAGAGTGTGTGTTTATCCTAGAAATTAAATCCTATATATGTATTTTTATGTTGATGAGATAGTGGAATAAGTGAACCCGGGGTGGTTACCATAAAAAATGATGGTTGTGTGTCAACTAAATATTTATGTGGTTCATAATGGGTGGACCTCAAACATCATGCTTGGAAGGACAATCCCCAGGGACATGATTTGGATAATTCATATGCTTCTTACAAACCTTATTAAAGGATTTTACTTCCATTAACATGGTATCCTGTTATTGAAAACTACTAAACTTAATCTCAATCTTTTATTGACAACCCATCACATTGAAATCTTCCTCTCCACCACTTTATGTTTATTCTGTGAAAAGGTTACTTGATTATAAAATAGAAATAAATTAAAAATTTTATGTTGATTTGAAGATATTATCATAGAAAGTCACGCTTCTCAATTTATTGATTTTGGAAATTATTAATGTGAACATATTAAATTTATCTATAATGTGTTAGTTCAAGATATTATTATATATAAATCCATTTAATTTATTAATTAGGGAATTATTTACAATATGTATACTTGTTATTTTAATATGGTTTTTAATTTATCACTAAGACCTGATAGTTATGTATTGAATTGTTAACTAATTACATCATATGAGGAATAAATTGAACTTATTTATAAATAGTTATGGCCTAATATAGATTGACCCTCTATGCATCATTAGGTTACGTGAGAGAAACTAGGAAGGGTATGTGCACATTCCTTACATGTATACATATAATATTTTAGCACATATAATTAAATAAATGTTTTTGATGTCAAGAATTATGAATTCCATCAATATGATATTAGTCATTATTATCAATGTTTTGATTTTTTATCAGGGATATATTATTCCATCAATTTCATTTGGTTGTGGAATTATTTTGATCATGTATTTATATCATTATATTTATTCCATGCATATTATAGATTACCCTATTTTGTAAACCACTTGTTAAGGATCATTTGAGCTATACATTTACTTGTCTTATTTCCATTTGAAAGTTGGATGTGAACTATTTTTAATTTTAAAGGATCTAATAATAGAAATAAAAATGATATGATGTATTTTTTATATTTTAATTTATGTTCTTGGGTGTAATATTAAAAATATATAATTATTTTGTATTCTAAGACAACTAAGTCATTAAATCGTTTGGAAACATTTATATTCTATAAAAATAATTTAATTAACTATTTGATCAAGGTTTCTATATAATGGCCTATTATATTTGGTTTTAGTGAAAGTTTATCACAAGTCATGGGGATTATATTTAGACGAATATTGTTAGAAATGACAATTATTATTAAACAAACTAATGATTTTAATGAAATATTTCCTTGAAAACCTAATAGGAATTACATTTTACAATTTTATATCATTATTAAATTAAATATGTTATATTATATATATATATGATGTATAATAAGATTAATGGTAATTATATCAACACATTAAGTTAATATAAGTATGTTACTCATAATAAATTCAGAGATACTCAAGTTGGATCTAATCAGATCATAGCCTTATTTGGTTAATTATCCCAGGTTGTGACAAAAAAACCATTTTTGATTGAGAAAACATCTGATCCAAAACATAGTGTAACGAAAGTAGAAATCCCCATGCATAAAAACCATCTCCATTCAATGGAAGTAATATTTTTTATTATTTTATCAATCGATATTTTTAATAAAATATATATTTCTCACTTTGGGAAATAGTGATAGGGATATGGTTATCAAGGTAGTATATCTTTTGAATGGATATTTTGATTAATGGTGGTCACTAATTCCTAACAATAAACACAACATAGATGTTGGGAGTATATAATTGGTAAATTTTTTAAAAAATAAAAAAAATATATTCATGAGTGAAGTGATGAAATGGAATAGAAATTCCTCAATAAAAAATTGAAGGAGGATAAAAATAGTGTTGATAATAAGGAAAATTTTTTGTGGATAAATATACATGATGATTACTATGTATATATTACCAAAAAATATGGACCATTTCATCGATGAGATAAATCTGTGCCTATTATATCCATTTTTCTCTAAAAGAATTTTAAAATATGATGATTTATTCTTGAATGTGATTAATATGGAAAATGAGTTCCCTAAGACTTATGTAAAAATGAAATCTAAAGAAGAAGAGGTCTGATAAGAACCATATACAAAATATTTTTATCAAAGGGGTTTAATGGTTTAGTGGAATATACCTTAGTTAAAAACTATAGATTGAAATAATCAATAAATTTCTTCAAAGAAATGAGAGTTTGTTTCATGTGTGAAAAAATGTTATAATGATCATAAATGAAATTGAAAGGCTGAAGTTACTAATATTCAATGATTTTCCATGAGGAGATATGTTACAATTAAAACAAATACACAAAACATCAAGATAAGATTCCTTATAAAATGCGGAGGGATCGAGGACAATATAATACGATCATTGTAATTGAGTTCAATGTAACAAATAACATGATAATGTGTACATTCATATTAAACTAAAAGTTAGAGAATAATTTATTTGATTTAGGATATATATATAACCTGAATGTTTACTAAAAAAATGAATCATACCAGTAGTAATCTAATAAAGGATTTATTAGTTAATACACCTAACATGGTTCTTATTATAGTTATGATTTTAAATAGAATTCTATATTAAGATACAAAGATATACCTATGTATAAAACATGATTTTTATACCTATGGATGATTTGGAAATAATATATGTTTTTAATTGGATATCATATATAATATAGAATTTATTTATGAGAGAAGGAAATTACTATTTCTTAAGGGTGCATAAAACCCTTTATTTTAATGGGAGATACTTTAAAACCATTATATTTTATATAAAAACATCATGTAGCTCACCTTAATTAAAACATGGGAGATGATGAAGAGAAAAAAACTATCTATTGATGGGAAGGAAATCATAAGAAATGACTTTTAACTGATTGTACATAAAAAACATACATATTTCCTAAAGAATTACTTGTTCATCCACCGTAGAAAGAAATTTATTTTTCCATTAAAATAATTCCTGAATAAAAGATTATATTTAAAAATACCTATAAAATAGAATCATTTCAGTTTGTAATTTAATCAATAATCCCAATGGGGCATGTTTGTAATGTCCCCGACCTGAGAACCACTAACCGGTGCCATGATCTAGGTGGTTACATGACCTCAAGCGTCCCTCCCTGTATTCTAGTGGTGTCCTACTAGCAGTGAGCGTGTAAGTAGTCATGTGGGGGAGACTATACCCCATTTACCAGAGTAAGACACATTAATAAAAATATATTATCAAAAAAATTAGAAAACAAACAAAACATTGCATAAATAAACCATTTTCTAACTGGGTACAACCCCACCAATAGTACGAATATTATGACATGATATGGTGTAATGTGAGTGAAAAGAAAAATGAATTCAAACAACAGAATCCACAAAACGGTTCTTGAACTAAGCCTCTAACCTCATCAAAGCTCATCCTGAATCCCAACAGAATTCCCAAGCATTGGTCCCTTGCCCTTATCCTGACCTGTAACCAATAAATCTGCATAGGTACCTAATGGTGGCCCGAGTGGGGTGTGAGTAAAACTCATTTTTCCACCACTTACAATGTCTACAAAATATCCTTCACATAGATAGTGAATTTAGTGGTAAAAAAGTAAAGGAAATAGATTATAAGACAAATATTAATTATTTTATTTTTCTTTAACCATTCAAATAACCCCCACTCATTCCAAGATAAATTGTTCCTCAATTCACCCTATATATGTGTTCAACAGATTTTGCAAGATCAACATTCAAAACAACAAAGAATTAATGAAGTATAATCACACTAAAAATCATAAAAGTTTAATAATCCTCACCTTGATTCCTTAGTATGAGTGGATGAATCTATAAGGGGAATGAAACTCTCTTTCCTAATCTAACCCATGCATTAAGTTGGTGGAGTTTGGAACATCAGTCAAAACATGACCCATGGGTGTATAACCTCACGTATCTACCCCACAGTACTAATCCTTGTGAAATACCATTATTTAACTTTCTTCACAATCGACCACAATTCACAACCAAGAATCTCTAATGTCATTAGAAACATCAGAACAATATAAATTAATGGGAATGCAACATTATCCCACAATCCATTAACATATTGTTTATTTATAACCAACAAAATTCTCCCCCCATTTCCATTTTTTAATGCCCATCTCACTATTCCTAATCATGTTTAAATATAATTCCTTAGCATTTACACTAATCCCACTTAACCCATTTTTAAGACTACAAAACACCAACAAATATCACCACCCCCACCATTGTGAGTTACTAGGACTCTCATTAAAATTCTTCAAGCATAATATCATATTCACCATGGGCTCTATTTTATTGCACAATGGACCTACATTTACATGTCTAGACTCTAAGGTTAGGAACATGAGGACACCCCATGGGTGTCCCTAACATAAGTCACATCCTCCTCAACGCATCACATGGTGATCACGAGGGTTCCATTAGTTTGTTTAGACACTCTAAACATCACAACACAATAATGGCATGAATAAATCATCACAAGAAGTTAAGAATCAAAACCCCACATGCAAACATCTCCATAAACTCAAGGGATATAAATTGTAGACCACCTACCTTGAATATGTTGATGAACACCCTCTCAGTCAAGGCCTTAGATACTGATTCAACACCCCTTTGAATCCTCTACTTAGATATCACCGAAACATAGATTTTTGAGTGCTTCAGATGGAAATCGCCACAAATTAAAACCTAAACCGAAATAGGGGGAGGAGGAGAAGATTATACTCACCCAGATCTTTGATTCGCATCCAACAACACTCCAAATGGTCAAAAATAATAGGAGATCGATCCTTAGAAGATCTTGGTCACTTGGGTTCGTTCTTAGAGTTTCAATGGAGGAGGAGGAAGAAAATACCAAGAGAACATTACAACCTCGAAGTAGCAATTTTGTAATTTCTTAAGAGTTTCTAGGATTCACGGTTTACCCGCACATTTTTCCAAACCGTGCACAAACCATGTGTATACCACTATCTAAAATCCCCCCTCCTGCATGGTTTTCTTGGGTTTTCCATACAGTTAGCACTAACCGTGCACAGACCATGTGGCCTACCTAGAAAGCCCTTTTTTCTCCTTTTTGATGTTCTGAACCCTCAGAACACCCCTGAGCCTCATTATGGACCTGGGTAAGCAATTAATTAATCAAAATAAAGGGATTAAACTGAAATGTTAGTAGAAAATACCTTACGGAGAAATCCAGCTTCTTACAACCTCCCCACCTTATAACATATTGTCCTCAAACTGCTCTTCTGAGCATCATCATGTTGCTAATAAAAGAGTTTTGGCCACTGGGCCCATATATCCGGTTATTTCTCCCACATTTCATCCAGATCATTTTCATCTGACCACAACACACAGACCAAAGGCACAACCTTGCCTCACAACACATTCTCATTGTGGTCCATTACATGAACCAGATGATCCTATAATGACACGTCAACATCAATCTCATCATCATCAACATCTAGAACATGAGATGGGTCAAGGAAATATTTACGAAGCTGTGAAACATGAAACACATCATGCATTCCACTATACCGATGGGGAATAGACAACCAATAATCCACCTACTCAATCCACTCCATAATATCAAATGGCCCCACATACCTAGGTGACAACGTTTTATACTTCTGAATTAAATGGTGACCCTATTGAGGTGACACTTGGAGAAACACACTATCACCCACCCTGAACTCTAGAGGCATATGATGTCGATCTACATAAGACTTATGCCTAATCTGTACATTGAAATAATTTTATGAATCAAAATGACCTTCTCAGACTTTTCCCTCATGATACTCAGTCCCAACAACTTAGAATATTCAACTTATAACAAACACAACAAATATTTATACTATCTCCCTTAGAGATCCTCAAAAGGATCCATCTAAATTTTAGTCAGAAAACTGTTATTGTATGAAAACTCAACTAGAGGCAAGAGTTTCTCCCATGAGCCACCAAAATCCAAAACACAATCTCTCTACATGTCCTCAAACACATGAATCTATCATTCGAATTGCTCTCCCATCTACGGGTGATAAGATGTACTCAACAACACATAGTTTCCAAGTGCCTTCTATAACCTCTGTCAGAAGTGAAAAGTGAAACACAGATCACGATCCGAAAATATTGTTCTTAGCACACTGTTCAACCGCACTAACTCTCAAACATATAACACACCCATTTGATCAACTGTAAAGGTCACTTGGATTGGAAAGAAATGATACACTTTTTTTAAATGATTCATGACCACCCAAATTGCATCACTCGTACGAGGTGTCCTTAGAAGACCAACCATGAATTCCATCGCCACATTATTCTATTTCCATTCTGAAATGGGAAGTCACTGCAATAATCCAACTAGATGCAGGTGCTTATACTTCAACTATTGACAAGTAAGGCACCTATCCACAAAGCTCGCAACTTATTTCTTCATTCCAGGCCACCAAAACTGACTGTGGAGGTCATACTACATCATAGTAATGATCATATGTACATCCCATTTCGATGCATGGACCTTAAGAATAAACACTTATCATACTCCTACTGGTACTACAACATGATCATTTACACAATCAATACCATCAGTTCCAAAAAACATGCCAGAATGTGACTCCCCATCATTAATACATTCCTTCATATCTAAACAATCCTGATCTTCAATCTAGATCTACATAATATTTCTCAAAAGAAAAGACTCAACTATGATGGATGAAAGTTTTTTATTCCCTATCTAATCCTATAACTCCAGGTGAATCTCAGTAAACAAAGTCATCAATCACCACTATTATGATGATTATTGGACCACTTGATTCTCAGTCTTCTAGCTAAGAGAATATAAAACACTATTCCATGTTTTCTTATGTGTAAACCAACTAAAAATCCATGGATTTCTGGTATTCAACATACATTTTCTATCGATGATTTAGATCCCACTGAGGGAATATGTACTTGAGAATTCTGTTGTTGGTAAACACCATAAAAGGTTCTCCCAACAAGTAATGCTTCCTCACTTCAAGTCATGGACCACTACATCTAGTTCAAGGTCAGGATTTGGGTAATTTCTCACATGTGGTATCAACTCTCTTAACCCCTAAACAACAACTCAATCATCCTGCATCAGCACTACACCATGAACAATAGTAGATGCCTCACAAAACAATGTATAATTCTTTCCCATTTTAGGTAAAACAATAATCAGTGTGGTAGTCAACAACTTATTTATCTCTTGAGATCACCTTCACATGCTCACAACCACTCAATCATCACTCCCTTTTTGGTTAGACCAGAGAGTGGTGCTGCCAAATGGGCGAAGTCCTTAATGAACCTTCGATAATAACTGGACAAACCAGGAAAACCCCGAACATCAGAAATGCTCTTGGGTTGTTCCAAAGACACCACAACATGTACATTCTTTGTATCCACTGAGACACTCGATTATGAAATGATGTGTCCCAAAAAATGCACCTCACAAATCCAAAAAACACATTTTTATAGCTTGGAATAAAGCCTATTCACTCTTAGTGTTCTCAAAACAATGTCAATATGTTGGGAAGGATCGTCATGTGTCCTGGAGTACACTAAGATATTGTAAAAAACAACAACAATGATCTAGTATAGATATGGGTGAAATATCTTGTTCATCAATGCCATGAACATAGCTGGTGCATTGGTCAACCCAAAGGGAATTACTAAAAATTTATACAACCCATACCTAATTCAGAAATCAATCTTTGGTATGTCAGAAGCTATAACCATTAACTGATGGTATCCCGATCTCTGATTGATATTAGAAAAAACCGAAGAACCTCTCTACTGCTAAAAAAGATCAAAAATTCTTGGAAGAGGGTATCAGTTCTTCACAATCATTTGGTTCATCCTCCTATAATCGGCACAAAGTCTAAGTGTCCCATCATCCTTTTTAGTAAAAAGTACATGTGATCTCCAACGTTATACACTAGTACAAAAAACCCATTATCTTCCAATTCCTCTAACTGATCCTTTAGCTCTTGGAGTTATGCCAATGCCATATGATATGTAGAAAATGATATAGTCTCTGCTCGTGGAAACAACATAATGATGAACTCAATATATCTCTCACATGGTAACCCCAATTAGTCCTTAGGAAACACGTCCTGAAACTAATTCACTACTGGTGGGACGAATGGCTACTCCCTCTCCCTATAATTTAACACAAGGCATGCTACTTGGGTCGTGATATCTCCCTTATATTGTCAAAGAGGCTCGACATTTTTCGATCGAGCATCCCACTCACCATAAATGACATAGGCGTCTACATCTAGAGACATCAACTTTTTTCCAACGTCGATAGTAGTCTCTGTGGGATTGAAACATATCTAACCAATCCATGCCAATGAAAAATTCAAAACATGAAATTTCTACAAAAAATAGATCCCACAGAAAACAATAACACATAATCCATAGAGGACAACCCTTACATTGCCTGATGTTCTCAACTCATACTCCCAACAGAGTATCATGTGACATTACCCCACATGCATTCTCCATTGTCAACCCCAACAAAACTACGAATTTGGAGGAAATAAAAGAATTCATAGAACATGTATCAAATAATGAACTAAAAAGTGTGGAGTTTAAATGAATTGTAACTCGAACTGTGGAAGCTCCTACTTCAGCACCCTCATGCATTGTTTGAACTTCATGGAGTTTACCAGCCCCTATAACCTAGGCTCCAACCTAAGTTCCCTGCTCTACACTACCTTGATGGTATTAATGGTCTCCCCCTAGAGTTTCAAATCCACCACCCCTACCGTGATGACATGTAGACCTCAAACTGCAAGCTTGATATGGTGTAACCGAACCCCTTCCTGCACTCGACATCTTCTTTTAACATCCATCATTTCCAGGCTTCCGAGGGTTCCTACAGAACATATGCACATGTCCTAACCTACCACATGCCCAGCACTCGACTAGTTTTTTGGGACACTTTCCATGCTTATTCCCCAGCCTACCACACTGATAGAAAAAGATATGGTCACAACTCTAAGAGGCTTATACCCTATACTATATACTCTAAAAACATCCATCCTCCTAAAATTTTCCAAAACAGTTCTTCCTTTCCTAAGAATCTGCACTACTTGTACTCCTAGATTCCCCCAAAATCTCACTACCAAAGCCCCCCGTTGTGGATTCCCATCGAGATAAGATCCTAATCAATGACATCATCAAACCACTTTAGATGAAAGGAATTCAATTGATACCTAATATTATGTCTCAACTCTTCCCGGAAACACCACGCCATAGTTGCCTCATCTCAATTTAAAGCTAGAATGAAGCAACATAAATTAGAGAAATGAATGGAATAGTCCATCACTGACATCGACCCATGAGTAAAACACTTAAAATCCACCACATTTTACATTCTTAGGGTCTCTCGATAGAAGGGATCTAGAAAATTATCTTGGAAGTCCTTCCTGAGTATTCCCTAAACTTATCCCATTTGGACCATGATATCCCACCATCGATTCACTTGGCCTCTTAACATATAAGAATCTAACCTGACTCTGTTCCCCACATGAGTCTTTATAGGATCAAGAATATTATGTATAGACTCAATCCATTACTCTTTTGCCTCTATCCCACCATCTATGGTAAAGGTCAGAGGGTGATACAGCTGGAACTCTCTGGTCAGCTCGTTCATACTCAATGCAACCCATCCTGGCCCCCTTTCCCTCATCTGCATAAAAAGATCAATGTTCTCCTGGGAATACTCTTCCTTATCACCCTAAACCAATGAATTCCCCTTCTCCACTACTAGAGGAACATTCTAGGCAATATATTCTTATTTTCCAACTAGAACGCATATTCATGACAACATTTCTGTATAGTGAAAAACAAATACATAGAACGATGAAATAAAAATATAATGAAAAGAAGGGATAATATAGGAAGGATCATAGCTAGCCATAATCAACCATTTTTCATTCATCTTTCCACCATGCCCGCCACATCTGAGACACTTCCCATAGCCATTCCACCTAGGACCATGTCCAACATGGTTAACCAACTCACACAGTTTCAATACCTTATTTATTACACTATTTAAAACCATTCCACATTTTTAGTTACTTTAGAAACATCTTAAATCAAATTAAATTATTATTAAACATGTTCCTTGATTATAATAAAACATTTTTACACCCCTTTTTACCCATTCAGATCATCAAATTAGGCATAACTTCATCACTTTTAAAAGAAATAATGGAACCTATCCTTTACATCCCACACACTCATTATGTGTCGATTCCTACTATAAAGCATGCCACTTATCTTTATAGGTTCCTAGGATGATACATGAATGAAAAACCTCGTGTCATTCCAGCCACAAGTTAAATATCACAAAATCTTCAAATAAAAAAACAAGGGGATCACCTGAGGGTGAAATATCATCAAATGTAACAACACATAACAAGAACAATAATTCCCACCAATGGTGAATTGGGTTATCCCCCATATATGGGTTAACTAATCCCAATAATGAGCAAATTTCCAAGGTCTAAAACATTCCTAACATCCATATACCATCCCTAAATATTAATAAATACAAATAACTTCAATTTATACTACATTGTAATGGCCCGGAATCGGTATCCACTAACCAGTGCCTCGAGCTTGGTGGTTACATGACCTTAAGTGCGCCACCTCGTATGAAAAAGATTGATGACTAGTAGCGAGGGTTTGAGTAGTCACATGGGGAAACTACACCCCCTTTTACAAGAGTAATCCACATCAGTAAAAATATAAATTGCGAAAACAGTATAAAAAACACAATTCCTAAATAAACCATTCCCAAACATGGTACAACAAGACCAAATGTAAGTATTTCATGCCATTCTATAGTGAATATTGAAAAAAAACTGAAATGAATAAAAATAAAGGAATCCCCAAAACGGTCTGTGCACTATGTCCCAAACCTCAACCAAGATCATCCCAAATCCCAACTCAATTTCAAAGAATTGGTCCCTTTCCCTTCTCCTAACCTGGAACCACGAAATCTACTCGGGTACCCAATGGTGGCCCAAGACGGGTGTGAGAACATACCAATAGGAAACCATGAATGATGTCTACAAAATATCCCACCCATAAGTAGTGCATATAGTAAAAAAAATAAAGTAAATATATTCGAAGGCCAAGATTAATTATGTTCTTCTCAGATAACTAGTCAAATAACTCTCACTCTTTCCAAGATACTTTATTCATCAATTCACCATTTATATGTGTTCAATGGATTAGGCAAGATCTGCATTCAGAACATGAGATAATTAAACAAGTCCCTTATCACTAGGCATCATAACACAAAAATTTTATTTATCCTCACCGCAAAGCCTCAATCAGAATGGATGCAACCATTAGGATAATTCAACTCTCCCCTATTCCCTAACTCGTGCATTTAGTGGGTGGAGTTTGAAACCTCAGTCAAAACTCGACCCATAGGCATAGAACCTAATGCCTATACCACACACCACCAATCTGTGTGAACATTCATTATATAAAATTCATCTCATTCAACCATAATTCAAAAGAAATCATCTCTAATGTCATTAGAAACATCACAAAAATATCAATTGAATGAGAATTTAACATTATTCCACATTCCATTAACACATTATTCATTTCTAACCCACAAAGTTAATATCTATTTCCCATTTCCCATGTCTATCTCACTAAACATAATCATATATTATGCTAATCCGTTAGTATTTCCACTTATCCCACACAACTCATTTTTATGCCAATAAAACACCCACATAGATCACCACCCATCCAAGGTGTGTTATTTGGACTTCCATTCACATCCTTCAAGCTTAATATCATATTCAACCTGGGATCTATATTCTCGTACACCGGCACAAAATTTAATTAGCTACACCTGGTGTCCAAGAACATGGCCACACCCAATGGGTGGCCCTAACACAGGTCCCAACTTCTTCCATACATCTCGTAGGGATTATGAGGGTTCTATTAGGTTGTTTAGACCCCCAAAACATTAAATCACAACAATTTCATCAATAAATTAACACAAGAGGGTAAGAATCAAAACATTACATGCAAAAAATCACTATAAAATTCAAGGGATATAACTTGTAGACCACTTACCTTGAATCTGTTGATGAACACCCTTTCAACCAAGGAATTAGATATCTATCCAACACCCCTTTGAATCCTCAATCTAGATCTCACCGAAAAAGAGATGTTTGAGAGATTCGGATAGAAATAACCAAAAATACATGACCTAAATCAGAAAAGGTAGAAGATGAGAATATTAGACACACCTGGATCTTCGATTCGCATCTAACAACACTCTAAATGGTCAAGAATCGAAGGAGATCAATCATTGGAAGATCTTAGTCCCTTTGGTTTAATCCTGGGGTTTCAAGGGTGGAGAAGGAGGAAAGTACTCTATGAACATAAATACCCCAGAGTGGTAATTTTGTAATTTTTTGGATGTTTCTAGGAAACATGGTTTACCCGAATGGTTTTTCAAAACGTGCACAAACCGTATAGATTTCATTGTCCAAAATCCCACCTCCTACACAGTTTCTATGGGCTATCCAAATGGTTCTCATTAAACATGCACAGATCATACGACCTACCTATACACCCCTTTTTGTTTTTTTGTTTCCCAAACCCTCTACCACTATAGGGCCTCCTTAAGGATTGCGTAAGCAATTAATTAACCAAAATGAAGGGCTTAATGTGAAATGTAATAAGAACATACCTTACGAAGAAATCTCGGATCTTACAATGTCCCATGACTCCCTAGTATTACCTCTAATTGGTTAAGGGTGTGAAACTATTGTTGAGTAAGAATATCAATATGATGGGTGGCCATATCCTAAAGTACAGGAATACATGAAAAAATATCCATACCCATAAAAAGCTAAAATTTAAAACAACTGATAAAATATGAAATTATACATCTAGATACGAAAACGTAATAATGAAAACAAGTAATGGAATGTAATCATGTCCAAATACAATAACAACTAATGAGTTTGAAAAACATGTAAAACACAAATGTAAATATGGCTACTAATATAACACCCAAGGACATTGTGAATTGTTATTTTGGATTAGCTTATCTTTTTGATATTTTTTAATTCACATTACACTAGAAATAGTTAGTAATATATATATGTATATATATATATATATATTAAAACACTAAGTCAAAAATTCATTTCACACAAAATAACAACATGACTTGTGATATACGCAATGCCAACATGGCTTACGCTTTAAGAAACACTGACTTGACATACCATGCATGAAAAACTGATTTTATATGAAACATATTGATATATATAATTAATAAAATATGATAATTATAACATAGAAATTAATCATTATTTTATGAATATTAATATTGTGTACAATTATTCTATATAAATAAAATATATTGATAAAAAAGATATGATTTTTGGTAAATCCCTTCTATGTTGGAAAACATCATTTTCTCGAATAAAGCACTTATAATAATGAAAGTAATTATTGAAAAATTTTGAAATTAAATTTTATAAAATAATATACATTTTTTAATCATGAACATCGAAATTGGATTTGGGGGAATTTTTGGAATTTTACTAAAAAGCATCAATTTTTGATGAATAGTGAAAAATACTACATAGTAGTTAAAACCCAAATTTTTCATTTAAATAAATATTTATCAATAAATTTATTTTAATTTCATAATAGATAAATAATACATATATTAATCTAATCTAGGTCATTAGAGTCATTTTTTTACAATAAAATTAGATATAAAAAATTTATTGATATTTTGGATATCTCTTTTACATTGTTTCAATCCATATTTTTAGGATTACCATTAAAAATATTTTTACGGCTTCAATGAATTGAATTAAAAAAAAGACATATATAGCTATAATTAGGATTAAAATATTGATCAAATTGGATGAAAATAATTTTTAGTCAATAGTAAGTTTTAAATTTTATTTACCTTGATTAAAGGTAAATAAGGTAAAAATAATAGTATAATAATATAAAATTAACCAAACACTTATCCTAATTTCATTGGATATTTTTTCAACCAAAATAAAACATAGGTCAATAATAAAATATTATTTAACACATTTTTGATTGATTACGATATTTATTATATTTTATTTAAATAATATTTAAAAGAGTCATATTTTAATTTAATAACTAAATAAGTTTTCATGTTGGGTTATACATATGATAAATTAGACTATAATTATTCATTTAAAAGATAAGAAATTTTTATTCGTAGGTATAATTTATATGGAATTTTTATAGAATAAATAATATAATTAATTACTTGTACCATAATGATGCAGTATATGATTAATTACTTGAGATATCAAATAAAATATATTAATAATATTAAAATAAATTTAATTTGACTTAATTAATGAAATCCAAAAATTTTATAGATAAATTATAGATGTTATTAAAATATTTGATGTATTTGTTCAATGTTATCATGATGGTTAAATATTTTTAAAAATTTACATATTGAATAGTATTAAAATTGACATAAATGATACTTTAAAAATAAATAATATTTAATTAAATGATATAAATGTCATAAAAATATATGGTTTTTCCAAAAAACATTAATAGTGTTAAATATGATATTAATTATCCACATGGATTTCTGTTTTCATTTAATGAGACTATATTAACCCTAGAGTGTGGAAATAAAATAAGACATAGTAAGAGTTAAACAATTTAACTATGGGTTAAGTAAAAAAGAGAATGTTAATTTTACAACCTAAACATGTATAAAATTCATTAGATTATTGTGTTTAAATTTTTATTCATCTTATCTTCTAAATAAATTACATTGTATATACTTTGAGATGAAAATAATGTTATAAATAATTAATATTTTAGAATTTTCCTTAAGTGCCCCTCACCTCTCTTACTGATGGTCACTTTTGCTTCTCTTTAATTCACACATCCAAATCCCTTTTACTCAGTAAAAAACTGACCATTTACTCTCACAACCACAATAAATTTATCCTAGAGTCTATACATTGGGTATAAAGTCACCTTGAGGAGTCCTTTTTTTTAGATAAATAGAAGACACTCGAAGAAGAGATAACTGTATTACCAATTCAATTAAAAATTTTTCTACTCCTACTTCCTCATTCTATGTTGTATCCATAAAAAATTAATAAATAAATGATATAATATTTTTTAATATTTTTTTATTACAATGGGGAAACCATATTACACCTTTTACCAACACTATGAAAAACTATATCACCATGTGTGCGTACGTATGGATTACAGTATCCATGATGTTGGCTAAACTGTTTGTCATGTATTATTTACTTTTTATGGAATGAATATTAATATAAAAGATTTAAATAATAAATATGACATAATATTGTTTCTGTATAATTCATATTATATCCAATTCCCTACCCTTTTCCAATATGGAATTATATCATCGCCCGTGCGTATGTACGACTTGTCGTCTCCATGAGGCGATCTGATTTGCCTTCCTTGTTCACCATTCAAGGATGATTCTAGTATATATATATATATATATATATTATCAATAAGTATGAAATATATGATATAAAAATTCTAATTGATATATATATATATCTATGTCATTCACTTATTTCCATTCAATGCGATTATAAAATGGAAACAACATTCATGAATAGATACAACATATCATCTATATGAACAGTGTATTCCTTTTCATATATATCTATATTATATTTATTTTAACTATGAATATATATGATATATAAATATTTATATAAATTATATAATTAAGTAATCATGATCTATGTAATATGATCCAGAATAACAAGTCAAAACACATACGATAAAGAAACCTACTATTACACATTATATTGTATTAAAAGGGAAATTATTAATAAATTGGTAATATAAAGACATAAATGAATTATATATGATATCATAAATACGTTTATTATACTATTACATGTTAATAATATGTTTAAAACCATTATATGGGAGTTTTAAACACGTATGAAGAGTGTTAAACAAAAGTTAATGGAATTCCATCTCACTTTTAATTTTCATGAGATATTTTCCATCTTCACCACCGGTTTCATGTGTGCGGTGTTTGTAATTATCCTATCATTTTTTAAATCATGAATATGTATATCATAATTTTATTTAAATATTTTTATTATTATATCATTCATATTATATAAATTTTCAAACATGTATGGGATGCTTTGAATGTTAAAATAATTAGTCATATCTTTGATTCAATATTTTTTTTGTTTTTATACATATTTATTTATATATATTTAATGGAATATAAATAAAATTTTGTGAATATTTTCAATATCAATAATTGTTTTTTCCAAAGGAATACTTTTAAGGTTTTATATAAGGCATTTTTTCACACCATTATTTCTGTGAGAGAGATGCCGCATACTCTACTTGTTTCCTTTATGTGCTGTATATACTGCCCATGAATGTCATTTATAAGTATTATCTCAAATATTTTTATATTTACATATTAATATGATTATATTTGGTATATGGGGAATATTATTCAATTGATAATAGTATGATGAATATTGATTTCACAATATCTCTCATATTTTTTATTATTTCATTGTAAGTCTCGATTGGGGAATTTTTATCATCCATGTCCATGTTTCTAAAAAGGGGTTCATAAATTTTTTTCCTATAATTATATGAATATTTAATGCAATTTTTAACAATTTTTTCAGTTTTTAATACATGGGTTTAAAGAAATATATGTTTCATTTTTAAAATAGTCTACTTTTTGACACTCATGAAAAAAGTATGATAAGAATGTTTTTTAGCTTATACTTCATGAACATATATTTACACATTCCTGTTGCCTTATTACCTTGAAGCTTACCCTACATTCATACAAGGTTATATTAGAATAAAATTATTTCTATTATAATTGTGAAACATTATAAAAAATGAAAACTATTTCAACAAAGAAATGATATTTTACCCAAAAAATATTTCAAATTATTTCCTTGATTCCTTTATATGTTTTCAATATGGTTTCCATGAAAAGGGTTTTTAAAATGTTTATTTTAAAATGTAATTTTAATGAAAATTCATGTTCCAAGTGATCAGTCTAAATCCTTCCCTGCCTATGATGACATACATTGTTATAGTTCACGAATACCAATCATATTGTTTCTCTGAATGGTTTATGTTTTGATGGAATTATGTTTAAGAATACAACTTCTTTTCTTGTGTTACAATATTCATGAAATGATAATGAAACCTATATCTTCTCCATAGGTTATGAAATGACGACCTGACTATGATTTTCAATTTATTACATAATTTATGATATGATTTTTTATGATATTGTGGCACATATATGTTTTATTTCTTTATTAGATTATTGGGATCTATATCTCCCCCTGATGCATTAGGAAAATATTTATATCTCATTAGATAAAAAAGGTCTTGGGAGTGAACCTTGAATACTAATATGTTCATAGGAGTGAACCATGACTACTAAGATGGTACAAGGAGTAAACCCAAGATACTAATATGGCCATTGGAGTAATCCCTGACTTCTAGCTGGTATGGGGAGTGAAACCATACTACTAAGATGGTCTTGGAAGTGATGCCTTGGCTACTATAGAAATCAGAATATGATTCTGTTTCTACTATAATACCTTGCATTATTCCTATGTTAGGATTTATTAACCTATGTTATTTATTTCCTTATAATTCATGTCTTATAAACATCCATTTTTTACGCCATGATTAGTGTATGTGATCTTTTTTATATAGGGTATGATCTTCTATTTTCGTGATCATGTTATCATAACATTATGTTCATGATTATACTTACATATCTATTTTTCTTACCCTTACGGAGCAATTGATCTCTCCCCTTTAACATGTTTCCTTTCCTAAGGTTACAAAGAATGCATTTAGGTTGTAGTACTAATGTTGGAGATATTTATGATATATTTTGAATATCATTCAATAGGATATAAGATTTTTTTCCATGTTTCTAATGTCAGTAAACTATTATGGTCCATTGGCATGTAATATTGTAATTTACTAAAAATTCATCTAAAAGGAGGTAAAATCCATTTATGATAATATTAGGTCTCTATAGTTGGTATCAATTGAAATGTTTAGTCAAAATGTTAAAACTAGGATGAAAAATATTTAATGAGATCCGTACGTATATTTTTAAAGATATGTCTAGGGATGTATCTAAGGATAATTACAATGATGAATTGACATATAAAAAAATGTCTTGTAATTTTGGTAAAGGATAGAGTGAGTGGTTTTCAGGCATTACATATCTGTCTAGATACTAAAAGTGGTCAAGGATCTAGTACATATGTACCATGGATTATGAAGTCCAATAAGATGTTCTAGGCTTGACTCAGGTTAAGCTGGTACATGAAAATGGGCCTTACATGTACACCATTATTAGATTCCTAGAGGAAATAATTTGAAAATTAAAAAACACTTCATGAACTATTATGAAGGATTATAATATATGTTGGCTATTATTAACATAGAGTGAACATAAGGGGTCATAGATTAAAGAATGTGTCATAAGTAAGACATCCTATTAGTTACTTTTTATTATTATGTGGTTACTTATTATTATACCCATTTCTTACACCATGCTTTATGATTATAGTAAACAGAGGGAACAAGAAGGAATTGGGTTAAAATTTAATCTAATGGAAAATTTGGTGATTATGGGGAATGAAATTTCATAATGAATAGAGAGAAAGATAAAGAAATTATGAAATATTATTTATCATGATACATGGTTAATATGGTGAACTTTAATGGTATTCTTAACTCAACAAATAAGAAGAATATGGACGTTAATGCATGTTCATCGGGTTAGAAACATAGTGGAAAGAAGATTAATAATTCTAAATGTCAAGAATAAGAGAAGAAGAAGCATCAGGAATATCTCAAATGGAAGGGAAAATGTTATCTGTGATGAAAAAAGGGTCATATAGTGATGGACTATTATGGAGTTCAATCTCTTATCTGTGGAGAATACTGGAATTACCCAACATAATGACATGACTGATGAATCACTTCTAATTCAAAGAAGGACCCATTACATGACAATCCTTGAAGTGGAATGATTGAAGTTTTTAATATGAAATATATGAGAATTTTTGAATTTATTTTTTTTCACTAAGGATTTGAATTAATATGTTGAATGGTTCTAATGAACTAAATAAGGTGTGGTGAAATAATGATTAAGGTAAATATAACACACAATATGTTCTTTATGTTATGATAATGATGATTGTATAAAGATATGATCAATATGAATAAGTAAATTGAATGATTTTGGTTACCATGGAACTAACTAAGGACCTTTTTATAAGGAAGTATATGTTATCGTGGATGATGTTTACAAATTATTTTATTTATGGAATATATTCAGTAACCTTTGAAATAAGGAAGCATGCATGTTTTCCAAAAATATTTATGGTAATTCTGGTTGTTACCATCTTTCCAAAGAATATATAGTGAGTGTATTCACATTTTTGGAATGTTAAAACAAGGGGATATATTTGGATATATAGGGGAATCGATTTTAATATAATTTTGTGGCTCTCTTTATAATGATTTTTATTTTTTTATGCATGAGAATGATTATAATGTTAACTGTTAATGAAAAATTTAATTTAATCATCAGAGGAATTATTTGTGCACTGAGTTTGTGTTGAGAACATTGGATAAAAGGATAATCAGTGAGTAACCTTTTTTCAAGTATGTAGATCTTATATATTATATTTTTGTGATTTTTAAAAGGATATCATGATTGTTGGTTGATAACCAATCATATCCAGAAAGGTCGGGGATCTTGAGCGCATGAACGAAGGATAATATGGGTTTCATGGCAACCACATGCCAACCTGATGTCCTAGATAATGTATAATTATTATTTTGTAATTAATATTTATGATGAACCATTATTGTTTCTTGTATTTTTATAGATTAATTCATGTTAATTTTTAGAGAAAATAGTTAGATTTTTTATTCTTTTATGGGCCTTAAGAATGGTTAAAAGCTTATTTTAGGGATTTAATAATCAATGTTAATTTATATATGTTCATTAAATTAAATAATTTATATATTGACACACAACCCAAGAATGATTTTTTTAAATAAATTTATCATGAATTATTCAATGTTTATAAATTGATACAAAAATATTGTCATTATACTTTAAAATTTGTTCAACCAATAGCTTTTGGAATCAACATAGATTTATGAATTTGAAGAACTCAACATTACATTTATCATTCAATTATTTTGAATTGATGTCCTAAATAAATCCCTATAAATATTTACACTTTTCCTCCATGTCCAATCTTCACTCCTATCATATGTTCTCCTATGTGGAAACCCAGTTATATGTTACATTGGGTAACCATTATGGTTCCAAATTTTTATTTTTAAGGGAAGTTTAGTACACTTTTTTACGATTTGGGTTTATATGAATGGAACTTTCAACTTTTAATCCTTTTACAACCCAATCAATTTTTAAGGTGAAATTAAATTTTTGGATGATAGAATGTAACAAACATAGATTTTGTGAATTATTATTTCCAAAATGATTTATCTTTTCGATAATTTTAATTTCACATAAATCTATAAATAGTTATTTATATATAAATATATATTAAAATACTAATTTAAACATTCATTTGACACAGAAATAATGGCTTGGATTATTCTATACACAATACCAACTTGGATTGTGCAACAAGAAACACTAACTTGGCGTACCATGCTTGCAAAATTGAGTTTCTGTGAAACATCATTATATATATATAATTATTAAATTATATAATTATAACCTAGTAATTAAAAATATTTATATTTATATTAATATTTTTGATAATTGTTTTATGTAAATAAAACATATTGATAATGAAAGAAATGATTTTTTGTAAAATCCTTATATGTTTAGAAACATCATTTCCTCAAATGAACTATTATAATAGAGAAGTAATTTTAGACACCTGTAAAAATTAAATATGATAATATCAACTTTATTTTTGAATTTACAACCTTGAAATTTTCTTAGGGTGATTTTCTATAATTTTTCTGAAAAGTTTCATTTTTTTGATTAGTAGTGAAAAATACTACATAGTAGTTAAAAACCAAAATTTTCATTTAAGTAATTATTTTTACATTAAATTTATTTAAAAGTCATCATAAATAGATAATAAATATATCAATACAATTTAGGTCATTTGAATCATTTTTATAATAGAATTAGATCTACAAAATTATTGAACTTTGGAATGTTTTTTATACCCACCTTCTTGTCACATGTTTGGGATAAACATTAAACATAATTTTACCTCTTATGTAAATTGTATTTAAAAATTGGAAATACATTGTTCTAATGAGAATGAAAATTCCGATCTAATTTGCGAAAAATTATTATTTTTTAATAATAAATTATAAATTTTAATTACCACGGTTAAAGGTAAAAATAGTAATTAATGGTAAAATATTATTATAAAATAAAAATATTACCCAAAAAATTGGTATATTTTCATTTTATTTGTGATTTTATACCCAAATAAACCTTATTTAAAAAAAGTTAACCTGTTTAAGAAACTTGTATTAGATTAATACATTAATTATATTTTAGTTAAATAAGTGTTAAAAGAGTTATATTCAAAATTTTCTTATAAAATAATATTTTATATAGGTTTATACATAAGATAAATTCAACTAATATTATTAAATTTAAAGATATTAAATTTATCATCATCAAGATAATTTTTTGTTTATTTTTAAAGAAGAAAAAACTTAATTAAAATCTTTTACAATAATGATGCTATAATTGTTTAATTATTTGAGATATCAAATAAATGTTATAAATAATATTAAAATAAATAATATTTAACATGATTAATGACATAATATAATTTTATATATAACTATGAAATTTTAATGAAATATTTAATTTATTTTGATGAATGTATATTTATGGTTTCTCATTTTTAAAAATTAAAATATAGAATAGTATTACAATTGACCTAAATGATACTTTAAAATAAATAATATGTTATTTAATGATTTAAATTTCATAAAAATTTAAGGATCATACAAATAACGTTTATAGTGTTAAATATGTAATATATGATTCTATTGGGGTTTTTTAGTTATATAGTAACTATATTAACCCTATAGTGTAAAAATAAAATAAGACAAGGTAAGAGTGAAAGTGTTTAACTAAGGGATAAATCAGAACGATAAGTATAATTTTATCACCTAAAATGTATAAAATGAATCAGATGAGGGGATTTAGGATCTTAACCATTTTATACTTTATATAAATCAATTTATATAAAATTGAATCAGACTATAAATTTAAAATAAATTAATATTTAAAATTTTCTTAACATTCCATCACCTCTCTTATAAATGGTCACTTATAATTCTCTTTAATTCTCCCCTTCAGAATAAATTTTCTCAAACAAAACATACCCATTTACACATGAAGACTCCTTCAATTCATATTGGAGTCGATAACTTGGGTTGAAATCCAACCTATTGTGCCCTTTTATCAAAATCAAAAGGAGACACTCCAATAAGAGAAAATTATTTTAACAATTCAGTTCAATTTCATTTCTTCTTCTACTTAATAATTGTATTTTTTCCATACCAAAGTAATAACCCCAGAAGATAATATATTACTATATGTTTTTATGATTACGGGACAACCATATTCCTCCTTTTACCCCTCCTATGATAAACAATATGACCATGTCTATGTACGTACTACTTAGAGTCTCCACACTGTGGTGTAAACTGTTTTTCAGGTATAATTTATTTCACTGTTTATGATGATGAGTATAAAGGATGTAAATAATAAATAGTACATAATAAATTTTCATTATAATTCATATTCCACCAAATTCCAATCCCTTTACCAATATGGAATGATATAATTTCTCGTGCGTACATACATCATACTATCTCCATGACGCGAAGAGATTCATCTTCTACATTAATAATTAAGGTATTATTATAAAAAATATATATTATTAATAATTATAAAAAATATTATATAATAATTCTAATATAATTATATATATATATATATCTATATCTATACATTTCATTCACTTTTTTCAATTTAATACAAAAGGAATAGGGAAAATACTTTCGTGTGTCTGTACAATATACCATCTCCATGAACGATGTATTCCAATTCATATATCTATCTATATTATAAACATTTATATTCTAAATATATATGATATATAAATTGTTTTATTTATTTTTTAAGTAACTAAATCATGATCTATGTAATACAATAATGTATAAGAAGTCAAAATAAGTACAAAATAGAAAGAGATTACTACCCGAGATATTGCATTAACATAGAAATTATTAAAAAATAGGTAATATAAATCCTTAAAAAATCATATATGATATCATAAATATTATTATGATTCGGTTATAAGTTAATAATATGTTGAAAATTATTATACAAGTGTTTTAGACTGATACATAGAGTATTAGAATTAAGGGAATGGAATTCCATCTCACATTTAATTTTCGTGAAATATAAGTCATTTTCATGACCAGTTTATTAGGTGTTGTGTATGTACTTATAATATTATATTTTATATAATGAATATGTTAATCTTAGTGATATTTAATGATTAATTTAAAAATATTTTTTATATTTTTTATATGGTAAATGTGGTATGGGATGCTTAGAATTTTTAAATAATTAATCCAATCTCCATTTCTATATTCATGGTATGATCATACATATTTATTTGAATTTATTTAAAGTATTATAAAGGAAATTTTATGACCGTTTATAATTTCATTGAAATATTTTCAAAAGAAATATTTTTATGGTTTTATATGAGGTATTTTTATTGCGCCATTATTTCTGTGAGACACATGCTTCAAACACTAATTTTTTCTTCTATGTTGTGTATATAAATACCATGAATGTATTTTATGAGTATTATCAAAATTATTATGATATTTCAATATTACTATGATTTTGTTTCTTAAATTTTTAATACAATTATATTGATTATATGGTGATGGGTATTTATTTGACAATCTGTCCCACATTTGGGATTATTTTATTTTATGTTTCTATTGGGGAATATTTATTATCCATGTCCATTTTTTCTAATAGTGGTTTACTAAAATGGTTTCCTATTATACTATTAATGTTTAATGTAAATTATCTGATTTTAGCTATTTTACTACATGATTTTAAAGGAATATTTCTTTCATTTTCCAAATATTGTACTTTTTGACACTCCCAACAAAAGTACGAGAATATTTTTTTTAAATTAGATGGAATTAATGTATTATTACACTTTCATGATTCTTTATTACCTTGAAGCTTCCCCTACAACATTAAAAGGTTATTTTCAAATAAAATGTTTTCTTTTAAAACTATGTAGAATTTTATAAAAACAAGACCTTTTCAATAATGAAAGGATATTTTCTTAAATAACTATTTTAAATGTTTTTCATGATTACATTATATGTTTTAAATATTCCTTCAACGAAAAGGGGTTTGAAAATATTTTAGGATTAAAAAATTGATTTTAATGAAAATTAATGTTTTAATTTATCTTTCAAAATCTTTCCCCACCTATGATGAAATAATATGTTATAGTTAATGATACCATTCATATTATTTCTCTGAATGGTTTATGATTTGATGGCATGTTGTTTAAGAAACCCTATTCTTTTAATGTGTCATAATTTTGATAAAATAAATAAGAAACCTATATCTACTTCAATGGTTATGATATGATTACATGTTAATGAAATCCATTTTATTTCATGAGTTATGATATGTTTTTTATGATCTTGTGGAACCTATATCTATGATTTTATTAAGAGTTGGGTAGGGCCTAGATCTCATTATAATTCAGTGGGTAATGATCTCTATCTCAAAAGATAAAATAATATGGTCTTGGAAGTGATGATTGACTATTAAGATGGCCATGTGAGTGAACCATTATTACTTAAATGGTATTAGGAGTGAAATCATGCTACTAATATGGACATGAGAGCGAAAGATTACTACTATGATAATATGGGGTGTGAATCCATAATACTATTATGGTCTTCTCGAGGATGACCATGAGACTATAGAAATCAGTATATGCTTATCTGCCTTCCATAATTCCAAGATTTATTCTTATGTTATGCTTTCTTGAACAATGTTCTTTATTTAATTATGATTAATGTCTTATAAACTACCTTTATTTGTTGAATGATTCATTAATATGATCTTTTTATGTAGGTTATGATTATTTATTTTTAGAATAATATTATTGTACCATTATTCTCATGATTATTCATACATATCTCCATTGCTTACCCTTACTGAGCATTTGAGCTCACCAATTTATTATGTTTATTTTCCTAATGTTTCAAAGAAATGTTTTAGGTATAAGCCCTAATGGTTGAGATCTTTATTGGAGATGATGAAGCTATCTCACCAAGATAAAAGATTTTGTATCCATATGTTCAAAGACACAAATATATTATGGTCCTTTGGCTTCAATTATAGTAATGTATTGAATATATATAAAAAATAATGTAATATACTGGTATGTGAAGCCTAGATCTCCAAAATTTCTATCAGATAAATGGAGTAACACACCAATTTCAATCCTCCTCACTAAGAAATTCATTTTCCTGGACCCGATTGGACTCCATAAAAAAGTCAATCATCTGCACATGAACAATATGCACGTGAAAATCCCATCCATGGGTGGGTATAATAATACTCATTAGAACACATCAAAAACACAAAGGATATAAAAAAAATTATAGTCAATTTTACATAGGTATATGTTTAAAGAACCTAAAGCAAAATATATTGAAATAATAAAAAAAGGAAATAGTTTCAATGGAAGGTAATATATTTAATTCCAATCATGTAAAAATTCTTGATGGTTTCACATAACACCTATCTAGGATAAGATAAACCATGATTCAGATACAATTGATTTTTTATGCTCGAGATGAACTTATCATAAGGTCTATCTATAAGAAGGTTAGGTTGGAAGTCTAAATGGTATGATACATAGATGATGATCACACCATGGATATGGGGTATACCAACAACTCAATATTAATTAACCAAAAAATTGGAGGATCTTTTCAAATGTAGATTTGGTTATGATAATATCTAAAACTACACATAGGGAAATAAGATGGTATTTGATCTCACTCAGTGATTTATGTAATGACACTGGAAACACTATCTATGAAGTACCATTAAGGGGATAAGTATCCAATGTGTAGAACATGATTCCATACTAACACTCCATGAATTTATATAAGGAACACACCATAACAATACATTTCAATGATAATGAGGATACAGTATTCAAGCCAACATTGGAGGAGTACATGTCATGTACCTACAACAGCAGGTCCTACTAATGTATCACGACCCATACCTATGTCCATTTCAAATTACATGGCTTGTACCACCTTATGTACATATAATTGTGTCCAAGTACACAACTATTCCCATGTAAACCTGGACTGGCCTTATCCATATGATATCACACCTAATGTGTTATATTTGGTATATCTACTAGTATTTGTGTACCCATTGAGGTACACACCGAGATACCAAGTCACGGAAGATTTCGTGCGATGGATTCACACACAATGTGATTTTGAAATTCACCAAAAAACCACAGCCACCACATCAGGGGTCTCACAAGTTATGTGTTTCAAAAATACATTTTTTAGATCGTGAATATACATAATTGACCATTATTCCACATATGGTCTTTTTTTCTTATCCGGTACCAATTCAGGTTTTGAATTTTGGTGAGAAGACAATATATAATCTAGTAAAACTTTTTCATCGCCACACATTGGGATTTGGTCATCCAATTCTCATAGAAATCACCTATCCTCCATCCTCGTATCAATTTCACATATCGCACAAACTTAGAGATCTCCAATAAAATTTTATTCTCTCATCCATTACATATTCACACGATTCCCACGCCATACCATGATTGAATCTTTGACATTGAATCTTTTGTCTAAGAAACAGCTACACAATGTTTGATTTATCATGAATCCATTGAACAAACTATAAAAAAAATCCGATTGATGAACGTATATACAAAAAATTTTAAAAAAAGAATCTTTTCAAATAGGAGTTATCCTAATCCATTTTGGTTTCACTTTATCCATTTCCATTAGAATAAATAATTAAGAACTATAATAACATAAACAATTATCCTAATAAAACATCACAAGTAAACCCTTCATTAATACGACCAATCCGTGTATATATACAATGGTCAAATGGTTTTTATTCATCATAGAAATGATAAAACATGAATATGTTCAATCAAATCGGCATCCTACAGTGATTTGGATCGATCTCTAATGAAAATATAAGTTACATATTTATAATTGGTGATATACTATGATTATATTTCACGCTGGTTGTAAATATTTAATTTGGTTGTCCTTCATCAAAAAAACAAACTTCAATGTCTATCCACACCCTCAAATAATTAAATGGTTATATAAATCATCATTCAATTTGGATATAACAATGTCATTAAAAAATAATCTAGGTCAAAGGATCAATTAATGAAATAAAAGAATTTATTTATTTATTTTATTCAGTTTATGCATATGATGAATTTTTCACAAACACCTCTTACTTACAAAGGTTATGTAGCACCTAAATAAAACACAAATTCTAAACTAAATTGGGCTCTCAAATTTGTAATTTGGGTCCCCATTCTAGAGATATTCCATTTTTCTTGAAAAATATAAAGGCCTGATATTTATATATTTAATATATTTCAAATATTTATTTGAGGCACTTGGGATCCTAGAATTACATGCTGTTATAACACCTGGTATCAAAAACAATCTATAAAATATCCAAAAATAATACACATAATATCTAAGTTGCTACATTCTATCCACATTGGGTATTTACATCCAAAAAGATGAAACCAGTGGATATAAACAAATATAGTGGTGCCGATATCATATCTGGGTATCCATCTCCTAGGGGCTATCTTGGCGATTCCCATGCTACCACTAGACTAAAACTATGAAATCTTTCCCAAATAAAGTATCCTCTCCTACTGATCAATTATCTCTATTAGGTACTCAACAATGTTATCTCCATACTTGATGTATATATGTGTGATAGATAATCCATGTACCTCTTCAACTCTAACATGGTTAACAATTCATGTACTCGGTTACCTGGGGAGGTATAAATAAGTGGTCTGACACCTCTACAACTCCATGTTTTAATAGGAATGACCCAATGAATCTCGTTGACAACTATCCACCCTGGTAAAATAATTATAATCCACATTGAGTTCATTCCAATAGAAACACTTGGTCTCCCTCATTAAATTGTAAAGGCCTCCATCATCTATCCATAGGTAAATTTGGATGCATCTGTGATCTCCACATCTAATATTGGATTATTTGAACCTTCTCTATAGTGGCTCACACCAACTCTAAGTCCATAAGTGCGGACTCTCCTAGTCTAGGCTGACAATGTGTTGACCAGCTGGTTCAACCGTATTGGGAATTGAATAGTTCCATACCAATGGAGGAGTGAAAGTATTTTTTGAATGAAAACTCCACCACTGGTAGGTGATCCTTCAAACTATGACCAAAATCAAACATGAAAACTCACAAAATTTCTTCAAGAACATGAATAGACTGTTTAATCTCACCATCAGTCTTGGGGTGAGAATCCATGATAAAATGTAGATAATTATAAATAGATTATAGATATCCATTCCATAACGGATATGTGAATGAAAAATTATGTCAATAAACCATCATATGGGGAACTCTAGAGATTCACGAATTTTCTTTTACATAGAGTCTTCCCAAGATCACTACTGAACACCTCTCCCGAATAACAAGGTAGTGGTTCGACTTAGTGAGCTAGTCTACATTCACTAGATATTTTCATGTCCCATAGATGTATGTGGTAACCCACTCACAAAGTCCATTTATATCCTATACCACTTATACTATGGAACCTCAAGGGGTTTACCTAATCTCAATGTAACCTAATGTAAAACCTTAAATTTATGATAATTAAGTCATCAATACATAATATATGTAACTCCCTTATTCATTCATGTAGAAAAAAATTACATCAGAGGTGTTGGTACCTATTTTACACAACTAGATGTTATAAAAAAATGATATTCTTTAATCTTTATCAAAAAATCCTTCAACAACAAAACTGGTACCATCATGGATTTTCTGAAAATAAATATGGTCCCCACCCTCATAAAATTGATCAAGAGCAAGTTTAGTGGATATCTCAGTATATAGGTTCTAATAGTTGGTATCAATGTGATGTGTCCCCCTTATGTGGTATAAAGGAATAGGGTTAACAACCATTTACTGGAGGTAACATTCTTAATCCCCTTCAAAAAATGACAACTACAATAAGGCCAACTACTCTGACTCATCACTAAACAACTGAAAGAAAGAACATTTTCGGAGAGAATATTCAACAACGTTAAACATCCCAAGAGGATTAAAAATCATGAATTGGTAATCCTGGATGAAATCTATACATCGCCTCTATCATTGGTTCAGATCATTTTGTGAGAATATACACTAAATATGTTATGGTACAAATAGATGATAAACCGATCACCCATCAGCTAGTGTCACCGCATATTTAGTTAGAGGATTTCTATTACTAACTCAAGATCATGGGTCACATAATTTTGATCATGTGGAATCAAATGATTTGGACCATAGGAAATTATTATAGGACTCTAAATTAGAACTCACCTTGTTAGGATCCTGATTCATAAAAAAAACTATGTACTCAAAACCCTCTCTAGAAATTTCATGATTGGAGTAATCATTAATATCTATCTCATCTCTTAAAAATCATGATGGAACCTCTATATAAACATGAAATTATTTTCTATTCGGATTAAAGATGTCATTGGAGTTGATATACTAGATAATTCAGGGATGAATCTTTATTTATTTATTGCCACCCCAAATAATCTATGCACCAACATTAGGATCCTGGGTTTCTAACATGATAACACTTCCTCAAACTTCACCAGGTTTTCTTACACAACATCTTCTATGATAAGATGTCCCAAAAGATGATATCCAGAATAAAACATTCTCGCTTCAATAGCTTCCCATAATTATTATTTTCTATGAGTTTGTCCAGAACCATCTTCAAGTGTCTCTATTTCTCCTCCGATGCAGAGTACACTATGCTATCATTAATGAAGACAACTATAAACAGGTGTAAGAAATGATGCATTATCTATTTCATGTGTCCCATTAACACTGATTGGGGTTTCTCCATGGTAAAGGGCATAAACAAGTATTCATAGTGACCATAGAATCATCTTAATTCTATCTTCTTTATATCACCATCTCGTACTTGTAAATTGTAATAGACTGTTCGAGGATCAATATTTGAGAACCAACATTCCCCTATAAAATGATCAAAGTGGTCATTGACCCTTGTTAGTGAATTTTAATTCTTTATGGTCACTTGGTTTAGGCAACAGGAATCCCCAGACAATGTCAATATACCATCTATCTCCGTGGTGAACAATATTGGGAATGTCCAGGGTGAAACATTTTTTCTAACAAAACCCATCCATTGAAAGTCCTCTAACCATCCATCATCTAATGATGCTCTGTGAAAGCCATCCAATATTCTGTAAGGGATATAAGGGTCATCCCATGGTTTATATAAATGTAGATGACTATATATCAGTGGGGAGGTAAACCTAATGTATCTTTAGGAAAAATGACTTTATACACCCCTACAACTACAAGGGATTAAATACTCATAGAACCCAATACACCAAGGACCATAATAGTCCTCTAATGAGTAATCACCAACATCCTCATATCAATGAGTCCATCATATGCTACCTGAGTTTCCTTTTTTCCCACAATAGAAAAACCTAGTCCCATCACTGGGGAAACAAAACTTTATCCACTGGAAATATTCGGTCTAAGAAAGAATTGAAAACAAAAATTCTATAACTAATATGACATATTAAGGCCTCATATCTACTAGAAATATATATCAATTTAAAATATCACATACAAGAGTAAATTCACATTGTAGGAACAAATGTGTGATTACATACTCATCTCCAGTTGGTGTCTCCAAGCGCAAGGTTTGAGAAAAGGGTTGAACAAGAATATCTATGTCCTAATCCAGTGAAGTAGGATTGAAGTATTTATTAGAACCTATGTTAACCATAAATAAAACTATGGTAAAAAAGATAAATACTGCATCTCATATTTTCTGTAGAGCCTTTGGGTTATAAGCCTTGACCGCCAATAGTTGTCCTCTCCCCTATCACCCAACTCCTTGAGATTGGTGCGGACCACATGGGGTGGTGGTGGTAACAAGTCAAATTATGTACCTCATCTAGTTTATCCCCATGATCTTATACCACCTATAATATCCTTCAAGCCTTCCTTCTCCTTCTATCATCTCTTCCTCGACATCCTATCCACTATCTCTTCATTAGGTGTCTGATAGGTCCAAAAATCTCATCATTGATGCCCCTTTCCTCACATGAGTATCACTGACACTCCGTAGGCCGACTAGAACCATCATGTGAGCCCTGAACAACTATAACGATATATTGGTACCTTATTCTGAAATTATTTTCTCATATAGGTAACTGAGATGGTTATTGGTTCCCTATTACAGAATTCACTGATACTGTGTTTCCAATGCTGGCAAAAACATTCTGTGTCTTCTCATCCAGGATACTCTCAACCTCCAAATCCATATCATGTAACATAAAATAGATAGGAATTAATAGAGTTATAAAAGTGGGTTAGATGAATCTACATTTTTATCGCACAATAGAATGATCCTGAAAGAACTAATCACATACAATATCCATCGAGTACCTAGAGATTTCAGTGCACCTAGATTTATAATATTCTTCTATCATACTAACTGAATAGAGATATATAATATCCTTTATGAACATATCACTCAATGTAAATAGATATACCCTCTCTATGAAATTGAGCATAAACATTGACCTTGCTAGAGTTACCTCATCATATGAATAGGTTACTTAACTACACTATTTTCCTATAGTTCCATAGAAAAGGATTACTACTAGAACCACCATCTGATATGAAAATTTCCTAAAAAGGTGTAATAATCACATAACATCATCATGTTATTACCTATCCACATATATTCTATGATTTAATTTGATGATGATGGGTCTTTATCGCTAAAACTCTTAAAGAACACTTAGACTATGCACTTCATCCATTGGAACTACGGGTACCATCTTCTTCTCTATAGGTGCTGGTAAAACTGGTGCTCCACATAGAGGTAACACCGTTAAAACATTCCCCTATATTGATTCATCATCCCTAAGGGGATCATCCTCATGATGATGATGTTGAATCCTAGCTAGAATACACCATTAAAGAATCCTAAAATAAAATGAAATTCCACAGCTAATGAGTATATTTGGAGAGATTACTTGAGAAGGACATGAAAATGACAAACCATTTCAATACGATGTATGTCGAATTATTTTAAATTCAAATAGTGTCCTCATAAACCAAGTTGAAAGGCAGGTGATCAGAGTCTTCCTGTACAAATATGTTGGTTGTCGCACTATCATTGGTGTCCCTAGATGAAAATATGAACACAACTAATTTATCACTCTTTCCCCAAAAAAATCTCATAGACATTGTTCATATGGTAGAAATGAATACTCATATACCAATTTGGAACAACACATCCCAATAGATCCCATGTCATGACTCCCCAATCCCACCTCTAATAATACAGGGGAAATTTAATAACAATGTGTAGGAATATCTCAAATAGGGTTGGCCTTAGGTAAAGTAACTGTACACATGAACACATCTCCAATCCCATAAATTATCAAATTTCAAAAAACGAAAAAAATATACATGAATACCTCTAAATACCATATCATGTGTAGGAAAAATTTATTATAATGTAATCATGAAAAAATAAAATCCCTCCACAATAAGTCTGAAAACAAATCCAACATGAATGTAAAGATGGGGAGTGTTATCAAGATAATAGTATGGAAAAACCGTAGTATTTACAGCTCACTATGAACTTCCTGGTCCTGGTCGTACAAGGACTCCTTCAAAATCACTATCATCTACAAATGATAGGATATGTTTAGGAAAATCCCATGCATGGGTGAGTATAACAATACCATATTCGACACCAAGAAAATACTAAAAATATAACAACTAGAATAAGAGTCATATATACACAAGTATACATCTAACAAAATATAAAAAGAATATGTAGATACAATAAACAAATGAAAAAAAACTTAAAGTAAAGTGAAAAACATAATTCCATTCTATGAATCATGGTTGAAGGTTCCACATAATAGTCATCTCAGAGAACACACTCCATGACTTAGATAAACCTGATAGCATATGATCAAGATATACTAATTATCGAGTATTACCATAAGATGGATACTATAGAATCATAGAGATAATTATACATTGATGAGGATCACACCTAAGGCCTTGATTTTTATCAAAAAATTAATTTGGAATAACCTTCTATGTAGAGGATCAATGCTTGTTTTGTGTTGGTCATGACAACACCAAAAACTCTAGCTAGGGAAAGAAGATGATAAAGGATATCACTCTAGGACACTATAAAGTATTCCATCAAATCTATCCATGATTTTATGATGAAAGGGTCACTATCTTAATATTAGAATGTGGTTCCTATCATACCCTATGAAAATGGATATAGCAAACCCACCGTAATAAAACAAGTCCCTGCTCAAGGGGACAAGGTATCCAAACCAACTTTGATGGAGTACACATATTGTACTGTTAATACATGGTGTATCCCTTTCAAACTAGGGGCTTACATTGTAAAATGGAATTTCACCATGTCCACTTAAAAGTATAGTACATGTTCCAACCCATGTACTTTTAATCAATTACATGTTCACAATTTTTCCCATGCACACATGTCCTGACCGTGTCCTTGTGGTACTATATGACATGTATGACCCCCTATACTTAGACACATGTATGTGTACACTCCAAGTAACATTATGAGATTCTAAGTAGAAGAACTAGTTCTGTGACTTATTCACACACTGTGTGACTTTTAAATTTACCATTGAAACGAAATTTGCTGCATTAGGTGTTCCACACTATGTTTGTATCCAAAATATACAGTGCGTAGATCGAGAATTTAATGAAACCTATGTTCTTACTCCTGATTATTTTGACTCATATAGTGCCAAATTTTCACAGGAATCATGCTAGGAATCAAATATATAGTCCATTTGAACATTTATATCACCACTAATTAGGTACATATCAGTCAATTTTCATAGATATTGGGAATCATGTGTGCTCGTCACCATTGCATGAACCAGTCAAACCTAAATATCTCCAATCCAATTCTATTCCCTCATACATTCCCCGATCAAAAACTCCTCATACCATATTGATTATGTATCTGAGAAATTTAGTTGATTCACTATGAAAATAGTTGGCATCATTATATTTCTCGTGACTATGTCAAACCACATGTAAATTTAAACTCGAATGATGAAGGAAAATATAAAATTAATGGAAAACTAAGTAAAAAAGAGAGGAGTGAAACTTATAAATGTTTAGTTGGAATTGATTATTTTAGGTTAAAAAAATGAATGAAAACCCATAACAATACAAAATATTCACCCAATAAAACTCCAAATGTAATCCCACCCCGCAATACGACCGATCTGTGAATCAATTCATTGTTTTATTGGTTTGCATTCTTCGTGGAAATAAAAAAATGAAGAAAAATCCAAAAAATATAATTCATAACTCAATATTGAGTTTACCACTGGTGAAAAATGAATATTCAACATTATCATTGGTGAGATCCTATGATATTGTAGCACACTAGTTTTTGATCTTTGATCTGGTTTTCCTTTATCAATTAAATCTCCCCCAACAGCTCTCATATACTCTCAAAATTATATGGTTCGGTGGATAAACCATCAATTTGGTATAAATGAATATCTAAGGGTTAATATAGGTCATTATGTTTAATAAATAACATAATAATTTATTTAATTATATTATTCATTTTACAACTGTGATGAATTTTTCATAAACACCTCCTGCTAAAATAGATTGTGTCGTGATTAAGGTAAAATTCAGAATTTGAACTCTTCTGTGAACTCATATTTCTAATTAGAGAACCCACTCAATAGTTATTCCATTATTTTAGGAAACAAATATTCTTGTGATATTAATATATTTAAAATATTTCCAACATTTATTTCAGGCACAACATGCCTCGTAATCATATGTTGTCTCAACGCCTAGTCTCAAAAATAACAAATAAAATATCCAACAATAGTTAAAGTAAAATCCAATTCGTTATATTTAATGTAGAATAAAAAACTATCGGACATATGTGATATGGTTTTTATACAGCCTTGTGTTTCACCCTGGGGATCCCCATTTTTATTCATTAAAAATACGGATAGTTATATGAAAATGTGTATATATTATAGAGAGATAAATTCCGTTGATATAAATATCATGTATTATTTACAATGAAATTTGGTATTATTTTATCAACATCATGGGGATCAATATTTATCAAATATATATATTCTCTCTGGTTATAATTAGTTATCAGTGACTTGGGTGGATATATTGATGTCGAAATTTAATAAGAGATATAGGCATTACGAGTTTTTGTTAATTCCCAACAGAGTGATTAATGAACCTTCCATTTTTATAAATATCATTAATAGTGTCCTCAAGGATTATATTAATAAATTAACTATGGTATTAATTGATGATATATTTATATCCTCAAAAATCTATGAAGATGATTATAACGACATATGAATAATTCTTGAGATTCTTGTAAAAAGAGGAATTATGTAGGAAATTCGGGAACTGAGAATTTTGGATCCATTAAATTAATTTAAAATGAATATTGTCTACAAGGATATAATATATAATGATTATCTGCAGAAAAATTTAGTTAGATAATGACCTTAACTAATGAATATAAATGATACATTTCATTTCTTTAGTTTAGCAAGTTATTATCATCAGTTTAGTCAATATTTATCCAGATTGGCCAAATAATTAATGAAGTTTACAGATAAGGAGTTCAAATTCACATGGCCACTGAATGTGAAATATTTTATGATGATATAAAGAGTGAATATGTCAATTAATCACTATTTAATTTAAAATCATGGAAATAATTATTTTTAATATATTACGACTCATTGATAAAATGATTGGGTTGTATTCTTATACAAAATTAGAGAGTATTTTCTTACATAATAAAGAAATTAATGATAAAAAATAGATATATCTAACTAAAAAACATATTTGGAAGTATAAATGTTTTCATTGATGTTATAGAGGCACTATCTCTATAGGAAAATATGTGACTTATATTCAGAACATAAAAGATTGAAGTACATTTTCTCCTAGAAATATCCCAACATGGGGAATATAATAAGGTTAGATATGATAATGTAAAATTATTTCACAATCCACATCCACTCTAGGAATGTATGAAATATTGTTGCTGAATTTATTGGGAGTACCACAATGTCCTGATGAGGATTAATGAGGATAAAGTTTTCCAAGATCATGTAAAGAAGGATATTGTTATTTTTAGGCAAGGGGATGCATCATTTCTCTTCTAAATAATATTTATACCACATTTAGTAGAAAATATAGGGAATTCAGGTTCATATAATAATGAATTATAAAGGAGGATTAAGATATAAAATGTTGCGAAATTGGTGTACCTTATCTATAAATATGGAGTGTTTATGTTTGGAAATAGGTTTTGTGTTCAATCTATACCTA
Source organism: Viscum album (assembly GCA_963277665.1). Lineage (NCBI taxonomy): Eukaryota > Viridiplantae > Streptophyta > Magnoliopsida > Santalales > Viscaceae > Viscum > Viscum album. The sequence goes on from OY728158.1 coordinate 785,247,030, forward strand.
AATTAAAGGTGGAGTTACAATATGGTTCACGTAAATCAAATTTATCTATACAAACTAATTGAATAAATATTATTAGGATATAAGGTAACATTTTCGGTTGTATGGTATGAAGTGGGAAACCGAAGATTACATGATTAGATTATTAGGATTTGAGTAGGTGAATATAAAATGAAAAATATTATGGGATCCATGATACCAATTAGTAAACCTATATGGAAGTGAAAAAATATTGAAATGGGATTATTCATTGGACTTTTTAATACATAAATTAAGAATGACTCATTACAGAGAATCTTCAATAACTTAATTATGTCTTCCTATTTAAAATAAGTAAGGGAAGACCTACAACTTAAGTGCCTTCCCAACCTCTATACTAATGAAATAATGATACTACATGAGAATCCTATACCAATTTTACCTAATCATAACCCTCATATCACATTTTAATTATATAAAGGTATAAAAATGTATCTCACAAAAAAGTACATTTAAGCACAACCAATCATTTCACAAATGATGGTCAGTTTGAAAGGACAATCAAGTCACTAGAATACATGTGGATATCATGATCTCCTAACTTCCCTAGATCATAGGATTAATATTTAATTTTAATTTAATCTTTATACAATAAAATATTCCCTTTGAGAATCCATATGGATCTATAAGAGGCATTACAGGGGTGAATATTTCATACTATATCTTCTTAGGTAGATGATTTTGAAGGAATGTTAATATACATAAAACTTGTATGGATGATAATTTTGAAGGTATGTACCATTAAAGAATATATATATGTAGTTAAAAATTGAACATATATAATTTCAAAGCATTAAAATAAATACTTGTAATTTCATGTGGAGGATAAAGTATTCTTAATAGTTTCACTGTGGAATATAGTTGTCAGATTTGGTAAAATAGAATTTCATGCCTTGGGTATATTTGATCTTTTGAAATTATAGAGAGAATGAAAGTTTTAGCTTTCTAGTTTGATATTCCACCCAACCATTATAATTCATAATTGAGGAAATAAAATATAGATCCAAATATTATACTCCCAAATGATGGAATAGAGCTAGAACCTGACATGTCTTATAATGGAGAGCCTATCCAAATTCTCAACATATGAGAGAATGTGTTACAGAATCAGGAAAATAAATTCATGAATGTCCTTTTTGGATATAAAAAAATATAGGATACATCATGGGATCCCAAAGATTCTATAAATAAGGAATAATCGTACTTTTTACTAATCCACATGTAATGGGGTTTAATTTAGTTCATGAGACCTCACTATAGTTAGTAAACAATATATCCCACATCTATTATATATTGAATTGTTGAAATGTCCTTTATTTATGAATATTTTTAAAATACAATGTTAAAAATGAGTTTTCAAAAATAAAATTCATTTTTGGATTTATAATTATAATATTATCATAAGAATTATATTTACGATTTTCTCAAAAATACATTATTTTTATGTGAATAATAAATAATACCTTTTTATAAAAATAATAACTTTTTTGAATTTACTACATATTAAAAAAGACATATAAATTTATAAAATATTTTAGTTGATCAAATATGTATTTAAGGGAAAAAATATAATTCAAAATACTATTTTGAATTTAGAAAAACTATGTTTAACATTTTTTATATATAAAAAATATTTTCCAATAAATTTTTTGGTAGTTTTTTATCTTAATAATAACATGGTAAAACACGGGTTTGGGTTGATATTAAATAAAAATAAATTTTATTTTATTTATAAAAATCTCATCTATATCATGAAATTAAATTTATTAATTAATTTTACCCTCTATATAATTTTTATGATTAGATGTACACTTTTCCAAACAATAATTTTTTACGGGTAAAATGTGGTTATGTTAAAATTGATTTTTCATACACATTAATATTATTTGAAAAAAAAAATATCTTTTATTTGGAATTATAATTTCCAACATAGGTAATAAAATACATTTTTAGGGCATTAAAAGTATATTACCTATGTAAAAAGTAGTTACCACCGTAAAAGAAAAAATGGTAACAGTGAAAATTATAAGACTAAAAGAGAGGAAAACATCTTCAAAAAGTGTGAAAATGAATATTTTATTGATTCCCAAACTTATATCATCCCAAAATAAACTAATATAAATTTATAGTGCCACATGACAAGTGAAATATGTTTCCTCCATATATTAAGTTGAAAAATTTAAAGAAAAATCATTACCACTACTTAAATTATGGGTATCTCACCAACCCTTCAATACTAATAACAAATTTGGGTTTTTAATGAACCTTTAACTTTATTCCTTCCAATAAATTATAATTTCCACCATATAAGTTTATGTTCATGAGAGATTATCTTAGTCCCCCCATTTTTAAGGATTCTTGAAAGGGAAATCCCAAGTCCTTAATGTGATTAGAAATTTTCCATATTTATTTTTCTATTCTATATTAATTTTCAAAATCTATTTTATCATTCAAAAATAATGAAATCAACAATGTTTTTATACATAATTGTATTTTTCTAAGAGAATAAATAATAATAAAATTTCTTGATTTACATTATGGAAATGAAAAATGATATTTGTGTGTGTGCAGACTACTGAATCCGTTAACCATCGTCTTTCAGTTTACTTAACCTCCATACATAGATAGTCTTGATATTGAATTTTAAAAATAATTATGATATTTATAAACTATTTTATATTATTAATTTTTAAAATATATTATAACATTCTCCTATTTTACGGAAAATGAAATTGTTAACAATGTCTTCATGCATATTTCCACCTATATGGGAATAATGGTTTCTATTTTCATTTCATTAATCAATTCCTTTCATGGATGGTCATGAGAATTAGTTAAATATGTAAATAATATTGATATGAAATTATTAAGGATATATAAAGAAAAATTATAAAATCTATTGAAAATATGACTAATAAAAAATGTTGGTAAATTAAATCGTCCCCAAGATAATTTTATATGCAAGAAATGATATATTTATACTATGTAATAACATTATATTGTTTATTATATTTATTTAATTATTTATAATTATGACATATAAAACTTATCAAAACTAAATAGATTCATTATTCTTCTAGTATACTGATATTGTATCTAAATTAATTCATAATCATCTAATAGTTAGTGTAAGTGCTTTATTGGGTTTGTTTAACCACAAAAATAAACAATAAAATAAATTTATATAAAGGCTGGTTGTGGTAATTTAATTTCATTTAATATATGACAAAAATAAGTAAATAGGATTTTGGTATTAGTTATATATTTGTAACATTAATATTATAATCATTAGTTACAATAACAATTTCCATTTGTTTTAAATCAGTGAATTGAGATCACCACTGATTTCTACATTAAGTACTATAATCTATTCTCCAAATAGAGTAAAATTTTATGTAAAACATGACCTTCATTTATAGTTAATTTTTTAATAAATGAATCAATATAAAATTACAGATATATTTATTCAATAATGTGATTAAAAACTAATTTTTCAAATTTTTCAAATTGATTTTTTGAAAAATAATTTCAATATTGAGATAAGAAAATAAACATTAATTGTAAGTGATATTAAGGATTTTTATGAAACGATAGATTTTCCCATGAATTGTGAAAATAATGATTTTCAAATATTATTATTATTATAATTAAATAATTTTATTTAAAAGTAGTGTTATATTTTGGATTGGTTTTAAAGAAATTATGATCTATTTTATTAAGAATAATCCAATTATAATAAATTGTTTTCACGATTTTGGTACAATTTAATTTATATTCATAAAAATATAATTTTCTAAAACAAAATTCTGACAGTTTTATAAATTTAAGGTAAATTTAATTTAAAAAACTTATAGAAAATGATTATGAAGGTGTTAAAATTAAAATTGTTCCAAACCACTTTAGAAATATTTAATTTAATCAACTTTTTTTTAAAAGTTAATTTGTATGCAATTATTTCAAAAACTATTTTTTAATTTATAAAAATTTTAGAAAAATTGATTCCATATTTGGTATGAATTTTTTTTTAATTTGGTACAATTTATTTATATTCATTATGATTAGAAAATTTGGTGAAATTTGTCACATTGGTGAACTGTAAATTTTGTAAATATGTTTAAAAATAATTTGAGAAGTCATAATCAATAAACCCCAGAAATTCCATAATTTTGAGTTTAACATGTTTATTATAAATATTAATTACATTTTTAAAATGATTTTTCTTAAATTTTCTTAATTTAATTATTTTTTTCAAATTTTTATGTAACACAAACAATGTTCTTCTGTATGCAGTCAAAAAATCTTGTTAATGATTTTAAAAGCGTTAAAAATATTTTTTGAGCGAGATATAATGTCCCATGAAAATTGTAGATAAATATATCATATTGATGATGTTTTAACTGTTTATAATATAATTTATTTACATTCATATTATTTTAAAATTCGACTAAAATTAATTGTTACAACATGACATTAGTGATATTTTATAATAAAAAATATTTTATTAAATGATTTAAAATTGAAAAGAATCAAATATTATTTTTTACAAAATTAATGATTTATGATTTAAAATAGAAACCATATTCCTTAGATGAGTCATTTTTCTTTTTGTAGAAATATTGATGATCCTTAATGTATAGAAAAAATTAATATTGTGTAAATTTTCAAAATGTTAGTGAGGGATCAAAATAAATGATAGCGGTGTAAAAAAACGTTGTAAAAATTTTGATGTATTAGTTTATTTTGGATAAAAATAATATTATCTATAAAATAAATGTTTTTATGTAATTTTTGAGATAAAAATTTTTTATACTAATTTAATACTTTTTGAAATTCCAAGAACACCCCTATGTCACCTATAAAAGGACATATCCTCTCTATTTTCGTTACACCAGATTGAGAAACCAAGATTGAACGAACCTTATCCATGTCGATTCTCAATATCCATATAAAAGTTATAGAGATTATTTAGCTTCCAAAATTCCATGTCTAGGACCCTTAATAGGAGTTCTAAATAAATTCTACCAAAGAAGAGGTAATTGTCTTTACCGACTCTTTCAAGTTTATTTCCAATATTACTTCCTCTTTATGTTTTACACCAATATAAAAATATTAACTCCAGTATCATAAACACACTAAAATATTTTTTTTTTTTAAAAATAATATTATATATCCATTCCAAAATATTAAAGTCAAAATCATCACTCATACAAAGATACAACTTATGATCTCCGAATAGCGGTGTAATTTCTTTTTCATCATGAGTTTACATGGATGATTATAAATATGGAACAAATGATTATATATGATATTTAGGATGTAAATATTATTATGTAATTATAATATAATTTTTAACCTCTTACCTTATATTCTATTGGATAATGATAATGTTTCTCATCCATACGTGTGGACAACCACTCCATGAAGCGATATGATCCGTTTTTCATTTATTCTCTACATGAATGGTAATTTGATTATATTTAATTGATATATATGATATTTTTTAATAATAAAAAATTGTATGTTATGAAACCATAATTAAATAACAAGTATACGGAGTTCTGTGACAAAACATGAATGTCAAAATAAAGCACGTGACACACAGAACAATGATAATTATGACATATTATAAATGAACGATATATAAGATGTTGTAAAAGGATCATATATTATTTTATAGATATATATGTATTTTTATTTAATTTTAATGTATAAAAATATATTATATGGGAGGTTAAAATAACTAATGTCTAATGTTGAATGCGAGTTAATAGATTCCATCTCAATTTACACTCCATTGAGATATATTTTTTATTACGAATATATTTAAATTATAAGGGGTATATAATAAACCATTACATTTTTTAACATGTGTACTTATATATTTTAATTATTTTTAATGGTTTAATTAATGTATCTAATAAATGGGATATTTTATAATACATTCCTATCTTATTTTCTTTTTGATCGGGTATAATTTTCTTCAAGCTCTGCATTTTTCAATATTGATTAAAAAATTAAAATTTACTACTCAAATTATTTTTTTAAAGGAAATTTTAATTTATCTCAGACTTCTTTTAAGGCTTTACTGGAATATTTATAATTTCTTCTTAAAGGAACATTTTTTAATTTATTTAGAAAAATTCAAAAGGAATTTTTTCAACATATATAATGTTTATGATTTTTCCAGCCACTCTAACCATTTTACACGTTTTGTTTCTTCTTCATGAAATACATGTTTTTACAAAGAAAAACCCTTATTGAAATATTATGTTAATATTTTTATACCAATTTATTTAGTTCTATAACACACATGATTTTATTTCAAAACCTATATTTCTGATGAATTAAGGGTCCTATAGTTTCTCTTGTTAATTTTGGGATCATTAACTTTATCATGAATATTCCACTCTTTTATGATCATTGGAAATTAATTTTCTCTTAAATATATTGTTTACATTGATATGATTAGTTCCAAAACTATACACAATATCTATATATGGTGTTTTATATTTAAAGTTATTTATTAAATGGGGAAATAATAATATTTTTTATTCTTGTCTAAATATAGATATTTGTTGATAAGGTATATTTTTATGAATTAAATTAAATATAAGAGGAATACCTCAAACATGCAGTTATGGGTGGGGCACATCATTATATATCCCCCCAATGCATCAATAGATCTCATAAGGATAATCAGTTGGGAAATTTTAATGGGTTTTTGGTGTATTACTACCCTTATTTTAAAATTTTCTAGCAAAGTAATTTTTACTATAGATATATTATGATGTATGATACCATTATGTCCAACATTAATCATTTCCTTCATTTAGAATTTGGTTATTGTTACACATGACGTCACTACATATATAGTATCCATGGATGCATTTTTTTCCCAAGTTATTGATTTATTGACATGCCTTTTCTATTATTTAACTTTCCGTATTGCTTTTCCTTATTTAAAAGCGACATCTTATACTCTACATAACGCTTATCAAGATTCTATGATCACAAATTATATGATTTCCATTCCCTAGGATTTTAAAAGGATATTTTGAATAATATCAAGGATGAGAGAAAATTTATTATGCTATATAGTTTATATTTCCAATGTAATATAAGAATCATGTCTATATTTTGATATTCAATAATATTAAATTGAGTGATCCAACATGGTGATATACCTTGTATCTTGTACCAATTTTACGATGTAAACACAAGTGAAATGTTACATGTTTCATGGTGTTAAAGTTGTTATAAAAAGATTTGTAGTAGAAAAATTTGGAATTTTATTTTTAATAAACATATACAACATGAGTTTTATAATGATACCATACATTATTAGAGATTTTTTATAATTTTGGGGTTTTATTTTCATTATCATTGTAAATGATGATCAAGAGAAAACTTAGTGTGTTCCATTAATCTATGATGGTTTCAAATTAACGAAAGGTAATCATCACCCATAGACAATGTAGGGATTTTCTTACTGATTGAAGTTATATAGATAACATTGGAATTGGGTTGGTCATAGCCGTATATGGGTAGTTCACTCTTGTTATGACAAATAAAATTTCCCGAATGGATTAATATGTTGTTCAACTGCATGATTATCTTCTTTATTATCCATTAATGTGAGGAAAACCTACATTTTTTAGTGGAACTACAATCCCATTGGTTTCTATGAAATGAATTAAATATCTCAAAATGGTATTCACTACTTTGTGATGTAATAAAACCAAAAAATTTATTCTTTATTTATATCATTTAAGTGAGATGTCGATCAATAGTTTTCATTAACCCATAACACTAAAGTGGTCAATTAAATTGAAATAATGAAATGAATAACTTTTAAGGTTATATTTTTTAGAAATACTTTCATTATGAACCACAATTCAAAATGGGGAGGCTGTTCTTCACATTAAAGAGTAATTATGGTGATATTGTTGTGTCATATGAAAATAACTCCATAAAATTATATAGGAATTCTTTGAACTATAAATATAACCCAAAAATAAAAAATCACAATTTATTTGATGGTATTAAGATGATTCCAAATTGTGCACCGTTTTCTCAAAATTTTCATTATTAGATGATATATTATCACATTCCCTTAACATAGAAGATGAATTTATAGATCCTATATCATCAATATAAATCAAGATTAAAAGATGTTGATTGAGATCCAACAAAAAGGTAAACTCTCAAATAATAAGACAATAATGATGGAAATCCCACCTTGTGACAATTTTAGAATGAAATGTCCTAAAAACATTTTGAAGGGCATTGGTGTTTGTAATATGTGTTAAGATAAGGGTCACCTAGAAAATGAGTGTATAGTAAAAAAATCAGCATCTTCTTGTTCGTAAACATTAAAAAAATGTGGAATTATTCACACCAATCTCTTAAGTGCAAAGGGTACCCACCATATAAGATACCAAGGGGAGAAGGCCAAGGTTACACAATCACTATACCTGAGGTTTTTGTTCCCAATGATTTGATTCCAGAAACATTATTCATTATCTAAAATTTTAATACATATTTATTTTATTGATTATATGAAAACTATTTTATATCTTCCATGATTTCCAATAAAATTATATATTTATCTATAACAATAATAATTTAGTTTCATTCAAAACTCAATGTTTAAATATCACCCAACATGGATCTATCAGTCAATTCCTATTATGATCACCAATATTTAAGTATTTGTAGACCTTTTTATTAAATTTATTTTTATTTTTTGATATAATTATTAGTATTTATCATAATTAAAAAAAATGAAAACATTTATTTCCTATAGAATTAAATTATGATTTTTTGTTGGTAAAAAATAAACTATTTTTATAAAGGTTGCTTTATCATCATATTCATATCAAGATCCCCTATTGATTCTATTTATAATGATATTCTTAGGGAATCAAAGGATAAAAAAATCAAAAGATTAAAAATTAATCATTAAACTGATGTTTTTACTGTTATATAGAAATATATTGATATAGTTCTCAATGATGTTCCTGGGTATCCATTCCAAAATAAAGCCTATTTTTCAATTTGTTTCATCCATAATGTGATATTATATCCATGAATCACTATATAATATCTATAAAATAATTATAAGAGTTGTAGAAAAAACTATTGGATTTATATGATATGTTTTTTATATATCCTAGTGTTTCACCTTGGAGATACCCTATACATTTGGTTCTGAAGAAGGATGGATATATGTGGTTATTTATTGGATTATAGGGAAATAAATTAAATTTATATAACTATAAAGTATATTTTACCATGAATTGATAGATTGTTCAATCAAATTCACAGAGATCAATAATTTTAAAAGATTAGGCTATATTATGGGTATCATCAATTGCATATAAAATAGTAATATATTCTAAATACAATATTCAATGTTAGGTATAATAGTTATGAGTTAATAGTAATTCCATTTGGATAGTCCAATTCACCCTTTGTTTCTAATGATTTAATGAACATATTATTGAAGGAGTATATTTATATTTTTTTGGAATTTATTTCTGTTATATTTTGGAACTCTAAAAGTAATCTAGATCAATAGAATCAAATTATAATCAATCATAGGAGTCATAGATAAAAGTAGTCATATAAGAAATCTATTATGTGAAAATTCTATCTTTATAATTTTTCATTTCATGGATATATTCTTTCCATGGATGAAATATTAGTTAATCCTTCCTATATAAATTTATTCAATGATTTTACTACACCAATGAATATAACCTGGGTATATAATTTCATTGTATGAAAGGATTACTAATAGCCATTTCATCAAATAAAATTATTTATTTGAAAACCCATTAATTAATTTAAAAGATAAATGAGTTAAGTCAACATGAAGAAATAAATGTGATGAATTTTTGAATAATTCTATTGAAGTTTGGTAAATTCTAAGATTTTGACTCTACCATCGAGAAATGATTGAATTCTGATTTATAGTGATTAATTGAAAAAGTTACTCGGTTTTCTCCATATAAAGATTGATTAAGATTATTTTTATGCGTCATGGAAGTTAAAGACTCATGAATAGAACTATCAAACATAAGATATTGAGTTGTATGTCTTAATATTTTCTTCAAAGATACAAATACATTTTCTATATGGAAAACTTTATGGATTATGGAGAGACCATAAGAATCTAAAATACATCATTTCTTATAGAGGGCTCAAAGTAAGGAAAATATGATCGATTGAGATAATCAAGGATTATGATTTATCAATACACTATATCCAAATAATGGATAATAAGGTAGTAGATTAGAAATTCCTAGAATTGGGAAGGATCCTCATCAATCTGATGATATTAATGTATCCCTTTTGGTAATTGGAGAAAGAGGATGTGTGATATGGGAGAATCATCTAGAATCCCTAAAGAGATCAAATAACCATATCGATGGAAGAATCACTTTATATAATAAATTGTAATTCTCTGTGATCCTCTATATAATTTAATCATACACTCTGAGTAAATTCATTCCATTGTAAACAATTTATAACCTTTACATCAGAAATCTTATGAAGACCCGAGCCTAAGCTCCTGGACTCAGTCCTTATAAATGATATGATATTTTTTGTAATAAAAGAAACATGAAAAAAACAAAATCCTTACCATAGAGGACCTTTTAACAGTCTAGGTTCTAGGACACTAGATACATTACTTACATTTCAACATCATATACTATTTGTAAATTATATAAACAATTAATTTTCAAAGCAATACATTGAAAATAAAAATTTATCTCAACAAGTTTTCTAAACATCTATAAAATTAATCATAATACATAGGTTAAGAATTAAATAACCAGTAAGGGGGTTTTAAAAAAACTAATAATTACCTTTATAACCTTACTTGAAAATAAAAATACATACATTAAAATTTATTTCCATAACACTAATATATTTATAAAACCAATATTTCACAAATTAATTATATTTTATAATTACTTGGTAATTATCCTGTGAAAATATCAATCTTTTATGGTTTATTAAAAATACATGGATGATCATATCAAAATATATACATACGGTCACTAGTCATAAGTAAGAGTTATGGGTTCACTCCTCATAATTTCACAAATTTAACGAGTTCCAATTTTTGACAAAAATTTCCCATGGAACTACCTTTCTCATTTCCCCCCCAAACATTTCTATATAACGTACATAGTATTATTTATTTAAAAAAATTAATCATCCTTAGGTCATGAACATTTTCACAAAAGTTCCTAAAATAATTTTAGTGATATTCTAATGATTGAAAAACATATTATTATTTGTGTGTTGTAGTTTCACGATTCATGGAATAAATGCGTGAAAGATCGCATAATTATTTTAATGTCACATATGAGGTTGATTATGAAAAATACTACTTATGCAAGACATGCCAGAGGATGCATATTCATGTTTAAAAAACTTATTTGTATCATAATTACACAAAAATTGATAAGATTTATCACATGGATTTTTTAGACATGGTGAATATAAGAAGTTAAACATACATAAGTATTTAGACATTAGTTTGGTGGTTGATAAATACAATTAATAGTTTCTAAATAAATTAAAAATAATACTATACCTAACCATTTTATATTTAAATTCATATATATGTATATATATACATATACCAATATATGTTTATGTATATGATAATTAAAATTATAAAACTATTGCAACTGTAGTTTTTAGGGAGTAAACATTAAAACAATAACCCTCTTAAATTGAAATGGGTAGATATATAAGTATATAATTCCATGTTCACACATACACACATATGTATGTATATATCATTGTATAAAAACATATTGGACAGAAATAATTAAAACCCTTACCAAAAATAGTTTTGGAAAAAAACATTAAGACACTTTTATCATATACCATTGGTTAATAAAAAATTATATAGTTAGACATAATTTCACACACACACACAGACACATATATGTATACCTATTTCTTTTTAAAGTAGCTTATTGGATAAAAATTAACTATTACCCTTACAAAATGAATTTAAAAATAAAGATTAAATTCCTTACATGATGTAGATCAATATATGGAAACATGTTTCTTGAAACATGAGTAGTAAGTGGTTTAGCTCTTTGGAGGAAGAGGAAGAGAGGTTAATGTAAAAAATAGGGTTTATATACATGTAATATAACCTATGTTTAAATTTGAAAATTTTCTAATTGATATCTGTATTGACAAGAGAAAAATAAATATCCTTGATAATTGAATCAAGATCAAACCCGAATTGACATGAAAGATATACAAATATATATATATATATATGTATATATGTATATATATATAGAGAGAGATCTTAGTGGTAAGCTTATGAAGATGGTGTAAAATTAATACCGACTATGTCGATATTTAGTGGAAATTGAATCCTCAATGGGGCCATAGATTAGGAGGGAGAGAAATACAATTTAATGTAGAATAGTGGAAGAAGGGGTCTTTTGGAAGGTGTATCATACACGATAGGCTAGTGTGATTCGATGAAAAATAAGAATTAGAGGATGAAGCGAAGAACAAGATTATAACTGGAAAAATCGAATGGCTGAAATGGTGTGTGTAACTGGGTTGAGATGAGAGAAGAAATTGATAGCCGAGATCAAATTGGCTTGGATAGGATGAGTGAGATAAATCCTACTGCTTAAGAGAGGTGGTAGAGATTTGAACATGGAAAACAATTGATAGTAGGGATGAGGCATGGCCCGATCGAGTTACAAAGATCACTTCCCCAGGAAAAAACTTGTCCCACATCAAAATAATATAGGTTTCGAGACCTCATTATAAGGCTTAGTGTTCATCAATTATGTTTGATGACAGAAATACACACCAAGGAGTCCTTACACATGAGGCCCCATCACAAGACTTGGCCCAAACCTAGAACATTCTCTACTAGTACCCTATACAAAGGTTCATTTGTGACCTAGAGATCACTATACATGCATGTTTCTCTTCTTCACTACTCAAGTGTACCTTTGATAAGTGCCACTAGACCTCAAGGTATTAGCATATAAGGATTCTCCCAATTGTGGGTGCTTATAAAAACTTTTGGTTAAAATTTATTACATATGATAAAATCATATTTATATATTTTAGAAAATAAAAAATATACATATAAATAAATTTTAAACAAGAAAATTGAATTATTTACATTTTTATATGTATATTCCATTTTTTCCATTATTGATATTTTCTATGGTTACATCACTAATAAGAAAAAAACATGTTAACTTATGTATTCAGAAATATAAACATGAAGTCATTTTATATTTTTAGAACACTCAACTATTTAAACATAAATTATTAAAAATCATGCATACCCATGATTTAAAATTTAATATCAAAACATTGAAAACCAATATCTAATTATAATGATAATATTTTTGAATTGAATAATTTAAAATATTTAAATTAAAATGGTTATATAAAAAATATCAATGAAAATTAAATGTAAATCTCAACTATAATTTTCTTACAACGATCAAATTAGGGGTTATACAAATAAACCTATTTATGGGTACCAAATACGCAAAGACACTTGTGTCCCTTTGCCTGCTTTCAAGATGGATTTGAACATTACTTTTACTCTTACGGTTTTTACTATACTTCTAGCTATTTTTTTTATTATGATGGGTCTAAGTGATTAAGGATACACACTCAATCTCATAGTGATGTTTGGAGGTCTTCCAATGGTGTTACTCGGTCTTCAAATAAGTTTTATAGGTGAGTTAAAGTGTTTATCCATATGAAAATGTAATGTATCAATGTTTTTGAATAAAATGTTCCACATATTTTTATTATTCCATTAGTTCATCCCAATTATATTAATTTATTTACATTAAAATAATTATAATATGTACAGAAATAACATTACTATAAATGTCACCAATGTAACATTGGTTAAAGGTGTTACATTCCCCCTCCTTAATGGAATTGCACCCTCGCAATTCGATTGTACTCACATGCCCCCACTAGAACAAAATTTTCACCCTCCTTTATGCCCCTATAATAAAATCTTAATTATTATTAATTAAACAAATTTGAATGGAAATTAATATATAATATCAGTAAGTCCAACACAGTGGATAATCCTTTGATTACATCATATTAATTCCCATGTTAGTTTTTAGTTACTTAATTTCTTTATCCGAAATACATCTTGAGTTTCTAGGATCAATCTCAAACATAAAATAACAGGGTCTCTAGAGAGTGGCATGGAAGGTGTATTGATTAGAGATATCAGAATGGACTTGGTCCTTATATACCCATCAAACTAATTCATTTTTAAAAGGACAAATATCATAATGTCTCTAAAATAATCAAAAGTTGAAGAATTAAAACATTTACACTGCATAGAGGCCACCCTTCTCTTCTACTTACTGGAATTTTCTGAACGCTATATAATTCTCATAAACTGTGAAACATTTAAAAATCCCTTCATAGTACTTCCCTTTATGTGTATAAAATAAAAGTTGTGCATACACCCTAATGTGATAGACATGGTTTAGTCCTTGGTAGAATCATAGGATATATGGGTTATTAGACACCCGGTAAAGGGGATTACATGAGAAATGTAGGTTTGCGAAAGGATGATAAGCTTTTGAACGTGATTTGAGAATAATTTTTTCAAGTAGCAAGGTAGGAATAGATAAAATTATGATTGTTAATCTCTCACATTCCAAATAAAAATTTTATGAAAATTATTTTACTTAAGAAGGAATACATATATTAATATTTTTTTCTTTATATAATTTTCCAAAATTAACTAGACTATTTCTGTAATACAAATTGTAAAAACCTGAGACCGAGCTCCCAGACTCAGCCTTTATAAATGAAGTCCACATATTTTAATAAATGAATGTTGAAAATATAAAGAACGTTTATTACAATAGAGGATGTTTTACTAGTCTAGGTTCTAGAAAATTAGATACATGACATATAATTTAACAAAATATAGAATTTTATAATTAAATAAAAAAATATTCTTCATCACACTTCAGCGAGAAAATAAATTCGTCATGGATGGTTTACTAAACATATAAAAGTGATTATAATAGGTAGAGTGAGAATAAAATTCATATTAATGGGGTTTTAAAACAAATAATTATTTCTTTTAAAAAAAATTTCAAAAAAATACATACTTTAAAATATATTTTCATAATTATAACATATTTAGATAACCAGTAATTTAAAAAATAATTATATTTGAAAAATCATTTTTTATTTTCCTTCAAAAATATCAATATTCTGTGCGTAATTAATAATAATTGGTAGGATATTTCAAAATCCATATATACAGACACCATTCATAACTATGACTTATGGGTTCTCTCCCCATAACCTCATAAATATCACAAGTGCCAATTTTTGAAAACATTTTCCCTTGGACCTGAATTTTACATTTCCTCCCCAAAAAATTTCTATAGAACAAACATAACACAATTTATTTCAAAAGATTTAATCTTCCTCAGGTCATCAAAATTGTTTCAAAACATTCTAAAACTATTTTCGGAGAATACCATGCTTGAAAAAATTCTTATTATTTGTGTACCATAATTGCATGATTCATGGGATAAGTGCATGCAAGATCACATAGTGCTTGAAATGTCACATATGATCTAGATAATGGCCACACCTATTCCTGGATTTCATGAAGGAGGATGTAGATGCGAGTTCTACAATTAAATAATAACTTCACTCATAATTACACATAAAATGATATGATTTATAACATGAAATTGTGTAAATAAGGTAAGTATTTGAATTTAAACATACATAAGTATTTAAAAACTAGTTTTGTTGTTGATAAATACCAATTATAGTCTCTAAATAAATGTGAATTAATACTATACATAACATGTTTTTATTTACATGCATATATATATGTTTATCTATATGATAATTTAAATAATAAAACTCTATCAACTGTAGGTTTTAGGGCCCAAGAATTAAAACAAGAGCCATGTTAACTCAAAATGGATTTATATATAAGTATATATTCATATTTATATATACAGACACTCACAAATATATATATCATTTTATAATAAAAAAATGGACTGAACGAATTCAAACCCTTACAAAAAATATGCTTGGAAATAATAATGAAGACACTCTTATCATATATCATTAGTTAAAATTGAGTTTTCTAGTTAGACAAAGATTCATATATGTATATATGTGTTTCATTTAAAAGTATAATAATTGATTAATAATTATTATAACCATTAAAAAATTAATTTGAAAAGTAAATATCAAATCCATCACTGGACATAGATCAAAATAGGGACGTGGGTTTGCAGAAACTTGAGTAGTAAGAGGATTATCCCTTAGGGGGGGGGGGGTAAGATGTTAATTAGAAAAGATGGGTTTATATAAATGAAATATACTCCATATTTAAATTATAAGAATTTATTATTTATATCCAAAGTGACAATTGAAATATAAATAATACTGATAATTGAAATAAGATCAAACCCAAATCAACATGAATGACACACAAGCACACACAAACACACACATAAACACACGCACATATATATAGAGCATAGTTAGAAGTGGATGAGTAAAGTCTTAAATTAATACCGAACACATAAATCTTTAGTTGAATGTGAATCCATGATGAGTGCATATAATGGGAGGGAATATATCATTGGATGACATATCATAGTGGAGAAATATGGGTTCTCAGCAGTTGTATCATGCACATAAGACTGGTGTGATTCGATAAAGAACAAGGTTTAGTAGATAAAGGGATTTATATGATTATGCCTAGAAAAATCAGATGGTTCAAATGGTTTGAACGGTCTGGTTGGGTGAGGAGAAGTAATGGATGGATGAGATCCGTTCTGCTTGAATTAGATGGGTGAGATAAATCTTTCCTCTTAATAGAGGTGGAGGAGGTTCAAATGAGGAAACAAATGGATGAAAGGGATGAGGTGTGAATTGATAGAGTGATGGAGACCACTTCCATAGGAAAAAACACATCCCACATCCAACCCATCCAAGTTTCAAGAACGCCTTAATAGGCTCAGTGTGTAGTGATTATGTTCAATGACACAAACACACAACAAGGGGTCTTTACACATGGGGCCCTACCATGGGCCTTCACACAACCCTTGAATTCACTCTACTAGGACTCTATACACTGGTGTTTTTTAGACTTATCCCTCACTATGCATGCTTGGATCACCCAACACTTCTCAAGTGTACTAGTGCTAGGTGCCCACAAGACCATGAGGGATTGGCCTATAAGGATGCTCTCGGTTGTGGGTGATTAGCCAAAATTTTGTAAAAATTTATTATTAATGATAAATATAATGTATATTTATTAAAAATAAAAAATATATAGATATTTATATATTTAGAAGAAAAAATAAATTATTTACATTATTATATGTATATATGAAAATTAGTATTCCATAATTGTTATTTTCTATGGTTATATCATTAATAATAACATTAGATGACTATTTTTTTAATAATAAATATTAAATTAAATTCATTTTCTATCTTCAAAATAATCAACTATTAAAACATTAATGGTTAATTAGCATGAATACCAATGTTTTAAATTTTAAAATCTAAAAATTTAAACACATATTTAATTACAACTATAATATTATTTATCTAAATACTTTAAAAAATTTAAATTATATCAGTTATATTGAAAGCATCAACAATCACTTAACTTTAATTCATAATGGATATTTTCTTACAACGGTAAAATTAAGGGTTCTATAGATACCCATAGTTATGGGTTTCAAAGACACAATAACCCTAGTTTTCCTTTACCTGCTTCGAGGATGGTTTTGTATATTTCTTTTACTATCAGTTTTCTTACTATACTTCTCGATAATTAATTTTTTATTATGGTGGTTCCAAGGGATGAAGTTTACTCACTCGATCTTATCTCAATGTTAGGAAGTTTTCCAATTTTTTTCTACTCAAGCTTGAATTCAGTTTCCTAGGTTAGAAATTGTATTTATCCATATAATGATATAATGTATCAATGTTTTATTAAATAAAACTTTCCTTGTGTTTTTCTTATTCCATGATTTCCTCAAATTTATATTCATTTATTTTCATTAAAATAATTATAATAAGTTCAAAAATAACATTAATATTAATTAAACCATTGCAACATAGGTATGGGTTATTACAAAACATTCCCATATATTTCATCTCATGAAACACTAGTCATCAATGATAGATTATTTGTATGATATTAAAATTTTAACACATAATTTCATCTTTAAATATCATTCATGGATTTTGCAAAACAAATAATACATTTAGATTATAATAGTAGTGATATACAGATATCATAAACTATGCATATCAAAGTCTATATCTTGACAATCCTTTTGATATAACCTTATGATACAAAATGATCACTATAAATTATTTATCATTTTCAAATAGGTTTATAACTCTTGGAAATTGTATCTTTTTTGTTTGTAAATTTTTCTACAAATAGATATTTAATAGTAATCATTTCTTTGTGGAATATATTTTGTCAAAGCCATGAATGATGTGAAATTCACAAAAAAAATTGTATATGAAGATGGATATCTAAAATTTATAATAAGGATATGTGTTCAATATATACCAGACATGAAAAGTGAATTATTAGATTATTATCTTAGTTTTATATTCTTCATACACTTTGGATGAATAAAGATTTATATAGATTTGACATTTCATTTTTAGTGTGATAATATAAAGTAGGAAATAATTGATTATGTGTCAAGATGTTTAGTTTTCCAATAAGTGAAGGATGAGAGACACCATAATTCACTAGAATGGATATATATATATATTTTTATATGAAAATATGATTAAATTACTATATAATATTTCATTAGATTACCAAAAAAGTATCGTAATAATAATGCAATATGAGTTATTGTATATTGTATAACCAAATATGCATATTTCCTTACTATAAGAAAAATCTTTCATATTTAACACCATGTGTAAATATATATTAATTATGTATTAATACATTATAGAGATCATATTTAAATTTAGTATGAACATGATCCATAATTAAAATATAAATTATGAATAATTCATCCATGTACCCTTGATACACAACTTCATTTGAACACTTATTATCACCCTCAAATCTGTAGATAACTTTAAATTTCTTTTAAAACCTCTTAAAACATGTTATCGTAATTATAAATTGAAATTTGAGGTATGTTGAATCATTATTTACCATTGGTAATTTTTAATCTAAGAATAAAGTACATTCATGTTTTCACATGTCCCCATATAAAGTATTATATGGAAAGATGTGCCACACTCCAAATTGTTTTGATGAATTTAGGGAACGAAATATTATGGGTCTAATACTGTTTGAAGTCACAATTAGGACGATAATGAGTATTTAATCCCACATTAATGTAGCTAGAATTAGGATAAATATATATTCATTTAATTGAAGTAAAGATTTGTAATTTCAAGTTGAAGATTGAATTATATAGAAATTTTATTCATGTAGGGATATTATAATTTTTTCTAAGAAAGGAATACCTCCATTTAGGTACATCAACCAATTTATATTTTAGAATAAATTATTGGAATGAATTATTTGTTTGAAAATGAAACCCAACCTTTATAACGTTAATGATGGGTACCATATATCTTTATTTAGGATGTACATTCCAGATCAATCACATGTTATCACACCAATGAAAGTAGAATTAAAACCCAATTTAACATAATGTGACATTCCGACACAGTTTCTTGTCACTAGAGGCAAAGCAATGAGGAATTATATGTCTTGGATATAAAGTTAATTTGGTGAAATAATAATAATAAAAAGGTGATGTGGGGGTATAATTAATTTTTGATGATAAACTAACCAAATCTGGTCATGAGGTGATATTATAAAAATATAAAGGGTGAAATATTTTTAAGGAGTAGAGAATGTAACCCCAGAGAATGAATTTTAGTAAGAAATAATTTAAAGAAGATAACACTATACACATAGTTGTATTCAAGAATCTATTTAGAAGAAATTTTTTCAAAATTAATAAATATAATTTCTTTTTGTTAATTTCATTTCAAAAATTAGTATATCAAAAATAATGACAGTTTAAATTTTTTAATTTTCTAAAATTATTGATATTTTTTGGGAATAGTGAGAAATCCAATGATTACAAATACTATTATATACTTTTAGTAAAAAAAATTAGTTCAAAAGTACCACTATATTTTGGATTGGATTTAAAGTGACATATTTCTCATTTTATTTATAATTGTTTAATTTGAATCAATAATTTTTATTCCTTGAATATATTTGAAATTTTATTCTTACATAATAATTTCTAAAAAACAATTTTTTCTTGTGTTCAAAGAATATATATTATATTTAATTTTTTCCAATTATATAAAATAAATCATGAAAACAATTTATCATATTTCAAATCATGATATTTAAATTTTGTGAATAAGTCCATTTTATTTTTATACATAATGAATAGAAAATGTGGTAAAATTTATCACCTCAGTATTGGGTAAATCAAGTAATTATAATAAAAAATACTATAGTAAGTCATTAAAAATAAACCCAAATGTTGCCTTAATTTCACTGGATGAGTCTATTTCATCCATAATAACAAAAAATTTAAAATATATCCTTATATTTCCAATTTTTATTATTTTTATCAATTTAATGTTTTTGTTAATGTGAATGTAAAACATGTCAGTCTTGTTTTTTTCATATCAATAATATTTTGGAATGGGTATAAAAACATCTTATATTTAGTTCTAGGGATTTATTTGAAGAATTATTTAATTATTTTTTTGAAGTTAATTTTTTTATTTTTTTATTAAAAATATTTATCTTATATACTTATTCAATGCTAACACAATGTTTGTGAAAGCCATAGAAAAACAATGTAAATGATTTTATAAACACTAAAATTAAATTCAAGGGAGTCAGTTATATTAACCAATTATTTTTATTTATAGAAATAAAAATATCAGGATTTTGTAATGGATTATATTTGAATTCATTTCCACTCATTTTTTTCAACATCAATTTAAATAAATAATCAAAAAATAGATTTATTGATATTTTATGATAAATAATTATCAATTAAATGATTTAAATTTCATATAAATATTAAATTATGAAAAATTAATGGGATTTGGTTTTAAAAATCAACCACGGTCCATTTATTTTTCATATATCCTATTATGGTTACATTTTTAATCCTTAATGTATAGAAAATATTATTATTGTGGTAATTACCCAAAGGGTTAATGGAAGAGGGAGTTAAAACTAAAATATTAGGGTGAAAACATAAGAAAAAACATGTAAACATTTATTTTATGAGAGTATTTTGACTCATAATCAACTGAACATAGAATTATATCAATTTATATCCATTTGGAAATTAAATATAATTTATATTAGTTTAATAATTCAAGAAGTTACAATAGTTCCCCTCCCAACATGTATAAAAGGAAACCCCTTATCTATTTTATTTACACCACTATAAGAAAAAACATTGACCAAATCCTTATAAATTACCTTATAATGACCATTATATTGATTTTTTTAATGTTTTTACACTTCAAAAATTCCTACCCTATATTCTTTAATAGTTGATGTAATGGAAATATACCAATTAAGAGGTAATTGTCTTTATCGACTCTTTCATGTTTATTTCTTCGTTTAATTCCCCATTATGTTGTTTATACATCCTAAATTAAAAAATTTGGTATCATGATTAAATATATATATTTTATTATGATTGTAGGACAACCATATTACGTATCTTATCCATGCTACATAAAGAAAAATCATCTCCTATTTATATGTATGGATTACTGTGTCCACATAGAAGAGAAATTATTTATTTATCACCACTATACATAGATGGTTATAAGGATTGAACTAATTAATGTGAATTATATTTAAGAAATAATTATTCTTGTGAAATAATAAACTAAGATATACCTTCTTAAACCATTGGAAAATGATAACATCGCTCAAGCGTATAAGTGGTCTACCACCCCCACAAAGCATTGTGATTCATTTTCTATTACTGCTCAAAAATAAGTTAATAAGTATTGTTTTAATGGATATATATTATTAATTTCAGGATTATTATTTTAGATATTATGGAACAAAAAAAAATTAAAAGGACTAGAACTTTTATGACAAAACATGAATTGGAAAATGATGTAGTTAACACTAAAAAACAATGGTAAAAATGAATTTTTATTATCAAACTAGTGATAAGATGTTTTAAAAGGATAATATATGTTCTTATACAAATGGTTATGGTCATGTAATTTAATTATAATAAATGTATATGTATTGTACACAAGGCCTAAATTTTTTATGAGGCAATTCAAATACACGGTAAAAGATTTCATCTCAATTTACAATCCATTATGACATTTTGGGTATTATAAACCTATTCACATTATGTGTTGTATAAAATATCCATTTAATGTATTTAACATGAATATATATTTGTTATATATGATTAATGAATCATTTTAGGTTATTTTTTCATGTGGAATGTTTAAAATAAATCCGATCTTATTTTTACATTTTTCTTGTGTATATTTTTCTTCCATAAACATATTTTTAAAGAACAAATTTTACAGATGTAATTTTTTTTATAAAATTGAATTATTAACTAAATTATAAATTGTATTTTAAATTTTAAATGTTTTGAAAAGAATATTTATAGTGTTTTTATAGATGATAATTTTCGACATTCATTAAAAAAATTCAAAATTAATATTGTTAACATATATGACATTATAAGATTTTCCTTCCCCAAAATTTAGTTCACAATCATAGATTAGTCTACATGTTTTTAATTTTTTTATAAATAAAACACATTATTGAATACTTATTTGAATATCTAACTTCCATTTAATATATTTTTCCAATGTAAATGTTTTTATTGCAGAATTGTTATAATTAATTAATTGATAGTCATATATAATCTCTTATTAATTTTGTGTTCATTCCCTTTTTTTTGAAACATTCACTTTATTATGATCATCAGACATTGAATATATCTTAAATATCCATGTTATTTTTACCACGGTTAGTATTAGTTCCTAAACTATATATCATTTCAACATATCATTTATTACTTTTAAATTTATTTTATAAAATTTGTAAATATTGATATTATGTATTCTATAATCAATAAATATATTTTTTTGATAAGAAATTTCATTATGAATTAAATTTATCATATAATGAATGATTTCCACAGGTAGTGATAGGTAGTTTCAAAATTATATAGCCCCACAATCCAATAAAATTTATAATGAGATAAATCATTTACCCCAATTAAATTATTTTTTGTGTAATAATTCCAATTGATTAAATTTTCTTGGAATAAGGATTTTGTGGTAGAGTTATCATGACGTCTAAGATCCTGATATCCAACAGTAATAATTTCCTATGTTTGGAATTTAGTTATTATTATCCATAAAATTAATACATTTATATTATCAATTAATGTATACTTTTATCATTTTCATGATTATATGTAATGTGTTTTTGGTTATTTAAATTTACATATATATTATTCCTTATTTAATGGAGATAACATCTGATATACAAAACCCCTAATGAGAAACTAGGTTCACCTATTATTTTTCCATTCCTAGTTATATAAATAATTATATTATGGATAATAAAAAGAGTATGAGAATATTTATTATGCAATGTATTTTATATTTCAAATTTAATATTTGTATAATGTATGTATCTAGTTCTTTATGATTTATAAACTGATTGATCCTCTATTGTGAGATTTTTAGTATCTTATACAAATTAAATTAATTAAACACTATATATAGGTCCTTTGAGTTGGGTTGTATCATTATAACATTATAAATTATTATAAATCACCAATTATACTACCTATTAAAATATTAGAATGATAAAATTTGGTTGAAGCACAAATTAATACATCACTATTATGAAACTAGTTCAAAATGATAAAGATTACTTACACTCAACATTGAAAATAGATAATAGGTGATAAATATCAATGGAAAGAATATACATAAATGAAATTTAAAAATGTTTATAGGTATAAATATGTTTATAAAATCAGTGATTTATATAATTATTTTAGTTATATAGGATTTTGGAGTAAATTTTGCTAAGTGGGATTATAGGTAAGGGTTATTTGACTAAAATTTTGATTCCTTGGTATGTGGTTACGTTATAAATAATATTTTCAATTGTATTGTGTATGAACCGACCATTCAAAATTGTATATCTTGATTCCATAATTATTCAGGGTATTTAATTTTTTATATATAATTTTACTAATCATGATATTTTTAATAAAATGTTACCTAAAACAATAAAAATGGTAAAAAATATTTTTTTTCTAGTTAATGTTTTTTTGGTACTTTAAATTACATATCTATCTAGATAGAGCAAAGTGGGTGCGTATAACAACCATGCTCTTTATTACAGACTTAATCCTGATTTATTACATAAAATCTTCACTTGATACAGCATAGAATATTGAGAGGTCTAGTGTTTTTGGGGCTTAGGAACATTACATAACATCATAGAACATAAAACACACAACGACTATATTGAAAGGTTATTTTACATGACCACTACATTCCCTCGTACATAGAATTGCAATGGATAACCTGAGGACATGCAATAGAAAAGGGTTAGATATAAAGCCCAGTAAAGGAATAAACATGGAATAACAGGAGGAATACAATACATGTTAGAAAATAGGAATATCAATTGTGAAAAAGAGAAATATGAACCTAAAGGCATGATAAATCATGATAATCATAACATGGAAATGTGGAAACAACACTTAATATGGAATTAGCATGAGCCAAGGCTCATTGCCCATAGAGCCTGAGTAAAACATCATTACACATGAAGCATGAGTAAAACCTAATTGCACAAGAATTATCACGAGTCAACACCCATTGCACATAATTTTTCATGATTCTATACTTTACCCAATGCATTGGAGTGCTATCGGGGCACACCCTTCTTAAACATTTCATTTCATGCATAAGTGTGCCATTTGGATCATACAACATGGAATCAATCATCATCATTTATTCCATGATAAAAGGGTGTAGAATACATACATAAAGCTTTATAATCAATAAAATATGTTCATAAATGTGCATACCATTGATAGATAAATGGTTATGGTATTCAGTACACAATGACATTGGCTTGTAAAATGGTTGTGCAATTTTGACAACATAACAGTGTGAAATAAGAACTCATAAATAATGCTTGATGAGAGGAGAAGGAGTGTCTCGTCATAATTTACATGAAATAGATAGTAAGGGGTCATATAGATACTTTCCCCAACAAAATTAATTGAATTTAGATGCATAATTCAAAATAATTACATGGATGTAAAAGACGAGGGAAAAATCCCTCATGGAATTTCGGCATGGTAACAAGTGTATATCGGAGGAATTAATAAGAGATAAAGAGGTCTCCCATTATCCAAAAATCAAAAGGGAAGTATGGGGGAGGTGAGAAATCATGCCCCAACATTTTAAATAGAAAATAATTGGGCATAACAATATTAATAATGTTGGATAAAAAGAGAAAGGTTGGAATCCCTTACATGGAAGTGAAATCCCAAACACTTGGGAGAGGCTTGAGAGAGGATTAATGGGATTTTTGGGGCACTGTGGGAGGATTATAGAGAGAGGAGGATTGGGTTTGGTCGAACTCTAAAGTATTTGAGTGAAGAGGAAGTGGGAGCTTGGGTTGGTTTATATAGGGAATGTGAGGGAATTCTTTATTATTTAGGTTTGGGAAAAAATAAATAATACCACAGATCAGCCC
The DNA here is from genome assembly GCA_963277665.1 of Viscum album. NCBI lineage: Eukaryota > Viridiplantae > Streptophyta > Magnoliopsida > Santalales > Viscaceae > Viscum > Viscum album. Next base: position 785,272,963 of record OY728158.1, read on the forward strand.
ATGGTTTTTTCCAAAGGGGAGTGGAAAAAAATATTTTATAAGGCCAATGGCCGAACTTCTAAAAATAATAGGGCTTCTTATGTGGTTGTGTGATAGACTCTCAAGGAAAACAATTTTAAAAGACAAAATGTTTTATAAGCCTTAGATGTCAACAAAATCATTGTAAAATAAATCAAACAAATCTAAAAAAAGATTATATTAATTCTAAAACACTTATTGGACAAACATAATCTTTATAGTATTTTATTACCTCACTATTGGTTCATTATGATGTGATAACAGACATTATATATTTAAATGGTATTTAATTTTTACACAAATATTTGACTGTCTCAAAATATTATGAAAAATTCACCATTAGATAATTTCGAAGTCCAAATTCCAAAAAATAATATTCATTTTATCTAAATAATTTTATAAATATGTGATTTTTTAACTTATAAAATAAAAACCGACATTTAACAAAAATTCATGGGTTTTTACAAAAACAATTTTCAGACCTTAATAAAAATAAAAATTGCATTCAAAAAATTATACTATCATTCATATTTAATAAAAATTTATTTAATAATAATATTTTATTAAAATTTTATTTATTTCAAAAATCCATTAATTCATCAAAATAGTTTTCTTAGTTGAATATTGACTAAAAATACTATTTGTGCTTTAAAAACTATTTACAGAGTGACAATAATAAAATGAATACACGTTATTTATACAAAAATAATGTACATTGTCATTGTGATAGGGTCTTCTTAAATAACCCATTATTATACTCTCATAAGACTGAAGGGTAAGATGTGCGATTGTGACAGACTCTTTGGGTAGCTCGGATAACATTGCTCGGGTGGTAATCTCTATTAACTTCCACTTTTCCTTTGGTCGGATCTGCTCTAAATTAATGTGTTCACGCTCGGCTTGGGATTGTTCAAGAGTGAAGAACAATGACTCCTCTTCCATTATGAGCTCCAACAAATGGGCTTCGTACAGGGAAAATATACTAGGTGAGTCCATCGCTTAATTTGTCTATTTAAATTGTATTTGTTAAATCCTTATATTTATACTAATTATGTGATCACTATTCAATGACTATATTATCAACAGTCACAATTCATAACGATATTTAAAAATCCAGAAATATAAAACCAATCAAGTTCACATTTTATATAACCATAAAAAGCCATTTAATTGGAACAAGAGGAATTCTAATTAATGAATGTTTGGGTGGTTAAAATCTTTCCCCCTTAAAAAATTTCACCCTAGGAATTTTCTTTTCCCACGCTTAAACAGATGTGGTTAACTTATCTTCATCACTTCCTCTAACCCCCCATGTCGCTTCTTCAAACTTGTGGTTTTCCACTACACCTTGACGAGGGGCATTGTCTTATTTTGTAGAACTTTTTATCTATGATCTAAGATTTTCACTGGTTGCTCCTTGTAAGAAAGATCATCCTCTAGTTGTACTACCTCTGAAGAGAGTACATGTAAAGGGGCCGGTATTTACTTACATAAGAGCAATATATGAAAGACGTCATGTACTTTGGCCATGGTAGGTGGAATATCTAGTTGATAGGGCACAACCCCAACACGATCAAGAATCTAGAAGGGGCTGATCTACCTAGGACTTAAATTCACATTCTTTCCAAACCTCATGACCTTATTTCATGGAGATATGTGTAGAAATACCATGTATCCAACTTCAAACTCAAGGCCTAATTAATAGTTATCTACATAACTCATCTATAGACTATGTGCTTCCTTGATATGCTGTTGAATGGTTTTCACCATATACACCATTTCTTCGACCATATCTGATCCTAGCATCTTAAGTTCACCAACTTCATCCCAACATGCCTGTGTTTTGAACCTATTACCATACAGTGCTTCATAGGGTTCTATTTGGATGATTGAGTGGAAACAGTTATTAAAGAAGAATTCAACCAGTCTAAGATGTTGGTCCCACCCTTCATTGATGTCCATGGAATATGATCTTAACATATCCTCCAATGTCTGGATAGTTCATTCAGATTGTCCATCAATTTGAGGATTATAGGCCGCGATGTTGTTCAATTTAGTATCCATAGCATGTTGAAGACTCTTCCAAAACTCCGACGAGAATCATGGATCTCGATCAGATACAATAGATAGTAGTTCTTCATGCAGCCTTACCAGTTCCCTGATATATATCCGTGCTAGTTGATCCAATGAGAAATCCTCCCAAATTGCAATGAAGTGTGTAGAATTTAAAAAATTCTTCAAAAAAACCAAGATTAAATTGTTTCCTTTGGATGTATGATGTCAAAGTCCTTGGTGATGTTCTCCCTCTTCCATGCTAGTATGAGAAATGATTTCATCATACCTTTAAACTTCTTGCCTCTATGCCTTCACTTTCTGACACACTAGGAACTTTTTTGTATACTAATTGATCTCATTTTTTATATTATCCCTCCAATAATGCTCTCGAAGATCTCGGTACATCATTGTTTTTCTTGGGTTAATAGAGAAATTTTAACTATGTGCATCATCCTAAAGTTATTTCTTCAGATCCAGAAATGATGGATGTATAGTATTTTATGAAATCACACAATTTCTTCTCCATTAACATTGAACTCTGAGGATTTCCTTTTTTTGATAGCTTCTATTCTCTTCTAAATTATCACATCATCCTTTTGAGCCTTCTTTTAACCTTTCCAAAATATATGACTGAGCAATCATTTGTGGAAGGATAGATGATGTTCCCTTCTTTATGATTCCCATGTCCATCTTCATCAAATCTAAGAAGATTGGGTGCTTCTCAATTCTCATCAATGATAGAATTTCTAGTTACTTTCTACTTAGAGAATCTTCCACATTGTTCAATTTCCCAGGGAGGTAATGGATTGAGTAGTCATAGTCTTTATCATCTCTAACCATCTTCATTGGTGCATGTTAAACTCTTTCTGTGTGAATAAATACTTTAGGATTTTTTGGTCCGTATATATTTCACACTTTTCCCAAAGAGATATTGCCACCAAAATTTTAAAGCGAAGATCTCCGCAGCTAACTAAAAATCATGTGCTGGATAATTCTACACATGAACTTTCAATTTAATTGAAGAATAGGCAATTACATTGTCATTTTTCATCAACACACAACCCAGACCCCTCTTTAAAGAATCCCTTAATACCACAAAACATTCTCCACTTGTGGGTAAAGTGGGCATATGCACAATGATATGCCTCATTTTCAACTCCTTTAAGCTTTCATCACATTCATCACTCCATTAAAACTTTACTCCCTTCTCAGTTAGCTTGGTAACAAGTTTGGACAATCCTGATAAATTTCTCACAAACTGTCGATAATATCCAGCTAACCCCAAGAATCTACGGATATCCATTACCGATGTTGGCCTCAGCCATACCTAAATTGCATTTGTTTTGAAAGGATCCATAGACATCCCATTGATTTTGATGATATGGCCCAATAATGAGACCTTCTTCAACCAGAAATCACACTTTTTGTACTTTTCATATAGATTCTGCTTCATCAAGGTCTATAGTACAATTCTTAGTTGATCCACATGATCCTCTTTGGTTTTGGAGTATATCAGAATATAATATATAAAGACCGCAACAAATTTTTTTAGGTAATACCTAAAGACTCTATTCATCAAGTCCATAAATATAGCTGGAGCATTAGTGAGTCCGAAGGGAATTTCTATGAATTCATAGTGCCCATATCTTGTATGAAAAGCAGTGTTGGGGATATCTTCTTTCATTACCCTTACCTGAAAATATCCCGACCGCAAATCTACCATGGAGAAGTATTGTGTCCCACACAACTGATCGGAAAAATCATCAATTCATGGGAGATGATACTTGTTCTTTATAATGATTTTGTTAAGCTCATGATAATCGATACAAAGGTGCATTGACCCATCCTTCTTCTTGACGAAGAGGACTAGTGCACCCCACGGTGAAGCACTTGGGAATATAAAACCTTTATCCAAATTCTCCTGTAGTTGTTTCTTCAGCTCCTCATGCTCCAAAAAAGCCATTCTATACAGAGTCTTGGATATAGGAAATTCCTCAGGTATATGATCAAATTATAATTCATCATCTCTTCTAGGAGGAAGACCAGAAAATTCCTTGAGAAATGCATCAGAAAATTCCCTCACAATAGGCATGTCTTCAATGACGGTTTCCTCCTTAGACTCTATCATCTGAGCGAGATACGTGTGCTCATAGGATAGTAATATCCATTATTGAGATTCTAGATCTAAAGAAGATTTATCTTCCTCCTTGCACTTGTATAGAATCAAGGGTTGATTCTCCACATGGGGAGTGATTTCCCTCTCACTAAAATTTATGTTGGATCTATATAAGGAAATCCATTCTAGGATAAGAATTTCATCAAATTCCACAAGTGGGAGTATGATGAGGTTTTTTAGGAAATTCAATCCATAGATTATGACAGAGAGGAGTTATATTCGTGGGATGCAATGATTTCCCCATTTTCCATACTCACAGACATCTTTACATCCATGATTTGTGGTGGTACTGGGATTGTTCTACTAAACTTTCGGTATATAAAAGAATTCATAGAATCATGAACGATTACCCTACTTCTCACTATTTTATTCTTGTTCTACTCATTTACTCTATCCATAATAAACATGGGGAAGATAACTATTAAACACATAAAGGGGAATACAAGGACAAAACCAGATGACTTATCAATAACATTTATTTCCATGTCATAGGTTTCTATAGGATTCAATCTATGATATTCATGATCTACTTTCAAACATATATTCTTAGGGGAATTTTTTAATTCCCATAATAAGGGTTCATACTAAGCTTGTGAATTTACCAAAGCAAATCCCCCAGGAGTGTCGTAACCAAGAGTGTAACAAGGCATGTTCTCGTGCACCAGTTCCCGTTCAAGTCTAGCTCAAAGAAGTGTTTTTCGGTTTTACCCCTAGGTTACATCTGTGCCAAAGCTGCCTCTACCTGCTTGTATCCAGACATGGATGTATTTTTTTATAAACCACCTACTCAATACTCAGCAATACTTAGGATTATTTTTATTGTACTTATTCTTGTGTCTATGTCTTCATTAGGATTTTCAAATCCTAATCCCAAAAATAACTAAACCTATCCTCTGATACCAACTATAAAAACCCCGATATTTATTACACACATTATATAAAGACCCCAAACCTGACGTACATAGACATTACATTACTTTTTCGGAATACGTAACACATAAAGAAACACACACCAATGGGCAGTAATAGTTTAGTGTCTTTGGAAACATGGAACATAATATTCTAATCATGGTGAAAGATCTTCAACCTCTCCCACAAAGATCTTACCCTTTTTTTTCTTACCTAAAACCATTATTTATATCCTGGGGAAAAGAAAACATAAAAAGGGTTAGCTCAAATGCTCAGTATGGGTAAACAAAGAGAACATAAAACAATCCATAAACATTTGGATGTAAAAACTTGAACATAAAATCTAAACATCAAAATCTTGAGCAAAGACATAAATCATGGAAGTACGTATGTCATATATCATAAAGGGACAAAAATCAGGATAAAATAGCAAGGCAATAAAACATGTAATTGTGGAAAACCATTAATCACATGATATTATTTTCATATTAGCCAAGTCATTGCTTCCAAGACCAACTTAGTGGACAAAGTCCCTTTCTTAATCGAGTTCACTCCTCGTTCCAGTCCTGTATCACTAAACTTGTAATGGCCCGGACCTCCCTAGTCCATTACTTTGTGAAAATGTGGTGTTGGAGGTGTTCCGGGAGGACAAGGTGACTTATCCCCGAGCTGATGCCTACCGGTAGCTCGGTCTACCGGTAGCTGCTGATTACCGGTAGCTCGGTCTACCGGTAGCTGCTGATTACCGGTAGCTCGGTCTACCGGTAGCTGCTGATTACCGGTAGCTCGGTCTACCGGTAGCTTCTGATTACCGGTAGCTCGGTCTACCGGTAGCTGCTGCCTACCGGTAGCTCGGTCTACCGGTAGCTGCTGATTACCGGTAGCTCGGTCTACCGGTAGCTGCTGATTACCGGTAGCTCGGTCTACCGGTAGCTGCTGATTAGCGGTAGCTCGGTCTACCGGTAGCCGCATCCTACCGGTAGCTGGGTTTACCGGTAGCCACGGCATACTGATAGCTCGGTATACTTGTAGCTGCAGTCCAGCAGTAGCTCGGCTAACACTTTGCCAAATTTCTAGTTCTGTGAACAGTGTTTCTATCGGTGAGGTTCTATCGGTGGACTTCTATCGGTGAGGTTCAGTGAACAGTGTTTCTATCGGTGAGGTCCTATCGGTGGACTTCTATCGGTGAGGTTCAGTGAACAGTGTTTCTATCGGTGATGTCCTATCGGTGAACTTCTATCAGTGAGGATCTATCAGTAGACTTGTGTTTCTATCGGTAAGGTTCTATCGGTGAGCTTTTCTTTCCTTTGCCAATTTTTTTTAGTTCTGTGAACAGTGTTTCCAGACTTCATAAGAGCTACTGATTCCATACTTTGCCAAATTTCACGAATGAACAGTGTTTCCAGACTCCATAAGAGCTACCGATTCCATACTTTGCCAAATTTCACGAATGAACAGTGTTTCCAGACACCATAAGAGCTACCGATTCCATACTTTGCCAAATTTCACGAATGAACAGTGTTTCTAGACTCCATAAGAGCTACCGATTCCATACTTTGCCAAATTTTGAGTATGTGAACAATGTTTCCAGCTTCGCAAATTTGACGTTTTCTTTGACGTAAAATACTTTTAAAACCTTATTTTAAGGACTTTAAGGCCGATTCAAAGGCCATAAATCCTATATTAATTATTCCTAAGGCCGGGATGTTTTTACTTGGTCAAACCGCGTGGGTTAATGCGATCCGTTTTTAATGGAGAATAAACCGGATCTTAAACTGTCGCCTCTCTAATTTTGTTTAAAAGGAACGAGATATCATTCTTCATTGTTCTTCCTCCTGGTTATCATCTACGAGACGCTAGAACATTGCAATCATCCTCGTAGGAGTTTCACAATCAAACGTTACTCAGATCAGTTCTGCTCTGTTGATGCAACCAAGTTGTGTTGATCGTTCTTCGATACAAGGTATGTTTTATCATCATTCCTTCGGGGATCACCTTCTGTTGTTATTCCTTCCATATTAGCATGTAATCTCCATGGTTCTAATGGGTTTTCCTGGGGTTGGTTGGTACTGTCGTACCGTGGCATCCTCTGGTGGATGCAGCTATCGTGAGGAGAAGAGGACTGTGACCCGTTGTGTGGATAAAGGACGTCAAGAACTCTTCGAGGTAGGGGATTCATGGCTTCTCTTATTGTATATGTGAAATCGTAGAATTAGCATGATTTATCTCTTTGGATCACAATGAAATTGACCTAATTAAATACTTGAACCGGATTAAAAGAATTGGTTGATCGTATGTTGTTACTTTGTACTGTGATAACGGTTTGCCTCATATTTTTTCCTAGATAGAGTGATATCTATGATTTTCTTTAATTTGTTTCTCGTTTATGATGGAAATTGATAAAGAATGTAAAGACGGAATTATTTGTTAAATAATTGGATAAAGATAAAGAGGCATGTTAATGAATCTGTTAATTCAATATGGATTAGAGAACAGATTATGTGGGAATTTCTAAAAGGGTTCTGAGTTACCCTCTTGTTTGTTAAAGGGCCAAGAGCCCACTTTGTGATGTTTGTTTTCCTGCTGCTTGTGCTGTTATGTGAGCCTGGATGGCTGTTGTGATATGTGGAGGCATGGAGACTGGTGGTTGTGGCAGCGGATGACGCCTAGTGTGGCGAGATGCATCGGTTTATGCATATGGGTGTCGAGGAGGACACCAAGGGTGATGGTATGAGATGAATGTGATGGTTTGATGTTGGTGGTTTGGTTTGGTTGCTTATCTGCTTTACTTTTCCCCACTGCTCAAGGCAGCTGGTCTTGCTTACCCTCATTCCGAAGGAGGCGAAGACACGCGGGGTATGCCACGTGCTTTTCGTGTTTAGCCTCTCGATGGAGGATGGGTCTATGCTCTTTCTATAGGCGGCAAAGACTCAACGGGTAGTATATATACTCACCGTGTTGAGCCTCCTTTTTGTTTAGAAGCGTAGGATGTTTTTCTAGAATTCCTGGGAATGTGGAAAAGTAATTCTGTAATGAATGTTTGATTAAATGGTGATAATCCACGGGGATGGAGAAGCTGGAATTTAATAGTAATGTGAATCCTAAAAAGGAGCAGTTTTGAATGTGATGCCAATTTAGTTTAATGTGGTAAATTGTTCATGGTTAATTAATGTTTAAAGAATTAATTAACGTACAGTGGAATTGATAAAATGAGAATGGAGTAATCTAATAAAGCTATTCAAATGGTTGTGTGCTTATAGGATACCTAGTCTTAGAAGTAGCAGCCTGAAGTTTGAGAGACGTTAGCTGCAGTTGTGCCTATGACTAGGTAATGCCCATAGTGTGGTTGTGAGTTATATATATTCTGTATTTTTGTGTTTCTATACGCTACTCCACCCTGTCGGTAAGGGCAACAGACACCCCTGGGATTCTGAGCCCTGGGGGGTGTTTTCCCCAACATTCTGATGGGAGGTTGAATGGCTGACTACCCCCTTTGGCCCCGCTCTCTTCTCTTGGTAGATACTTGTGCCATGAGGCAAGCGGTTAGTTACACCATATATGTGTGTAGAGGGCTGTAATGGATTGTGGTTATTCACACGCATATATTCTGGATATAGTACCCTATGGACTACTATAGGTGTAACGTGTATAGGCTGTGATGGCTTGAGGATCCTTACTCGGAGTATGGGCTGTAATGGATTGAGGTATTATACCCGACGTATGATACACGTTATGCGAGCTGTGGTGGCTCCCAGAAATTACCTGGTTACCTTTGGTTGTGAGGACGGTGTGGTGCTTCACCCAGGTGTCTGCGGGCAAGCCTATGTGGTGCACGAGGTGCAGATTGTGGAGCTTAGCCTAGGTGTCTGCGGGCAAGCCTTTGGAGAGAGATGCACAGGACATATGTCGTTGGGGCAAAGCGGCAAACCAGTGGGGAAGTAGTAGCGGGGTACCCTTGATATTATTTACTATATGCTATATTCTTGTATGCGTTACTTAGTGAGAGTAGCCATGGTGAGGTTGGGAACATAGTATACCTGTTTAGATAACGAGTTAGTTTCACTTGTTGTTCACTGGGCTTTAGCATGCTTTCTTTACTTTTGCACGAGAGTCTTGGGGAGGATCTTACTGAGTATACTGTTATACTCACCCTATGTACATATAAACTGATTTTCAGGTCACTTGGAGCAGGTTGGAGATCAAGCTGGTTACTACTAGCTTGCGGTTGGAGGAGGAGCTGTTCGGGCTTGTGGTCGCTGCCGTTTTTCTTTCTTTTGGGTACTTTTAGTTTTCCCTTTCAGTTGTAGTACTTTTGCATGACATTTCATATATGTACTTGGTTTCCTTTTTATATTTCAGTTCTGAGTTGGAGTTGATTGGAGTCTATTCTATCTCTCTCTTTTTCTTGTGTTCTCTTAGAGGGTAATGCCTCCCATTTGTATGTTATTATACCCTCGGTGCTAGTCGCCAACCCGGGGCCTACTGGAGGCGGGACTCGGGGGTCATTATCTCCCTTTTCACATTGCCGGCCCAGGAGGGGTACACTTTGTGGGGAGGGGGTCGTGACAGAGTGGTATCAGAGGTCTGGTTGAGGGATAGGATGGAGTTTGGAGTTAGGCACATGTGAGGATGCATGAGATGGTAGGGCAATGGTGTCATTCATGTTTAGCAAGTGGGGTAAAAACTGGAGACCGGCAGAGACATAGGCGTTCAGGGCCCCCTATGATCTGTTGCACGGACCTTTATGTTTACGATGCCTACTAAACAAAGTGATACTGGTTGCAGGGTAGAGACCTAGTAAAGGATCATGCATCATTATTCTTTGTGCCTGGGTTTGAATGGGTAGACCTTGGGATAGGTAACCAAAAATTAATAAAACAAAATAATTAATTAATTAATGATGAGTCTTCCATATTCTAGGCTTAGGAGCTCTAACAGTTGTTATTTTACAGGTATGGCTCCAGGTCGACGTCCTCGTCAGGTTTGCGCCGAAGGTGCCCAGCAAGCTGTTCCAGCAGATCGCCGCCGGGTAGAGGTTGACGACAATGAAACTTAGAGGAAGACACTCCGAGAGTTTCAGCGCCAGAGTCTACAGAAGTACGAGGGCTCCGTTTCAGATGCAGTCACAGAAGACTGGTTGGAGGAGGTCGAGATAGGCTTCAGTTCGATTCGTGCTCGGAAGGAACAATGGGTGTCATTGGTTGTGACGATGTTGCGTGGATCAGCGAGACAGTGGTGGTTCTTATTCCTCGGGGATCGTGAGGAGTCAGCGATCTCATGGGAGGAGTTTCGAGACAGGTTTAGAGTCGAGTTTCTTTCATCGACTGCGAAGGCGTCCAATCGCCAGGAGCTTCTTACCCTTCGACAGGGGAGCTCCAGTGTTCGAGAGTTTGGAATCCGTTTCAGGAACCTTCTATGATATGCTTCAGACCTGTTACCAGATGAGGAGGCCAGGGCGAGGCATTTCGAGGAGGCTTTGCATCCAGAGATCCAGTGCCAGGTCACCCCATTTATGCTGAAGACATATATTGAGGTGCTGGCGAGGACATAGGTTGTTGAGAGGACTTTGACCAGGACCGGATCGTCACGAGAGGGGAATCGTCATGATTCCTCACGAAGCAGAGCTGTGGTCCGGGGTTCCCGGTTTTCAGGGCAGAAGAGTTTCCGTTCACCTGGGGGTAGGTCCCAGCCCTTCCCATCTCGTTTCTCTGGAGGCAGCAACTCTCAGGCCTATGCCAAGGGATCAGGCGCTTGTTTTTCTTGTGGTGGTCGTGGTCATTAGTAGCGGGAGTGCCCAACTTTTCAGAGCAGTCATCGTGCACCAGGCGCTCCACTCCAGGTTCCTCCGTTGAGGCAGTTCCAGCCGAGGCAGCAGCAGCAGGTTGCACCAGCTTTAGATCACCCGAGGGTAGATGGAGCACGCAGAGGACAGCCCCATGACGCTCCCCGTCCTCAGAGAGCAGAGCGCGGCCGTGGTGGTGGTCGTTATCAGGGTCAGAGAGGCCGTGGAAGTGGTCGTGGTCAGCTTCATGCTCTAGCGTTGCCAGCCCCAGGCGAGCCAGACGTCGTCCGAGGTACCCATTGCTTGTTTTCTACCTTGATGTTTGCCTTGTTTGATTCATGAGCGACACACTCCTTTATATCCCCTACCCTTGTCCACGCTTTGGGACTTGAGGTAGAGAGGCTTCCAGTGCCCTTGGCGTTGACTACGCCAGTTGGAGGTCGAGCTAGCTTGTTTGAAGTATGTAGAGACTGTGAGCTAGTGTTGGGGCAGCACCGCTCTTGGGGAGATTTCCTATGTTTACGTATACAACCATATGATGTCATCCTCGGCATGGATTGGTTGTATTCGGTGCAGGCTATTGTGGATTGCTACAGGAAGAAGGTTGTTTTCTTTGATGAAGACGGAGAGGAAGTAGTGTTTGTTGGTGAGAGAGATCCTCGGATGAGTCATAGACGAGTTTCATCCTTATCATCCATGATGGCTGGGATGATGCTGAGTTCTTCAGAGGTTCAACAGTTGGCGTTTCCTAGGGTCGTAGAGGAGTACCCTTATGTCTTTCCAGAAGAGGTTGTATCCTTACCCCCTCGACGAGAGATCGAGTTTGGGATCGAGCTACAGCCAGGAGCGTCTCCTATCTCTATGTCTCCGTACAGGATGGCCCCTTTTGAGTTACGAGAGCTACGTATTCAGCTCGATGGTCTGTTGCAGTGTGGTTTGGTTCGGCCAAGTGTGTCACCGTGGGGTGCACCGGTTTTGTTTGTGAAAAAGGATGATGGCAGTTTGCGGTTGTGCGTCGATTATCGTCGCTTAAACAAAGTGAAAATAAAGAACCGCTATCCTCTCCCGCGGATTGATGACCTATTCGATCAACTGAAGGGTGCAAGTTGGTTTTCAAAGATCGACTTGCGGTCAGGATATCGTCATATGCGTGTAAAGGATGAGGATATCCCGAAGACTGCTTTCTGTTGTCGTCATGGGCATTATGAGTTTGTTGTAATGCCATTCGGCGTGACAAATGCTCCAGCTGTTTTCATGGGGTTGATGAATACTGTGTTCCGTGAATTCCTGGACAAGTTTATTGTGGTTTTCATCGACGACATCCTTGTATACTCCACATCAGAAGAGGAGCATGCAGAGCATCTACGAGCCGTTTTGGGAGTTCTTCGCCAACATCCGTTGTTTGGGAAGTTGTCCAAGTGTGAGTTCTGGGCTCGAGAAGTTCGTTTCTTGGGACATGTTGTGTCCCAATAGGGAGTAGATGTGGATCCTTCAAAGATAGAAGCAGTGGTGTCTTGGCCAGCCCCCAAGACCGTGTCAGAGGTGCGAAGTTTCCTTGGTCTCGCAGGCTATTACAGGAGGTTTGTGGCTAATTTCTCCCGAGTTGCGACTCCTCTGACAGCTTTGACCAGGAAGGATCAAGCGTTCATATGGACTGATCAGTGTCAGACAACTTTCTAGTATCTAAAGGAGAAGTTGGTAAGTGATCCAGTCCTTTGTCTTCCAATGGAGGGAGTCCAGTTTGATGTTTTCTGTGATGCTTCACATCTGGGGCTAGGCTGTGTTCTTATGCAGCAGAGGTCCGTTGTTTCTTATGGGTCTCGGCAGTTGCGTCCCCATGAACGCAACTATGCCACCCATGATCTTGAGTTGGCAGCCGTGGTGTTTGCTCTGAAGTTGTGGAGACATTACCTCATTGGTGAGCACTTTGTGGTTTTCAACGATCATAAGAGTTTGAGGTATGTTTTCTCCCAACGCGACTTGAACTTGAGGCAGCGTCGGTGGATGGAGTTCTTACAGGAATACGACTTCGAAATATCGTATACACCTGGGAAGGGAAATGTTGTTGCTGATGCACTGAGCCGGAAGTCACGTAATGATGTATTGCGTGAATCTGTTGATTCCTGGAGAGTGATGGAAGAGCTATCAGCTTTGCATCTAGATATGGGAGAAGTTGGGCGTAGAGGCTGTCTTTTCCAGATGACGGTGCATTCATACCTGATGCAGAAGGTGGAAGAGTCTCAGTTGGGTGATCTAGAGGTGGAAGTTTGGAGAGACAGAGTTGTATGTGGTGAGGCCCCTGATGGTTGGTCGGAGGATGAACAACACCGAGTGTTGTATCATGGCAGGCTTTTTGTTCCCTTGGCGATGCGCGAGACCGTTCTCGGAGAGTTCCATAGTTCACCCTTGGCGGTACATCCTGGTGTGACAAAGATGTACCAATCCTTGAGGAGTCAGTTTTGGTGGCCTGGGCTGAAGCGTTCAGTTGCAGAATATGTGTCTTGATGTTTAGTCTGCCAGAAGGTGAAGGCCGAACCCCGTGTTCCTGGTGGTCTTCTCCAGCACTTAGAGATTCCTCAGTGGAAGTGGGAGGACATCTCAATGGACTTTGTTACAGGTTTACCTCGATCTCCAGGAGGACATGATGCTATATGGGTGGTAGTGGATCGTTTAACTAAATCGGCCCACTTCATAGCAATCAAGGAGTCGAGCTCAGTGGAGGTTTTGTCGAGGCAGTATCTGGAGGAGGTGGTGAGGCTTCACGGAGTACCTAGGACGATAATTTCTGATCGAGATCCTCGTTTTACCTTTAGGGTGTGGAGAGGTCTCCAACATGCTTTTGGATCTCAACTATGCCTTAGCACTGCTTTTCATCCTCAAACGGATGGTCAGACAGAGCGAACAATCCAGACTCTTGAAGACATGTTGCGCTCTTGTGTTCTTGATTTTGGAGGTTCATGGGTGAAGCACATACCCTTGGTAGAATTTGCTTACAATAATAGTTTTCACTCTACCATCAGTATGGCGCCGTTTGAAGCCTTGTATGGCCGGCCATGCCGTTCTCCGTTGTGCTGGACTGGGGTCGGAGAGTCAGCAATCCTCGGACCAGAACTAGTGCAGAATACAACAGAGATGGTTCAGGTGATTCGTGAGAGGATGAAGACAGCACAGGATCGTCAGAAATCATATGCTGATCAAAGAAGGAGACCGTTAGAGTTTAATGTTGGGGATCATGTGTTTCTAAAGGTGACTCCCCGTCGTGGGCAGCGATGGTTTGGTCGTGGAAGTAAGCTTTCTCCCCGGTTTGTTGGGCCTTTCGAGGTGTTAGCTCGTGTTGGATCTGTGGCGTATCGAGTAGCACTTCCCCCTCATATGAGTCGGATACATGATGTTTTCCATGTATCACAGCTCCGTCATTATCTTCATGATGAATCTCATGTTATCGATTGGGGAGAGATCGATATTGACGATGATGCAACCTTCGAGGAGCGACCTGTGGAGATCCAAGACCACAAGGAGAAGGTGTTGCGTGGGCGTTCTATCCCCTTAGTTCGTGTCCTGTGGCGACACGGTGGCATGGAGGAGAGTACCTGGGAGCGTGAGTCATAGAGACGTGCTCAGTACCCAGAGTTGTTTAATGTTTAACTCTTTCCATGTAATGATGTTTCCTCTCTGGTTAGACCTTTCATGTTTTATTTATGTACCTTTGATGTGATGTTGTGAATGAATTGTTTGGGTATGGATTGTTTGTTCCCGGATGTCAGAGTTTTGTTCCCGCTTTCGAACAACTCATGGTGGTTTTCCCTTGAGAGGTATCTTATGGGGTGGTTGTTCGGACCCCTCTTTTCTTCTGGGTTGGTTTTTAATTCTCGAGGACGAGAATGTTTTGAGAGGTATCTAATGTAATGGCCCGGACCTCCCTGGTCCATTACTTTGTGAAAATATGGTGTTGGAGGTGTTCCGGGAGGACAAGGTGACTTATCCCCCAGCTTCTGCCTACCGGTAGCTCGGTCTGCCGGTAGCTGCTGATTACCAGTAGCTCGGTCTCCCGGTAGCTGCTGATTACTGGTAGCTCGGTCTACCGGTAGCTGCTGATTACCGGTAGCTCGGTCTACCGGTAGCTGCTACCTACCGGTAACTCGGTCTACCGGTAGCTGCTGATTACCAGTAGCTCGGTCTACCGGTAGCTGCTGATTACCCGTAGCTCGGTCTACCGGTAGCTGCTGATTACAGGTAGCTCGGTCTACCGGTAGCTGCTGCCTACCGGTAGCTCGGTCTACCGGTAGCTGCTGATTACCGGTAGCTCGGTCTACCGGTAGCTGCTGATTACCGGTAGCTCGGTCTACCGGTAACTCCTGATTACCGGTAGCTTGGTCTACCGGTAGCCGCATCCTACCGGTAGCTGGGTTTACCGGTAGCCACGACATACTGATAGCTCGGTATACTTGTAGCCGCAGTCCAGCAGTAGCTCGGCTAACACTTTGCCAAATTTCTAGTTCTGTGAACAGTGTTTATATCGGTGAGGTTCTATCGGTGGACTTCTATCGGTGAGGTTCAGTGAATAGTGTTTCTATCGGTGAGGTCCTATCGGTGGACTTCTATCGGTGAGGTTCAGTGAACAGTGTTTCTATCGGTGAGGTCCTATCGGTGAACTTCTATCAGTGAGTATCTATCAGTAGACTTGTGTTTCTATCGGTAAGGTTCTATCGGTGAGCTTTTCTTTCCTTTGCCAATTTTTTTAGTTCTGTGAACAGTGTTTCCAGACTTCATAAGAGCTACCGATTCCATACTTTGCCAAATTTCACGAATGAACAGTGTTTCCAGACTCCATAAGAGCTACCGATTCCATACTTTGCCAAATTTCATGAATGAACAGTGTTTCCAGACTCCATAAGAGCTATCGATTCCATACTTTGCCAAATTTCACGAATGAACAGTATTTCCAGACTCCATAAGAGCTACCGATTCCATACATTGCCAAATTTTGAGTATGTGAACAGTGTTTCCAGCTTCGCAAATTTGACGTTTTCTTTGACGTAAAATACTTTTAAAACCTTATTTTAAGGACTTTAAGGCCGATTCAAAGGCCATAAATCCTATATTAATTATTCCTAAGGCTGGGATGTTTTTACTTGGTCAAACCGCGTGGGTTAATGCGATCCGTTTTTAATGGAGAATAAACCGGATCTTAAACTGTCGCCTCTCGAATTTTTTTAAAAGGAACGAGATATCATTCTTCGTTGTTCTTCCTCCTGGTTCTCATCTACGAGACTCTAGAACCTTGCAATCATTCTCGTAGGAGTTTCACAATCAAACGTTACTCAGATCGGTTCCGCTCTGTTGATGCAACCAAGTTATGTCGATCGTTCTTCGATATAAGGTATGTTTTATCATCGTTCCTTCGGGGATCACCTTCTCTTGTTCTTCCTTCCATATTAGCATGTAATCTCCATGGTTCTAATGGGTTTTCTTGGGGTTGGTTGGTACTGTCGTACCGTGGCATCCTCTGGTGGATGCAGCTATCGTGAGGAGAAGAGGACTGTGACCCGTTGTGTGGATAAAGGACGTCAAGAACTCTTCGAGGTAGGGGATTCATGGCTTCTCTAATTGTATATGTGCAATCGTAGAATTAGCATGATTTATCTCTTTGGATCACAATGAAATTGACCTAATTAAATACTTGAACAGGATTAAAAGAATTGGTTGATCGTATGTTGTTACTTTGTACCGTGATAACGGTTTGCCTCATATTTTTTCCCAGATAGAGTGATATCTATGATTTTCTTTAATTTGTTGCTCGTTTATGATAGAAATTGATAAAGAATGTAAAGCCGGAATTATTTGTTAAATAATTGGCTAAAGATAAAGAGGCATGTTAATGAATCTGTTAATTCAATATGGATTAGAGAACAGATTATGTGGGAATTTCTAAAAGGGTTCTGAGTTACCCTCTTGTTTGTTAAAGGGCCGAGAGCCCACTTTGTGATGTTTGTTTTCCTGCTGCTTGTGCTGTGATGTGAGCCTGGATGGCTGTTGTGATATGTGGAGGCATGTAGACTGGTGGTTGTGGCAGCGGATGACGCCTAGTGTGGTGAGATGCATCGGTTTATGCATATGGGTGTCGGGGAGGACACCAAGGGTGATGGTATGAGATGAATGTGATGGTTTGATGTTGGTTGTTTGGTTTGGTTGCTTATCTGCTTTACTTTTCCCCACTGCGCAAGGCAGCTGGTCTGGCTTACCCTCTTTCCGAAGGAGGCGAAGACACGCGGGGTATGCCACGTGCTTTCCGTGTTTAGCCTCTCGATGGAGGATGGGTCTATGCTCTTTCTATAGGCGGCAAAGACTCGACGGGTAGTATATCTACTCACCGTGTTGAGCATCCTTTGTGTTTAGAAGCATAGGATGTTTTTATAGAATTCCTGGGAATGTGGAAAAGTAATTCTGTAATGAATGTTTGATTAAATGGTGATAATCCATGGGGATGGAGAAGCTGGAATTTAATAGTAATGTGAATCCTAAAAAGGAGCAGTTTTGAATGTGATGCCAATTTAGTTTAATGTGGTAAATTGTTCATGGTTAATTAATGTTTAAATAATTAATTAACGTACAGTGGAATTGATAAAATGATAATGGAGTAATCTAATAAAGCTCTTCAAATGGTTGTGTGCTTATAGGATACCTAGTCTTAGAAGTAGTAGCCTGGAGTTTGAGAGACGTTAGCTGCAGTTGTGCCTATGACTATGTAATGCCCATAGTGTGGTTGTGAGTTATATATATTCTGTATTTTTGTGTTTCTATACGGTACTCTACCCTGTCGGTAAGGGAAACTGACACCCCTGGGATTCTGAGCCCTGGGGTGGTGTTTTCCCTAACATTCTGATGGGAGGTTGAATGGATGACTACCCCCTTTGGCCCCGCTCTCTTCTCTTGGTAGATACTTGTGCCATGAGGCAAGTGGTTAGTTACCCCATATATGTGTGTAGAGGGCTGTAATGGCTTGTGGTTATTCACACACATATATTCTGGATATAGTACCCTATGGACTACTATAGGTGTAACGTGTATAGGCTGTGATGGCTTGAGGATCCTTACTCGGAGTATGGGATGTAATGGCTTGAGGTATTATACCCGACGTATGATACACGTTATGCGAGCTGTGGTGGCTCCCAGAAATTACCTGGTTACCTTTGGTTGTGAGGACGGTGTGGTGCTCCGCCCAGGTGTCTGCGGGCAAGCCTATGTGGTGCACGAGGTGCAGATTGTGGAGCTTAGCCCAGGTGTCTGCGGGCAAGCCTTTGGAGAGAGATGCACAAGACGTATGTTGTTGGGGCAAAGTGGAAAACCAGTGGGGAAGTAGTAGCGGGGTACCCTTGATATTATTTACTATATGCTATATTCTTGTATGCGTTACTTGGTGAGAGTAGCGATGGTGAGGTTGGGAACATAGTATACCTGTTTAGATAACGAGTTAGTTTCACTTGTTGTTCACTGGGCTTTAGCATGTTTTCTTTAATTTTGCACGAGAGTATTGGGGAGGATCCTACTGAGTATACTGTTATACTCACCCTATGTGCATATAAACTATTTTTCAGGTCACTTGGAGCAGGTTGGAGATCAAGCTGGTTACTACTAGCTTGCGGTTGGAGGAGGAGCTGTTCGGGCTTGTGGTCGCTGCCGTTTTTCTTTCTTTTGGGTACTTTTAGTTTTCCCTTTCAGTTGTAGTACTTTTGCATGACATTTCATATATGTACTTGGTTTCCTTTTTATATTTCAGTTCTGAGTTGGAGTTGATTGGAGTCTATTCTATCTCTCTCTTCGGCTTGTGTTCTCTTAGAGGGTAATGCCTCCCATTTGTACGTTATTATAACCTTGGTGCTAGTCGCCAACCCGGGGCCTACTGGAGGCGGGACTCGGGGGTCATTATCTCCCTTTTCACATTGCCGGCCCAGGAGGGGTACACTTTGTGGGGAGGGGGTCGTGACAAAATTGGATTAACTTATCATTCCATCCATGTCTATCTCATTATATATAAATCATGACCCAATTCATTGGAGGGATATATAGGTCCCACCCATCTCATAATGAAATCATTCTTACTCATGCCACAACATAAACATAAATCATTCATCATAACCCAAATTAAAAAAAATGTGTTTCATACACATCATCCCATCATAACATAATCCATATCAAACAAATGGATATAATTTCATCATAAGAAAAGTGAAACCATTTAAATCATAGAGATATTATACTTGAAACATACACATGTTAAATAATGTCATCTTAAATGGAAAATGGTATTGATAAAACACTTGAAATGAATTCTTGAGGAAATATCCTTTCTTCTTTAAAATCGTTTTCTTTTAACAAAAGTCCATCCAATTTTAAAAGAAAAGAATTTTTTTTGAAAATAATCATGAAATATTTTAGAGTAAGATTCAGGAAAATAAGGCATTATAAAACCATAAAAATCTGTTCATGCCGTATAAGTTAAAAAATCATTTTTCTAGTACTTTTTCCAGAAAAGTCAAAAAGTACCTCTAATGGTAATCAAAAGAAAGATTCCTTACATACCATTTAGTAAAACTAAAAATGGGTATAATGGAATTTTAACATAAATGAAACCATTTTTAGAAAATAAGGGCATGGATGATAAATATAACCCCAGTAAATACTTACAAATAAACAATCTCAGATAAAACGAGATTGGAAAATTTATCCCTTACCTTATGTCTGATATGATTCGTATTTATCTGAAACTCCTTTATAATGATTTAAATAATGTCATTGACATATTACAAAATCATATTCATTGTTATCATATCATATATGGTTCACTTATGACTTTATATTACCCTTTATTTTGTAAATTCCATGTTAAAGCAGCGTTTTGGGTAAAATTGTTTCATTTATCATACGTGTTTCGACATGTTGTTCTTGATATTATTACTTATATCCTGATTTAAATAATTCCATAATTTTAAACATGATTTACATAAGATATATATTTATCATATAAATATATATGATAGATCGATAAATGGAATGAAATACACCGTTCATGGAGATGGTAGGTCGTACGTACGCATGAACGTTGTTTTTGTTTCCTTATTGAATTAAATTTAATTAAGTAGATGAAACATATATGTACATAAATAAAGTATCATTATTATGTAATATCTTTCATGATTATTTATTATATATATACTTTAAATCTTACTTGAATGTTTAATCAAGGAAAATGATAATCATCACGTCATGGAGACGGTAATCCGTACGTACGCACGAGTGATGATATCGTTTCCATACTTATTGAATTGAATTGGAGTGGATGATATAATATCTCAGAATCAGTATGATGTTATAATAACTATATATATTTATTCTTTACACCATTATTCCCATCCATGTAAGTTGGTGGTGGAAAAACATATTACACCACGGTGTGGAGACGATATTCCATATGTATACACGCGCAGTGATTCCGTTTTCCGTATGATGGATAAAAGGTGAAATGGGGTTGTTTCATATTAATAATAACATATCAGTATATTAGTGATACTTATTTTATTAATTTATAATGAAACAACTAAATAAGAATAATTTTAAGAAGAAAGAAAACTTTAATGAATCGGTATAGGAGATTACTTATTCTTCAACGGACCTCTTTTAAGCTTCCTCTTAAGGCACTAGAGTTGGAATTTTTAGGATACCAGAACCTATATAATGTTTCTTGAGATGTTTATAAGGGAAATGGGCAGGGGTTTCCCGAGCATGAAATCTCAAAATTGTGTAAAGATAAGTGGGAGGAGGTCCCCTTTTATAAGGGAGGAGAGGGGCACCATAGAAAAAAATTAAAATATTATTTTATAATAAAGTTATATCCGGTTTATAATAGCTCCAAATTGATTTATTTAGAAGATAAAGTGGGTATGGGTCAAAATAATCTCAACCAATAGGTTTTATACATGTTTAAGTTACTATTTTAACCTTATCATTTAGATTTAACTCTATGTTAAATAATTTTACTTTTACCGTAACTACTATTTTTTTTCTTAAACTATATGGTTAATAAACTTACTATAACAAGCCAAACGAATCCACAGTGGTTAATTATTAATATATATAAACTTATCTATGTAATTTGGCCGAGCCACATATTTTTAGGAATAGAATAACATTTAATAATATAATACTTGTTTTAAAAACTATTTTATGTCAATTATGACACTATTTGGTAATAGATTTTTGTGAAAATCATAACAACATGATTAGTTCAGAAAAAGATAATTAAATCAACAAAAAATGTCATATTGACCTAGAAAATTAGTGTAATTCATTAAAAGTCTCAAATTACATTTATTTGGGTATTTATAATTTCAATTATTTTAATATTTCATTATTTAGGTAACTACTACATCACCATTGTGTCATAAATAAATTAAATTATTTAATGTCTAAAAATTATAAATAAAATACAATTAGGTAGGAAATATTTTTATATTTCTAATGAATTTTTATATTTGAATTTATCTTATGTATAAACTTATATTAAATATGTTTTACTTATTAAACTTTGATTTTAACTATTTTAACTCTTTTTTAAATAAAATAATAAGAAATGTCCTAATCTAATAAAAGTGGACCTAAAAGGTAATATTTTATTCCTATGGTTGTTTTTGGTCGAATTACACTTATCCAATAGAATTAGGACATCTGTTAGGTAATATTAATATCATTTTTACCCTTTATTACCCTATTTACTTTTAACCGTGGTAAACAAAAGTAAAACGTTACTATTCACCAAAAAATATTTTTATCATATTGAACAAAAGTTTATTCATTGATATTAACCGTGTCTCTGGGATTTTTTAAATTCCACTCACAGAAGTTGTAAAATTAAGTTTTATGTAAATTTTCAAATTCTCCTAGGAGGGGGCTAAAAGACGGTGAGAAGTTCGATAAAATTTTTATATATCTAAAATTATTATAAAACGACTCCAATGAATTAAATTGAACTTATATAGGTATTATGTATAAATATTTACCTAAAATAAATTTAAATAAAATAAATAATTTTTTAAACAAAAAGTCAGGTTTTAAATTGTTACCTAGTGTTTTCACTATTCATCAAAAATTAAATGTTTTCAGAAAAATAACAAAAATTATTCCTAGGCTAATTTTGATATTCCAAATCCAAAAATAAAGTCCATTTTAAAAGATAAAATTTATACAATTTCAAAAAGTGGGGATTACTATTCATAACAGCTAGTTTATATAATATTTTAATAACATATCATTGTTTAGTGAAACTCAGTATTGCGTACAACACACGCTATCATTGAAGGTCGCAATTGCGTGTAATGAAATCCAATTTATGGTTGCATCTAGTGCAAGATTCATTTATTGTTGCGTATAATAGAATCCAACCATATTTCATTTATACATTCAATATATATATATATATATAATCAATCAATGTTGCGTAAAATAACTTCTATCAAACGAACATGAAATTGTGTGTAACATGATCCAAGATTACTGTTGTGTATACTGCAAGCTAACACAATGTTGCGTACAACATAATATAATTTTGGTGTATTGTAAAATAGAAGATATGAAAGAAATTTTACATAATATATCTTATTAAATCACAGGGTTTTACATTCTACCCCCCTTAAAATGAATTTCGCCCTCGAAATTCGTCGGGGTTATAAATGGTTTACTACATGAAAGTTTCTTTCATAGAAACCCACATCTGAAAAAGGAATACTAATACTTAATTTTAAAATTTGAAGTTTGAAACATAATAGTTTCCCAATTTAACTCATCGCTGGGTTTCTAAATAGGAGAACATAGGAGAAAATATTGATATGGAAGAGAAACTAACCATCAAGTTCTGATGGTGAGTGGTAGAGAACATGGCTATGAAAAATCCAACAATCACAACACCATAAAGTTTTGATGATCTATGCTACCATACGATTCATCGGATATAAGGGCACTAGGACAACATTTTTGGTTTTCAAGATCATTTCCCTAAAGTTGAAGAATTTGAATTAGAAGAAATAATTACATTATTTCGGTATAATCTCACCGTTGTTCGTGCCTTGAACAATTTAAACTTTATCCCTTAAAGAAACTAATTTGAATTTGTCATTCGTAAAGTATTAGCAGATCATGTGATAGAATGATGGGTCATTCTCTATGTCTCAAAAAAAATGTTAGCAAAAGTTATCAAATATATATAAGTCCATCTGTGGTGAGGTTAATCGTATATGATTCCAGAAATGGACTTATACTTCATATATCATACCACTTAATAAAATAAAACTAGTTTCTACTAACCAGGGACTTCCTATAGGCCAGTGATAGGCGATAAAGGCATGTAGCACTTCTGTTGTGGGTTCGATTCCTTCATCCTTGACCGACGCGATGGGTTGTCGCCCATCCTGCAGGTTGTCCCTTTTTCGAAAACTACATTATTATTATATTCATGCAAAAATATCTAAAAATGTTCTATCCTTAAACAATACTATCTTATGTATAACTTAATTCATTCCAATATTTAGGCTTACACAAAATACTTCTATCCATGCTCATAGTATAAAGAAAACTATTATGAGAAATGTTATCTACCGAGCATGTGAATTCCATTATTTATCCATAATATATCACAAGATATATCTTTTTGATTCCATTCCAAACATGTGAATACCTTAATATTGTATTATATTGAGACAAAAATTACCCTATAACCTTAGTGAAAACATGAATGCTGTCAATAGTTATCTCTTTCCACATAACAAAATCCCAAAAACTGTTTATACTCAAACCATGATATCAATTTTTCCTTATATTAGTCATGAGCTCATGAATACTATAAAACATATTATTTTCTCTTTATCCCTCCATTATTCGCATATCATCTTCTTTACAAAAATATTTCAATCACTTTTCATTGTTACCGATGCCATGTTCTTATAGAAAACCACAATAGACCAATACATAGATATTCCAATATTTTATAAAAGTACATCAACAACATTATTCTTGAATACCAATACATAAACACATCAATCCATACTCTTAAATGATTTTCATGGAATATGTCCTTCCTTGATTTAGAAGTAACCACTTAGGTTAGGGCATTGAGTTGGGTAATTCCCATGTTCTCCACAGATAAGACATTGAACTTCATAACAGTATATCACTCTATGAGCCTTCTCTCTACACAGATGACATCTTTTCCTCCATTTGATGTATTCATCAAGGTTCTTCATCCCTTCTTTAGAAATCTCAATCTTCTTTTCTCTATTATCCTCAACATGTGAACTTGTATAAAAGTCCATCTTCCTCTTATTTGATGAATTAGTAATACTACTAATGTTCACCTTGTTAATCATATATCACGATGACTGATTGAGCATAATCACAAAATCATTTTTTCTAGGCATTATGCAATTTCGTTGATCATAGTCACCAATTTGTCCATTGGATTCAATGTTGACCCAATTCCTTATGGTTTCCTCCATTCACTAAAACCAAAATCCATGGTGCAAGAAACAGTTAAAATACAGGGGGAACCACATAATCATAAAAAGTCACTTACATTATGTCTAACTTATCA
This sequence comes from Viscum album, assembly GCA_963277665.1. Taxonomy (NCBI): domain Eukaryota; kingdom Viridiplantae; phylum Streptophyta; class Magnoliopsida; order Santalales; family Viscaceae; genus Viscum; species Viscum album. Next base: position 785,297,539 of record OY728158.1, read on the forward strand.
CACATTCTTAAATCTAGGACACCATAGGTTCACCCTAGGTTATTCATGATCGTCAACATAATTATAGGATTGTAAACTGTAGTTATACTAAACCTTAGGGACATCCTTAGACATACCATAGAAATATATCTAGGGATATCACTAATGTTTTCGCATCCTAGTTTCGAAAGTTTGACTAAACCTTTCCTATGATACCAACAATAGAGACCGCAAACCTGACGTACATAGATATTACATTACTTTTGCAGAATACTTAGTACATAAAAAAAACAGACACCAAAGGACCGTATTAGTTTAGTTTCTTTAGAAACTTGGAATGTAATATTCTAATCATTGTGAGAGATATTCAAAATCTCCAATAAAGATCTTCCCCTTTGGTTTTCTTACATAAAACCTTTCTTTATATCCTAGGGAAAAGAAAACATAAAAAGGGTGAGCTCAAATTCTTAGTAAGGGTATGAAAAGAGAACATAAAACTATCCATAAACATTTGAAAGTAAAAACATGAACATAAAATCTAAATATCAAAATTTTGAACAAAGAAATAAATCTTGGAAGTAAGTAAGTCATATATCATAAAATGAAATCAATCATTATAAAATAGCATGGGAATAAAACATGTAATTGTGTCAAACCATTAAGCACATGATATGATTTTCATAGTACCCACAGAATTGCTTCCAAGACCCTCTTTGTGGACAAATTCCCTGTCTGAATCGAGTTCACTCCTCGTTCCAGTACTGTATCGTTGAACCGGATTAACATACCGTTCCAGCAATGTCTATCTCATGAGATATAAATATTTACCCAATGCATTGGAGGGATATATAGGTCCCACCCATCTTATAATGAAATCATTCTTACCCGTGCCACAACATAAACACAAATCATTCATCATAACCCAAAGAATAAAAAAGGGTTTCATAAAAATCATCCCATCCTAACATAATCCATATAAAACAGATGGATATCATTTCATCATAAGAAAAGTGAAGCCATGTAAATCATAGAGATATTATACTTGCAACATACACATATGAAATAATTTCATCTTAGATGGAAAATGGTTTTGATAAAACACTTGAAATGAATTCTTGAGGAAAATATCCTTTTTTCTTTAAAATAATTTAAATTTCACAAAATTACATCCAATTTTAAAAGAAAAGGATTTTCTTGAAAATAATCATGAAATATTGTAGGGTAATATTCATGAAAATAAGTCTTTATAAAACCGTAAAAATCCGTTCATGCCGTATAAGTTAAAAAACATTTTTCTCGTAGTTTTGTCAGAAAAGTCAAAAAGTACCGTGTATGGTAAAAAAAGTAATATTTCTTACATACCATGTAGTAAAAGTCAAAAATGTATAAAAATAGATTTAAAAATATATGAAACATTTTTTATAAAATAGGGGCATGGATGATAAATATAACCCTAGTAAATACTTACGAATAAACAATCTCGGATAAAAACGAGATTGGAAAAGTTATCACTTACCTTATGTACGATATGCTTCATATGTATCCGAACCTCCTGTATAATGATTTAAATATCGTCATTGACTTATTAAAGATTCATATTCATTTTTATTATATCATTTATGGTTCACTTATGACTTTATATTACTCATTCTTTTGTAAATTCCATTTTAAAGCAGCGTTTTGGGTAAAATCGTTTCATTTATCGTACGTGTTTCGACATGTTGTTATTTATATTATTACTTATATCATGATTTAATAAATTACATAATTTAAAACATGATTTATATATAATATATATTCAGCATATAAGTATTTATGATAGATCGATAAATGGAATGAAATAAGCCGTTCATGGAGACGGTATGTCGTACGTACACATGAACTCTGTTTTCATTTACTTATTGAATTAAATGTAATTAAGTAAATGAAACATATATTTAAATAAATCCATATCATTATTATGTAATATATTTCATGATTATTTATTATATATATACTTTATAATCATAATTTAATGGTTAATCATGGAAAAAGAAGCTTATCGGGTCGTGGAGACGGTAATCCGTACGTACACACGAGCGATGATATCGTTCCCATAGATATTGAATTGAATTTAAGTGGATGATATAATATCTCAGAATCATTATGATGTTATAATAACTATATATAGTTATTTTTTACACCATTATACCAATCAAAGTAAGGTGGTGGTGGAAAAACAGATTACACCATTGTGTGGAGACGGTATTCCGTACGTATGCACGCGCGATGATTTCGTTTTCCATTGGATAGATAAAAGGTGAAATGGGGTTGTTTCAAATTTATAATAAAATATCCATATATTATTGATATTGATGTGATTACTTTATAATGAAACAACTAAATAAGAATATTTTGAAGAAGAAAGAAATCTTGAATGAATCGGTATAAGAGATTAACTCTTATTCGACACACCTCTTTTAAGATTCCTTTTAAGGCACTATATTTGGGATTTTGAGGAGATGAGAACCTCTATAATGTTTCTATGGATGTTGATAAGGGAAATGGTCAGGGGTTTTCTGATCTTGAAAGTTCAAAATTGTGTAAAGAGAAGAGGGAGGAGGATCTCTTTTATAAGGGAGGAGAGGGGCATCCTAGGAAGAACTTAAAATATTATTTTATAATAAAGTCATATTCTATTTATAATAGCTCCAAATTGATTTATTTCGAAGATAAAGTGGGTATGGGTCTAAATCATCTCAACCAATAGGTTTTATACAAGTTTAGGTTACTATTTTAACCTTATAATTTAGATTTAACTCTATGTTAAATAATTTAACGTTTACCATGTCTTCTTGTTTTCTTACACTATATGGTCGATAAACATACTATAACAAGTCAAAATAACCCCAAGTGGTTAATTATAAATATATAAAACCTAATATATGTAATTTTTCAGATCCTTATATTTTTTGGAAAAGAATAACAATTAATAATATATTATTTGTTTTAAAACTATTTTATGTAAATTTTGACACTATTTTGTAATTGATTTTTGTGAAAATTATAACAGAATTATTAGTTCGAAAAAAGTTAATTAAATAAATAATAACATGTCATATTAACCTATAAAATTAGTTTAATTCCTAAAAAGTCTCAAATTACATTTATTAGGGTATTTATAATATCAATTATTTAAATATTCCATTATTTAGGTAATTATTACATCACTATTGTGTCATAAATAAATTAAATTATTTACTGTCTAAAAATTATAAATAAAATACCATTAAGTAGGAAATATTTTTATCTTTCTAATGAATATTTATAGTCGAATTTGTCTTATGTATATCCCTATAGTAAAAATGTATTAATTATTAAACTTTGATTTTAAGTATTTTTACTCCTTTTTAAATAAAATAATTATAAATGACCTAATCTAATAAAAGTGGATATAAAGGGAAATATTTTATTCCTATGGTTGTTTTTGGTCGAATTACACTTATCCAATAGAATTAGGACATGTGTTAGGGTAATATTAATATCATTTTTACCCTTAATTACCCTATTTTCTTTTAACCGTGGTAAATAAAAGTAAAACGTTACTATTTAACAAAATTTATTTTTATCTTGTTCAACGTCATTTTACTCCTTGATATTAACCATGTTTCTTGTATTTTCAAAAATCCACTCACAGAAGTGGTAAAATTAAGTTTTATGTCAGTTTTCAAATTCTCCTAGGAGGTGGGTAAAAGACGGTGAAAAGTTCAATAAAATTTTTATATATCTCAAATTATGATAAATTGAATCCAATGAATTACATTGAACGTATATAATTATTATGTATCAATTTTTAGCTATAATAAATTTCAATTATATAAATAATTATTTAAATAAAAAGTCTATTTTTAAATAGTAACCTAGTTTTTTCACTATTCATAAAAAATTCAATGTTTTCAGAATAATAACAATAATTCACCCTAGGCCAATTTAGATATTCCAAATCCAAAAATGAAGTCCATTTTGAATGATAAAATTTATAAAATTTCGAAAAGTGCATATTACTATTCATAAGATCTAGTTTATAAAATATTTTTATATCATATCATTATTTAGTGAAACTCGGTATTGCGTACAACACACACAATCGTGGAAGGTCGTGATTAAATGTAATGAAAACCAAGTTAGGGTTGTGTGTAGTGGAAGATTCATCTGTTGTTGCGTATAATAGAATCCAACCAAATTTCATTTATACATTATATATATATATACACACACACACTCAATGTTGCGTAAAATAACTTCTATCAAACGAACTTCAAATTTTGTGTAACACGAACCAAGATTAGTGTTGTGTATAATGAAACATAATACAATGTTGCGTATAGAGCAAGATAATATTGGTGTAGCATACAATAGAAGATATGAAAGAAATTATAAATAATATATCTTATAAAATCTTGGGGTGTTACAGTTAATCCTAATTTATTACATAAAATCTTCACTTGATACAACATAGACGATCGAGAGGTCTAGTGTATTTGGGGCTCAGGAACATTACATAATATCATAGAAAATAAAACACACAACATCTTTATTGAAAACATCCTTTACATGACCACTACATTTCCTCGTACTTAGCATTGCATGGGATAACCTGAGGAAATGCATAAGAAAAGGGTGAGCTATAAAGCCTAGTAAGGGAATAAAAATGGAATAACATGATAAATACAATAAATATTAGACAATAGGCTTATTAATGGGGCATAAGAGAAACATTAACATAAAGGCATGATAAATCATGATAATCATAACATGGAAATGTGGCAACAACACGTAACATGGAATTAGCATGAGCCCAGGCTCATTGCAAATATAAGATGAGTAAACCCTCATTGAAAATTAAGCATGAGTAAAACGTCATTTCACTTGAATTATCATGAGTCAACATCAATTTCACATGACGTATCTTGATACTATACTTTACCCAATGCATTGGAGTGCTATCAGGGCGCACCCATTTTAAACATTTCATTTCAATCATAAGTGCGCCACATGGATCATAAAACATGAAATCAATTATCGTGATTTATTCCACAATAAAGGTATGTGTAATAAATACATGAAGCTTTAAAATCAATAAGTAAATGTTCATAAAGGTGAATATCCTTGATAGAGAAATGGGCATGGTATTCACTACACAATGACATTGGCTTGGAATATCGTAGTGCAATTTCGGCAGCATAACAGAGTGAAATAAGAACTCATAAAAAATATTTGATGATAGGGAAAGGGGTTTCTCATCATAATTTACATTAAATGGATAGTAATTGGTTATATAGATACTTTTCCCAACAAATATAATGGAATTTGGATGCATCATTCAAAATAATTACTTGGATGTAAAAGAGGATAGAGAAACCCCTCATGGAATTTCAGTATGGTAACAGGTGTATATAGATGGCATTAATGAGAGAGAAAGGGGTATCCCATTATCCAATCATAAATAGAAATGAATGGGGGAGGTTGAAAATAAATCCCCAAAATATTCAATTGAAAATAAAAGGGCATAACAATATTAAGAAACTTGGATAAAAAGAGGAAGGTAAGAATCCATTACTTGGAAGTGCGATCCAAAAATCATGGGAGAGGCTTGAGAAAGGCTTATTGGGAGATTAGAGAACATTGGGAGAATTCTTAAGAGAGGCGGGAAGGGGTTGGTCGAACTACAAAGGCTTTGAGTGAAGAGGAAGTAGGAGCATGGGTTTGTTTATATCGGGAAGGAGAGGGAATTCTTTATTATTTAGGTTTTGGACACCTCACATTAAACTAATCAATACCACAAACAAACCCACAGTTGTTGTCCATGATTTTTGCGAAAGGGGAGTGGGAAAAAATATTTTATAAGGGAAATGGCCTAACTTCTTAAAAATAAAATAGGGTTTCTTATGTGGAGGTGAGTCACACTCTTAAGGAAAACAATTTAAAAAGTCAAAATGTTTTATAAGTTTTGGAGGATCCACAACAGCTTTGTAACAAAAATCAAATAAATCGAAAATCACATTATTATAAATATAAAACATATATTTTCCGAACATAATGTTTATAGTGTTTTATTACCTCACGATGGGGTCATTATGATGTCATAAAACACATTATATATTTAAATAGTATTTGTTTTTTACCCAAAAATTCGAGTGTCTCAGACAATTATGAAAAATTCACCATTGGATAATTATGACATCATGGTTCCAAAAATAATATTAATTTTATATAAATAATTTTATAAATATGTGAATTTTTAATTTTAAAATAAAAACCATCATTTATAAATAAATCATGGGTTTTGAAAAAAATAATTTTGAAACACTAATAAAAATTACAATTGCAGTCATAAAATTATATGATCATTTAAATTTATTACAAATTAATTTAATAATAATATTTTATTAAAATATTATTTAATTTAAAAATCCATTAATTCATCAAAATAGATTTCTTAGTTGAATATTAACTAAAAGTAATATTGTTGCTTTAAAAACTTTTTACAAAGTAACAATAATAAAATGAATGCACATTCTTTATACAAAAATAATGTACATTTTCATAGTACTAGGGTCATGTTACATAACCCCTTATAACAGCAGCATAAGAATGAAGGGTTATGTGTGCGATGGTGAAAGACTATTGGGTTGGCGTAGATAAAATCACTCGAGCGGTAATCTCTATTACCATCCACTTCTCCCGTAGTCAGTTCCGCTCCAACTTAACGTGTTCAAGCTCAGCTTGGGCTTGGTGAAGAGTGAAGCACAATGATGCCAGCTCCTCTCCGAGATCTGACAAATGGGATTCATATGGGGAAAGTCTACTGTATGAGTCCATCACTACCTTTTTTTGAGTAAATTAGATCTGTTAAAGCCATATATTTATATTAATCATGTGATCACTATTCAATGACTATATTCGAAATGATTACAATTCATAATGGTAAATTAAAATCTAGAAACAAAAAAACAATGAAGTTCAAATTTTATATAACCATAATAAGACATTTAATTGTATCATGAGGAATTTTTATTAATGAATATTTGGGTTGTTATATTGCAACCATAGAATATATGCACCAAGGTTTATTCACCCTAAAATTGATTCTTGATTATCAAATCTATATAAATCTGGTGGATGATGAGTGGGTCTAAGACTTCACAATTCCATAGAAATCATAGGGGAAATTGTTTTGATAATTTAAATTATTCTTATGAGTATAAATGAAGGATGTTCCTATGTTTTATATGTTCATCAACAACATCAATGTTCTATAATGAATTATTATCTTCTGTTGATAACCCATCACATTGAAAATTACACTCTCCATCATTTTGTAATTTTTTATTTGGAAAAGCTTCATCTTATTACATTTATAGTAAACTGTAGTTTCTATATTGATTGTGATATATTCTATAAGATAACCTCATTATTCTATATATATATTGGGAAAATTAATTTCATAACTATATACCACTACTCTATATGGATTTAGTTTTAAGGATGCATTCAAAGAATTATATACCCTTTATTGATTTGTAAAATATTGATAATTCCTATAACTATTATATAAATATGGATTCTTAATGATCACATATGTATGTTTGTTATGTATTGTACGGTTTAATCATTTAATCATATTTTGAATAAATTCATGTAAATCAGTGATGGGTGGTTCTTGGGATCGATAATCACTTGAGGAATGACAGGTCTCCTGAGATGATCTAGCTTGGGTATTGGAAGATTCATTACCCATTTATGTATGATTTCATGGAACCAATACTTAATGAAAAGTTTATGATACATGGAATTATAAATTCTACCAATAAGAGATCTGTAATTATTGTACATGTTTTTATTTGCCATCACAGATATATTACACACATAGTTTAAGTATATCAAGTAATTATTTGGGTCATTTATGCCTCTCATACTATTTATTACATGATTATTATATGATTTATTCTATTGTATTGTACTCCTTGCTAAGAATCTAAGATCATCCGAGTTTTGTTTTACATTATTTGTGAAGCCTAGTTGAGAACTATGTTTAATTTTGAACAATATAATAGTAGATATTATAATGTTGTAGTTTAGTTTTTATGATATTTTTTATGTTCTCAAGTGTAACATGAAAAATAATAACTATATATTCTTCAGGACCAATACGACATTAAAACCATTAGGAAATATTTTATGTTACCAATAATGTAATATAACTACAATATTTGAATTTCATGGGACTATGTTTTCATATTATAACCCCTAACTTTTGGAGGATAAATGAATTATCTACTCTCTTAGAAAATATATCAATAATATTTAAATATATTTTATTCTATAAATTATATTGTGGATGATGTTTCCTTCTTAAATATATATATTAAATGGTATATGAAATTTTTGTCAGGATGTATTCAATAGATATTGACGTATATCATTATCAACAACATGGTAGTGATGTTTTCTATGGGGTGTGATATATGAATATCACTAACATTGGTAATCATGTGATATGTGATATCATATTTGTGATTCTCAATTCGTTAAGTAATATGTTATCAAACATCCCAATATTTTAATTTAATGATTTTTTGTATTAAAATGAAATTTTATGTTGTTAAACAATCATAATTATTTTATTTAATAAATATAATGTATGTTAAAAACATTTTAACTAATAGTGATTATTATTAATAAAACCACTAGAGGGCCTTAGGTGTTACTATATAACGTAATATGAACTAAGAGTATATATATATAATTGGAATAATATTTTAATCCAATTTCAAATCCCAAGGTCCAAATATCATTATTCATTTATACTTTCATCAATATTAGGTGTTAGAATACCACAAGATTATAAGAAATGTAAAATGAGTGTAGAGATTTTATAGACCTATGAATACATTCATTGTTGAGAATTTATTTCTTATCACAAATTGATATTCCACAACAACATGGATGGATACTTGACTCCATCAACCCACAGTATGTTCATTATTTTTTAATCAAATTCATCTTATGATCGCGTGGTAGTTTTCATAGCATGGGTTTATAAGGATTTATGTAATATTTTTGGCATAGAGAAGATTACATAAATCATAGAGTGGTTTTATATCCATTCATATAATTTTTGAAGCATTTTAATAGTTTTTTTGTGTTCATAATTTTATAATGCACAATCATCACCCTGGGAGTGAAATATTAATATCACTATTTATGGTTTGTTAATGGGATTTGTGAAATAAGAAGACTCTATGATCAATGTATCATGGGTTGATATATGACATATCAATGTCACTTTGATCAGTCACCCTTTACACAGAACAAAGTATTGGTATGAAACCATGATTTAAAAATATATTTATTGGCATAAAAACTCAAAATTACAATTTTATTAGAATGAAAAAATTGATTTTGGGATACCACCGACATTGATTCATAACACAAGTAGTGTAAAGGACATTTATATAGAGTTATCAATGTTTTGGTTTTCAAAAGGTATTAGGATTCTAAAACATATATTATATCTTGATGCCTATATTATAGGAAATGTTATGTGTTAACCATTTCCCACGGTATGAAGTGTTTTTATTATTTGTTTTATTTTTTTAGTTATATGAAATTTATAAAATGTTTTTAGATTATTATAAATAATTATAAGATAATTGGTTAAATTTGTAATTGATTTATAGAAGAAACTAATAATTAAAAAATATTCATAATTATTTGTTAAATATTTATAAATAAAATTTTTAGGTAAATGTTTATTAATAAATGATTTAATTTAAATGGTATTATAACAATAATGTAATATGGTTATGTTAAAATTAAAATGTGATTTATAATTTTTTTATAAACTGAAAAAAATGAAACATATAAAATTAGATATATTATTTTTTTTTAAATACCTATAAGTAATGTATGAAATATCAAAACTCAACAAATATTAAGAGTCAAATGTAGCATTGAATCTCCCATATCATTATTATACCATGACTGATTTAATCATTTATATTCAATTTTTTACCCATTATTATAACATATATAGTCACATAATTTGTGGATCCCAATATAGAGTTGTAATCATCCTCATGATCTTCTATGGGTGGAATTGTGAGGAGAAAAAACCCAATATTCATAAACATAAGTATCATCACATATTTTCAATGAATATTTTATAAATTTCATTTCGTAGAAAATTTATGTAATGGTTAAATGGATTTTTTTAATTATATAAACCTATAAAATTTTCAAATTAATTATTATTAATGATATTATAAACTATTAATTTATTTAATTAATATTAATTCATGTATATAAATAATACCATAAATAAATAGAAGAATACAAATAATGAGGCAATCAATATTTTATTTAAACAAAATAGAACATTACATATAAATGATAAATACACTCCATACAATTAAAAATAGTATTGTAAGAAAATATAAATAAATAAAAAACATGACTAGATTTTGTAAATCAATGGTTTCCCAGTCTCATAGAAATACAACACCCATAGGAAGCAATGAAAAAAGGAAAAAACATTTTAAATTGCAATTGAATTCTGTTAATAAAGAAAAGATAAACTTGTGAGATAATTAAGTTACTTAGTATTGATAAAATATAATGTGGTTTATAAGAATAATATTAACAAAATGAGCATTCAAAAAAATCATTAAAATAGTCATCTGACCATTAATATAGTAGTAGTAATCCCATTAGAAATGTAATATAGGTATAATAATGGTAACATGAATGTTATGGTAACTAATTTGTCACGAACCAGCCCGAGTCGACCCTGAACCGGTCACCCAGGCTAGCCCACGACAAGTCCCGAGAGGCGTTCCCGATTCTCCCGGGATGGTGACAAGCACCAAGGGCATCAATAGAGTACACAAGGGAACGATTTCACCCATATATAGACAATCAAACAAACAGCGGAAATAAACGGACATCCCAAAATGACTTTATATAAAAATTGAACAAAATATTTTTTTATACAAGAAACTAAAGGTAGAACAAAAACAAAAACTAAAATAAACAATCCCAATGACCAAATAACTCCATGTGACACTTCTGGTCACTCTCCAACACAATGATCAAAAGTCGCCCAAGGTGATCGAACTAAAGATGAAACCTGCACAAGGGCTAAAAAATAAGAAGAAGACTATATGCGTGAGTATTAAAACTCAGTAGGTTAGCCCGATATTCTATTCCCAATGCACATTACATTAAAATAAAATAAACATCAATTTATAGTTTTAAATTCAAGATTTCAATGTATGGTTTTCAAATGAGGTTCCATGCTATAATAATTATCAGACAAAAACATGCATGTTTAATAAACAAAAATGCAAGTAACAATTATTTTCAAAGAGGTGAAACTTCAAAATGAAAATAGTTTTCAAGAGGGCTGCTTTAAAGAATTTTAACATTCAAATAAATAACACATACTACTGAATTTACCAACCAAACACACCGTATGCCGACGGTGAGTACAAAATAGCCAATGAGCACTAGTCACAGGAATACCCCTAGGCACTAGTTAGTTGTGAGCCCCAGGTACCTCGTATCTCGGTAAAAGTAACCATAATAAATAACCGTTATCGTGCACGAGCCACTAGTAGGGAACATACCCATAACCTAGTGTTCCCCAATCATCATCATCATCATAGTTTAGTTAGTGTTTTCATCGTCAAACTTGCTACGTGAAACAGGGGCCAACCCCCACAGAATCACTAGCATACTAGTACACGTCCGCCCACCTAGATACCCTGGATTCCCTTTAGTGCTCAATAAAGTTACACATATTATCAAATACACACTTCATATCCATATTCCATTCCAAAACCATAAAAACACAAACATCCCATAATATTTCTTCACATTTCTTACACTAATCAACAAACCGCTAAATATTTTGGTAAAACAATTTCATGAAGTGTATTGAGGCTTTGCACATAAAAATCTTTCAAAATCACTCTTTCAATTATAAAAAAACATCAAAACAAAACAAAATAATATTTGGCAGCCCAATAAAAATTTAATAAATTCATTTAATAGACCATAATACAATCCCAATTTCACAACTTGTTATATACAAGTAAAACACTCCTTCATTTCTAGGAAATGCCAAACGGGCCTTTAAACATTTTCTCAAAACTAACCTTTGAGGAAGGTATGCATTTTAATTTTATTAAGGATCATTATAAACACCATTTACAGAAGAAAAACACATTCATAAATCTCTTATAATAGTCAGGTTACATATTCAAAACACAACCATTTTCATAAAGATGTGAAACAGTCCATTTTTGGGAAACTCGGGCCAAAATATGTTGTAAATCAAAACCCACTCAATTGTAAAAACAAATACAAATAGGAAATCCATATAAGTACCCAAAAATACCATTTATCATTATTCCGATTCCTTTATAAATCCATATAAATAACTTTTAAATCACACATCACACATAAAAGCCAACCTGGCAATTTACCGAACACATGACATGCCCTTTTTAAACAAAACAATTTATTTTAAGTACATGAAAAGGAATAAAACACCAATTGAAAGACATATTTTCATTCAAGAAACTGTAACATGTTAAAAATACCATAGACCAGATTATATACCTCACAAAACATTTGCAAAAGATAACGGAACATTTAAACAAACACTTGTTGAGAACTTTCATGACAAAACAACAATACCGTTCACAAACCAATGATTAATCAACCACTTTGAACACCAATAAAACTATCCAAAGGATGAAAACCAATAATATACATATATATCTAGTGTTAAATATAATAAAATGATGAAACTTAAATAATAAAGTCATGTGCAAGGGGTATCCTACCACAAATCTTTGGCGTAATTGAAACGCACACCCGAAATCACCCGCCACGGGTTTATAAACCCTAAAACTATAAATACCAGACCTAAACAAACATAAAAATCATAAAAAAACATTTTATAACAAAACCCTAGGACGATCAAGACTATGGTACAATATAAAACCAAGAAATAATGAAAGGAGGGGGAAGAGGAAGAAGAAAAGAGAAGGAATCTCACCTTTCATCCTAGAAAACTCTTCGTATTCCATTAGATCTGAAGCTCTAGATAAAAGGGAATGGCTTGAAAATTCTTGGAGAGACTCCTAAGATCTGGGCGAACCCGAGGAAGAAGATTTGTGGGTAAAAGATTAAGAATTGATTGATTTATGAATGATAAAACTTACCTTGGACATTCTGGGAGATTTGAGGTTCCCTGAGAATATTCGCCCTAATCCGAGACCCACATGAGCTCCAAATAGGTAAAAACGATATTGGGGGTGAGTATAGGGATATTTTCTTCGGGTGGGAGGTGTAATCACCAACAAAGATTAAAAAATGAAAATGATATAAATGAAACAAATTAATTTTTTAAAACAGGAAATGGGCCCATGGGCTGGCCCAATACCTAAATAAGTAACCCAAATTCACCCGACTTATGAATTTCTAATGGTTCCAAAAGGATAAATAAATTTTAATATATCAGTATAGGACAAGTGGGAAGTTGATTGGGTGAAAAAGGATGAAAAAAAAAGAGTTATAAAAGAAACAAATTCAGTTTTTTAAAACTGGGAATGGGCTCACGGTTGGCCCAAATCATGAAGTAACCACCCTTTCTTCAAAAACTCTTAAACAAGCAATGGGGATCCCAAATTAGGGTGGTTAGACATATATGAAACTTCAAAACTCAAGATTTATCTCATCAAATACCCATTAAGAGGATCGGGATTTCTAATGGGCCGGATCAATACAAAGAAAAAAAAACGTGTGTGACAATTCTCCCCACCATTAAGGCTTTCCGCCCCCGGAAAGCCATAACACTTTCCAGCTAAAAAAAACAACACCTAAGGATTCTAGAATGTACTCCCCACCATTAAGAATCAACTATACCTAGAAATTTTCTTAGGATGAAAATCCAAGAGACCCATGGTGGGTCTCCCCACCATTAGAAACCAACTAGCAATGAATAGACAAGAATTGAACATGAGCTTGTGTTGGGACTCACTCACAAAAGCCCAAAAAAACCCTCCTACAAAAACCTACTATACCAAGTTAATAGAGTTACAACATGAACATATAAAACACCCACTCCCGAATGGAGGGGAAAATAACTTGGTCGACACATTCAGCACAATTCTGGACCCCCGCCACTTAGGGATGAGATGGAAGGGGACCCAATAATTTGGACACTAAAACCACAAAAGAAACAAATAAACTACCCAAAACACTCCACCTATGAATAGGTAACACCAAGACTACACCTGATTTTTACAGGCGGTCCACACAGGGACATTGATTGAAAACCCATATCCATGAAGGAATAACCATAGACACTGTGTGAGGGGTTAAGTCCACCACGCTTGTTACGACAAAGGGAAATTCATAGAAATGAGGAACCAAAACATTGACATAGTAACTAACTTACCAAAACAGAGGAGTAAGGATATTAATCTAGCACTCCACACCTCTGTTGATTTCCTGACTGTGTGAAAAGCTTCACTCTGAGGCCTATGGCTGGAGCCCTGATTCTTGAAGCATTTACTGCACCGTAGTCAGGTGATAAAGATCACACCATTAAAAAAACCACACTTGATCACCAAACAAAAACCTTCATCTAAATATGAACTCATAGATACATATCAACATTCCTTATCACTCCAAATGAGGGGCATAATAGACGAGGAATTAGACGAAACACATCAACATCACCGAACACAATTGCTCTGTCCAAAAGAATTATCACGACCTAGAAGCACTTTTAATAGATCCCAAACTACTCTCTATTCCAACAAACAAGTTGAGGCATCATCAAAAGAGGTGGATATAAGATTTTAAAGGAATCCATAGGTCGATCAGCAGGAAATATTTCCAATGCAGAACTATCCATGGCCACATCAGAACATCAAAAAAAATTTTAGAAACCCAATGAAAATTACTCCAAAACTGAGCCACCAACAAGATCTCATCACTAGATAGAACAAGAGTATGAATTCTAGATCAAATGGAAGATAACCAAATAAACAACTCTTCTAAGACATAGAAAAATCAAGCCGCACAATCATTGGTTTTTATAAAAGGTCATAATTTTCAGCTCAAAGCAATTTTGAAAAAACAAACTAACTTGGTGGGTTTCCACATTCACCAATGGTGTTTCATCAAGTCTCACCCACATGCACATTTCCATGCCACCCCTGACACCCAACCACCATACCATATAGGCCATACATCCAAATATAAATAAAACCATGCATGTGAGCACCCATGAAAACACCAAAGGCTAAAATTAAACATCATAATTCAAAAAAAAAACAATTTACCTTCAAAAGGAACACCAACCACCAAGTCAAAAAACATTTTAATGTTTCACAAAAAAACCACAATTAATTTAAAACCATTTTCTTGAAAACCTACCCCTTTTCATTTTTACAAACTTTTTAAATAACCAAGCAACTCCAAACAACCCCTTCACATTATTTTTTTTAAAACAAAATCAGCAATGTATATTTTTATAATCTGAGGTCCATTGAGACCAATACTGTTTGTAGTAAAACACCAACCGATCAAAACCAATTGCCAAAACTAATTTATCCAATTCAAAAACTTTTTAACATCCTAAAATACCCCATTTAAAAAAATATCCAGAATCACTTTAATATTATTCACAATTTTAAAACATTTTATTTCAACAAACCACAATTTTAGATTATGGATAATCTAATCCCTTTAAATCATTTCTACTTCCCCCAATTTTTTTCACAAAAACACAACCTTACAAAACCATTATTATATTTAATTATTGAAACCCCATTTTTTTCACTTTTCAAAATCTAATCCTTAAATTAAAACCCATTTCCACAATTCTCACACAAGGATTTTAAAAACAAAAATTCAGAATTCAAGAAAGGTTCAAGAGACCCAAAAAAAAGAAACTAGTGTCAGTGGGTGACTTGTCCATATGGTTGGAGGCCATATGCCAAACACAACACCAACAAAGAGAGACTTATTAGAACCATTCCCCAGCTCCACATGGCTTGCCAGGCCCTGTGAGCTCACGGATGCCATTAGTCAGACTCCCCTTTTCATATCCCAACACCAAAAAAATCAACCAGAACAAAAGACACTAATAAAACTGGACTCCCTTGGAAACCTGAGGATTTGAACAAGAAAGAGTTTGCGACGCTCTTCTTGCACTTACCCCTCAAGTACCAACAATCCTACTCCATCTACCTTGACATCCCCAAAATAACAATGGCGCTCTAAAAAGAAGGGTCCGCTAATAGCCAACCTCCTCTGATACCATTTTGTCACAAACCAGCCCGAGTCGACCCTGAACCGGTCACCCAGGCTAGCCCACGACAAGTCCCGAGAGGCATTCCCGATCCTCCCGGGATGGTGAAAAGCACCAAGGGCATCAATAGAATACACAAGGGAACGATTTCGCCCATATATAGACAATCAAACAAACAGCGGAAATAAACAGACAGCCCAAAATGACTTTATATAAAAATTGAACAAAATATTTTTTTATACAAGAAACTAAAGGTAGAACAAAAACAAAAACTCAAATGAACAATCACAATGACCAAATAACTCCATGTGAGACTTCTGGTCACTCTACAACACAATGATCAAAAGTCGCCCAAGGTGATCGAACTAAAGATGAAACCTGCACAAGGGCTAAAAAAAGAAGAAGACTATAGGCATGAGTATTAAAACTCAGTAGGTTAGCCCAATATTATATTCCCAATGCACATTTATTTTAAATAAAAGAAACATCAATTTATAGTTTTAAATTCAAGATTTGAAATTATGGTTTTCAAATGAGGTTCCATGCTATAATAATTATCAGACAAAAACATGCATGTTTAATAAACAAAAATGCAAGTAACAATTATTTTCAAAGAGGTGAAACTTCAAAATGAAAATAGTTTTCAAGAGGGCTGCTTTAAATAATTTTAACATTCAAATAAATAACACATACTACTGAATTTACCAACCAAACACACCGTATGCCGACGGTGAGTACAAAATAGCCAATGAGCACTAGTCACAGGAATACCCCTAGGCACTAGTTAGTTGTGAGCCCCAGGTACCTCGTATCTCGGTAAAAGTAACCATAATAAATATCCGTTCTCGTGCACGAGCCACTAGTAGGGAACATACCCATAACCTAGTGGTCCCCAATCATCATCATCATCATAGTTTAGTTAGTGTTGTCATCGTCAAACTTGCTACGTGAAACAGGGGCCAACCCCCACAGAATCACTAGCATACTAGTACACGTCCGCCCACCTAGATACCCGGGATTCCCTTTAGTGCTCAATAAAGTTACACATATTATCAAATACACACATCATATCCATATTCCATTCCAAAACCATAAAAACACAAACATACCATAATCTTTCTTCACATTTCTTACACTAATCAACAAACCGCTAAATATTTTGGTAAAATAATTTCATAAAGTGTATTGAGGCTTTGCACATAAAAATCTTTCAAAATCACTCTTTCAATTATAAAAAAACATAAAAACCAAAAAAAAATAATATTTGTCAGAACAATAAACATTTAATAAATTCATTTAATGGACCATAAAACAATCCCAATTTCACAACTTGTTATATACAAGTAAAACACTCCTTCATTTCTAGGAAATGCCAAACGGGCCTTTAAACATTTTCTCAAAACTAACCTTTGAGGAAGGTATGCATTTAAATTTTATTAAGGATATTAATAAACACCATTTACAGAAGAAAACCACATTCATAAATCTCTTATAATAGTCAGGTTATATATTCAAAACACAACCATTTTCATAAAGATGTGAAACAGTCCATTTTTTGGCAACTCGGGCCAAAATATGTTGTAAATCAAAACCCACTCGATTGTAAAAACAAATACAAATAGGAAATCCATATAAGTACCCAAAAATACCATTTATCATTATTCCAATTCCTTTATAAATACATACAAATAACTTTTAAATCACACATCACACATAAAAGCCAACCGGGCAATTTACTGAACACATGACATGCCCTTTTTAAACAAAACAATTTATTTTAAGTACATGAAAAGGAATAAAACACCAATTGAAAGCCATATTTTCATTCAAGATACTGTAACATGTTAAAAATACCATATACTAGATTATAAACCTCACAAAACATTTTCAAAAGATAACGGAACATTTAAACAAACACTTGTTGAGAACTTTCATGACAAAACAACACTACCGTTCACAAACCAATGATTAAACAACCACATTGAACACCAATAAAACTATCCAAAGGATGAAAAACAATAATAAACATATATATATGGTGTTAAATATAATAAAATGATGAAACTTAAATAATAAAGTCATGTGCAAGGGGTATCCTACCTCAAATCTTTGGCGTAATTGAAACGCACACCCGAAATCACCCGCCGGGGGTTTATAAACCCTAAAACTATAAATACCAGACCTAAACAAACATAAAAACCATCAAAAAACATTTTATAACAAAACCCTAGGTCTATCAAGACTAGGGTGCAATATAAAACCAAGAAATAATGAAAGGAGGGGGAAGAGGAAGAAGAAAGGAGAAGGAATCTCACCTTTCATCCTAGAAAACTCTTCGTAATCCATTAGATCTGAAGCTCTAGAGAAAAGGGAATGGATTGAAAATTCTTGGAGAGACTCCTAAGATCTGGACGAACCAGGGTAGGATGATTTGTGGCTAAAAGATTAAGAAATGATTGATTTATGAATGATAAAACTTACCTTGGAAATTCTAGGCGATTTGAGGTTCCCTGAGAATATTCGCCCTAATCAGCGACCCACATGAGCTCCAAATAGGTAAAAACGATATTGGGGGTGAGGATAGGGATATTGGCTTCGGGTGGGAGGTGGAATCACCGAAAAAGATTAAAAAATGAAAATGATATAAATGAAACAAATTATTTTTTTTAAAACAGGAAATGGGCCCATGGGCTGGCCCAATACCTAAATAAGTAACCCAAATTCACCCGGCTTATGAATTTCTAATGGGTCCAAAAGGATAAATAAATTTTAATATATCATTATAGTACAAGTGGGAAGTTGATTGGGTGAAAAAGGATGAAAAAAAAGAGTTATAAAAGAAACAAATTAAGTTTTTTAAAACTGGGAATGTGCTCACGGTTGACCCAAATCATGAAGTAACCACCCTTTCTTCAAAAAATGCTAAACAAGCAATGGGGATCCCAAATTAGGGTGGTTAGAAATATATGAAACTTCAAAACTCAAGATTTATCTCATCAAATACCCATTAAGAGGATCTGGATTTCTAATGGGCCGGATCAATACAAAGAAAAAAAACCGTGTGTGACAAATTACATAAACATATACGTAATATTTAATAAGAATAAATTATATTAAATATAATTTTCAAAATATATTAAATTATTGACACAAAAAATTTAACATATTGAATATAAAAGTGATCATTTTTAATAATTTTTTTTCATAATTTGGTAAAATTGTAATTTTTTGTTAAAATAAAAAATTAAAATTAACATAATCATAAACATATCTTGGAGTATTGTTTTATTTTTTTAATTAGTGAATCAAAATTAGGTAAGGGTGATATTATTTTATTTACATAAATAGAGAAAACCATTTGTCAATAGTGAAATATAGTAAAATGTAGTATTTCTCATTATATATTAAATACATGATTACTTACATGTAATATAATGCAAGTAACCAATATATCCAAATAAAATGCTTCAATTATTTTTAATTATTCACAATATATAATAATATACATCGTATCAATCCTAAGAATTATTTTAATCAATATTTTATTTAATAAAACCCTCCATTTCACCTAGAACCACACACCAATTCCACACACTTACCATCATTTTAAAAAAAACATTTTATTTTCAAATATATAACAAATCTCTCACCTTATACATTATATCCATGTTTATTTATTATTCGTCCACATTAATAATTTATTGATATATTTTTATGTCACTAAACTATGTATATAATTATAATAAAATATATTTTCTGGATAACATATAACAAATTTAATCAAATTTTTAATTTTTTATAAAAATATTTTGATCATTGCTAGTTTAAACCTAACTATATAAACAATTTCATGAATCAAATATTAAAATCGCACATGAATAGTTTTAATATTAACTTACAAAATAATTATAGTATTTATTCATTTTTATGAATTTGGAATGATAAAATGGGTAGAGTATTTATGACATTGAAGATAACCACTCATTTCCATTTTACCATCTAAAATGTGAATATCGAGAATCATTTCATTATCTAAAACCATTTTGAACCATATATTAAAAATAGATCATTAATTATTATATAATTTCATTAATGGAAAACAATTTACACATATATACATTATTAAACCTTGATACAAATACAATTGATGAATTATATGATAATAAAGTAGTTATGGAGTTGTGGACCAGGAAACACCAAAAGATCAACATTAGTAGATTAATCTACTAATTAAATAATACATGATAATAAATGTATTATAATACATGGAATAAACAATTATATTTTTCTATATTATAAACTTGACATATTTTATTCAAAAATTGAAATGTTAATAGGGTTTTGCATGTGAGTCAAACAGAGAGTAAAAGTATTTTTCCATTATATCAGTTTTAGTTTATACTTCCACATTTTCTTGATTTCCACTCATGGTTATTATATAATATACCTATAAAAATTAGTAAAGTATATTATATTTAATTCTTGAAGGTATATTAATTTATTTTATTTATCTTTCATATATTATTTATTAAGTCAATCCTTTGAGGTATATATTGGTATTTTTTCTATCTATTATTATAATATATTAACTTTTCCATTAAAATTAACTATATCATTATATTATTTTATAGAAATCACTATTAAAAATTATTTATTATAGTTATTTTATAATGTTTGGGATAAAATAACCCTTTTTATGATATATTATTTACATATATATTTAATTTTTTATCAAGGGATTATCCACCAAATATCAATTTTCTTCCTGAATTAATTATGCATTTTTTACATATTGTTATATATATTATTTAAAAAGTTTTCAATTAATACCTTAATGGAATCCTTTAAACTTTTTGTTACTATTTTTTTCCATACCATTCTTATGTTTGCATGGTCTATACCATATGATGTTTTAAATTGAAATTATCACTTTCTCTCTATTTCATTAATTTTGAGCGTATAAACTCTCTCGGATACATTTTTATGTTAAAATAAACTTAAATTTATATAAATTTCAATATAAATGTCTTTTATTTATTTTAAAATATATATTTTTTAAAACCAACATTCCAATATTTTATTTTTTTTGTCCAGCCATATGATGTGATGAAACAATTTACATTTTTTTTACATTTAATATAAAACAAATCTTATGATTTTTTATTCTATTATTTCAAATCCTTGTTATTTATAAAATGGGAAAAACATTTAATGTTTTTTTCCATTAAATAATTTAATTTTTTCCCCATTTCATAAATTTCTAGGAAATGGAATTATTGTAAATTTCTTATCGATAACCATTCTTATAGTTAATGTAGATTCTTCAAGTTTTTCCCCCATTATGAGATGTAAATATCTACCCTTAATTTCTTACAATTCCTATTTGAAGTTATTCTTGATGTATACATGTTTTATCTCTATTATTGTATTGATGAGCTACTATGTGATTTTGTTCAGTGAAACATTCACTCTTACACTTTCTTGTCATTCAATTGAATATTTAACTTCCTTATCCATTATATTATATCTTTCATATTCTGGATTCCATGATGGTATAAAATAATTTTTCACATAAAAGTATTTAAATTTATTATATATATAACTTTTATTCATTGTTTGATTATTACATCCCACAATACATTCTTTTTAAGACCGTACTTTCCAATATTCAGTTTGTTATGTTATTTATTTTAAATAGACACATATATTCTTCTGATATGTTATTTTTTAAGGAGTTTATATGATTTACGTCTGAAAATATGATTTTTATATTATTCAAATTGGACTAAAATATTTTATAATTGTGAATATCCTATTTATATTAAATTTATGAATTCTTTCCAACTACCGTCATAATTGTTAGGTCAAATTGCGGTAGTCATAAGGCATGATTATATCATTTCAATCAGTCACATATTTAATTGTATTATATATACAATGGTTTTTTGGATTGAAATATTTCAGGATACGTCTATTTATGTCGTACAATATTATTTTATTAATCATAAATCACAGTACGAGATACCACTTCTTTTGAAAATTATTGAATTTGAATTTGTCTTCCAATTATGGTATGATTAAATATCTATTCCATGACTTATAAAGTGGTGGTATTCTTTAAAAAATTCAAGTTATGTATATTGGATGAGAAATTAACTCAAGAATCAGAACACTTGATATAATTCATGAACTCTCAAAATGAATCCCAAAGAGTTCTTTAAGAACTCATATTTATATGATGATTTTGTGTATAGATGCATAGTAAAGACCCCTAGGAACACGAAGAACTCTCCTTCTACCACCATTTCACCATGATGTGCTAGAAAACCATAGTGGGTAAAGAATCTAATTTTAGAATAAAAAAATTACAACTCAAAAATGGATACCTCTTGAGGTAGTATATTATTTGGCTTATACTTTGGGATCTTCATCAATTTCATTAGATAATAGATGTGGACGTTATAGTAGATATTTATTGAACAATGCATATTTTCACAATTATTTATTTCCTATTATATATATTTCGTATTATCTACACATAGATATCTTGGTGTGGGTTTATTTTTTCATTTTCTGGTCAAGAAGGTGGTACATTTCCCATATGAAACCTATCAATTGTATCAGCAAATACTATTAAATCAGATTTATGAAATCAACTAGGAAATGAAGTATATTATATTTTTTATTCCATATCAATAACGAATAATTTAATAAAATATATAAAATATATCGATAGGTTTTATATCATGGCATATGATATATGCTATCATAATATGTGATATCTTTTAAATCCAAAATTTTATACTTGACATAATGTATAACACCTGATTGTCTAACCCATTATATCTAATGGATCATGTTTTGAAAAATATATTTTTGAATCCCTAAAGTTAAATAAATTCCTATAATCATATATTTTATGAAATAATTATGATGATGGAATGAAATATAAATCATTATATATAACTAATTAACAAAAGGGATGATTAGGATATAAGTCATAAAACATGTATGATAGTGTTATTCAATATTTTATTAATCATACCACATAAATAACCATGGACTGTGATATTGAATTGTATATTACCATCTATAATGAATCCAATTCATAAACTTATATTTAAGAATAAAAATTTATTTTTCATTATATTCAATTTTGAATTGAATTTTTTATATATAAATTGTTTATAAATATTAATAGAACATATTTTTGAGTTATTTATTAACTGATAAATTATTTATAAAATAACTAGCTATAATGAGTTTATAATTAATTAATAAATTATTGTGAAACATTTACTATTAAATATTCTTTAATATTATTAGTTATTGTTAAAAATACAATTTAGCAGAATTATATGGAAAGACATTTGACGTTGAAAAAATTAATTATTTTGTATTCATATTTGGTATTTTATAATGAGTTTATAAATTATAATGATAAATAAAAAATATAAAGAGTTTATATTTGAATTATTAATTTTATAATAATTAATTAATTTGAATTTTTAAAATTAAAGGCTTATTTAAGGATGTTATTTAATCCACATCGAAAGTATTTAATTGATTGATTTGATCATGATTTATATAATGTAAATTATATCGTATATAGATTATTTAAATATTTTAAATAATAGGTATTGACATATAAATTGTTTATAGTTAATAAAATTTCATATATATGTATGAAAAAAATGCCATAAATTTAAATAATATTAAAATTTCAAATTTTGGAATCAATATAAAGGATTTATGTTCACAATTATGTAATATTTATATTAAATAAAGATAAAATTAGAAAATTATTTGGGTTAAAATTTTATTTCTGAATTATTCTATAATATTTTCTCATGTTTAAATAATTAAAAAATTCATTTAATTAAAGGCGATTCTCTAATTTATTCAAAATTAATAATTTTATATAGATTGTAAATGTATGTATTATTTAATTTAAGTTGTTAATTTTTTTCTTATAAACTTTTAAAACTTACATTAGATACTCATTACATCAACATATCTACCATAACATCAATTTTTTTGTCTATGTTAGGGACTCTAATTTTGTTATTGACAATAGATTATATATATTAGGTGTTAGAGTTTTCATGAATTATATTATTTCATGAATAAATAATGTTAGGGTGAGACATTTGTTGTTGTGACTTATTCTAAAAATGTGGGAATTAACTATCTATCGATTTGGGATTACTCAATTTTATAGATATTAAATCACATATAACATCAATCATTTACATGAACAGTTAATATAACATATGATAGAGATTCATTTGGAGATGGGTTGATATATAAGGATTCTAATTATGGGTGATCTATACTAAATGTGGGTAATGTATATAGTTACAGATCAATAAATATTGAATTATTTTTTTTGGTGTATGGAATTGGATTCCAAACTAATTCATTTGAAGAATAGATACATAAATGGAATAACAAGATATAATATGGTGATATTGAATCCATTTATAAATAATGAGTGTTAAATTCCTTCCAATGATGAACTTGTTAATACCACAATCAACCGACCAGATATGTCATGAAAAACATGGGTGCACTGGGGTTATCTAGTGTACGCCAATAAAGTTATAGGTAAACTTGGATCATGCTTATGTAGGTCATTACATAGCTGGATTGCCATATATTTTCTAATATAAAAAATTCTTACTATTTTATTTGGACTTTTCTTAGCTATATTTCACTAATAAAATTAGTTTATCTACAGAATAGAGTGGATTTTACCAATATAATAGATTTTTTAAAGTGTTGCCTTCTCAATTACCCCAGTGTCATATATGATATGATTGGGATGGTGTTCTAAATAAATAAATAAGTTGTGTCAGAAACCTAATATCAGACTCATTTCATAGTAAAATATGTATCATGTCCCACTATTATATATGATAAATTCAAAATAGGTCATCATTTTATTGAGAGACAATGTACTATTTGTCTTTATTAATGGAAATAAAACATGATACTTATATTGTAAGATCATCTACTGAAATTAGTTATATCTTCATTGTAAAAAATTCCAATATGATCAATCCTTTCCAAGGAAAAGTTTAATTTATGTAAATAATAATGAGTGTTTAATTAGGAAATAATCATAATTATATTGTAAAATTAAATGTTTTGTAGTTATGCCTTCTAGAGTAACCATGTTTCGACGTCATTCAATCAGTGAATGGAGATTATTATGAGAAACACATATTGATTTTTTGAAGGTTTCAAATTAATCATATATTAAATGACATAAAAAACCTTAGCCTCATTTACACAATATTATTTAGTATCTTAAGGGATTAGTGAGACCGTACGTTATGTTAAGTATTGTTCTCAAATATTAATTAATTTTATTATCATCTTTGGAAATGTTCTAACAAGATGGATGAATTTAATAAAAAAATTATGGATATAATCATGTATTGAGAATAGACTTTCTAACTATGTGACATATAATTTCATTTGTTTTTATGATAGTAGATGCTGAAAAAACCTCAAACTGAAAGAAGAAAATATTATTGGAGAGTCTAATATGGTATCATCATTGTCCAGTTAAGGTCATTGATTCCAAATGGTAAATTAATTCATAGTAATTATTTCATAAGATGGAATATTTTTAGATACAGTAATTGTTTTTTTGAAAACTCCATGTAATGTCCAAAAAATGTGACATTATTATAGGATTTTATTATTTAGTTTTTTAGTGTATGTATTACAAACTGTATATCCTCTATGTTTTTTTAAATATAGAATCTTTGGAACTTAATAAATAAATTAATCATATTTGTAGTTTGTATTCATGTGATGAAGAAAGAGTTTCAATAAAAACTATTTCAATTTAATGGAATATACCAAGCTTATATGGATCTTTAATGAATGTTTATCTTCATATCATTTCACCTATGAAATTATAGATGTTATTCATTAAAAAAATAGTTATTTTCAAGATAAGTGGTGATAAATTATATGAAACTAATTAATGATTCATTGGTTTCAAAAACATTTTTTAGAATTACATAAGGGTAAAATATTATTATCTTAGATAATGTTTTTTTCTAGATATATTTTAATATACTAGGGGAGATTTTACCTCCCTTAATCAGTGAAATATTTTGTTAAATAATATTCATTTTATGTAAACGTTATCAAAATAATAGAATACCATATATGATATGGGAAAACATTATTTGGTTAAATGTTCCAACTAAAATTAAATAAGATTTATTTTTTAATAAATATTTAGTTTATTTTTAAATGATAATCTAATGAGAATAGAAATACTATTAGGATACTCAGAGTTTGTTACAAATTAAAGAAGTTTAGAATCACAAAATGAAATATTTTATGAACCCAAAGTGATTTTTACCTAATATCCTAATGATTTTTGGAAGTGTGTCTATAATTACAAATGTAAAGAGTTATATTTATAAATCCTTAAATATGAATATATATATTTTCAAAAAGATTATAATAGTGAAATTCAATGTGAATATCACTTAAAACTCATAGAGTTTAGGATGTGTGAGTTAGTAACTACAACATTCTGGTATTTCATTCGGGTATAAAATGTTGTGTATATTTATTTTCATATTTATTATCAATATTTCCCCAATTTTATTATTTTTTTATCATTTATGGAGTTTTATTGATACTAATATAGATATTCAAAACATCAATGAATAATTACCACCATTAATGGTCAATAATTATTGAGGAGAAGTGCTCAATTTACATAACTATTGGATCATGTAATGAGCCAACTTTTTATGACTTGAACCAGTCCGTGTTATATATATTTATATCAAAAATCATTGTCCAAAATGTGTAACAACTAGGAATGACTGAAGAGTTTAATTATTCCCTTAACAACTTTTTTATATTTAAAAATTGTGTGCCCTAATTTTTATATTCTAGAACCTAGAATTGTCTCCCTCATTCATACCTATTCTCTATTTTCATCTTGTTGTAATTTTTGTGGGAATTTCACTAAGACAATCGTCTCATATAATAGTAAGTTACATCTGTCATACCATATCGATTACTACTCTTAAGGCCTGTGTTTATATTTAACTATAATGGTATGAAATTATATGTTATTTAGAATATGTATGCACATATTATGATTTATGGTTTAGGGTTTGATCTTACCTACTGGGAGTCTCTACACTCTTTTGTTTGTGGATCCAATATGGTTTTTAGAAATCAAGGTTTTTTGAGGTAGTTGGTTTCATAGAAATAATTTCTCACATTAAAGTTGATTTCTTTTTTATTTTGAAAGAGGAAAATGAATTGATGCTGAATATAGTTTGTTGACATGATTATCCCAGTGTGGGAGATTTTTGTATTACGTTGCTGTATATATATATTTTTTAATAAAATTCTATTGTGAAATAATTTCAACATTGAAAATGTTTGTTCCATGAGATTGGTACATACCATGGGATCCAGGGTATTATTCATGAATTTATATACATGATCTAAAAGGTATGGCATGGCTCCTTGAATTAAATATATAAAACACCAACTAAATATTGGTAATGTAGGGAGACACATGATGTTGTTCTCTAATTAGAAGTCTTGAATTATAGGGATGCGAGTACATAACTAGTAAATTTTAGTTAGTAAACCGAGGTGTATATATCCTATCTACCCCATAATTGATATATATTAGGACTCATTACCACGGCTCTAAATTAATCAATAGGTTTTTATTTTCATTATTGGATAATTATTAATTTTATAAAATGGTATTTAAAAATTTTATTTTTAGAAAATTATGTAATGATTTTTTTCCATGTTTCATTTTAAATAGTAAAATATTGTTCTTGTTGATTTTATTTAATATTATTGCAAAGTGCACATTCATCATATTTTAGGAAAGATTATGAAAAATTTGTCTCCTATTTTTTTAATTTCTGCAAATTGAGAAAAATTGGTTCATTTAATTATACATTTTTATTGAACACTTGGTGTGACCTTGTTGGGATTTTGAGCTCACAACTTATATAAAATCTATAGGTGTATGTATCCTTTTTATAATTAATTATATGAATTGAATGGACATTCTTCAGAGTGTTGGGAATTCAATATATATTTTTTTATGGTGGTATATTATGGGGTTTTGACGCACCTATCCCATGGAGAAGTGGTGCAGACTTCTATTTAATTTTGTTTAGTCCCATGGACTAATACATATATTTTTATGTGGAACTTATATATTTTATTTATTTATATATGGATATATCCTTTAATTTTATATATGTGTTTGGAGTTTCTTTTACTTCATTTATGTGATGGAATGTTGTTCATTTTCCCTAAATATTTTAAGATCATTGTTTATATGTTGTTGTGGTAGAAATCATTCCCAAATGTGATAATTCATTTCCTAAGGACTTGTCACCAACCAGTGGTGATCTAGATTTAATTTCTATTCATTATTTAGGCATACTATGGGAGCCTATTTAGGGATCACCTATGTTGGTTCAGGAAGAATTTGTATCAATTTTTTTCATCAATGTGATTTGGTATGTATTGGTAGATATCAATTTAGAAAATCAGATCATAATGGAAAAGTGTCCAGTGAGTTCCTAACCAAATACCATCATATAAATCCTTTTGTTCTCATGGGATTAATGGAGGTGTTTATTCTTGAGTTATATTTTAATTGTATTTTATATTATATTGGGGGTGTTTCACTGTTTGATGTTTTCTCCTCTTTATTTGGTGTTGCGTTATACCATTCCTACTAGAAGACTTCCAGTAAACCCTTAGGAGGGTTATATGGGTAACATTCCATCAGAAAATATTTTTATTGATAAGAATATTACTATATGTATAATATACATTATATGGGATATGGACTAAGCTTAATCTCTAGTCCTAGGTCAAGCTATATATGTGTATCCGAATAAGTATGGGGATAAGAATTGATCCTATAAGATCTTACTCCTTTACCTAGGTAAATAAAAACATAGATTTTATTGTATCTATGTGACTAACTGTGGAAAAGCTATTGTTAGTGTTGTATGAAGCATAAGAAGGGTTTAAAGGGATCTTAGAAGAATTTCGGTATTCGAAATAGGTTGAGGACTATATTAAGGTTGTTATAGTTCCACTAACTAGCTGATATAGAGCCAAAATATAGCTAATGTAAAACCTATGAACATACATAGGGAACATGACCATCAACAAACTTTTGGTCCAATGACTAGTTAATAGAAGCCGGAGAATCTCCAACAGCCTCCAAGAACCTTTTTAAATAATAAAAAACCATGTAATTTCTTCGCAGCCACAACATTAACCAAAAAACATGGGTTTTTATTCCAATAGTCTATGTAGAATACATATGAAATATCCTCTACCTCTCCTTGGGTATTAATTTATCTCTCTTGATCAATGTTTTTGTTTAATTTTACTTTCGATCAGGAGCATAAAGTAAATCTAGAACTTCTCTTACCTCTAATATTAATTTCCTTCATTTTCTAGATCACTCATTCCATCTATATCTAATATTAAAAATTTTCTTGTTTTTAATTCATAGTTTTATTTATTTTTTCTAATTATGAATTGATTCATGATATACATAACATCTAATCTTAAGGATATAGTATGTGTTTTTTTTCAAATTACCATTTTTCTCACATTATTTTTCATGTATCATTTCTTGCAGTCTTTCTGGGCTAAGTGCTAATTGACCTAATTATATTTACATATTTTAATTATTAACTTTTTAGTTAATTTACCTAATTTATTTATATTTATCACATGAAAGAGGGTGATTCATAGTTAATACACACCTTTATATAATTTAACAATGAATATAGAAAATATTAATTAATATGGCCTCTTAAAATGGAAAATGATATTATTTAACCACTTTGATTGTGTAAATTATTAATTACATTTTATGTGGTTAAGGAAAAGATAAATAATTATTGTATTTATGATTTTGAATTGGAATTTTACAAACATTTATGATCGATAATGGATATTCAAGTATTTTTTCTGTTTTATATTTAATTAATGGCGAATGATATGGGTGTTGTTAAATTGTAAGTCATGATAATAAAGAGGGATTATAAGATTTTTTTTGTATTAATGGTTTTATAAATTGAAAATAATGTTTCCATTTTAACTGAAAATGGTTTGGGTAAAAAGTTTTTTCTTTTTAAATTAAATGTTTATGGATTTTAAAATGTTTAAGGGGAATAATATTTTAGAAATTAGTGACTTGTTAATAGAAAATGGATATTGTGATTTATTTAGTATTATTGTCACTATATAAATTTGATAAGTAAATATTCATAGGTGTGATATTTTGAATTGGTAATATATGGGTTAGGAATTACATAATAATGAAATGAAAACACAATTGGAATGTTTTTTCATCATATAAAAAATAGTAATAGTGTCAGTCAGGAATATTTTTAAAGAAAACAACCATCGATGGAGGCCACAAATACTACATATTGGGAGTTTTTTAATACACTAATGGGGGAGATTATGAATACTCTCTAGGGGATGGTTGTGAGTACTCCATGAAGGTAGGTCATGAATACTCACTCAGGTGAGGTTATAGAACTCTAAAAGAAAAAAACTTGTGATTCTCATGAAAATGATATGGAAGAATCCTAAAAGTGTGGTCATGATATTATGGTTAGAACAATCCACATGATGTGCTCATAGAAATCCTGAATGATTCCTAGCAATGTATGGAAAATTGGGGTCATGAACTTGAGGATCTATAGTGGTATAGTTGGATCTTGAGTTCCACTATGGATCCCAAGCATTAGTTATTGATTATTTATTTTTAAAATTTTAAAATAATTTAATTCACTTACTTTAATAATTATTTATTCCCTTATTATAGAATGGTTACTTTAGAGAAATACTTAGTGGTGTCCAACTGAGTTTTACTCACACCCTACCCAAGACACAATGACACTTTGGTACCTAATCATATCTTACATGCTTGTATGATTGGTCTTTAAGAATGTTGGTTCTAGAATATTTATATAATGGGATAAAGCATGGGATTATTGGATCATTTCACAACATCAGATCATTTTTAGGGATCTTCATAGTTTTATTATTTTCGTATATTTTGGATATTTTTATGACTTTTAAAAATATATTATTGAATGTTAATTTATTATCACCTGGTTGTTTTATTATTTAATGTCAGTAGTTTTTGTATTTTTTGCTACGTAACTATCGTGATGGTCTAGATTATTACTATAATGCTGAATGTGTTTTTTACTTTGATGTGTGGCTATACTCTCCACACCATGCCACCACCGGTTCATTTTACTAGTTAGAAAACTTTAGCCTATGGGGAGGAACACCTGAGGTCTTGGGGGGACTACGAGTCTTGGAACCAATTAGTGGTCTATGATAGTGGGATGTTATAAAATGGAATCAAAGAATCCTTTTACTTATTTTACAATTTTGGAAAGGTGCACATGAAAATGGATGTTTTTGAGACGTGGTATTTAACTTGTTCTTGGGACTAATCACAACACATCTAAGGGAAGATCATGTTTTTAGGTATAGTAATGAAGCCAATATTTATCACTTTTTTATTTATTAGATTTCACCTCAAGTGATACAAATTTTTATAGGATTATTAATTTAATGGATTGTATCTCATCGATGGAATTGATTGAGGGATTGTTTTCTTTCATCTTAACAGGAATGTAGAATTCACATGTAATTTGTGTTAGTACTTGTGTTTGATCATTTTATTTTCTAGATTGTTTTATGGGATATTAGTAAAATTTTTCTTCAATAATTTATATAACATTATATTATATATTTATAAGTTTACACATTTCTAAACCTATAATCTTAACGAAAAAATTTATTTTATGTAATATTTATCTTTTATTATTATAATGTATCGGCTAAATAAAATACCAATTACAACCTACATAGTTTTTTATTATCTAACATGTTATTGAGATTTCATATCAATAGACCTTATATGATAAAATATTTTGGTCAATTTAAATGGTTTAAATTTTATTAAATGATTGTTTTCCTTAAATATTATATATCATCCACTAAATAAAATGTCAATTTCAACTTAAAAAGTGATTTCCATTACAGCGTAAACTTGTAATTTAATTTTACTATGCATAATGTTTTGGATAATTCTAGGTAAATAAAAAACAGTGTACAATTTTTATTACTAAATTTATGATGTGGTCCTAGTGGGATATTAGTGGATGACCTAATGTATGGGTGGCTAGGGTTTAGAGAGTGACCTTATTTTGTGTTATCCCTATAACATTGAGGCCCATTGATTTTGGGGGATATTGGTGACCTTTTATGGAATACCTAGCAAGAGAGTGGGTAGAGAATACTTAAAATGATCTTACATGTGGGTTCCTTTAGTCAGTATCTGGACTTGGAAAATTAGATATTGTTTATCTCAAGATGGGAATTAGAATCCTATATGTGAGTTGTGGGTTATGTTGGGGTTTTTATTGGACCGGGCATGGGAGCATAGTATACATTTATGTACGACATATAATGGTATTTAGAAGGCTAGACATGATAGTATTATATAACCCGATATAGGGGTTGGATCAGAAAAATAAGTTCCTTTATATATGATATGCATGAGAGGATTATCAGATATGATACTAATATATGGGAAGTATAGAAAGTGTGTGGTAGAGGATTGGGGAACACCTTGGGAGTGTTTACGACTATTTTACCTATTTTTATAGATACCTTTTAATGGTATCGAGTAAGGTCATGTGGATTCTTTTATTTATTTTGGTATTGATACTCATTTTAGTGGGAAATATTTTCTAGATGTCCATAATTATTGATTACTAGTACAATTTTGTATGTGATTGACTTTGGAATCCATAGGTTGTCAAATCTTGTTAGATTGGAGTTTTATTAGATGATTTTTATTTTGGAAAATTCTTGGGTAATGTGTAGTTTTGTAGGTTTTATTAGTGTATTGAAATATGATGCAGTGGAGCTAAATGTAGTGGCATTGGCATGGTAGCCTAGTTTTGATTGAATGTGAATCACTAGTGTTTGAGTGAGTATTTCATGATAACATTATGTTGGAGTGTTAAACTACAAATATTTTATGAGATTAATGAATTATGTGACTAGTATATGATCAATGTGCTATCAATATTGTAGGTTTGGTGGCGTGAGAGTTTACCCGAATTATGCTAAACTATTTTCAAGGTACCATGTTTTATCTATGATAGTTTCCATTGGGTTTTGGATTAGTGATAACCCATATATGCTATAAAATAGATGTTAATGAAATTCAAGTATTTTGAACATGGAATCCCAAGGTTTTGGGTGAGGATAATGGTGTCTATATGGTATGGAGGGGAATCACAGAAGGGAAAAGGTGTGATGGATTAGTTGATTTATTTTGATCATTGTTATGGGGTTACATGATGAAAACATTATTGTTATGTAATGTGACAACAAAGTTTTTATTGCATAAACTTTTTAGTTAAAAAATGGGGAGTCGTATAATGAGACCATATAATGGGACTATAACGTTTTCTGGTTAAGGGTATAAACCTATATTTGAATGTATTTGGTATCCAATGTTGTGGGTAGTGTTTCTAGTGATATGTGATAGTGGTGTAGTCAGTGTATCATATTTTCTCTGGGGTATAAATGGGATAGTCACATTCGCCCTTTTCATATGAATATGGATAGAGGATGGACTATGGAGATTGAAGCTTTTTTTAATTGAAAAACAATAAGGGTTATCCTACATGATCATGAACAAAACATTCTATGTGGGTATGACTGTTTATGCAGTGATATTGGTCGGTGGACCATAAAAATGACTCTGGGATGCTGGTGTGTAAATGAATATGGGTTATTGGTTTTTAGAGATAGTTCTATATTTGGATTTTGGATGTGGTGTTAGTGGGATTATGAATGTTACCGTTGAAACTAATTTATAATATAGAAATTTAGGTGGGATTCAGATCAAGGCCGCATCGCATCTCATGATATAACATGAGAAAATTTTAGACTGGTTGAGATTTCCATTATAACATGTTATAGGGGTTCATGTTTTCATAGTGTGTTCCTCCTCATACCGTCTTGGGATACATTAAAAAAATATGAATTAAGGTGGGGAAATGTGGTATAATATCGATGCAACATGATTGGTTTTGAGATATGTCTGTTAGAGGAGGTCTGACAGTTGTTGTTATGTATAATTAGATGTTTCTAGATTAAAGATGTCTAGTTAAAATAATATAATCATGGATGCGATTTTTATGAATTTCTTAGGTCTTATAAATGACATGTTAACATGTTTGGGATACTATTATGTACTAAGGGTACACATCCATTTTATTTCAATAATACAAATTAAGAGATTTAATCAAATCAGAATGATGTTTTTTGGGTGATTAGTCATCATTATTTGGATTTCACACCAAGTACATCGTTATAATCCAATGATAAAATTTTCAGAAGAAATTTTGATGATGGGGACAGAAATAAATCAGAATTTCCAATCTAAAAATTTATTATAGTTAGTAGTTCCGTGATCTCAATTATTAATTGAATAATGAAATGGCTTATGAAACATGATCAGTATATTTTGAAGATATTTATGAGTGTTGAGATGGGTTTGGTGGCATAAGTGCCTTCAATTTTGGGAAGGATATTAACGAGTTTTGGGAATTTGGGGTTGGAAGTTAACATTTTGGCCTATAATTAAGGACCATAGTGGGTTGGAATGTTTTATGGAAAGGAATCCAAGATAGATTGAGGATAAGATATTATATTGTGGGGATATTTTAAGAACCTAAATCATTACCATATAACCAAATGGAATAAATTTTGTCGAGTCTCAGGTGAATCCTCTTAGCCGAGTTATTTTTAGTGTTATGTGATGTAGAATAAGTGTTTAGAGGGATCCTCTAAGTCTTCATGAGTCTATAGGAGGTCAATTACTACATCAATGCAACTATAAATCCACTCTATAGCTAGTATAGAACCCACAAAAATCTTATTTAAAAACATTTTTCTTCCATAGGGCCTGGGATCACCATTATTAAGTGAGCCCACAACTAGCCTGCCTTTTTTCCATCAGTTTTTTTGTGGAGGCTAATAACTTCCTAGTGGCCTATATATGGATTTTTAATTAGGGGCTGACCCATTTTATATCCAGGTCCATCCATTTTTTCCTCAAAATATAGATTTTGGGTTCCTATATATATCTAGTTGTAGCCCCATACTTGTCCCTATACCTATCTATAGGTCTTGAAGGATCTATATTAATCCATGATTGTCTAAATTTTCATTACTTGTGATCAAGAGCATATAGTATGTCTATTAATCCTCTTGAATATATTCTTTTTTTTCAATTTGGGTTGAACTAAATCTTTCTATTTGGTATGTGGAATATTCTATGGATAAATTATGTGGTACATAGGTTTAACATATAGTATCACTTTGTTCATGAAGTTCTGTATCATGAAGACCTACCAGCCTTGTTGTACATTGACCCAATTTAATGTAACTATTTTTATTGTTCCATGTTTAGATAAATTACGCTATTTAAATGTTAGGATCCCAAGAAAGAGTGTGATTCCCTTGGAATACCCCAAATTTATTTTTAACTTGGCCATGAATATAGACAACATAAATTCAAATGGAACTGGAAATGGGAAATGAGATCAGGTAACCTCATTGGTCATGTGAATTTGTAATTATGTTTTTTTATAAAAGGAAATCATATTTAGAAATATGGTTAGGAAATTTAATTACATAAACATTTATTATTGGAAATGCATATTCATGTTTTGTTTGATTCTCTTGAAAAATGAAATGTGTATGATATAAGAGTGGTTAAAGGGTAAATCATGCTAATTAAGAGGGGTTATAGGAATCTTGTTTTTGTTTCCTGATTTAATAATTAGAATAAATATTGGCCATTAAAATACCAAATTG
Organism: Viscum album; assembly: GCA_963277665.1. Lineage (NCBI taxonomy): Eukaryota > Viridiplantae > Streptophyta > Magnoliopsida > Santalales > Viscaceae > Viscum > Viscum album. The sequence goes on from OY728158.1 coordinate 785,333,879, forward strand.
TTTTTGTAAATGTAATTGTTTCCTTGTATATTAATTTTTTATGGATTTTAAAAGGTTTAAATGAGGTGGATAAGGTGATGTTGTGATCCTTAGTGTAAATTTATAAAATGGACAAGTAAAACTCAATGGCTTTGATGTTTTGATACAGTAAATCGTGAGTTATGAATTACATTAAAATAAAATGATAACACCATATGGGTTGTTTTTATATCAGATAAAAACTTACATGGAGGTGGTGATGTGATATTCTAGAAACAAATACTATTATGGGAGGTCTTGAATACTCCATATTGGGTGCTTGTAAAAACTCACTATAAGGAGTTTGTTAATACTCCCTATTGGAATGTGGTGGATATTCACTACGGGGAGATCATGAATTATCCCTATGGGAAGGTTGTGGAATTATAATGAAACTTTCCTTGGCATGGTCATGAATCTAATATTTAAAACTCTAGAAAAATTATTCATGATTTTATGGTTCGAAATGTCCACATGATATAAATAAAGGTAACCCAACAAAAAAATAATTAGGTTTAGTTGATCAGGATTGTTGACCTAGGGATGTATTTTTGTAGAAAAAAATCTCAAATATTACTAAGGAACTCATAAAGTGTTTGTAACCACACTCTAATCAAGCCACCATGACCCATGTTTCAAAAATATGTCATATTATTGTTGTAATATTCTTGGGAAAATATGATTCTTGAATGTTTTCTTAGAAGGAAATATCATCAGAGTGTGGAATTAGGCAATGACTCAGGAGTAGTTTCATTGTTTTTCATATTTTTATCTTTCAATCTTTAGGGTTTTAGCATTTTACATTATATCAAGTATTATTGGAAAATCATTTATTTTTTCATGGTTTGATAATTATTTATAATTACTTTATTTTGTTTTTAGTTAAATAAATATTTATACAGATGGTGTATATGATTTCCTTTACTTTTTTCCTTTATTTTTCTATGATATGTGGGTATATTCATTCCACTATTCAAAATTAGATCTATCCTTTCAATTAGAAACCTGTTGTGAATATGGTATCATTCCAAATGTATCATTTGAAACACCAGTCCTGGCACCGATTAATGGTCCATGGGGGAAGGAAAATACAGATCTCAGTAGTTTCTCTTACAAAAAACTCCATACATCAAAGACATAAATGATCCCTATGATTTCGATGACTTGTTAGGGAAGATTTATTCATAGAGACACTATATTCTATTATGTTGAAGTGTTTTTCATTAAAGATTGAATTTCCTAGTCCAATGTGGTGATATTTAACAGTTCTAGAACAAAAGAAATGATGGTATAAAATGGATGATCTTTAAATACATTATTACAAAAAGTTTTAAGCAAAAGACTATTATTTTTGGATTTGTCTATGGAGTCCCTCACTCTTAAAAAGTGGTACATAATTTCGGTTAAATATACTAATAATTTTACGGATCTTTCCCTTTTCTGTCCATATGATTTGTTAAATAAAAATTAAATGGTTTAAAGCATTAATGTCTTATTAGGACCTTATATCCATTATCCAGTCTTAATAATGATACTTTTAGAACTATTTCTAGGTTTTGGATAGGGCATTAAAAGTGGTGACTAATTAGAGAAGAAATTCAGTATTGTTGGGTATTCTTAACATGTATAGAAGTTGTTATAAATGTCATTTTAGATGGAAGATGAAGTGGAACAACACTTTTAGAAGAAGTGGAAGTGGATCCCAAAAAATTAATCTTCATATTACCTCCAAAACATAAATCATAGGTCCCTTTTATTTTTACTAGTGTGGGAATACATGGAATAGGAAATGTTCTAGATCATTAGCATTGAACATTTTCCACTCGTGTGGATGTTTTGATCATCATTCATGTTTTTGGGATTTTTATTCCTTGAATTTTTTTATGATTATTAGAATCATAAGGTCTAGTGGAAAAATAATATTCATCAGTGGTTGTAATTGTTAGAATGATATATTATGGTGGAATACTAAATCATCTTCTTGGGTAATGTAGTTCCATATAGTGGATGTGTTTTTAGTTGAAAACGAGGTGGACCTATAAAATATGAGAGGTTCCATTACCTGGTTGTTTTTATCTTTAGAGACAGATCTTTTTTATATAAGTACTACTCCCCCATTTAAATAAACACACATTGTGAATATTTTAAATCTCCCTATATAACACATGACTTATATTATAGATATAGTGGATCCTCTCAAAAATTCAAGGTAGGAGAGTTCCTAACACCCCTAGTGCACATTTAATACATCTAAAGTTCAATAGTATTGTAATTTCATAGTTTTCAACATAGATCACTTCAATGATATTTTAAGATTGGGATGAATGGATTCCTATAAAGTTCATATTAATTATTACCATCAATGGATTTATTTTAAAACACCATGATGGGGAGTTATGGTAATTTAGAGGATAATGGGATATAATGTTTAGCCAAGAAGGACCTTCTCTACTAGATCATGGTAAATCTATATTCTTTTTTTCATTTGATATTGAAAAATAAACCTTAATTTGTGAACATTCTCCATTGGTTAAGGAGTTTCTAGATGAGGTCCTAACAGACTTTCTTGGTCTCTCTCTATTTAGATTAGTAGAGTTCAATATTTAATTAGAATGAGGACCCAACAAATATATATAAATTCATTCCTTATAGAACTAATATAATTGAAATATTTGAGTACTTACTTGGATGATTCGGAGGCCTAGGGCTTTATCCCTCATATTGTATTATCATGGGAATCCATAATACTCTTCTCCAGGAAGGATGATGGAAGTCAATATTTTTGTGTTTATTATCAAAATCCCAACCAAGTATTGATAAATTAAAAATACCCTTTTCTAATATTATAATTTTTTAGATTTTTTAATGGTGAATTGGTTTTCCTAGAAGTGAGTTTTTTATATACCTATAATTCCTAATTAAGGAGTAAAATAATAAAAATCATTCCTTCAGGAGTTATAGAGGTCGGTTTGATTATATAGGGATGTTATTTGTCCTGACTAATTTACATTTATATTTTATGGTGCTAAGGAAACATTTATTTCACTGTTAACTAAAATCATTCATCATGTTATTCATGGTTGAAAACCTGGAATTTATATGAAATTAAAAGGATCACGGGATTAATCATATTAATATTTTTAGAACCTTTAGAGATCATTTATATTATGTTAATTTATCAAAGTTTAAATTTGAGATCCATGAAATTAAATAATTAGTAATGGTGGTCATAAAGTATGTAATCATAGTTGATCCATAGATGGTGAAGGATGCAATTTCATTAGGAGATCCATGAAATATTTTATAGATATAGAAAATAATAGAATTTGAATTATATTAGTAATGGTTTCAAAATAATTTTACAATGTTAGAATGACCAATTTAAACTGTCTCTAGGAAGGGAGTGAAATTATTTTGGGACATGATATTCTAGGATTCCTTTAACGAATTTAAATTATGTTTGACATCTTATTTTATCCTTATATTGAAAAATTTAATAGTTCAGTATGATGTACTACAATCCTTTATGAATTGGGTTAGTCTATATTCTTGAAAAAATGGATCAGATATTGGAGTATTGTTCTAAAAGTCTTTAGAAACTTGAAAGGAATTACCCCAACCATGATGTAGATCTTTCTCAATTCAGGAACATCGGAAATAGTTTGTGACATTACCTTTTTTGGGAATGGTTCACCATCATCATCTTCTATAAAATATTGTACTATTCCATTTATAAGATGGTTGTAAACCATATAAAACTGTTGTGGGTGGTGTAACTATTGTCATTTGACTTTGACATCACACACACCTTGGGAAAGTGGGATGTTGTTATCGACAGACTTTTTAGGATGTTTCACTCTTAGGTTGTGATGGATTCAAAGCATGAATGGAACATCATGGGAATATTTAATAGGATGCACCTAGAAACAAAATGATAAGGGAAAATGTTTCTATTTGCATTAATTTAACACTAATCATTGACTTTGTTGTCCATATTTTTAGTGGGAAACATCAAATTTTGTATTACATTTATATACATTTCAATAGTATAAGACTGGGAAAAAAATTACATTTGTTCTACTTTAATTGGTCCATGTTCCATAACATAAGTGGGATGAGGTCTCTATAGATTTAATCATCAGAAGAATATAGATTCCTAGAGGTAATAATACCTAATATATGCTGATTTAACTATTGATTATGTTTTCCCATTGTGTGAAGACTCGGACTAGAGGCCACTTAATGGGTGCCCCATACCTGGTGAGCCACACGACCTCCAGTGCAGTTTCCCAAATGCTAGAGGCTTATGAATAGTAGAGAGGGACTATGATGTGTTTGTGGGAATACTATGCTTTCATTAGAAGAGTGTATCATAGTGGATGGAATAAAAAGGAATATTAAACAGCAGAAGCAATATAATTAAATAGCGGAAGAAAACTGATGCAACAGATAAATGAGAATAATAAAAACTATATCAAATAGAACGATAATGATTTAATGTACTGTCACTATAAATCTAAAAAACGTGGATAAAATATATCATGCATAACATGTTCCACAAGGTAAAATAAAAACGAGGACTACTCCATACACTCTAAGATCCAACTCAGTCATCTACTATCAAGCTCCTTCCGAATCAACATGCAATCACGTTTCAGAAGCTGTATGCTTCCCTTTTTCAATACCTGTACCAATGTAATCTATTCCGAGTACCAAATAGTTTTTAGAGAGGGTTTGAGATAAATCTTTATTTCCCACCACAAAAAGTGACTATAACATCTAGACCATGTAATGGAATATAGCTTTGTGTAGTCATGAAAATATTTATTAAAAAAATCAGTACAGTATAACTAAATAACCAAGTTCATTATTTAGCCCTCGGCTAGTGTTCGAATATATAACCAGTTCATTGATTATTTAATCACCATTAAATGTTAATAGGTCACGTGAGGCATTTCCAGCACTGACATCATCTTGTAATAGTACAAGTAGTGAAGGTCCCAAGATGTAATAAGGAAACATGAAAAAGATATCCAGTGAGGGAGTTCCAGGGTAATAAACAAGGAAACATAAATCCCATGGAATGCTAACACAGAAGTATCTGAATCTAGATATGGGTTAATATTGTAAAACAAGGAGTGAAATCTAAGGCATTCCGCAATAAGGCGCCTAAAAAATCAAAGTTGATTGACCATGTTAAAATGGGTTTATGAAAAGATAGGTCCTTAAGGGCATTCACCATGACACCTAACAGAAAATTATGGATCCATGGAGTGTATCTGAGGTATCCTATAAAAAGGAAAAGGACCCTACGGTTGTATACCAGGCAACGGTGGAATAGATAAAAAATAGAGTCTAGGTGGGTATCATCCTAAGTAAACATCCTTGAATCGTAATGGGGTTTTTGAGACCCAAGGAATTATCTTCTAAGAATACAAGGCAATCTCAAGTCAGTCCATTCCTATTTGATATTTTAATTGTGTAATAATTCATTTTGTTCAAATCTTTCCTTCTATTAGTGTGGATAGGTCATGTAGAGTAAAATATATTTATTTATTGGTCCAAGCATTTTCTTCCATTAGTATGGATTGGCCAAGTAGCATTGAAACCATTTAATCAAGTCATAAATTAACCATTAAGGCATATAAATTTGAGAGGTTCAATATACAACCTTTCATTAACATGGATAAGGGTGCTACGAATAGGTACCCTCAATTCAAACTCATTTGTTAAGGCCAAGATATATACTCAGTATACATGCCATTTCACTTATCACATTAAATAATAATTTTAATAAACTTAACAAAAGTTGTTCATGTGGTGAGAATACATGGTATATTACATAATGTAATTATCATTAACAAACCATTTAATATAGAATATCTCAGCATTAGGATGTTAAACTGAAGGCACATATGATTAGTGGCTTAAACATTCCAAAAAACTAAAAACCCATTTATGGTTTAACCTTCGACCTGAGGCAGATTGAGTTGTGGGTGTACCCACAAACAACTAATCACCTATTTGGAAAGAGAATAACCATATAAATATATCATGTATAATCATGGCATGTCAATTTTAGAAAATGAATTCTAATGAATATGGTGGGCCCCACAATAACATTCCCAAAACAACAAACTTGAGGGATGAGTTACAAACCACCCACTTTAGGGTTATACGATCCTTCTCTTCTAGAATTAACCATTTATTTTCCACATATCAGAGGAGTTTTATGAAAAGGTGAAAAATTCTCACATGGAGAAATCTAGTTCGAGATAAAAAGAGAAGAATAATGGATAAAGATGTCATCAGTACATACCATTGTGCATCCAATATCAGGTCAGATAATGTTTTGTAAAATATTTAATGATACTATGTATGATTCCTCCTAGAAAATATCTTCCCTATTATTTAACTTCAAATAATTTATTTCATTACAATAAAACAACATAATAGTTTGGGTCTATATTTTTAGAAAGTAGGGTAAAACATTAACTAAAAAAACTTATATCTTTTTTAACTAATGGAAATTGTTTAACAATATAACCACCTACTTAATTCATAGTATGTTATCAAAATATCCCACTAATTCCCCACAAGATATTATATTCTAAACAATTAATAATTTAACTACAATTTATAACATAGGAAAAGGGAAACATAATAAAGGGATGATATTTGATGCTCAGTATGGGTAAAAATAAGTGAAAAAAATCACCAATCATATGTTATCATAAAATTATAAAATTATAATAATCAAGATATATATGAAAATTATACCCAGAAATGAATTGATCATAAAACATGATCCATGGAATATGACATGGAATATATTTGTAAATGAAAAAAATAGTATGGAAGCATAATTTAATGTCAATCATCCATGAGAGTAAAAGATAGAAATTAGAATAAGGATAAAATTATGGAAAAACATAAACAAAGGATACTTTTTAAGGAAACACGATCATCTCTATAAATTTTTAAACAAACCAAATCATATCTATACATTAAAAATGTTATCAAAAACAATAATTTCCATTCCATGATGAATAAACCCAATCATGTCCATTCTATAAAAATTTAAGCACAAACAATCATGTCTATGAATTTTTTAAAAACCCTAATCATGTTCACAATTTTTTATCTCATGAGATATAATTCCATAACCAATTAATTAGAGGGAAATACAGAACCCCATATATCATCATATATGTATATAAGTTAAAAATAAAATCTAATCGACCATCTTAACATAAATAACCAAAGGAATGGAATGGGGTTCATAAATTTTCCAAATGGTATCACATAAAATGGATTTTTAAAAACCTCATTGATTAATACAAAAAACATGATAACCCAAAATGTGAATTAAAAAACACAACGTATATGGTGATTTATGGAAAATTTATTAATTGGAGATTAATTATTTAGTAATTAAATAGAAATCATGAATTTTGTTTTTTAATAGAAAACATTTCTAAATATCATCATAAAAAAGATGTGATTTGTGCGCAACGTTCTAAAAAATATCTATGATCAAGACAAAAATTACAACAATTTATTATCAAAATAAATCCCAATAATGTACCCCTGAAAATATATAAGAAATATTTTAAAATAATATTTAATTAGAAATGAAATATATAATATTGTGAAAATTATTTTTCTTATAAATATTTTAATTAAATAATATTTGAATTCGAAATCTATAAAAGGATAACATATCTTTTGTTAAATAGATTAAGAGTAATATTAGTATAATTATTGATAAAACAAATTTAATGGTTCTTGTCGGTATATAATAAATTTGGATGGAAAATCCATTTAATGTTATGCCAATTATTCATAACAAAATTACATGTTTATAAAACATGAGATTAATCAAGGAATAAGGCTTTGATTTAAAACGTTATTTCCCTAAAAAAGATGATTAAAATATAGAAAAATATAATCATTTGTTAAAACCAATAATTTTTGAAATATTATTTTCCATTAAGAGTGATTATTAACTAAAGAAATTATTTGTGTCAAGAAAAGTCCTTACGACATTAGGAACATATAAATCAAAACTCTTTAAAGGATATGTTTTCAAATCAAATATAAAATACCATGAATTAAAATAGGATCAAGATATGTACTATTAAAGGTTAATAGGTACAATATTCCAAATAAAACCTAGTTTATAATAAGACATATATCCTAAGGGGTGGAAATTGAGATAATAAACCCTGACAAGTAATAAAATATTTGATGTAAGAATCATATGATAATCAATTTATGAGGAATAATTGTAATCTAAAATAAAACATGGGGGACATAAAATAAAAATTATTAATTAGTTATAGTAAATCAAAAATGTGTCAACATATTTCAAAAATATAGTAAATGAATTATGAAATATTATAGACCACACAATCCTTTAATTTCGTACTAGTTTTTCATACACATATACTTAAAATCATCAATAATAATTTTTTTATCATATAACATATTAGTAACATTATTTTTAAATATATTTCATTTAATATTGATAATTTATTATCATATGGAATTTATTTTTTATTAGTTTACAAACGTTGTTTATTTGAGGTGGTTCGGTCTCTTTCTATATAACATTCATGGTTGGTTCACAATGGTAAAAGTTTATATAGAAGAACTTCATAATATCATTAATTATATGTTTTTATATAGTTTATTTTTTTATATGAAAGAAAATATGCATCTATATAGTTTTTATAAAATGGACTCGGATTAGGATATGTATTCTGTGATGTTTATTTTAGGTGAATAAGTTTACAATGATAATTTATTATTATGATAACTTATATAATGACAAATATTATTTTTATATAATAATATTATTCTATAATAATATTTTTTATAAATTAAATCCATTTTAAATTCGTCCATGTTTTGTAGTGATAGAAATCAAAGCATGCAATTTCTTGGAGATGGTAGTTTGTATGTACACATGATTGATGATCTTTTTATTTTACCTATTAGATGAAAAGGATAAAGAAAGTTTTTTCCCATTTATATAATAAATATTTAGTATAATAATGATTTTGGGTTAATTATTTCACAATTTATATGCTATTTTAGAAGATAGATATTATGATTAGAAGGATGCAGATAATATAACAGTCACATTGGGACCCTAAACATTCTCTAGAATGTATACGTGGAAATGAAGGTGTTAGGATAACATTTGGTAACCATGTTAATTTGATTAGAAAATATAGTTCTAGTAATAAAATAATGGTTAAATTACTGATGAATTTTTGAATTACATGTGTAATTTTATGAGGGTTAAGAGACCACATTTTTATCAGTGAATAATAGTCTAAATTTATGAACACCAATTATTTTTCAATAATGGAATGACACTATTCACGGGTCAATGGTTCGAAAAGTGATATATATTTGAATTTGGGCAGATATAATTTCAATAAATCCTGAAAAATAAATTTCCAAAAAACATTCATGCCATTTACCACTACGATATTACATTTCACAATTTCTTTTACAATGGTAACAAGTTTTTACCCATGTAATTAATATTTTATTAAAAATATAATGAAATCCAACATTCCAAATTTGATGGTGTTGTACCAAAATTTATTCCCCATATAATATAATTAAATTTAAGTATACCATTGTAAATTAACATTAAAATTAAAACATTTAATATATATGAAAACTATTTCATATTAAATGATGTTATTTTCATCGTTAACTATTCTATAATATTAGTTTTTATTTATTTTCCATTGAATGATTTATATTATAAATGTAAATATATCAATTTGAAAAATTTATTATTTTTTTGAAGATATTATTTATTTTTTCATATCTAAAATAAACAATATTTATAAATGATTTTTTTTAAAACAAAAATTTTATCATTATTAGGTTAATTATCAATAATTCCAGAAATAAAATTTTTATACCCAGAAATTAAAATTACCATATTGCATTATATAAACTCGTTAATCTAAAATAATCAGCCTATTTCGAATGATTTAATTTCTAAAATAAATGTAATCTAATTTTCTATATAAGTGAATTAAAATAGTTTTTAGAGTAAATTATTACATCAGTTTCCAAAACGTTAAAAATATGTTTCATAAATTAAAATATAAAAATATAAATGTTTAATTTTAATTTATAAATAATTATTTTTTTGAAAAATGTTTTTGAAAATATTTAAGTCATAAATGTGATGGTGTTAGAAAAACCGATATTTTTCAATATTCATCATAAAATCATTTATTTTATAAAAATATCATAAATTAATCCTAATATAAAATTTAAAATATTAATAAAAATAATGTTATATATTTAAAATTATAATAATTAAATTTATAAATTTGGGTTTTAAACAATGAAAAATATATAACAGAAAATTAGTTCTATTGAAAAATAGAAAATCCAAATATTAAGTGTTCTTAATATGATTTTCTATGAATTTATAATTGATTATTATATTTTTATCAACTAATAGTTTTATTCATCTCATTTTTTTCTTATCAAATATAAAGAATATAATTTTAGTATAGTTTTTCAGGTGAGATAAGCAATCAATACATATTTTATTTAAGTGAAAATATATTTTTAAATAATAGGGTATTACAATAAACCACCCTTAAATAAATTACATCCCCGCAATATTAATTTTTATCCACTCATAAGATTAGGTGAGGGTATTCTTATAATTTTCATCATTTGATAAATAACTTCTAATTTAAAATCTACCTTAGTCTCTAATTCAACGTTATGTAATTTATCTCCCTTAAAAAAATATTAATCATTTATATAATCATGTACCCCAATATGTATATAACCTAACCATATATTCTCTATTTCATACATTTCTTATACCGTTTTAAATTTCCAGGACATTATTTGATTATGAAATAATATATTCCTCCAAAAAATTACACTATAATTAACCCCAAAATGTATCAACATGCATTTCATAAATTCACATACTAGTAAATATATATCATATTCAAATAAATGAGATAAACATAACCAAAAATATATAGGTTCAACTTTTCATGAAAAAATAATCAATTAAAATGATATAAATACTATTAACCTCAAATTTATCAAAATAAATCCACCCATTATTGCCTCAACATCATGTATATGTTATACCTAAGAGTTTTCCATGCCTCAAGCATGTTTTGTCTCATAATTGTCCAAAAATATTTAGCATTTTTATAAAATTAATTTCCAACCTAATTAATAACATTTAATATAGTTTCTCAGAAAATTAAAGAAACCTATTAAATAACTATCCATTGATATTTCACATTTTTTTATAAATTTTAAAACATACTGCAATATCATCATTAAAAATAACTCATTAATTTAAATAACTATGAGTATTTAAATATAATATTTATTAAGATATCAACCTCAAAAACTTATTTAAGTCATGGAAACTGATGGTTTCCAACATAACATTCATATAATATAGTTTTAAACCATTTAATTATTCTCCCTTATTTAGTTACATTAAACAAGGGTTTCTATACACATACCTTTCTTGGATTTTTGTGTGTTCATGTATCAATAAATTCTAAAACCAATAAGGTTACTATAATATCGAAAATATTAATATGAAACAATCTATATGAATATTTCTTCCTCTATTTTATCTACTATTATATCTTATCATACTTTTGTATAAACCATTGACTCCATATATTCAATATATTGTTTTCAATGGTTATTTTCTTTTTTGTTTCTATAACATGATTAGTTAACATAAAACTCAAACCCTCTAGAATGGTTCATTAAATTGAATGTGAATAAACCATAGTATTTCCCTTAAATTTTTATATCCATGTTTATGGTCATATAACTATCCATCATGACCTAGAGTGGATATTGAGTTGATACTCGACCATATAGTTTTAGGTTAATTAACACTATGTGCAATAATGTCACATCCAAAACCATTTACCAATATCCAGACAGCTTTGTATCTGTCTGGAGAACCACACAATCTCAACATTACCAAAATATATGGATGTTAAATTATTTTAAAACTTATTCATATGGAATTCACTAATGTTATTTTATCCTAAGAAACAGAATATTCAATATTCTGTCAACTGTCATAAATTGTTATTTATAACTTTTATATTGTGGTTGGCTTTATCTCATCATCCTTAAATTATCATCAACTAACATCCAAATCTATATATTTATCTAAACCATTATATAATAACAATTATTACTCCCCAAGGATGAGAATTTCTCAATTACATGTAATTAATGAAAATATTACACTAAAAAACATCCCCATAATCTTTTAGGTTTTGAGTTCTAAATAAGTATGGATAAAATTTTCTAACAAAACTCAAAACATTATCACACAATGTAAATTTTTTAACTTTATAATCACAAGTTTAATATATAACTTTCTATCAATGAATCCCATTAATTATATACATAATATACTCTTCTAGACATTTCAAAAATTTCTTATCACAAAAACATGTCAAAATGAAATCCTAAGAAAGGGTGGAGTTGATTCGTAAAAATTGTAATTATAAGTGATAAAAATCCATGATCAATAGTGTGTATAAGAGGCGAATTTTTTTATAACAAAGATACATAATAAAATCATTCCAAAAAACAACGATCACAAAATAACATTCAAGGAATAAGGTTTGGAATATCATAAGAAATGATTCAAACAATTATGGAAACAAGATTTCATAAATATGAGCCCTTAAAGTATAAAATAATCACAATAATGCATATAACATTATGCCAAAAACAAAAGAATATGAAATGTTTTGAGAAATTACACTCATTATGAATAATTTATTAATAAACCCAATCATTTCAATTAAGACATAATTATTCTCACTCCTTTGTTAAAAATCTAAATCCTATCCTCTCAAAAAAATTTGAGGAAAAAAATCATACCCACAACTTTCCTAATAAACCAAATAATTTTCAGAATATTTTATATCATGATATATTATTCCACAAAAAATTCATTTGAATATTATGTTGGAACCCCAGCATTATCCTCCATACAATTGAGAGACACATTAAATAAAATTATTTATCATATCACAGGGAACCCATGTGATAAAAATGGATTTCATAATTTTCTCAATTGGTTTCACATTAAATGATTTTTAAAAACATGATTGATTGATACTAAAAACATGATAAAAAATTGAGTATTCTAAAAAATAACTTATATGCTGATTTATAAAACATTACTCAATTAGTGAGGTATCATTATACAATTAAATACAAATAATGTAAATAGAGTTTTTGATATTTATTTCTAAATATCATTTTAAAACTATGTGATTAACATGTTACAATCAAATATAAAATTTTTGGAGTTGAGGATATTTTTTTATAAAATGCTACAAAAAATTAAATTCCCATAATTATTCCATGAAATTAAATAATACATTTGATAAAATATTTTGAAATTGAAGTTAAAATAATAAAATAACTAAAATAAAAAGTTTTTTAAATATATTAAAGTGCCTTTATTGAATAATAAATTAATGTTTTAATGTTCTTTTATTTTCCCAAATTATGGAAACAAAAATAATGTCATGGAGAGGAAATCTAATTAAACGATATGTGAATATTCATAAAAAAATTTAACTATTATGAAAAAATATATACATCAAGGAAGAATATGTTTATTTGAAACATTATTTCATCATAAAATAACCTTAAAAGAAAAAATAACTACATCATCGGTTAGAATCAATAAATCATGAAATATTTCCATCAAATAGGATAGATTATTTTTCCGGGAAAAGATATGGGTCATGAAAGTTATTTACAATATTATAAACAATCTAATCATAAACACCTCAATGATTATGATTTCATGTGATATTGTAAATATCATAAATAATTATAGGATCATGAAACAATATATTAAAGGGAATTAGATACACCATCCCAAATAAAAACATGATATATAATATGAAATATGTCCCGAACATTGAAAATTGAGACATAAAACCGTTACCAGTTTTATGATTATCGAGGTAAGAATAATTTTATAATGTGGTTATAATGAATAATTATTAAAACACATAAAAGTATGAGTAAATAAAATTAAAATTATTCAATAGTGAAATTACACCAATCTAGGAACAATTGATTTCAATAATAGTGTTTTAACTTAATGGAAGGAAATTGAGTTGGTAGAAACCCTTACCTTGATCTCGATTTACACGAAGACTATGCATAACATCCAAAATAATCATAATAAGTTTACAAAATACCTTATTTTATATATTATTATTACATATTTCATTAATATATTACAATTTATTATCATATTTAATTTAATTATTCTATAGTTTTTCATTGGTTATTTGAAGTGGTTTGGTCAATTTCTATGAAAAAATATTGGTAAGTTCACAATTGGTGATGTTGTTATTGAACAATAAAATAATACAAAAAAATTATATTTTTCTCTGAATTATTATTCAAAAAGGATAAAATTCATAAATTAATAAATGTTTTATGTAAATGAATGAATATTCTGGAAGGAACTCTAATATATTCATTACAAAAGATTATATTTATTATTAGTTTTTTATAATATCACTTATTGAATGTACAATATTATTATTATAAAATGTTAATAGTTTTGTAAAAATAAATTTTTACCTTGAATAAAAATTTAAATTGATTCATGTTAGGTAGTGATGGAAAACAATGCACGCCACTTTATGGAGGCAACAATATGCACTAATGCGCATTCAACGTTCTTATATTTTATTTAGTGGATAGAAATGAAGAAATAAGATATTATCCATTAATATAATTAATTTTTTGTAATGAATGGTTATAAAAATTTAATTTTAATACTATTGATAATATACGTTTGTAATAGAAATATTAATAATAAAAGGATAAGGATGAGGTAGTACTCAATTTTGGACATTGAGCATTCTCTTTAAAGCCCCCCTTATAAATGAATGGATTACTAATATTTATGATGAAATTGTGATTTAGGTCCTAAAAGGGACTTATAATAGAGGATAATTGGTCACGTTTCAAGTAAAAGTTTAAGGTAAATTTCTTATTTTTGAGGGTGGAAGTGATCCCCTTTTTATAAGTGAAGAAAAGGGAACTGTTGCGAATACCAATTATTTTTCAACAATAAAATGACACTTTTCATAGGAAAATTGTAAAAAAAATGATGGATAATTTATTTTTGGGTGATATATATGTTGATAAATCCTTAATAATATATTTATACACATGTTTTATACATTTTTCTAGTCATTTACCCTTAGGTTTTTATATTTAATCATTATGGTGTTTTCCTTAGTAACTTGTTTTTATAAAAGCAATTTATATTTTTAAAAAAATATATGGTAATAGAGTATACAAAATATGGGTTCTAAGAAATAAATTTAATCCCCATATATTATTATTTAGTTCTTAAATTAGATAAATGTTAATTTTAAATTAAAATATTTAATATATATAAAGTATTTTTTATAAAAAGTGGTTTCTCCATTAAGGGTTTTTAATATTATTCAATATTGATTACTAAGTGAATAAATGTTAATATTTTTATATATAGGACTAAAAAAATATTAATTTCATCTTTTAAAAGATAATAATTTATTTTATTAGATAAAAATTACACAGTAATAATAAAACAATTCTTTGAAAATAATAGTTTTACTACTGTAGTTGTCATTAACAATAATATTAAGAATCACATATTTATTCCAAAAATAGAAATTGATATTTTTAGATATTATTACAATTTTTATATAAAATAAGAAATTTATTTTGATAGAATTAATTTATATATCTGAATAAACTAATTTTTAATATAAGCGAATAAAAGTAGTTTTTAGAGTAATATTTTACTTATGTTTCAAATAAGTTAAGAATGTGTTTTATTTGATCAACATAGTAATTTTATATGATTTATTTTTATTTATAAAAATATATATTTATTCAAAAAATGGTTTCAATAACATTACAATTTTAAAAGTGATGGTTTTATAGAAATTATTATTTTTTTATTGTTAATGAGGAAATAAATTTTTTTTGAAAAATTAAATATCTTATCCTAAGATAATAATGAAAGGAATAATAAAAAAATAAAGTTACCTTTTCATAATTCAAATTATATTTCTTGTCAATTTTAATTTTAAATAAATAAAATATAATGGAAAACTGTTTTGTGGAATAATGAATATTTAAAACATCAAATGTAAATAATCATATTTTATATAAATTTTTAATTGATTACTATCGTTTTAAATTATACTAGTTTTATAAATATTTTAATTTAATTATGTAATAGGTCACATATCACTTTAGTTTGGCGTTTCATGTTAAAAAATCTATATATTTAGTTTTTAATAAAGGGAAAAAATATATTCTAAAATATTGAAGTGTTATTGGCCCCTATACATATTTATGAACTAGATCTAACTTACAATCCTTTAGTTTTTTATCTTTAGTTTGTAAATATACCGTCATATTTTTTCCAAGGATTCATTCATCTCATGTTTCAAACACTATTCATCTAGTCTTCAACAGTCCAATAGAAACTATGATTTTTATCCCTTTCTCACTTAAGGTATCCAAATACCTATTTCATAACTTTGAAAAATTTATCCATTTGCAATGAATTTTAAATTATGGAACAATCATTGAGTATAACATTATATCCTTAACTGCTTGGACTGTGCTATATAATCACATGTGACATTCCAATCCCCATTCTGAAATGTTTATAATAATATATTATCTAACTATCCTACTAGGACAATGTTTTAACTTAACACTAATAATTCCCACAATCATTATAATTTCAATATGATAATATTCTTTTTTTTCAACTAAAACATCACCCTTTCCCACAATCTTGAGAGATCCACTATATTCAAGATGCACCTTATCATATATTCTAGAAGTACAATTCATTATAATTCCTCATTTGAATATAGAGAAAATTAATTTTCATGATCTATAATATGATACTTAAGTGATCCAGTTACACGTGGCAGAACTCCACTCCTATATTCTAATACAGTTTTTTTAAAATTTAACTCCAAGAGTATATAGTTGATAATTGACTCTCTAGTCACTCCAATCTTTTTAAATCATTCATTTCCTACCACAATTCCAACATATGGGAGAACATTTCACTGAGATACCCCAACATTATCTTCTCCTTCCTATTATATTCATGTGACTATTCGATCTTGTGGAATGTCCCATACCTTCTGAAATGTATATGTTTCTAGTAGGTTATTAGATCTCTTGATGAATATTTTCATTCTGATTCAAATCAATAACATCAAATAAAGATATGACTGTCTTACTTATTTAGTTACTCATTATTGTAATTGTTGAATATCATGGTTCTAAAAGTGATGAGATTCATGTTAGTGCCCACCTTAGATCATAAAATCTCAAATTTAAGAAATCCCACTAACTCCAAATGATGTTGAATTCATTAATGTGATCAGTCACTAGACTTCATTAGGAAATCCTCATATCAAAATATATCTTCAAGAGAAAAAATTGTTTATATTTTTGACATTTTACACTTATAGGTTTGTGCCATTATATGTTATAATGCTGTATACACCTCAAAGATGTTAAAACCCACATTAATGGATATGTAAATACAAACCATCACTTATGGACTGGTATCCATTTATGGAAAATAAAGATCCTTACATTTTATACAATCCTCTATCTGCATCATCATGAATCACAAGACATTTTCTATAATATTCCCCACTTAGACATTTCCCTGATCTAACAAAATTATTTCTAGTTATATTAATCGCCACCTAGATTATGTGAAACAAAATAGTGATTGAGAGAAAAATTTATATCAATATATATCATGGAAAATGGTACAATTATGCAACAAAATTGAACTATAATTTTCCTTCAACGGGGTTTATTATTACAAGGATATAAAACTGAATCATTGATATAACATGTGGGTCTAATTACACATCAAAAAATTATATTTAAGATACACCTATAGAAAATATATTATGGAAACCAAATTTCAAGATTAAACATATAATATCAATGCACCAAAACATGGAAAACTTATCACACCTAAGTCACCTCACTACATTACACACGAAAAAAACCAAAAAAACATCCACATGAATATTATTGAATGAAATAATGGAAAAAAAGTATAAAAATTTATTAATATTTTATTGAAGTTAGACCTAAGCCACCGAGGGAATAATAAAATCACTTTTATTAAATAAGAAAAATATGATTATAATTCAATTATTTATATTAAACACATTTCTCGACCATAATATTTAAAGTATAGTTCCTTCAATGAAATGTGCATCCTTGTCATTTGAAATTTTAAGACTATTCCCAGTTCACATCTAACTTTAAAATCACCACATAACCCATTTAAATACATGCTGAAACATGACTCATCCTTTTGGGGAATAATGTGTTCTTTTTGAAACAAATTTTTTTACCCTTATATATAAATTTAGAGGACCTTATCTAAACCATTTTCCATAAATATACGAAGGAATAACCATTATGTAAACATAATAACTCGTTACATATTAAAAGAAATAATCTTATAAATGTAATATTTATATCTATACTTCCCTATCTGACCTTTTTTTTCAAATTATTGTCTACTTTTGAAATCCATCACTCTATTTAAAACCTTCCAGTGTTCCAAACACTATAGTTTCAACTCCACCATCTCTATCTAAGAATTATAATTTAAATTTCTTCAATATATCTTTATATTAGTTCTAAAATCATAGCTATAATTTTTTTCCAAAAGGATAAACCTAATAGATATTAAGGAATACATTGTGGTCCATTTTTCAATAACCATGTTAGGTGGGGAGTGTACCTAATCGCCACATGAAAGATGATAATCAAAGATCGGGACACAGACATTGGGTGACTGAATCAGTTATTATGGTCAAGCTGGAAAACTAACCATGATAATGAGATATGGTATAGGAATATGGTAGTAGACCACTTCTATCCAAAATTATTATATTTATAATTTATTATAATTTATTACTTATTATAATATACTCAAAATATTTGTCATAAAAAAATTGATGCAGACAATTTATATAACAGACCAATAAAAGAGCTAAATATTTCAAAATGAAGGGGGAATCTATTGATTTTGTAATACGTCAAATCTCATTCCAATATAATAATAAATTAAAATTTTCAATTATTCGAGGGGAATTGTGTATTTTTATTTTTCATTAGGGGATATTTTTTATAAAAATCCATAATTATTTTAATTTAACCACTTTTTTATTAAGCATAACTATAACCTTGTAATTTTCTAAATTTTACTTTAAAATAATATTATTTAATCTATAAGGTAAAATAAGTAAAATACCTAACACATTCAAAAATAGTGTAAGTTAATAAAAAAACATATACATATACATAATTTATTATATCTCGTAGGGAATCATTAATTCCCACATGGATACTAGATTTATAAATTTATAAATCATGGTGACACACTTAGAAACACTAAATTTAAGTAGTATATGATTTATGAGGCCAGAGTTGAACAACGTTTATAATTTCATTGGTCAAGGTAATTACTATCTGTCTCAAAAACCATCACTTTTATCTATGTCCATCGTACATTTGTAAATTAATAAAAGAGGTAACCAAAAATCATTTTTAAATTTAAAATTATTTTAAGTCATAGGTCATGGTGGTATCTTAATTATTGTTATGTATTTATTTATAATATTATTTTCATATCATCTCAACATAAAATGGTTATTCATGATAAAATAAAAATATGAAATTTGAAAAAATTGATGAGAAAATTTAAACCTATTGATGAGAAAATGAAAACCTGATTTAAATGTAAAATGATCAAAACATTTATTTATTATAATTTACCTTCAATTTTTATATATATAAAAAAATAAAATCACCCCATCATGCAATCCATATTAGGGTGAAGAAAAATATATGAAATAAAATTCTAAGATTGAAATGTAGTGTTGGCCTGGTGGAGGACTATACTGTGTGCATATCATCACCATGGAGCTCTGGTCTCTAATAAAGTTACATTTCTATTGAATAATTTTCAACCTATAACCAACCATATACAAATAAAACAATTAATATCAATTTATCATCAAACAATTTTACTACTAAGCCAAATTTTTAATATTTAAACATAGATACATTAAATTTGACTATCAAATCCCCACATATATAAACTCATGCTTGTCCACATAAATGATATCTCACCAAATTAGAAAGGACATAAAAATTACCACAATTTTAATTTAATTTCAAAAAAATCAAATAACTAAAAATGTTATTGAATATTTATGTGTCACACAATAATGTTTTGTAAACTCATCACTTTTAAAAGAAACAATTCAACCATGTTTTCTACATTTGATCATTTTATTTATATATATCATTACTTTATTACAAAAATGTTTTGTAAAATTTTATTTTCAATGCACATGACACATTCAATTCACCTCTATTTAACATTTTCACTCATCATCAAGTTACAAGGGTAAATTATGTAAATACACATAAATTGCCTCATTATATTTATCATATGATTTCAATGTATATTATTTATCAATCATGTAGATAGAGAAATGGAAATTTAATCATGAGGGATTCATAGTTTTGTTCAAAGGACTCAACGGCTTAATGAAATGTAGGTAAATCACGTAAAACAACTTAAGGATCAAATTTTTTTAATCTCTAATTTATATAATACGATAATCAATAAATATCAATTAATAAATCCATCTTTAAAAATTGACATCTCTTCTTTGAATGAAAAACAAAACACATGAGGAAATGAAAATAAATGAAGGAAGAATGCTATTGATTTTTTATATTAAATTATTATTTGTCTATTTTGAAATTATATTTTAAAATGTATCACATCTAACACTGAACCCAAAATGATAGAAAGCAATGGTAATGTAAATGGTTATTTTTGACCCTCCAAATCATAACACAGTTTTTGTTTTTCTATATTTTTTTTTGAATATTTGTTTTAATCAAGAGGGTTTTCAACAAATTATAATAAGTAATAAATCACAAACCTTCCAAATATCCCACAACCAACCCCACAAACATATCCTTTAAAAAACAACACTTTCATGATGTTGTCGACTCCTAATAACATTATTTTTTTCCTAACCATGAAAAATATATATAATAATGTAAGAGTGGAAAAAATGTTCTAGTAATTCAACTCATCTATAAAAAGGTTGTTCATATATTATATGGACTTAAAAAATATTAATTTAAAATTACTTCTCATCATTAGGGATAATGAAAAACAATATTCAATCTTTTTAAATGTAAATTTGTGCAATTATTGTTTTGAAAATATTCAAATAATGTTATATATGAAAAAATTATCAAGTATAACTAATGATATTTACTCCGGAAATGAATAATAATATTTGTATTAGAAAAGTATTTGGTAATTAGAGTATGTGGTTTTTACAACTAAGAATGAAAATTCACAAAATTAAATTAAAATTAATTAACTAAAATATCATATTTTCAAGTCAGTAAAAATATAAGAAAATTTTCGTTAAAAAAATAAACATATTTACTTAATCATGAGTCAAAAAACTAAAATATCCATGATAACCTTTAATAATTATATCAACCATTTTTATAAAATAATTTATTGTAAATAATATATAATATGATGGAATGAATGTTATCCAAAAGATGGGTTTGTCTCATTGATAAATTATTAAAAAAAATTATTTGTGGTGAATAAATATTATATTAATTAATTTTAAATTTAATTATTAATTAAAACTTTTGGGCTGTAATATAAATCATAAAATTAATAATCATACTACCTTATTTTATTGTGTGATTCCACTTCTATACTTTTTATATTAATTATTAATTTTTTTCTCTCATTCTGCAATCCATTCAGACATTAAAAACAATACCTCATTCGTGAAAGTACCATTCACTAAAAAAAATAACAGTGGATTTAAAATTAAAATTACTTTCAAATAATTAATTTCCATAAATGATGTAAAAATTTAAGGTCCTATAATGTAATAAAAAGGTTGGTTTCCTTCTGAAATATACACTTTTAATGTATTTTTCTTAAATATAGTTTTATTATATGATGTATGTGTTATACAAGGCTAGCCATCTCAAGTTGACCCAAATCTATCTATAGAGCCCATATAGATTATTTTTTGACCTACTAATTGTGGTCATTGAGAAATAGAGAGAATTTGACTAAAGTCTATATATTTTGATAGAAAATAAGATTAATTCAAAATCATTTAAGACTTATTATAGTTTTTAATCATTATTATGCTTTTTTATTGTCCTACATACTAAGTCAAAATTTTATATTTTTCATCTTCATTTTACAAT
This sequence comes from Viscum album, assembly GCA_963277665.1. Lineage (NCBI taxonomy): Eukaryota > Viridiplantae > Streptophyta > Magnoliopsida > Santalales > Viscaceae > Viscum > Viscum album. The sequence goes on from OY728158.1 coordinate 785,356,349, forward strand.
TATCTTATATCTTCTAAAAAATATTTTATAAAAACCGTGATTTTCTCCTCGTTTTCTAGTTCTTCTAGCTATGATCACATATTTGTAATAAATGATTTCAAAAAATCAGGACCCATCAGTCTATATTATTCATTATTTTACTCCTCTGACTCTATATTTTTGAGGGGAAGTTATAAATAATTAAATAAATATTTTAGAATAATAATTATCTTAGATTTTTGTACACACATTGATTCTCTTAACATGCCTCTTAAAAATCTATTATCATTTCACAGGGTAACATTTTTACTATACTTCAGTATTGTTCCAGGTTATTTTTTCGATAATATTCATCATTCTAAGCTCAATGACCACAAATTTTATAGATCATTGGTCATGTAGAAAACCTTGTATTAAATATTTCTTTTTTTTAAATATTATTTTTCTCTCATATTGGTATACAAGGGTAATTCATATTAAAATAATATGAAAACATTTATTAGAATTTAGGAGAAAAGGAAAGTGAAATTTATATTAAAAATGAATAAAAAATTTATTTATTATAATCCCCCATCAATTTATGTACATAAAATGATAGAAAAATAACCACTCATATTATCCATGAGATAGAGAAGAAAAATAAATAAAATATAATGATTAAATAAAATGCTATACTAGTCCTGGTGGAAAACATTGTTGTGTGTGGAACCTCACTGGAAATCTATACTCACAGGTCCAATAGTATTTCATTTGAGTATTATTCAAACTTTGAATTACATAAGGAAAATAAAATAGTTAATATATGGATATAATTTAAAAGATAAATTTAAAAATATTTACTTCAATATAAAAATGTGTATGCATGAAATGTTGCTATCGATTTCCTTTAAAAAGCACAAAAAAAGATAGAATTCCAAGATTATTTTAGGTCAATAATATGTGAAAAATGACCAGGTATGACTTATGAATAAGAGAGGAGAACAAAATAAGAGGACATGATGATGAAAATATGGGATTTAATTTAATTTTCCCCCCAAAAGTACTTCATTCGATTAAAATAAAAACCCTTTCCAAAATTAAAAAATTATATCTAATATAAACAATTACCCTTGACACCACTAGTGTATTGTTGATATATCAAAACTCTTTGAGGTACTAATTAGGTATCTATGGTAGAGGGGCTCTTCTTGGCCATTATCATTCATACCAAACTCTTGGTGGAGGATTATCAAATACCCTTTAACCAATAACATAAACATAATTATAATTCCCACCCTAATTTTCATATTATTTTCCTCCCAAATTATTATAATTACCTTTTAAAATTATTATTAGGAATTTCGATTCATATGAAATAGTATGAAAATAAAAAAAATTAAAAAACATATTTTTTATATGACATCATTTATTTTTATGTTACATATAAAAATTAAATGATTTAAAAAATTATTGTAAAACATATTCATTTTTGACAATAAACTCATAATTAATTTTTCTTATGATATTTATGATGAAAAATTTAAATTTACTCTCATTTTTATTATCATTTTTATTTTAAAATACAAATATATAATTTAATTATATTGAAAAAAATTATGAGCATCATTGATTGAGTTTATTTATCTCATTTAGGTGGTATATATATTTGTTAACCTATTTGTTAATTGGTATCTTATTCTTATTTATCTTATATATACTATAAGGACCCATCCTGAAAACATTACATAATCTTGAATTAAGTGAATAATTCACATTGAGGATATTTTCAGGTTTAGTGTTTTAGAGAATTAGTATATAACTGTTACATATCACAAGATTACAAAGTAGGAACTTCTACATAGTTTCTGTTTTTTTTTCATAAAATAAAAACTCTTAAAAAGAAACATGTCTAGTTACATGTTTTATATAGCATGTATTTCCATGATCCCATCCTTGACCCTATTTACTTTTAAGTCCCATGGGGAACATTTCAAAAACTTGGGGTGAGCATAAAAAGCTCAGTAAGGGATATAAAAATACAGAAAGAAAACATTAGTCCATGTATACATAAGAATCAATGATATCATACTTTACTATTAATACATAATAACTTTAACATACCTCATTAAATCATAAGATTTATGAATAACTCATAGAAATTGTAATATGTAATGTTACCTTGAGGCATTCATAACATTCTTACTTAGGGATTAACCCTCATGGATTCGTTTGAAATACCCACCACAATATATTCCCTAAATCAATTAGGAGAAACCTTAGTTTCTATCTCCTTCATGTTAACCAATGCATTGGAGAGCTATATCGGGATTACCTTCCCTTAATTTATCACGGAACCACCTGTCTTCATAAACAATTCCCAAGATCCATAACATAATCATATCACATAAAACATGCATAAAAGAAAACATAACATTTCCACATTTCAATCACAAGATATCAATACAACACATTGATATAATAAAAACATTATCAAAACCATTTTCAATACCAAAATACATAAAAGAGTATATGTGATTTATTTTCCTTTTAAAAACCTTACGGTTTGTTAAGGAAGCCAACGATCAAATAATGCTCGCGGCGGCGGAAAGGTCATTGTCACCGCGTGCGTTAAAAAAATATATTTTTTCATTTATTAAAACTATTCATAGGGAAATGATTCCTTTTGAATAAAATTAAAAGTAAAAGGGGTTTATACACCTTTTAAAATAATGTTGTGTATAAAACAAAATATGCCTCAATTAAAGGAGATTGAGACGAAGTCCCTTACAAAGTCAGTATCCTTAGATTAAGGATATATCAATTACATGATTATGTGTGAAAAATATAAAAACATCTAACATAAGAGTATATTAAGTGTAAAACAATAGGAGTTCATCCACACATATTCATAGTATGCCATAATCTTGATGTATAAGTTTGACCCAAATAATTGAAATTGGGTTAAGAAGTTCCCTTACAGAAATTCGACAGCTTAACGGTTTCATTTTAAAATTCAGAAAATGAGATGATGATAGATAAATTGGTTATCTCATCACTTGGTGAAATAATTTATATAAATAAGGATATATAAGAACATATCCCAACATAAGAAGATGTAAATTAAAAGACCTAACAAAAATAAGTCTTTTAAAAAGAGGAGGGTGAAATGTTCCCTTACCGATTTGGGTAACTTTCGAAACGTACACCCCATGAATTAAGGGTCATATAATGAAGATGTAAATACCCATAAATTATATTATATTACACAAAGAATAAAATCCTGGACAGCACATACACCACACAAAAGTAAATAGAGGCAAATGTAGCATGAATCTCATGGGAACAAAAAGTGAGATAAAACACTCGTACCTCATTGTAATCAATTGAGTCGTATGACCAAAAGATAATAAAAACAATATGAATCACAGAATACCATGAATAGAATCATTATAATATATATCATATGGAAGAAAAAAATACACCACATTCAATAAATAAGTGGTAAACAATGGAGATCTCACGGAATTAAAAGTGAGATAAGATATCCCCTTATGAAAATTAAGCAGCCTAATGACACTACTTAAACATCCAAAAATAGATTGAAGATATCAATTTTGGTCTCTCATCATTTTAAAATAAAAAATACAGTATTAGGAATATAGGAGAACATTCACTAACATAATAAAGAGGAGCTTAAAATAAGTGACATAAAAGAGAGTACTTAAAAAGAAAGAGAGAGGTTGGATCCCTTACCTCAAGTTCGACTTGTCTTGTTCGTTTCTTTATATTACTGAATAATAAACTTTGGTCAATTAATAATTTATTAATGACCTCCATAAAAGTTTATTATTCAGTTCATATCACATATTATAATTTTATAATAATTTGTTAATTATGTGAGTTCATATCAGATGTTTTTGACGATGTTCAGTATATGAGTCAAAAATAAACTTGTTTGAAAAGAATTGCCCACATAGTTATAGGTAAATCATATCCAGAATGGAATTAATGATTTAAATATCATATATATCCAGTATATATTCATTTTATACTATTCCATAATATTTGGAGATAAAAAATAAAATGCATTGTTCATGGAGATGGTAGGTTGTACGTACGCATGAACACTACATTCATTTCATTGTCACATTAATGGAATTAAAACTAAATGAGATATATATATATATATATATATATATATATTATAATTCTATTATAATATATATGTTATATAGGTCACATAAGTTCATTAATTTCATTCTTTATACATTCCATGTATTGCATGAATGAGTCACATCACTTGAGGGATCAATAATCCACACTTTCTCAAATGAAATTATCGCATTTGCACAACATGAAAAGCATAAAAGTATGTTTTAAATGTAAAATAAATAATCATAGAGAGGAAATAAATATAATATATATAATAAATAAATATAGTTCCATCATAACGACCACCATGAGATGCGGTAGGAGAAGATAAAACAATCATCGTTTCGTGAGGCAGTAATTTTCCATCCACAGAAACTATATTTTCTTTAACCATTAGACAGAGGTATGTGTAAGTCTAGCTAGAATAATTCTCATAAAAAAATACTAGTATATTTAAGATACTATTTTTTTACCAAATAAAGTAATAAAAATAGTTTAAGGAGTCTGAGAAGAAAAATAAAACATAAGAACATAAGAAAAGATATTATCTTGAAATCGGGTAACTCCCCTTGGTCTGAACCAAAAAGGCTCCTTGAAGAGATTTATCCCTAATGTAAGGCTTCTAGGATGAAGAGAGGGATGTGGAGAGATAAAATGAGTATATTTTGGTCAAACAAAAGACTTTAGGGGTGTGGATAAGAGGGTAGAGTTGGGGGCCTTTTTTAAGAGGGAGGAGGGGCACTCTTGGAAAGTCTTGAAAAGTTACTTTATTTATAAAATGATTTTCAGATATTAAAGATACCAAAATTATATATTTCTAGGATAAGGTGATAAGGGTTCTAAATAAACCCATCCAATAGGTTTTTTTTACAAGTTTATGTCTTTGATTTTACCTTATCTTCTCATTTTATTTAAATCGTTCATTTATGAGGTAATCACTGCATCATCACGGTGTCATAAATAAATTTATTTATTTAATGTCTAAAAATTATAAATAAATTAACATCATGTAGTAAATATTCTTATCTTTCCAAAGAATGATTATAGGTAAATAGATCACTTATTTAAACAGAATTAATTTTTTTACATAGGTGATACACACTATGGTTACATTTTCCTTTCTTTAAAAAATATACGATAAAAGGTCACTATCACACTAAAGTGATTCCATGTGGTCCCAAGGTTGTCACAAGGCATCCCATTGTCGTCCATGACACCACCAATAGAATTAGGACACATGTTGGGGTCACATTATAATTTTATGATATTATTTTATTACCCTTAACTACCCGATTATTAATTAAACACGATAATTAAAGATAATTACTGTTGTTACTATTCATAATGTCCAAAAAAGAGTCTTAATTACATAATTTGGACCTTCTGATTCCAAATATGGAATAAAAATTATCAAATTCCAAACATATAAATTTCAGTAATTAATTTAAAATAATTCCCATTGTCAAAACCAAAGATGAGTTTTTAAGAAGTAAAATCTATCAAAAGATTGATTTGTTTTTACATCCAATTTAAAATTGAAATTACATACAATGAACAACATTGTATTAAATGATAAAAAAATTATTAAATTAAAACTTAAAACCAATTAAAATTACAATATAACTATATAAATAAATTGGATGAAAAGGTAGTTTTGAATTTAAATGCATTATTTTTCACTATTCATTGAAAATGAACATTAGTCAGAAAAATACAGAAAATTCAGCCCAAGATATATTCGATATTCCAAATTCAAAAATGATATAAATTTTACCATATTAAAAACATAAAAGTTTCATTAATTAATTTTATAATCAATTCCCACTGTCAAAACATATAGTGTGTTTTTAAGAAACGATATCTATTAAAAGATTGACACTTGTTTATGTCATATTTCAAAGTGAAATTAATTAAAATGACCACCATTGGATTAAATGGTAAATACATATATTAATTACACTTTAAAAGCAATTAAAATGATAATATTACCATATAAATAAATTATACTAAAATGAGGTTTTGAATTAAAATACAGTATCTCACTATTGATTAAAAAAATGAACTTTATCGGAAAAATAACAAAAAATTACACAAAATAAATTTGGATATATTGATTCAAAATAAGGATTTTATTTTTTAAAATATAACATATAAAATTATCAAAAATATATTTAAAAAGGTTTCACAATCAAAAGGCGATTAATCGACATTTTAAAAAATATTAGAATATTTATGCTTAAAATTGGATTCATTTGCATTTTAAGCCTATAACATTTATTGGATAAACGAAAAAATATTTGAAAAGCGTATTTAATCATTTGGTAGTTAGTTCGGTTCATTCCTGCCATTACAATGAAAAGACATTAACTACCATGTAAAATAATATTATTATATTATTAGAGTGCAACGTAAGATTTCAAAGAAACTCATTGTTGCGTATTTAATATGCCATTGAACATAACATTCCCTTTAAAGTAATATTAATATTTTAATCACAACTATTAATAAATATAAAAATTTAACATTCATTATTTACCTGGGATGTTACATCCTTTCCCCCTTTTGGGAATTGCTTCCTCACAATTTTAAAATTGGGCTTGGAAATTTCATTAAAAGCCCCACATCAGAAAATGAGTCAATTAAACTGTCACTTCAAAAGATTGAAAGAGAAGTAAAAAGGTCACCCAAGTTTACCCATAATATGATTCCATGAAAACATGGATATGGAGGAGAAAACCAAGGGTCATGTTCTGATGGAGAGATATAGGTAACATGATTAGGATAAAGTTAACCCAAGAAAATCACAAACTTATAATGGGTTAAATGGTATGTGATTCCCCAGTAGGACAAGTTAACATACATCATTTTTGTTTTAAGTTACTTTTCAAAGAGGAACTTATTTATGATCTTAACTAAATCATAAGGAAAAATACTCACTTGACATGTATACTTTCATCTTTTACTAGATTTCTAACACAAACTCATATTTTCTCCAAAATGATGAGTATCTTAGGATTAATTTTTCATATTAAGAGTGATATAATAAACTTCTAGAGAATCACCCAACCCACAAAAGATGAACTATATATTTCCCAAGTCTATAAACCTTAACCAAAACCAAGAAATTGTTATTAAAAAATCATATAATATCCAAAATGTATAATCCTTTATAAAAATAAATACTACTCTTAATTTCAAAGAATTTTCCAAAAAAACCCAAAGTTCATCTAAGACCATTCAATAAACAATTATCCATAAAATTATTCAAAGTAATCCAAACTATGAATTAAACACAAATCTATGAAGGATTTAATCACATAGTCTTCCAATATAAATCTTAACATTTATCTACAAATAACATCAGTTACTCTTAAAGACTCATACTGAAAAGTAACTAACCAAATCACATATCCTCCACGATAGGCTAATAATTTCCATATATAACCCAAAATATACTTATTCCCGATTCCTAATATTTTCTATCTAAAAAGAATTTGTCAAACTAGCCAGGGACTTCACGTAGTCCATTGGTAGGTGATAAATACCAGTCGCACTTTGGTTGTGGGTTCGATTCCCACAGCTTTTTCCGATGTGATGGGTGGACACATGGTCTGCGTATTGTCCTTTTACAAAACTAAATAATTCATAAAACATTCCCCAAAAATAGATAAAATCATCAAAAATAACCATAACATAATTTAACCTCATGTTTATCTCAATCCTTTTATTTTCCATCATTAGATATAGTAACCCATAATTACCACAAAAGTAAGGATCATATAAACCCTAATGGTTACCTTTATAATTATTACCTGAACATCCACATCGAGTTGGTTATCTCATACATGATTAATTAGAGAACTCACCAAGGTTCAAGTGGTTAATCATGACTCCTGATATTTGGTTGAGAAAACCCACAAGATTTCTCATTGCAACTCCCATATCATTTAGTCGTTCTTTCAGAAAATGGTCACAATTTTCTTCACATCCACTGTCACTTTGGTGCCTGCTAGATCCATCCATTTACTAAAACCAAAAGATCAATGTGACTATATCATTAGAATCATCATATAATACTATGATATAATTATTCATTTTATCATAAACTCATCCACTGTATCTAAAACTAGGAATCTTTCTAAGATCCTAACCATTATGGTAATGTCACTTATGCTTAATGAATACCCTAACCTCTAAAGTTTTCTAAACCGACCTCTGATACTGACTATAAGGACCCATCCTTAAAACATTATATAATCTTGAATTAAATGAATAATTCACATTGAGGATCTTTTCAGGTTTAGTGTTTTAGAGAATTATGACGTAACTATTACATCTCAATGATTACAAGGTAGACACATCTACTTAGTTTCCATTTTCATTCACAAAATATAAACTCTTGAAAAAAAGAGTCTTGTATAGTTCCTTGTTTTAGACATCATGACATTTCGTTGATCCCATCCTTGACCATATTTTACTTTATGTCCGGTGGAAAACATTTCTGAAACATGGGATGAGCACAAAAAGCTCAGTAAGGGATATAAAAATACAGAAAGGAAACATTAGTCCACTTATATGTAAGAATCAATGAAAACACACTTTACTCATAAAACATAAGCACTTCAACATACCTCATGAAAAAATACGATTTCTGAATAACTCATAGAAATCATAAGGAGTAAAGGTAACTTGCACTACTACAACCCGGGCCTTTATCAACGCTAAAAACTGGCATTAACAGCGCTAGAAAAGCGCTGTTAATGCCGGCGTAGATAAGGGGGGGGGGGTCCCCTTTATCAGCGCTAACAAAAGCGCTGATAAAGGCCCCCTTTATCAGGGCTTATTTTAGCGCTGATAAAGGTCACCTATATCGGCGCTTGATGGAGCACTGATAAAGTGTCCCTTTATCTGCGCTCCTCTAGCACTGTTAAAGGTGTCCTTTATCAGCGCTAAAAAAGCGCTGATAAAGGCCCCATCGCCTGCACCAAAAAAACAAGACCTGCACACATGCACACCTGAATACCTGAATGCCTGCACAAAGTAGCACATGCACACCTGCACACCATAGCACCCGCACCTAATATTTTGACCGACAATGGTATATACATTTACTTAACATCATGAATACAAAAAAATGCATTTCTATATACATTTAAAACATTGTTTTATATGGTTACATTTACAATTATTCAACAACAGTTATAAACATTCATGTGTCATCCTTTGATATCCGTGATCCTCTCTCGACGGTATTTGTTGCTGAACAAAGCATCCGAACTCAAGGAATAAAATTCACCTATATAAGAAAACAAATATTATGTTAGTAATGAAATAATTAATGAAATTAAAACATTAATATGAATGAATACATTAATATGGAAATGTGAAACTAAAATATGAAATTTTAAACACAAAAGTTTTCATTTTCATAACAATGATAGGGAATAATGTAAAATCAATATGTTTGGCGTATGTCATTGGTGTTATTTTCCAAATTTTATCTCAATTTGAAACTGATATCAGATACTTTTAGCCATACTGGTCACGCCATGCATCGGATTGAGGTGTGGTCGATTCTTACATGTCACAAATGACTCATGGATCGTTGTCCTAAAGTATCAAAACAATCTGAACGCATTTGCTTGGTTTGGTGTATGTCATTGGTGTTTTTTTCCAAAGTCTATCTCAATTAGAAACTGATATCAGACACTTTTAGTCATACTGGTCACGTCGGGCATCAGATTGAGGTGTGGTCGATTCGTACACGTCAAAAATGACACATGGATCGTTGTCCTAAAGTATCAAAACAATCCGAACGCATTTGCTCGGTTTGCCGTATGTCATTGGTGTGGTTTTCCAAAGTCTATCTCAATTTGAAACTGATATCAGACACTTTTAGCCATACCGGTCACACCGTGCGTCGGATTGAGGTACGGTCAATTCGTACACGTCACAAATGACACGTGGAGCGTTTTCCTAAAGCATCAAAACAATCCGAACGCGTTTGCTCGGTTTTCCGTATGTCATTGGTGTTGTTTTCCAAAGTCTATCTCAATTTGAAACTGATATCAGACACTTTTAGCCATACTGGTCACGCCATGCATCGGATTGAGGTGTGGTCAATTCGTACACGTCACAAATGACTCGAGGATCGTTGTACTAAAGTATCAAAACAATCCAAATGCGTTTGATCGGTTTGGCGTATGTCATTGTTGTTGTTTTCCAATGTTTATCTCAATATGAAACTGATATCAGACACTTTTAGCCATGCTGGTCACACCGTGCGTCAGATTGAGGTGTGGTCGATTCTTACACGTCACAAATGACTCGCGGATCTTTGTCCTAAAGTATCAAAACAATCCGAACGCGTTTGTTCAATTTGGCGTATGTCATTGGTGTTGTTTTCCAAAGTTTATCTCAATTTGAAACTGATATCAGACACTTTAAGCCATACCGGTAACGCCATGCGTCGGATTGAGGTGCGGTCGATTCGTACACGTCACAAATGACTCTCGGATCGTTTTCCTAAAGTATCAAAACAATTTGAATGTGTTTGCTCGGTTTGGCGTATGTCATTGGTGTTGTTTTCCAAAGACTATCTCAATTTGAAACTGATATCAGACACTTTTAGCCACACCGGTCACACCGTGCGTCAGATTGAAGTGTGGTTGATTTGTACACGTCACAAATGACTCATGGATTATTTTCCTAAAGTATCAAAACAATATGAACGCGTTTTCTCGGTTTTCCGTATGCCATTGGTGTTGTTTTCCAAATTCTATCTCAATTTGAAACTGATATCAGACACTTTTAGCCATACCGGTCACGCCGTGCGTCAGATTGAGGTGCGGTCGATTCGTACACGTCAAAAATGACTCGCGGATCATTTTCCAAAGTATCAAAACAATCCGAACGTGTTTGATCGGTTTGGCGTATGTCATTGGTGTTGTTTTCCAAAGTTTATCTCAATTTGAAACTGATATCAGACACTTTTAGCCATACCGGTCAAACCGTGCATTGGATTGAGGTGTGGTCGATTCGTACACGTCAAAAATGACTCGCGGATCATTGTCCTAAAGTATCAAAACAATCCAAACGCGTTTTCTTGGTTTGGCGTATGTCATTGGTGTTGTTTTCCAAAGTTTATCCCAATTTGAAACTGATATCAGACACTTTTAGCCATACCGGTCACACCATGAATCGGATTGAGGTGTGGTCGATTCGTACACGTCAGAAATGACTCACATATCGTTGTCCTAAAGTATCAAAACAATCCGAATGTGTTTTCTCGGTTTGGCATATGTCATTGTTGTTGTTTTTCAAAGTTTATCTCATTTTGAAACTGATATCAGACACTTTTAGCCATACCGGTCACACCGTGCGTCGGATTGAGGTGTGGTCGATTCTTACACGTCAAAAATGACCCGCGGACCATTTTCCTAAATTATCAAAACAATCCGAATGCATTTTCTCGGTTTGGCGTATGTTATTGGTGTTGTTTTCCAAAGTTTATCTCAATTTGAAACTGATATCAGACACTTTTATCCATTCTGGTCACGCCGTGCGTCAGATTTAGGTGCGGTCGATTCGTACACGTCACAAATGACTCACGGATCGTTTTCCTAAAGTATCAAAACAATCTGAACGTGTTTGCTCGGTTTGGCATATGTAATTGGTGTTGTTTTCCAAAGTTTTTCTCAATTTGAAACTGATATCAGACACTTTTAGCCATACCAGTCACACCGTGCGTCGGATTGAGGTGCGGTCGATTCGTACACGTCACAAATGACTCGCGGATCGTTTTCCTAAAGTATAAAAATAATTTGAATGCTTTTTCTCGGTTTGGCGTATGTCATTGGTGTTGTTTTCCAAAGTTTATCTCAATTTGAAACTTATATCAGACACTTTTAGCCATACTGGTTACCCCGTGCATCGGATTGAGGTGCGGTCGATTCGTAAAAATCACAAATGACTCGCGGATTGTTGTCCTAAAGTATCAAAACAATACGAACGCGTTTTCTCGGTTTGGCGTATGTCATTGGTGTTGTTTTCCAAAGTTTATCTCAATTTGAAACTGATATCAAACACTTTTAGCCATACCGGTCACGTCGTGCGTCAGATTGAGGTGCGGTCTATTCATACACGTCACAATTCACACGCAGATCGTTGTCCTAAATTATCAAAACAATCCGAATGCGTTTGCTCGGTTTGGCATATGTCATTGGTGTTGTTTTCCAAATTTTATCTAAATTTGAAACTGATATCAAGAACTTTTAGCCATACCAGTCACACTGTGCGTCAGATTGAGGTGTGATCGATTCGTACACGTCACAAATGACTCGCGGATCGTTGTCCTAATGTATCAAAACAATCTGAATGCGTTTGCTCGGTTTGGATTATGTCATTGGTGTTGTTTTCCAAAGCTTATCTCAATTTGAAATTAATATCAAACACTTTTAGCCATACCGGTCACACCGTGCGTCGGATTGAGGTGCGGTCAATTCGTACACATCAAAAATGACTCGTGGATCGTTGTACTAAAGTATCCAAACAATCTGAACGCGTTTTCTCAGTTTGGTGTATGTCATTGGTGTTGTTTTCCAAAGATTATCTCAATTTGAAACTGATATCAGACACTTTTAGCCATACCGGTCACGCCATGCATCAGATATAGGTGTGGTCGATTCGTACACGTCACAAATGACTCGCGGATCGCTGTCCTAAAGTATCAAAACAATCCGAACGTGTTTTCTCGGTTTGGCGTATGTCATTGGTGTTGTTTTCAAAAGTTTATCTCAATTTGAAACTGATATCAGACACTTTTAGACATATCGGTCACGCCGTGCATCGGATTGAGGTGCGGTCGATTCGTACAAGTCACAAATGACTTGTGGATCGTTTTCCTAACGTATCAAAACAATGCGAACATGTTTGTTTGGTTTTTCGTATGTCATTGTTGTTGTTTTCCAAAGTTTATCAAAATTTGAAAATGATATCAGACACTTTTAGCCATACCGGTCACACCGTGCGTCAGATTGAGGTGCGGTCGATTCGTACAAGTCACAAATGACTCGTGGATCAGTTTCCTAAAGTATCAAAACAATCCGAACGTGTTTTCTTGGTTTTCCGTTTGTCATTGGCGTTGTTTTCCAAAGTTTATGTCATTTTCAAACTAAGTAGTAGGAATTCACTAATATATGGATATGAATCATAAGAAAAGAAGATCATAGATTCTCAATAAGTGTAAAGGGAGATATCAATTACCATATAAAGATAACATAAGTATTGGGAATTCACCTTCATTGTCCTATTTGTTTACATTCTTCCATCAGGTATGATGCCCATTCATTTCTAAAGACATTTATATCATCTTCTGAATAGGAGTTTTTGCGATAGTCATAGTAGTACTGATGAAATATAAATACACAAAGGATTAATAATTATTTTAAATAAAGTAGTAATTATTTTCAAAAATACCTCTTCAGGGATTCTAGTTTGTCCATGAAATACGATCTCTCTTATAAATTTACAAACATAATAGCTGCAGTCCTCGTCATTTTTTTGTTTCGGACACTGCAGAAATATCAAGAAAAATATGTAATTTGTTTTGATATGTATTTATATAGTGAAATATAATTATATATACCAAGATACTTCTCCATTTGTAGATCTTGTGGGCATTGTCTTCCTTACACCCTGGATTCATTCCAGCCTTTAGACATTATTCATACACCGCCCTATCATAACAAAATCCTCATTAAAAGATAATATAAATTATATAACTAGATATTTAGTTCTAAAATGTTGGATCTAGTGTATTACAAATTGATAATCGCCATCATCTGTGGTCGGTTAGCTGGATATCCATGCAGTGAATCCAGAAAATTAATCTTTGTAGTATCCAAATTGACTGCAATGAGCATCCAATGTTCCCTAAAACACAAAAAGAAATAACTACTGATAGAAATGAAAATATAATTGATATGATTAAAATGTAGAGTTTTACCCCTGCATCGTTGGTATTAAAAAGAGCCTGTCAGTCGTAATTCTTCTTTGAAACGTTCTGAGTAAATTTGACATCAATTCAGCCAGAAAATTAGAATGTATTTCTGTTCGTTGTGTAGAAATGGTGTGAGGACTAACGAGTCCAAATTTTTATTCATGGGAAAATCCCTTCAATTGTTTTTCATATATATGCCTGTGAAAAATATGAGATGTATTTATCCATAATTATCAAAGTATATCAGCTTCTGTAAAATCAAATCATGAAAACATACCTCATGTATACATTAATAACTGAGGCGCCTAGCCAGTCGTATGTGATGATCTTAGAAACAATGTCTGTACTAACGAAATATATTGTTTCCTCTCCGTACATATCTTTTTCACAAACAATTGTATGACTCTTTCCGTCTTTCATTTTCGTATCCACATGAGCTTGCAATGATATTAAATGTGGATATAGAACGGGCGGGGTGAACACGCTCTCAGTAGATCATTTTGATCGGTTGGTTGATCCAATGTTGGAGCCGCTCTTTTGTTTTAGCTTCTCCATTTTATCATTCTGTAATAAAATTCATGAGTTCATCCATTTTCTAATTTAATGTTAAAGGTTCTGCTTGAAAAATGAACTGGAAATCAATACCTCCTGCTTGACATGTTTTTTTACAAGATTCGATGGCCATGCAATGAATGTTCCAACAACTTTTTCCACCGTATGAATGTCGTCATCGTCATTTGGCACGGGTAGCTCGGTGCTCGGATAATGAGATACGTTAATCGACACATTTACATGACCGGTTGGAAGTGGTCTGGAGTGTAGCGTGTCATTCTGCATATTGAACACCGTAGCCCTCGCTACAAGGCGATGGGTGGGAGTTGACAGATATAAATCACAGTCATTTTCACCCATTCAGAATATCATTACATGAAAGGTATCAGTGTCTGTGATTCACATCTCACAAAAACGAATATTATAACATTTATTACATCGGTTAAGTCAGGTCTTTGAGGGGAATGGCTCGCCTCAAAGCTGGTGAGGGGTGGATCTTCTCGCGGGGTGGTTCTTGAGTTGTTTGTTCTCTTCGCCTCTCCTCCATCAAACTCGTTAGCATCTTTCCCTGAGTTTGGAATAGTTATTCAAGGGTAGCTACATTATCTCTCATTACATGCAATTCTTTAGTTTGTTCATCCTCTTGTTTTTTTTCTGAAAATATGTCCGGGGTGACACCCCAAAACCACACCTATGACGCGACCATATTGTTCTGGCTGTTTCAAGGCTGTTGAAAGTATGTCTGCATCCGGTGCAGGTGTTGTTGATTCCTGTGACTATGTCAAATAGAAAATATGAAAAAATAAGTAAGCATCGTTATGTAATAGTGATTTAAAGCAAAACAAGTTTATATTATGTCATAGTTGCACATGTTTCCCACACTTTTGGTGTGTTTTCATCTATCAGTTTCCCCTCTTTATTAACACGAGCCTCCTTCCATAGCACATGGTGTGGAATGGAAGTGACTTGAGATTTTCCTTCATCAATCTACATATAAACAGAAAAACATGGTTACAGTGTTGTTTTATGTCACATAAAATTATTACAGCACTTTTAAAATACATACAAATTTTTTTTTCAATTGAACCGTACCCCAACCTTGCTTTACGGTAGGGGTACGCTGGTTTTTTTGCCCGTTCTTTATTTTCAGCACTCAGTTTCTGTTTCATAAATAAAAACCTATCAATCAACGTGATGAATACAAGCAACGTTACACAACGTGTAACCAAACACAATGTACCTGAAAATTCAGTTCTGCACGACGGTTGCAAAACGCATCCCACGTTCCTTGGGATATCAAGTGTGCATAAAGAGGAGGCAGGTGCGGCATGATTTTTCCTTCGGCATCTTTCAGATGATGTTTCGTTAAAATGCTGTGAAAGCCTCTATGAATCCTTCCTGCCAGTCTGAAAACATATTCTTTGTGCGAAACATCTACTATAAATGCACTCTGCAAGAGATGATGAAGGGTTAATCAATATTTCAATATTTTATTTTATTTTAATAAATTAAATAGATGATATCGTAATGTTACCGTAATCTCTTCCCACATTAATGTTTTCAACCTGCTGACAACATGGTTCCACGACTCTACGTCAATCGGCACGTGTTTTCGAGTGACGATTCCAATGTAGCTACTAAACGTGGCTTTGTTGGGTTTTACATGCTAGCCTAGCTTATTCCATCCCACCTCATATTTGATGCCTTTTTCTCTTGGCTTAAGGATTTTTGCTAAAACTGTCCAACTACGGCGCACCTGTTTTTTTTGTTTCGCTGGGGTTTCATTGCCTACCATTTCCTCAGTTTCTACATCATCATTATGTTTCTTCGAAGCGCAAGCATCGGCACTGACACCAGCTGCAACAGGTTAAGAGACCTGTTGTACGTCAGCAGTGGGACCAGTTGCAACAGGTTTAGAGACCTGTTGTCTCTCAGCAGTGGGACCAGCGGCAACAGGTTGAGAGACGTGTTGTGTCTCGGGATTGGGTGCATTAGCAGGTGAAGAAGTCATTACCTGCAGAACTGGTTTAAAATTTAATTTGGATCACATAAAAGCAGCAGAGAACAGATAATAACATAATGTAACACAATCTATATTACAATAAAAATCAATAACCGGATTATTGAACTCCCTTTTTTTAAAGGATGGAGGGATTTGACCCCTCTATAAACTATCCATATCCCTTCATTGTGGTCTCCTCTGACATACAACACATCGTCTACATTGGGACCACTGCGAAATTATTGCGAAGTCCCAATGAAAGGGTCATCTTCCGTTGAATTTTCATCTGACCCTTCAGCAGTTTTGGTCGATAACAGAACAATTGACCAGTTTGGGTTTGCGGGATCTAGAACATAATATACGTGCACTGCCTGTGATGCCATTATAAATGGTTCGTCTTTCTCCCCTTCATTACTGAAATCAACTTTCACAAATCCCAAATCATCTATTTTAACAACACTCCTGTTATCAACCCACATGCATTGAAATATCGGAACTTGAAATTCAGTATAATCCAACTCCCATATTTGTTTGATGATGCCAAAGTATGACATATTCGCATAAATTGGATTTCTGTCCATAGCACCAGAAACATGCATCGCTTCAGCCACAAGTGTAACCCCACTATTCTGCATGGTATTGTCTTCATCATGTTCATTAGTATAAAATTTATAACCATTAACTACATAAGCATTGTAAGATAATGCATACACACTTGGTCCTCTGGCTAGCCATCGAAGTCGTTCCGAAATTGACTTTGGATTTTCATCTGACTTCTTAAAAATATGATCTCGAAAGCATCCTATAAAATGTCGATTATGTGTATCTGATATCCATTTTTCAGCCCTTGATGGATTCAAATGCCTAAGAATTTATTTGTGGATTTCAACATATGGGTCAACGTCGAAACTGTTATGCAGAACATAAAGGTGGGCCTGCTCCTGATCTGTAATATTGATTGTGACAACCTTTCTTCCAGAAATTCCTTCACCCTCAATCCGCCCAGTGTGACGAGATTTCAGTAAGCCAATGATTTCCACACCAGACAAGTATTCGGTACAGAATTCAACGGCTTCCTCAACAATATATCGCTCTGCAATACAACCCTCTCGCCGACTTCGATTTTTGACATACCCTTTCAAAATATTCATATATTGTTCAATGGGATACATCCATCTATAATGTATAGGACCACATAGTCGAATCTCTCTCACCAAGTGGATCATCAAATGAACCATCATATCAAATAATGAAGGCGAGAAGAACATTTCTAATTCACATAATATGACGGAAATTTCTTTTTCCATAGCTGGCAATTTCGCCAGGTCTATAACTTTGTTGCATATAGCTTTGAAGAAGAAACACAGTTTCGTTAATGTATGGCGGACATTATTGGGAAAAATGCAATGTAAAGTAATTGTAATGAGATTTTGCATCAAAACATGACAGTTATGTGATTTTAGACCTTTTAACTTCAAGTCGCTCATTGACACAAGGTTACAGATATTTGACGAATACCCCTCTGGAACCTTTACATCATTCAAGAAGATGAAAAACTGATATCTCTCTTTCCTGGATAGAGTGTAAGCAGCAGGAGGAAGAAATGTTCTTTTTTCACCCATCACTGGTGCCAACTCTTCTCGTATTCCCATCTCAACCATGTCCAACCTAGCCTTAATTCCATCTTTTGTTTTGCCAGATGTATTTAGCAACGTGCCGATAAAACTGTCAAATACATCTTTTTCTACATGCATAATATCAATAAAATGACTTACATACAGACAATTCCAGTATTGTAATTCAAAAAAAATTGATCTCTTTTTCCAACCGATTTTCGTATGGTTTTTCGAAGCCGGTTTACCAAAAGTAGTGTCCACATTTTTAGCTTTCTCAAACAATTGATCGCCTGTTAGTGGAGACGGTACTGTATGTTCTTCTGAACTTCCATCGAATGATGTCTTCCAAGAATGATACATATGTCGTTGCGGTAGAAATCTGCGATGTCCTAGAAACAAGGTTTTCGATGAATGTTTCAACCTAATTGATTGTGTACCTTCTTCGCAAATGGGACAGCCTTGAGTTCCTTTAATGCTATATCCTGACAAATTTCCATAAGCAGGGAAGTCATTTATTGTCTAATACAACATGACTCTCAAAGTGAAATATTCCTTTCTATATGCATCATACAATGTAACACCTGAATCCCACAATTATTTCAAATCTTCGATCAATGGAGCTAAATAAACATCAATATCATTACCCAGTTGTTTTGGTCTTGATATAAGCATAGATAACATGATGTATTTTTGTTTCATGTATAACCACGGTGGTAAGTTATAATTTATCAACATAACCGGCCATGTACTGTGACTGTTTCTTTTTAAAACTAAAAGGATTCACTCCATCTGTACGTAATGCAAGACAAAGGTTTCTCGACTCGTTTCCAAATTCAGGATACTCATGATCGATTATCTTCCACTGAGGAGAGTCTGCTGGGTGACGTAGTATCCCATCTTTAAATCTTGTATCTGAATGCCATGTAAATTGTTTTGCAGTCTCCTCACTTCCAGATAGGCGTCTAAACCTTGGAATGATTGGAAAGTACCATACAACATTAGTAGGACTAGATTCATCTTTCTTGTATCGAGAAGCAACACACTTTGGGCATTCTTTAACTGATTTGTGGTCCTTGCAAAAAAGTATACAGTCATTCGGGCATGCATGTATTCTTTCAAAGATCATACCCATAGAGCATAGCATTCGTTTGGCATCGTATGTTCAGCTCGGGAGCTCATTGTCTTCTGGGAGCATATCATTCAAGAGGGCAAGTAGTTTCGTAAAACTGTCGTCACTCCACCTGTTATCTGCTTTCAAATTATACAGCTTCAGTACGGCTGACAATGCTGTATATTTAGTGCAACAAGCATACAATGGCGTCTTTTCACAACTTTTTAACTTCTCAAACAATTTTGGGCAATCACGAAGTTCATCTTTGAAGGTCCTTTTCATTTTCTCAATACGATCTTCATCGTCATTCACATCTGTAATCACATCCTCCATATGGTCATCAACATTGTTCATGTTTGTAATCATATCAGATGATCCATAAAATGCAATGTGACCCTAGTCACTACTTACATTCGTTGTTTCCCCGTGTTATTCCAACATGTATAACTTTGATCTATTCCGTGACATATCAAGTGTACTTCCAACTCATCTGGACTAATTTGTTTTGAATAACAACAGCGTAAACACAGACAAAGGATTTGAGAAGAGTCACATGCATGATCTTTTGCAAACTTGATAAATTCTTTCACGCCTTCTTCATACTCTTTTGTCAACCGATTGGCATTCATCCATTATTTATTTATATTCATCCTATTTTAAATCCATAGGATGAGTATATAGGTTAGAGGATAAATGACTTCTCGATCCTTTTCTGGATAACCTAGAACTCCTTCCAAGGAAATAATGTGACCATGAAACAATACTTCTTATACAAAATATGGGGAATTTATAATATTGTAATAAAGGAAAATCTCTCTAAAAACACCCAAAACAACCTCCAGATTATCGGATTACTCCTCCTATATATTGTAATACACCAAGAAGTATTCTTAAAAAACAAAAATGGAGGTGTCTAGAAAGATATTAAAGATCTAGTTCATCTGTTCCATGAAATAGATAGAGCATTGGTGATCCCAAATGGAATTCATAAATACTTTAAATTTCCATATCGACTTTAAAAATATATCTTTTGAGCATCCTCTTCCCAAACCCTCAACTTATGGTACCCTGATCTCTAGAAAATTTTCAAAAACCAATAGAACCTTATAAGATGGTCAAACAAATCATCAATTATAGGCAATATGTAATTATTCATTATTGTCACCTAACTATGACTACGGTAGACTATTAAAATTAATAGTCTATGATATTACTTCATTGAAAACAGAATTGGAAAATCTCATAGTGACATGATCATATAGATGGAACCATTTCCCTAAAGATCTTATAGGTGATCTTTTAGCTCCTCTAAATCAGCCAGTGCCTTATGATGTGATGGAATGGAAAATGGGATCTTCCCGTGAAGCAAATAGATAGAAAACACAAACACTCATTGGGGAGGTTATCCCATGAAGTCATCTAGAAATGATTTTGTGTCCTTTTCCATGACCACTGAAATTTCACATAAAGAAAACTTCTCAACAACCCCAAGGAAAACCTTGGAAAAATGACATGATATGAACCATAACATAGAAGCAACTTGTCAAACCCTCCATGGTTATAGATCACAATCTCCAAAAAAGACATGGAATCTCCTGTTAAGAGTATGTAACTGAACCCAATCAAGGGTTGTGTGACCACACCCCACCACGAGTAGTATCCCTTTAGTTATGTGATTCTTTATCAATTGTTGTTTATATGATCATCTGTATATGTATGAGTAGTATCTCTATCATAAATTATATTTGTGGCGTTAATGTGTCAAATTTTGGGATATAATGTGCTTTATTTTAATTGATGCACTTGATTGGATTTCTTAATATGTCTATTAATTTATCAATGAAACCCAAGTGGGGATGTTAAATCTAAATTATGTGTCTTTAATAAGATACAATTAATATGACGTATTAATTAAATACATTAATTCATTGATTTCTGGGTTACTCTGCATTCATTTTTTAATGCATTGATATTTCGAATACCACGTATTAGTGAATATTAAACATTGAATTTTTTATGAATGATACACGATGGATTAAATCATATAATATTTAGTTAATGAACGATCATTATATCCTCATTTATAAAATCCTATTTAAACAGTTGCTCTGTCAAGTGGTTTTTGTGTGTGTGACATAATTATGAACAACTTGGTAGAAAGAGATAAGTATGTCTTTATTTGTCTTTTGAAGTAAAGAAATGTCATTATTCAACATAAATAATAGACACATAAAAGATTCATGTTATTGTGTGTACAATTATCATTTTATGACATATTATAATCTTATATCTTGAATCATTGATTAATTAGGGCTAATCCATAATTACTATTTTCTAACATAAATAAGATCATTTAATATTATTTTATACTTTTGTAAATTTGTTTTTAAATTAAATAATTAATTTATAAAAATAAATATAAAATCATTATTTTAAATTAGTATTTAAATGAAAGAATTAATTTATAGAGATACTACTCATACATATCAAAATGATCATACAATTTATGATAGAGATACTACTCATGAATATTATTTTGGAGTGTGTTGTTCTGATCGTGAAGGGTGGAAATTGTGAGAGTGTCGTCTGTTTATGGTTAACGCAATTAAAGGGACCAAAGGTACTAGTTCATGAAGGAATAGGATCACGAAGGTGCTTATGCGCGGTGGTTGTAAATGCATAGAGTCCGGTCTGTGATGGGTGAGATGGAAAGGGTGTGGTTCACACCGGGATTACAAAGTAGTGGATTGCTATGGAAGTGATCACGTAGGGACAGGTTCGTGCTGGGTTTTTGGTTCGGGCATTGGAGCTTGTTCGTGTAGGGTCTGGTTCGTGTAGGTTCTGGTTCGTGCTGGGTCTTGGTTCGCATAGTGGAGTTTGTTCGCGTTGGGGCAGGTTTGCGCTGGGTTTCGGTTCGCACAATGGATCTTTGTTTGCGAGTGGGGAGTTATGCGGGTGTAGGGGTCTCGTTTCGTGCAAGGGTGTTTACTCTGGTTTTCATAGGAAAGTGTTGGTCACATTGAGGAGTCTCGTATGCGAAAGGGGTGGGCTTGGTAAGGGTTTTTCTCGTGAAGGATTCGAGCGCACGAGGTGGTTTTTGCAGAGGAGATCAGCATTATGTTGGATCGCGAAGGTGTTGTCTCTTGGAAGTATCGGATCGTGAAGGATTTGTTCGTGAAGGATTTGTATGCATTGGAAATTCTCAAGTAGGGTGAGTCTTGCAAAGAATTGGGTCCACGGAAGACGTGGTTTGGGAAGGGATGGCTTGTAATGGGTCTGGTTCATGAAAGATTCCGCTTGTGCTAAGTGTGTCCGCAGTGGGGTATGAGCTTTATGGGTTTGATCATGGAGGGTGGACTCGTGGTGGGGTGTGGTCGCACAACCCTTGATTGCGAAGGTGGTTGTCGGTGACCGGTGATTCCCTCTCACATCAATACCTTGGAAAAAACATAAAAATAGGTTGGTAGACTTAGAACAATAAGAATAAATCTAATATATTTCCTCAAACCAATCTCAAGATTAATAGCCATAAGATAATCATTCGTCGGGAGATAAAGAGATACATGAACCAAATGAAAACACCAAAATATAAGAATAACTAAATAAATCTAATAAAGTAGTGGGAAATCATAAAAACAACCCATAGTCAGGATCAAAACATAACCACAATCCCAAACCACCCATGGAAACTGAAGATTCAACACGAAGAATAGTTGGACAAAAACTTACCCATTCCAAAATTAATTAATTCATGAAAATTTAATTTGAATCACCTTAAGGAGGAGGACCCGGTGGTGGAGGAGAATGAGGGGTCGACAGCGGAGGCACCGGAAGTAGTGCAGATGCAGTGCGGATGTAGGGCGGAGGCAGGGCGGAGGCAGCGAAGGCAGCAGAGGAGGAGGAGGCGGAGGAGGAGGCCGTGGTGGAGGAGGAGGCAGCGGAGTAGGCAAAGGAGGAGGTGGCGCCGGTGGAGGATGAGGAGGATGAGGCCGCAGACTAGGAGGAGGAGGAGGAAACGCCGGTGGAGGAGGAGGAGGATGAGGCCGCGGTGGAGGAGGAGGAGGAGGAGGCGGCGGACAAAGGAGGCGGCCGCGGCGGCGGCGGAGGAGGAGGCAACAGTAGAGGAGGAGGAGGAGGCAGCGGCAACAGCGGCAGCGGCGCAGAGGAGAGCTTCCGCGAGAGCTTGATCGGGTGCAGGGAGGAGGTAGAGGACCCGCGGGTTTTTAACAAATCCGTGTGAGCCTTTATCAGCGCAAGTAAAAAGTCCTGATAAAGGGTGTATTTATATGCACTAAAATGAAAAGCGCTGATAAATACAACCTTTATCAGCGCTTTTTTTAGCGCTGATAAATAATACCTTTATCAGCGCTAAAAAAAAGCACTGATAAAGGGCACACCATTATCAGCGCTTGTTTTAGCACTGATAAAGTGGACCTTTATCTGCGTTTTTGTTAGCGCTAATAATGGCCCGACCCTTTATCAGCGCTTTACTGTTAGCGCTGATAAAGGTAGGCGCATGCCTTGCCCTGTTTTGTGGTAGTGTTGAGGCATTAATTACAATCTTATGTAAGGAGTAACCCTCATGGTTACGTTTGGAATACCCATCATAGTTTATTTCCTAAATCTCTTCGGAGAAACCTTACAGTTTAACTCCTTCGCATTACCCAATTCATTGGAGAGATATCACGGGGTCACCCGTGCTTATTTTATCACGGAACCACCAGTATTCATAAACAATTCCCAAGAACCATAACATAATCGCGTCACATAAAACAAACATAAAGGAAACATAACATCTCCACATTTCAATCACAAGAAATCAATACAAAACATTGATATAATTAAAAAATTATCAAAACCATTTTCAATACCAAAATAAAATAAAATTAAAACATGGTATTTATTTTTAATTAAAAGAAATGTTATGTCTTGTAGAGGAAGCTGAAACTCAAATAATGGTCACAGTAGCGGAGAAGCTTTTGTCGACGCATACGTACGACAAAAACATTCCCTTTTGTAGTTTAGTAGAATGATTCGTATATAAAAGAATCCTTTTGAATAAAATTAAAATCCAAGGGGTTTATAAACCGTATAAAATAATGTTGTGTATAAAACAAAATATGCCTAAATGAAAGAAGATTGAGACGAAGTCCCTTACGAAAACTCGGCAGCCTAACGACACCACTTAAAACTTCCAAAAATGGATTTATGAAATCAAATAGGGTCTCTCATAAAATTAACATAAAAATTATAGAATGGGGAATATAAAATAACATAACCAAACATATGAAATATTATCTTAAAAGAAATGGCATAAAAGATAGTACTTAAAAAGAAAGAGAGAGGTAGGATCCCTTACCTCATGTCCGACTTGTCTTGTTCGTTTGTTTATATTCTTGAATAATAAAATAGAGTTAATTTATACTTTCTTAAGAACATTTTTCAAGTTCAT
The DNA here is from genome assembly GCA_963277665.1 of Viscum album. Classification (NCBI taxonomy): domain Eukaryota; kingdom Viridiplantae; phylum Streptophyta; class Magnoliopsida; order Santalales; family Viscaceae; genus Viscum; species Viscum album. Next base: position 785,381,192 of record OY728158.1, read on the forward strand.
TATTCATTTTATATCACTTATTACCTTGTTATTAACATTATTTAATTATTTATGTTATTAACATTCGTTTTTTTGATCATTGGTACTTCAGTCAAAAATAAACTTCTTATAATTACAAGTTGTTCATGTGGTAAAATATCCATTATATCCATAATTATATTCATGATTTACATATCATATATATAATATATATCCAGTATATACTTTCATTTATAATATTATATAACTTTTAAAGGTAAGAAATGAAATGCACCGTTCCTGGAGACGGTAAGCCGTACGTACGCATGAACGCTACTTTCATTTCTATTTCGTATTTAATGGAAATAAAACTAAATGAGAGATATATATATATATATTATAATTCCATTATAATATATATTTTATATATGTCACATAAGTTCATTAATTTAATTCTTTATACATTCCATGTATTGCATTAACGAGTCACATGACTTGAGGGGGCGGTAGTCCACACTTCCTAAAATGAAATTATCGCATTTGTACAACATGAAAAGCATATAGGTATGTTTTAAATGTAAAATCCAGAAGCATAAAGAAGAAATAAATATAATATATATCATAAATAAATATAGTTCCATCATAATGGCCACCATGAGAGGTGGTAGGAGAAGATAGAACAATCATCGTTTCGTGAGGCAGTAATTCTCCATCCACGGAAACAGTATGTTCTTTAACCATTAGACGGAGGTGTGTGTAAGGGTAGCTCGAATAAATCTCATAAAAACATCCTAGTATATTGGAGATACTGGTTTTGTTAAAAAATAAAGGAATAAAAAGAGTTTAGGGGGTTGAAGAATCAAAATAAAACAAAATAACATAAGAAAAGGCATTACATTTAATTGGGTAACTCCCCTTGGTTTGAACCAAAAGGGTTACTTGAAGAGATTTATGCCAATTGTTAGGATTTTACAATGAATATAAGTATTTGGAGAAATCAAATGAGCCGATTTTGGTCGAGCCAAAGGCTTGAGAGGTGTGTGTAAGGGGGTAGAGGTGGGGGCCTTTTAGAAGAGGGAGGAGGGGCACTCTTGGAAAGTCTTGAAAATTTACTTTATTTATAAACTTATTTTTGGATATTAAAGGTCCCAAAATTATATATTTCTAGGATAAGGTGATAAGGGTTCAAAATAAACCCATACAATAGGTTTTTTTACAAGTTTATGTCTTAGATTTTACCATATCTTCTCATTTTATTTAAATCGTTCATTAATGAGGCAATCACTACATCATCACGGTGTCATAAATAAATTTATTTATTAAACATCTAAAATTTATAAAAATATTACCATAATGTGGGAAATATTTTTAGATTTGAAAACAATTTTTATAGTCCAAGTGATAATTTATGTAAACAAAATTAAAATTGTTTTACTTAGGGGATACATTCTTTGGTTACATTTTCCATTCTTTAAAAAAATATGATAAAAGGTCACTATCACCCTAATGTTATTCCATGGGGTCCCAAGGTTGGAACAAGGAATCACATGATCATCCATGACACCTCAAATAGAATTAGAACACATGTTGGGGTCACTTTATATTTTTATGATATTATTTTACTACCCTTAACTACCCGATTACTAACTAAACACGATAATTAAAGATAATTACCGTCATTACTATTCATAATATCCAAAAATAAGAGTCTTAATTACATAATTTGAACCTTATGATTCCGAATATGGAATAAATTTTATCAAATTCCAATCACATAAATTGCAGTAATGATTTTAAAATAATTCTTGTTATCAAAACCAAAGACGAGTTTTTAAGAAGTAAAATCTATCGAAAGATTGATTTGTTTTTACATCCAATATAAAAGTGAAATTACATAAAATTATAAAAATTGTATTAAATTATAAGAACATAATTAAATTACACCATAAAACAAATTAAAATGACAATCTAACTATATAAATAAATTCGATGAAACAGTAGTTTTGAATTAAAATGCAGTATTTTTCACTATTCATTGAAAATGAACATTTGTCAGAAAAATACCAAAAATTCACCCTAAGATATATTGGATATTTCAAATTCAAAAATGATATCAATTTTACCATATTAAAACAATATAATTTTAATTAATTAATTTTATAATCAATTCCCGCTGTCAAAACAAATAGCGTGTTTTTAAGAAACAATATCTATTAAAAGATTGACACTTGTTTATGTCCAATTTCAAAGTTAAATTAATTCAAATGAACATAATTATATTAAATGGTAAAAATATATTTTAATTACACTTTAAAACCAATTAAAAAGATAATATGACCATATATATAAATAATACTAAAAAGAGGTTTTGAATTAAAATACATCATTTTCACTATTAATTAAAAAAATGAACATTATCGGAAAAATAACAAAAATTTACACAAAGTAAATTTTGATTTATTGATTCTATAGAAGGATTTTATTTTTTCAAATATAATGTATAAAATTTTAAAAAATAGATTTAAAAAGGGTTCACCATCAAAAGGAGGTTAATCGGCCTTTTAATGATTATTGGATGATTTATGCTTAAAATTGGATTCAATTGAATTTTAAGCCTCTAAAATTTATTGGATAAACTAGAAAATATTTTAAAAGAATATATAATCATTTGGTAGTCAGTTCTTTTCATTCTTGCCATTACAATGGCTAGGTGTTAACTACCATTTAAAATAATATTATTATATTATTAGGGTGTAACGTAATATTTCATAGAAACTCATTGTTGCGTATTGGGTACAACATTGAACATATCATTCCATTTAAATTAATATTAATATTTTATTCACAAATATTAATAAATATTCAAATTTCATATTCTTTATTCACCTAGGATGTTACATATACAATGTTTATGGTTGGTTTGTTATATCATATATATTTTTTACATTCATATGGTCATAGTGGTATCCTTATCACTTGAGGGAGTTCATGAAAATGATAAATCCTACTAATTAATAGAACATATCTATTACTCAATTATATTATATTATCATTGATATCTTTATTTTTAATATGTTTTTTATTTTTATATATTTTTAAAAAATTCTTGGCTGGGGATTTTTTCTATATGGTTAGTAATGTTGGGGATGAAAATATAATGGATGAAGTTTTAATTTTATTTTGGCTATAAACAATCCTTTTATTTTTTTCTATGTCTTATGTACGACTACAATATTAATAAATTTGAAAATTATTATTTAATGATATTTATCTACAAATACATTCAATTCATTTAGATTTTTTCTTTATTAATTATTTATGTCGATGTGTTTGAATAACCAAATATGTTTACTTTTTACTTTTTCCCTTGGGAAACATGTCTAAATTTAAAAACCATCTTGGAGAAATTTAAATATTTGTTGATGGAATTAGGGAATCTATTTTTTTTATATTAAAAATCATCCCATAATGACTTAAATTGATACATTATCTCTATTTGTTGATTAGTTGAAATGTAATAGATTTTTTAATGGTCTAACTTGGGTGAGACATGTAATAACCAATATTTTTTTTGAAAAATCATCAATTTATTTTTCATATATTCAATTAAATATAAAAAATTATTCATTGAATTATAGATTATTTGAATCGTAGGTTAAATTTTAAAGGTTATTTTTTTATTACATTATATTATCAATTTTTATGAAATTTATTAATTTCCATTAATAAAAATTTGGACTCCTAAATTTTATCTTCAATGTTTAAGAGGAGATAAATATCAAATATAATTTTTTAGAACATTATATAATATTTTAAATAAATTATTTCATGTTTTTTAATTTTTAATTTTTATGTACACAATGGAACCTTGATGAAAAATAAAATTACATATAAAACATGACTTCAGATTATAAAATTATAAGAGTAATATTTTATGATGTATAAGGTTTCTATAAAGTTATTAATTTGAATTTTTTCTATCAAAATCCAATTAGATATCTTTTATTTAAATATGTAATTATTTTGGAAATTTACCTTTATTTTGGGGAATATAAAGAATTCGATTTCAATAGAATGATATTTTATGTTTATAAATGTGACACCCCGATATTTAAAAGGAGGAACATCATTTTGAGTAAAATATATCACATGAAAATAAAATCTCTTAAGAAATTTTAACACAACAAGACATTCTGATATATTTCATTCTAAGTAAAATCAACATCATTGATAGTATAAAATGTGTGTTATACTATGATTAAACAAAACATGAAAGTCTATTAAAATTTTATAATACAGACATTTCCAATATAACCTAATCATTAATTTGGAGGGTAAAAAATATGAATATCTAAAATATGAAAATTATATTATAAACAAAAATATAAAATAAATTCAACGGTTATTTTTTCGATTATATGTAAAATAACAAACATTATCTGTAAAAGGAAATGTTTTTTGAAAAACAACATTTTTTCCCAAAGGATGTTTAGTGGTACATTAAAAAAAATCTAAGAATATTTTTAGCACATTTATATAATATATTTTTTTGAGAAGAAAATAATTTTTTTAATGTTAAGTTAAATATTATCTTTGGATAATGTTTTTTCTATTTCCCTAAAAAGATTAATTTTTTGATGAATACTGAAAAATATAGATTTTACTTGAAAAATACCCTTTCATGTAAATTATTTATATTATAAAAGTATATATTAAATTGGGTTTATAGTACTATTGGTTCAATTATAATATAATTTAAATAATTTTGGTCATTAGAACAAATTTTACATTGAATTATTTTATGAAAACATTTTAATATTTTGAACATTATCACTGGGAAAAAATGTTTTTTCAAACTTTCTGTGAGTTTAATTTTTAATTGAATTCATAGAAAGATGAAAATTACATATGTAAAAATGGATTATATATTTGGAATAATTATTATTTATATTTTCTAATAATATCATCTTATTCTTTTACTATAATGAATAAAATATGTAGTAGAAACTTATTACTATAGTTTTGGATAAAACGAGTTTACCAGGTGTTAAAATAAGAAAATAAGGGTTAAAATGACCAAAAAAATTTCCTATTATAATTGTAAAGCCATATTTTCACATTATAACTATAAGGCTCAATAATGACCCATTTTGAAAATTTTCAAATTGAAAAAACATGGATGTAATTCATTAATTTCAATAATTCAATGTCTATCCCCTCTTACACTTATAAAATGTCACCCTCTATCGTATCCTATTATAACATATAAAACCATTTATATAGGGAAATACCTACAAAATTCCCTTAATTAATACTTTCCCAATATCCTATAGTAATAATTTTGTTCATAAATCCATCCAATTAAGGATATTGTTTCCAACATAAAGAAGTTCCTTGATGAAGAGGTAACGTTCTTAGTGAAGTGTTTTCTTTTATTTTTTTCATCCACATCATTAAAATATTATTCAATCATGATAATATAATAATACTAATTTGTACAATATAATAATATTTTATTATGATAATATCATGACCTACATCTATATCCTCTTCCGTCAAGTGGGAAATAAAACTAACCAATGTGTGTACATTGGACTTCCACATCATGAATAAATGTAGTTTGTTTTCCATCACCTAATTCAAAGAATGGATATAATTATGTGTTTAACATATTTATACAAAATTTATAACACTATTATAATTCTTGAGTTATGATATCACATATACCTTCGTACTTTTTTTTCCCTGAGGTGATATGATAATTTCACTAATGTGTACCGTGAACTACCCCCCTACGAAGTGATGTGACTCATTGTATCACAAAATATTTACATGAAATGTCACGACCTGTCCCCTGGGACCCGCATAATTACTAACCCAAGCCTTCCTTCCATAGGCCAGGGGATAGAGACTAGAACCAAATGCGTAATACCCTGGAACTGGGAAGGCATTGCCTTTATAAAATGTAAACACACACACAACCAGAGAATAAGTGGAAGTAGACACAATGTAATGTAGTATGACAAGTTTGGTGAAAGTACAAAGGGGACGAAAATACAAGCCCTACAGAAAGGTACAGCTACAACTAGAAGAAGGTACAACTGTAAAGGAAAATAGCTGAAAGGTGAAGAATCTCCTGGATCGTCCTCTAGGTTCCTACCTGAAGGGTAGGTACATATGTCCTCCTCATCACTTCACATCTATCAGTCCACTCTTTGTGCCATCATGTCGAGTGTCCACCTCCGAGTACCATCCAGTCCTCATACACTCTACCATGATCAGCGTTGTCTGTCGTTTCCATTCAATATAACGAGGTGCGGGCATAGCCCGTGTAGGGGTGAGTATAATTATACTCAGTAGGGACCCAGAGACCCTCGAGGTCTCACTAAATAAATCACGGATAAACCACAAATAAAGATCTCAACAGATAACCTTTACTTAGGTATATTCCCATACATATACCTATCTTATCCTCTAACCCATCTCAATCATGAGGAAAACACAAAGGTTATTGACTCAGCTCAAACCCGGATTTTCATTGATGAAACCACAACTACTGGAGAACTCCTCCTATGTCGAGTATAGTGGACATATCGCGACTCCGAGGCACTACTCACTAAGATGAGACTCCTGAGGTACCCATCCTATCGAGTACTATGGGTCAGTTACCAAATCGGGTGCTCCTCTGCTATGGGTCTGCCGCCCCAACACAGTAGCGCTCCCCCTAAATGCCTACGGAGGTACTCCTCCTATCGAGTACCGTGGGTATGCTGCAAAACCAGGCACTCCACCCCCCGTGGGTCTACCGCCAAACCGGGTGCTCCGTCCATTTGGCTAATCAAATCACTCCGAGTCGAATATGTCAAGCATTCTTCAGGTCTATAGCTACTAGGACTCTGCACTCCGTATGGTCGTCTCTGGAAAGATCAGCTCCTTGTGCTACTAGTCGATACATCCAAGTGTCATGTAATCTCACGTGGAAGTATCTAAAAGTAAATCCTTGTAATATTGGTCTCAACGCAATAGACGGTGCATCAATCGGACGTCCGGTCTATGAGTTATTAGCAATTCCGTACGAGGGGCCCAATTGGATTTCGGGTACAATCCAACTGGGCCATGATCAAACCACATCTGAATACCTTGTAGAGAATGCCAAAAGAACTTTCACATCAAGTGGAATCCAACATAGTTGACAACACGTCAATCGGACGTCCAGTCCTTAAGTTATATGTGTTTCCGCTCCGAGGGCCCGGTTGGAATTTCGTTCATTCCAAACCCAACCATTTTCAAAATTCGTCCAAAAGTCACTTATAGTATTGCAAAAGGACCGCCCCATCGTGAGGGTCCCAGTTCCACAGACAACACATCGATCGAATGCATGGTCTTCATGTTATTCACGTTTAAGTTAAAACGGGTCTGGCCCGTTAAGCCCAGTGGGCTGGCGGGTCGGGTCAACCCATAGTTGGCAGGTCCGACCCGGCAGGGGGTCAAACCAGCCCAATGAAATGCACAGCCTGTCCCGAAGGGCATGTCCCGGCCCGGACTGACCCGTCATGGCGCGGCGCGGCTGGCTGTGGCCCGACAGGCCAGCCGAGCGGCTCAGCCCAAAGGGGTCGATCGGTCCATGGGGGGGGGGGGGGGGTGGGGGGTGCTCGGCTGCTCGAACCGGTGGTTCCAAGTAGCACCTTCCTCCCAAACCGATCAGCTGAAGCTAGACGGCCTTCTTGGCACAAGCGGCCTGCTCAGGTGGGTCACGGTGCGTCCAGCACGGCAACCTGGTTCCGCGGTCTTCCACTGCCCGGCCAGCCAAAGAGCCGGCAGGTTCTTCCGCCGAAGCAGCCTGCCCTGTGCTGGCTGCGGTTGTCCGCAGTGCAGCACCGTGGGGCGTCGCGGTTCCTCCCTTCGGCCAGGCCGGCTATAGCCGGCCAGTTCTTTCCAGGTCGAGCAGCCCGCGGTTGCGGGCCGCGGTTCTTCCACATGCGGCCGGCACACGGCCCCCACTTCTCCCTTTTCCGCCTAATCTATTAGCGACCTAAAAGAACAAGAAATGTCGAAGGGTCGTCAGGTCATGTGCGTTCGGCCCGCGCCCTCCGTGTTAGGCCGTAGCTGTTGGAAAAAGACAATCTAATTTTTACAACATAGAACAAGAACAATTTTAATCCATTAAAGTTGAACATAACCCCCCTACAAAGAAAAGGCGTCCCACATCATCGAACTGCGGAAGACGAATGTCGCAGTGGTCGGGCATCATAGAAGATCGGTGTCGATTCCGTTGTCATCGTAGTGCACCCGAAGAAGAAGCATCGTTGGTGACTTCGCATGCCTCGAATCGTAGATCATTCTTCGTCGAGGGAGAAAGACGTTCTTCATTGAAGGTTGGTGTTCTTCGTTGGATAAGAACACATCCTTCTAAATCCCCTCAGGAGCTCTCCCACCAATATTGCCAACCAAAGTAAAAAATGTCCCTCCCATAATATAACATGCCATGAATTTTCAAATTAAATCAAATTCATTAATTAATTAACTGAAGAGTTGTTTAATAAAATGATATGGGTTGGCAATGAATTAAATGGAGAGAGGGAGGTGGAATGTGGAGAGGCTCCACCCAATTAAATGGGGGAGTTGACAAGAATTAAACCAGGGGTGTTAAATTTGGGAGTTTAAGGGAGGTTTAAGGGAGATGAAAGGTTGGGGAACTAGTGGGCCCCACCTCACAAATATCCACACATGGGATGTTATGTGGGGTGGCTCCCACCATTCTCTTCCGAAAGTAGGATTTATCCACCAAGGTGAATAAAATTGTTCTAAACAATTTTATTTAACATTTTAATTAAACCCCAATTTTTAAATTTCAACCCGCATAAAATGCAATGGCGGTAAAGGTACCCTTAATCGAATATCAGTGTTGCGAGCTTGTCAGTGTCCTCAGATTTTAATTCCAAGCACCATTTCAATTGATCGAAAAAACCGCACGTACGTTTACTGAATGTACACGAAAAAAACTTCGAAAATTGATTCCGGACACACCGTTCCTTAGAATCAATTTCTGTCAGAAGCCACGAGCTCGTAAAATTCCAAATAATTAAGAAAATAATATTTCCTTTAATATTCAGGGTCTTTACATTACTCCCTCCTTAGGGATTTACATCCCCATAAAGCTACAACACACACTAGGAACACAAATGGGGATACTAACCTAGCATCTATGTCTCCCGAACCCAAGTGCTCTCCTGGAGGTTCCCGTACTGCGAGCGAATGTGCAACAGAGGAATCGACCATCCACAAAGGAGCCTCTCCTGTTGATCCTCAATCTCCATCAGGACATCCTCAAACGTCGCCCCATCATCGATATCGAACTCCTTGTGATCGATGAGGTGGGTCAGGTCGTGCACGTATCTCCACAACTATGATACGTGAAAGATGTCATGCACCCAGTGCAACTGAGGTGGAAGGGCCAGGCGGTAAGCCACCTCACCTACTATGCTGAGGACCTGATATGGTCTAATGAACTGTGGAGATAACTTGTCGCCCGTGCCAAATCTCTGTAGAAACCGCCGAGATGAGACCCATAAGAAGATGTGGTCACCATCCTTGAACCCCTATGGTCTCTATCTCCTACCAGTATAAGACTTATGTCTGCTCTTTGCAGTCATCATCCACTCCTGGATAATCTGCACCTTCTCTGGTGGTCTCAAGATGGGCACACTGGTCAACCTCTGCCTCAGCTTCTGAAAATCTCTTTTGGCATCTCTCTGACCACCTGAAGGGTTTCCCCTTCTTCATTAATGCTAAAAGAGGTGCATCAACTCTAGAAAAGTCTTGCACAAATCTAAGTCTGGCCGACTCATGATTGATCAACTGCACCCACTTATGCATGATTCCATCCTGTGCTGCCTAAGGTTTCATTTTTTCCAAACAAGGAAAACCCATCCCAACCTTGTAGGCAAACCAAAACCTTTTGCCTAATACAGTCAATCTATGTATGAATCGTGGTTGCCCAGTCAATACCCAAACTAACGTCGTAAGGCCTCGACACTGCCCCAAGAGGTTCCAACAGAAACTCTCTCCTCAAGGGTCAGATCACTCCATTGGCGTAAGCGTGATTATCAAGTCTCCTCCCCAAGGTATCTCCAGAAGTGAGGGTCAAGTCAATGATATAATAGGAAACTCTAGGTCTGGGACAAGATTCGTGGAAGGAAGGAATGATTCATATCAATGTATATTGTTACGATAGCTAGTAGTAGACACAAACCGTACCTCGAATCATTCCTAGATCCCTTGGGTCAAACTCCTTGACCGTATGCAGTTACTCTCTTCCCCTTCCCTCCTGCTCCCTGATCCTGTAAAGGACTACAAAGGTGGGAGGTTGTAACATGTCAAAATGTACATCACCACATGTTTCCCTCCTAGCTCTGCTTCCACATCTGCTACTTTGTAGAGTCAACTCTTTATAACACTTCCTCTTCTTAAAACATTTTACATGCCCAAGTCTCCGAGACTGGAATCAGTTCCCTGCTTTCCCACTGCAAACATTCACTATCTTTATTCATTCGGCCAAAGAACATTCAACCACAAAGGTTCTCTCTAGAAACCTCGAATAAGTAGGAATGCATAGAGGAAAAAGTGATGCCTCAGATATACTTTAAACTCACCTCATTAGGTAGTCTGAGCCCGAAAGCACTGATCATATAGTATTCATCGATTACCCCGAACAATCGGTATGCCTCGATGAATACTTAACTACCAACATGTCATCATGAAGAAGGTGTATTAGCTATAGAAAACTCTCAGCCACCTCCTCAAGCTAGTCCCCAACCGCCTGTGAGTCGGGCTCGCCTTGGAACCTGAGGGGTATCTGATGCTGAAACATGTGTAAGGCACTAAGCCTACATGTTTCATCTACTGGTACCGCCGGTTGAAACTGCTAACCAAAAAGTAGTGATATAGCTGGAACACTACCCAAAGATACTATCTCAGGCATCAGTCCACATACTGAAGCCTCATCATTATGCGGACCAACCTCATGGTCACTCACTAGGAAACAACAGTAGCTCAGATCACCATCTTCTCTAATAGTGTCTAAACTAGGTGTAGAACTCTAGAAATCTCCTCCAGCCAGTCCACTACTGCCTGGGAATCTGCCTCACCTCATAACCTTAGAGGCCTCTACTGCTGGAACTCATGAACTGCACTCTTTCAGCATGCACCATCTACTAGTACGGCTGGTGGAATCTGCTACCTAATGATGGTGGTGCTGCGGGTACACCACCCGAAGGTGCCAACATAGTAAGAGGGCCCTACACTAGAGCCACCTCTCTTGGTGGGCCATCATCATGTACTCTCCAGGAACTCCAACTGACTTTCTGCGGGGAGGCATCCTGAACAGATGCAACACTGTGAAATGATTAAAACCCAGCGAGCTGACCTAGTTGAGCTGACATAAAGAAAACTTTTGAAAACAGAACCACCATATGTTTTTTCATGCACTGAGTCAGAAATCAGAAGTCAGGGTCCTAGTGGATGGATACGTTGGCCGCCGCACCAACATTAGACTCCCTAAATTGAGAACCACACTCAGTACCCTTAACACTATTAATTCCCAGAAAGGAAATATCAGAGTCCCATGTTTTGTGTAAGAACTGACTCCTCTGATACTAATTTTTCACGAACCTTCCCCCAGGTCCCACATCATGACTATACCAACCCCTCCTTCTATAGGCCATGGGCTAACTACTAGCACCAAAGGCAAAATTCCCTAGAACTGGGAAGGCATTGCCTTTATAAAATGAAAACACACACACAACCAGAGAACACGTGGAAGTAGACACACAGCAAAGAAGTATAACAAATGTGATGAAAGTACAATGGGGATGGAAATACAACCCCAACAGAAAGGCACAACTACAACAGGAAGAAGGTACAACTGAAAAGACAGACAACTGAATGGTGAAGCCGCTCCTGGATCATCCTCTGGGTTCCTACCTGAAGGTAGGTACAGATGTACTCCTTAGAACATCGCGTCTATCGGTCATCTCCGTGTGCCGTCACACTGAGTGTCCACCTCTGGGTATCGTTCAGTCCTCGTACACTCTACCTTAGTCAGCATTGTCCATCATCTGCATCTAACACAACGAGGTGCGGGCATAGCCTGTGCAGGGGTGAGTATAACGATACTCAGTAGGGACCCCCAGACCCGCAAGGTATCACTAAATCCATCATGGATAAACCCAAAATATAGATCTCAAAAGATGAACTTTACTTAGGTATATACCCATAAATATACCTAAGTTATCAAGTAACACATCTCAATCCTGAGGAAAACACCATGGTCACTGACTTAGCTCAAACCAGGATTTTCATTAAAGAAACCACAACTGCTAGAAAACTCCTCGTCTATCGAGTACAGTGGCCCTATCGCGACTCCGAGGAGGTACTCACTAACCTGAGACTACTGAGGTACTCCTCCGGTCGAGTACCATGGGTCTGCTGCCAAACCGGACGCTCCTCCTCTGTGGGTATGCCACCCCAACACAGTAGCGCTCCCCCTAATATACTACAGAGGTACTCCTGCTATCGAGTACCACAGGTATTCTATGAAACCAGGCACCCTTTCCACCATGGGTCTTCCGCCAAACCAGGCGCTCCGTCCACTAGGCTAATTGAATCACTCCGAGTCGAATCGGTCAAGCAGTCGTCTGGTCTACAGCTACAAGGTCTCCGCACACCGAATGCTAATCTCTAGGAGGGACCGCTCCACGAGCTACTGGTCAATACTTTCTAGTGTCATGTAATCTTATGTGGAAGTATCTCAAAGGACCGCCTCGACATAGGGGTCTCAACGCAACAGACAGCGCGTCAATCGGACACCCAGACTATGAGTTATTAGCATTTCCGTTCTAGGGGTCCGGTTGGATTTTGGGTACAATCCAACTCGGTCATGATCAAACCACATCTTAATCCCATGTAGTGTATGCCCAAAGAACTGTCTCATCATGTGGAATCCAACATAGTTGACGACATGTCAATCGGACGTCTGGTCCTTACGCTATAAGTGTTTTTGCTTTAAGGGCCCGGTTGGAATTTCATTCATTCCGAACCCGGCCATTTTCCAAAGTCGTCCAAAACTCACTTTGAGTATTGAAAAAGGATCGTCTCGTCGCAAGCCTCCCAGTTCCATAGACGATGCGTAGATCGGATTTGTGGTCTTCATGTTATTCACGTTTAAGTGAAAATGGGATGGACCCGTTAAGCCGAGTGGGCTGGCTGGTCGGGTCAACCCAGAGTTGGCGGGTCCGACCCGGCAGTGGGTCAGACCAGCCCAATGAAAAGTGTGGCCCGGCCTGGCATGGCCCGGCTCGGCGCGGCGCGGCCCGAAGGGGCCGAGCGGTCCGTTGGGGGGGGGGGGGAATACCCTAGCTACCCGAACCGGTAGCGGTGCCCTACCAAACCAGCCGGTCGAAGACTGCCGACCGTCTTGGCACTAGCGGCCCGCTCGGGCGGGCCCCGATCTGCTTAGCACTGCACCCTAGTGCCGCGGCCTTCCTCTGTTCGGTCGGCCGACGAGACGGCTGGTTCTTCTGCCGAAGTGGCCCTACCTGTGCGGGCCGTAGTTCTATGCAGCGCGGCGCCGTGGAGCGCTGCTGTTCCTCCCTTCAGCCCGACCGACTACAGCAACCCGGTTCATTCCGAGTCGAGAAACTTGTGGTTGCGGGCCACGGTTATTTTGCTTGCGGTCAGCACACAGCTGCCGCTTCTCTCATCACCGCATCTTCCATTCGCGAATTAAAAGAACAAGAATCTTCGGAGGGTCGTCGGGTCATGTGCATTAGGCACGCACCTTCTGCATTTAGCGGTAGCTGTTGGCCAAGGACTAGCCAATTTTTACAACGTAGAACAAGAAAAATTTTAATCAATTAAAATTTAACATAATCCACATACCTCGAAATGACGTCGTATATCGTTGAACCGCAGAAGAAGAACATCGCAGTGGTCGGGCGTTGCGGATGATCGGTGTTGATTCTTTTGTCATCGGAGTGCACCTGATGAAGTAGCGTCATTGGAAACTTCGCGTTCCTCGAATCGAAGAGAATTTTTTTTCGAGGTAGAATTTCATTCTTCGTTGATGGTTGGTGTTCTTCATTAGAGACTAACACTTCCTTCTGAATCCTCTCAAGAGCTCTCCCACCAATATTTCCAACATAAATAATAAAATGGCCCTCCCATAAAATAACACGCCATTTATTTTCACATTAAATAAAAATCATTAATTAATTAATTGAAGAGTTGTTTAATTAATTGAGATGGGTTGGCAAAGAATTAAATGGAGAGAGGGAGTTGGAATGCGGAGAGGCTCCACCCATTTAAATGGGGGAGTTGACAAGAATTAAACAAGGGGAGTTAAATTGGGGAGTTTAAGGGAGGTTCAAGGGAGATGAAATGTTGGGGCTCGTGTGGGCCCCACCTCAAAAATATCCACACATGGGAAGTTATGTGTGTGTGGGTCCCACCGTTAGCTTCCCCGTGTAGGATTTAACCACCAACGTGAATAATATTGTTCTAAACAATTTTATTAAACTTTTTAATTAAACCCCAAATTTTAACTTTCATCCCGCATAAAATGCAACTGTGGTAAAGGTCCCTTAAGCGAATACCGGCGTTGCGAGCTCATCGGTGTACTCAGATTTCAATTCCGAGAACCAGTTCAAAAGATAGAAAAAACTGTATCTATGTTTACTATACGTACCCGAACAAAACTTCGGAAATTTATTCTGGGCACACCGGGCCTCGTAATCAAGTGCCGTCAGAAGTCACAGACTCGTAAAATTCCAAATAATTATGAAAAAAAATTCCTTCAAAATTACGGGTCATAAATGAAACTTTATAAGTATAATGTTAATAAATATATGAGCTATTTATGACCTAAAAATACGTCATTCATGCACATGTCCAACAATCGTGATGAACAATGAAATGGAATTTCTATCATTAAATTTTATAAATTGCACTGAATACATATATAGTTAATATATATATATATGATATTTATATTTTGTTTTAAATACTGGAGTTGATTAAATCACGATCAAAGTAAAATCAACAAAATAAAAAAATGAAATCATAAATGAAAATTGATGTAATTATCACCCAAAAATAGTGATTTTAAAAATGAAAGTTTAATAAATTGGTTATAATAGACCATATGTAAATCAAGCACAGTATGAGATTTAAAATAAATTTTTTTTCATATTTATGGATAATAAATTTATATTTATTATATATGAGACTAGAACCCATTCAAAGGAAGTCAAACCCGAGGTAAAGGTTTCTCGTCTCATATTTACATTAAGGATACATATTCCATATCCCCCACTTATTCCTTTTGTGTGGGGTATATAGTCTCCATTGATAAATTATATCAATAGTATGTTTAAATACATTTATTTTAATGTATCATTATATTTTTCCATTCACAGGGCTTACAATTCAAATGTTACCAATGTGGCACATATTTATTTCACAATGTTATAATGTTTTTTGGGAATGTTTCAAATGAAGTATCAAATGTTGGAATTGATTTTTATTTATTTCTTAAAACAAATATTTTTTATTATCCTTTAATTATTTATGAAATTATCATGTAGAATCACCCATATTCCTCTCATTTTTTTTACAATTATTGATAAAATGGTTAAAAAAATGTCTACTTCATTTCTTTCTTCCACATGAAATAAATTTTCATCCAAAACCATTATTTAGAAAAAGTAATCCAAATTTATTTTAAGATTATAAAAATTATTTATAAAATAAATTTTTACCCAAATTTTTGGTTTTATAAAAATATATAAAATTAATTTTTATAACTTTTTTCAAATAATGAACATTTTTATTTTACCAAAAATGAGAAATGTATAATTGTTTTAACATGTAAGACATGTATGGAATATTATCCCATGATTAAAAATCAATTATTTAAATTTTACATTATATTTTGTATAGGTTATTTTCAATTAAAATAATTTTAAAATTAATTAGAGAGATTTTATATTTAGAAATATTTTTTAAATAAATAGTTTATTTTTCTCATGATTGTCATTATTGACATTTTTTATTGTTTTTCCATTTATCAATGACGTCATAACTCTATTGTACTTATGATCCGCCATGAATAAGTTGTATTGATACACTATTTATTACTTCTCCAAATGTTTTATGGTTGTTTTAATCAGGTATCTACAATTTTATGTCGATTCAACAAATTATTATGGTTAGTTTGTGATTGTGTTTTGTGATTATGGAATGTATTGAAATTTTGTATATTATTTTTTCAATATATTTTTTAATTCTGTTTATGTCTCACCACATTCATATGAGAAATGAATGAGACATATTTTGTGAAGGGTGGTACCCAAAATTACATATTCCCTTCATGCATTAGTATGCCTCATCTGACATGTTTGTTGGTTAAAATAAATGCATACTTACAACATGCTTTAAACTAACTAGTGAATGGTCATGATATTATGTTTATTATTTAAAACATTTTTCAATCCCTCATTATGATATAGGTTATTAATGTCCATATAATTATTTTATTATTTATAATATGCATCGATAAGTTTCAATATCATGTGATTATTTATATACCATTATGGGACCATCCTTTATTCTTTCCATATTAAGATAAAATTGTTCTTCCAGTGGAATTTGTTTGAGTTATTTACAACTACTTGTTTATTATTTATATTTATTCGTGATAGCTTCTATTGTATTCATAGCTTTACTAGTTATCAAATCTCACCCCTATTTTATGTTATATTTTTTGGATAACTGTTTTATTATTTATATATACGTATATACTATGTGGAATAAAATCCTTTACAAATACAACAATATATTTTATTTTATGATTCAATTATAATATTTGACTCAAGAATATATCATGTTTATCGAGACTACTAAATATTTATATCCTTCTTGATGTGATTCCATATATAGTTTTCCAATAGAATAAAGTTGCCACTTACTCTAGGATACTAGTTCGGGGTCTTTTTGGTCAGTTTGAAATAATTTTTTTTGAAAACCATGGGAACTAGATTTTCGGAAAACATTGTTAATGAATATAACTATATGGATTATATTAATGATAAATCTATGTAATGGATAACATCCTAATGTTTTTATGGTAGATATTATGTTATTTTCTTATCAAGACATATATTTCTACATTAGATAATTAGATGTTGTTCTGTAACATATTTAATTATAGGTAAAAACAAAAAGAAACACATCTTAGCCATGACTTGAGTTTCACCTCATACATGATAACATGCATTAATTAACTCTTATTTTGACACTTAAGGGGGATATTCATTTTTTTTATTACCATTTTCATTATCATCCAATATTATGGATTTAAATTTATAATTATGATAAATGTCCTAGGATCAATACTATATTGTATTAGAATGAAATTAATGGGTCATTATTTAGATATATATTAAAATATTTTTCTTGATTTTGTTGTTTCCCACTATGATTATTGATTCATACATTTTTCATTTTCATTTCATTCCATGGAGGGAACAAGAATGAACTAGATTGACATAGAATGTAATAGAATACATGATAATGAGAAACCAACTGGGATTATGACTATATTTAAGGATATTTTAATTATGACTAATTATTTATTAGGATATTTGATTTTCTATGTGAACTATATTTTATTATAAGAATAACCAATGAATATAAGGATATAATTCATGAAGAGATTAAGTGGTGGAGACTAGGAAGATAGAATATTTGGTTTCTTATATATCGATAATATAGAATGAAACACCCACGTGAATGAATTTGAGAAATGTGAAATTGTTTTTTTGTGAAAAAAATACAAAATTTAATTAATTTTCAAAGAAAAATGATAAAAAAGGTTAATAAAATATATGAGAATAAATTAATCCCTAAGAAATCATCAAATATTGAATGTTATAAATGTAGAATTTAGGGGAACTATGTTAATCTGTATCATGTGTGGAATGATTGGGTAGAAAATCAGAATGGGTATATGTGTAATGGTTATAATTTTGATAAAGAAGAGACTAAAAATTACATATGAAAGTATGGAGCTGTTAAGGAATAAGATGAAAAATCATAGTTGGTAGATAACGTATAAAGATTAAGGATTAAAGTGGTTGTTGTTTTATTCAATAATTGTATAGTAAGATATTTTTTTATAATATTAATATTTTAATAATCATAAAAGTAAAATTATTGTATTATTAATGGGTTTCTTTAGAGATTAAAATACACATTTTGAATGGTACTAAAAATGGATTTTTTGGAAAGTTCTTATTTTTTTAAAACACATGATTTAGGTAAGTTAACCCTCAAGATATGCTATATGTTGAGATAATAATGATAATAAGATGATTATAAGATAGTATTTGTGACATTGAAATTGGTTAGTGATTTATTGGTTCATATTATCTATGATAAAATTGTATACATGTTAATATTTTTATAATATATACAATGATATGGGAATTTATTACTTTAAGAATTCATATTTTCATTGTGGTCTTATGGTGATCAAGGTGTACACATATTTGGAATGTGACATTAAGAAATACTTTATATAATCTAGGGAATATAATTTTTACACACTGACCGTCCTTCTACATTTTTGGATGTTTAATTTGGTCATACATATTTCGGATGAGTGTTAAAGTTAATTATTTATGAAATGAACTATGTTTATCCTTAAGTGTTATTGGATAATTTTTTATAATAATTTTTCTTTATTAAAAAATGATGAATATATTATTATCTTTTTATGTGTATTATGATATGTTAAAATTTTATTTCATTGCTTCAAGAAAGGAAAATTAATCATGAATACTCATCATTGGTAGGAAAATGATATTATGATATAAATTATTAATGGGTGAAATTATACTTTTCCTGATTGTGTATATTTGTATGTTCTTATTCTAGATGGTAAAAGGATCCAACATCTATATGAAAGGGATATTGAAACAAAAATGATGTCATATTACCTATATATATAATGACTAAAATGGTCACATAACTAATCAAAATATTATGGTCTTTTTTCCATTTTTAATCAATTATCTTGGTTACTCTTTATAAATATTTTTTCATTTCTTTAATTTAGATATATTTACTTTCCACCAATGTTATCCTTTTTTGAAACCTAATTATATGATTATTCTAGATAAAATTAATTGTTACATATCAATATTTTCAAGAGGATGTTTTATTAACCCTTCTCACTAAGTGTGATTTCAAAAAAGGTTTTTTCCAGCATCAATCCGCTAATTACCATGATTAATATTAAACCGAGAGGTCATAATTTATTTTAGTGGGAAAAATGTAACACCATGAGATTTTGAAATAGTAATATCAGGTTCGACAGAAAAAATGACATGAACCACCATATGTAGAATATAATATAACACCCTAAGAAATTATCATTTTTTTAAAGAAAATTTAATCCCTTTGATATATTTTAATGCACAAAGTAATTGATTTAAACGTAATGTGATATTATATTAAAATACAAATATTTAAATGTGATCAATATAACATAGCCATTATGTTGGAAAATTTGAAACGGAATAAATAAATTTTCAAAATTATATGGTTTTCACATATATAAAATAAATTCAATGATTATATATTTATTTTAAATAGAATAATAACCATTAAATTAAAAATTATTGTTTCTAGAAAAATAGTGTTTTCTATTAAAGGAGGTTTAGTTATATTTTTCACTAATGATTGAAAATTTAATTTTCCAACTTTTTTAAAATTTATTTGAGAAAAATAATATTTATTTTATTTAATCCATATATCAATATAATATGCCTGTGAATTTTTAATAATTTTCTAACAATAATAATTTCATGATGAATACTGAAACATATTGATTTAATTAGAAAACTCCATTTTAATTTATCTTATTTAAAATGAAAAATATATTTTAAATTGATTTTAATGTAAAATTATATTAATTATATTAAAACATAGTAGAAGTTTTTATTTTTATTCAATTTTATAGTGAATTATGAAAAAAATTAAATCTTTTGGAGTTTTTTCTTTAAGAAACCCATTTATCAACGTGTAAGGGAATTACATATTAAATAGAATTATAATTTGTTTTTGAAATAAATTAATAGAAATTGATTCAAAATTTATAATAAAACTAATTTATACTATATAATAATTTATCTAAATTTTTTACCATTATAAATAGTCTAATGTAAGAAAATTAATTACCATAATTAATGTAAAAACTGAGTTTAACAGGAGTTAAACATAGAATACGAGGGTTAAAATGACATAGATACTTGTCCAATTACCATATAATGAAAATATTTATGCCTTTAATCAAATAATATTCCATAATATACCATTTATAGAATTTTTTAGTAATTAAAACATGGTACTAATTTATTGTTTTCAAAAATTCCCTGGGTGTCAAATTTCCCAGTTATAAAAGGAAAACCTTATCCTATCCAATTTACTAATCCAAAAAAAATTTGATCGGAAAAATAATTTACAGATACATTTATTATTTCCCTAAAAATATCCTATAGTTCTTGTTATCTGAAATCCATCCTTGGAATGCTATCAATGCAAACCTACTAAAGTTTCCAGAAGAAGAAGTAACCTTCTTAAATGATAATTTTTTAATTTATGTCATCTACCAACTCTGTACTATCTTATTAAATAATTATACAATAATAAAACCATCATATAAAATATGAATTTATCTTATTATAATAAAATCATGACCTATATAAATATGTTCTTCAATCGTGTTGGAAATGAAACCACTAATCTTGTCCACAGAGGACTACCGACTCACGAACCGATGTAATTCATTTTCCATCACCAAATTTAAATGATTTATATAATAATGAATTTAAAATATTATATGATAATTATGAAACTATTATAAATACAGAATTATGATATCAAATATACCATCTTACTTTGTATTCTATAGAGGGATACTATCATGTTACTCATCTTTACCGTGGTCTACCACCTCACTAAGTGATGTGATCCAATTTTTCTCTTATGCTTGACATGGATTATATTTAGGATTTGATAATTGATTGTATGCAATATCAATATACTAAATATACTTATTGGAATATAATATAATATCTATCTTCTTACATTATAATTATTTCGAAAATAATAATGTCACTCAACCGCACAGGTGGACTATAACCTCCACATAGGGATGTGCAATGTTTTTGATTTTTTACATAGACGGCTATAAGGAAGTCTTTTATTTAAAATATTAATATATATATATATATATAATATTAAAATTTTTAGACATTAATTAATATTTACTCTCTTTTTATTCCATCCACTATGAAAATGAGAACAACATTCATGACTACCTATGAACATATCTATAAATGGTGTAATGAATTTTCTATCTTTAACTTTTATGGATGACAGAAACAAAAATATAATGAATTTATATATATGTTATATTTATATAATTTCATTCAATATTTATATTATTTAACCATGATCAAATTAAGATGACCAGAATTACATAATAATCAGTTATCTAAAAAATAAAGAAATTATCATTAGAAATTATGATTTTAACAAAAAATTATTAATACATGGTTGATAAAAAACAATATGTAAATACTATATTTTATTAGATATACTAGAGTGATATTTTAATATATTTATAATAAACCTATATTTATTATATTTGTGATTCATATAATTATTAAAGAATCCAAATAAGTGGGAAATGAATCTCATTTAACTCTAACATCGTTGAGATATATACCATATTCTCTAATTATTCCTTTTATGTGGTGTTTGTACTGAAACATTGATATGTTATATCATAAATCAAATTTTATTCACTGTATTTAATGTTTTATTTGAAGTTATATATATTTTATTGCTCTTATTATTTGAATGTTAGCATTTTGGTAAGGATTTATTTCGCAGACTCATTATTTTATCAACGTTATTTATGTTTAATTCTCCCTTAGAAGACATATTTAATATTTTAATCACTAACCATATATATTTTCTTCTCATATATTTTTTATGGATTTTTCAATTAATAGTTACATGTTTTCTCTATATTGTACTTAAAATTACTCAGAAAATGTTTTTAAGAAAAGCTTACTACATTTCTCACTTCATTCAGAAATAGTTTTTTCATTAAAAACCTTATTTTATAACAAATATGTTCCAAATTGTTTTTAGAATTATCCAGAAGATTTATTAAATAAATTTTTATTGATGATTTCATTTTTAAAAATTGTTTTTAAATAAATATTTATGTCATTTTATAAATAATGTTAGTTTAGATTATACTAAAATTGTTAATGGAATATTTGTTTTAACATGTTTGACATGTATTGAAATTTCTGTCACCATAACCACTCAATGATTTAATTATTCAGTTGTATGTTTCAATTTTTAATTTCAAATAATATGATTTTAAAATTATTTATTGAACTATTTGTTGAGAAAATATATTCAAAATTTAAATGTTATTTTCCTCAATAATGTTATTAAAACTTTTGTATGGTATTACAACTCAAAAATAACTTCAAACTATTATTGAACTTATGTTACATAAGGGGTATATTGTATTGTACAATCCTTATTATTTATCTAGATGGTTTATGATTATGTTTATGCATTGGGGTGAGTTTTAACATTTTATCTGTTATTTTATCAATATAAATGTTTGTATTGATTATATTTTACCAAATTCATATGTTTAATGAATTAAAATTATTAATTTATTGTATTAATAATCATCAATGACATAAAACCATTATTGAGCTTATGTTATATAGTGGATATGTTGTATTGTACCATCAATATTATTTCTCTGGATGGTTTTTGATTATGTTTATGGATTGGGGTGAGTGTTAACATTTCATCTATTAGTTTATCAATATGAATGTTTGTATTGATTATATATAACCCCATTCATATGATTATTACAATACAATTAATAATTTATCGGTGTTACTTGAATTATATATCCCCTCGATGCATCGTATGTCTCATAAGGAAAACCAGTTGGATTTAATTAATATTTTTTCTAGGATATTCGAATGAGAATAATTTTTCAATAATAAAAACATGGGATTAATTTATCCGTTCATATGGATGGATGTTCCAATAAGAATAATTTTGTCCTTAAAGAAATTAAAATTTAGTATTTTACATTTTAAATAGTAATATGTGATTAAAGGTTGTATCTATTTTACCAATACTATTAAACTATTCATTCTTCAGTATGAAATTCTGGGTATCTGATGCAAATGTAATAAATTAAAAATTGACCTCAGGCTACTTGGATTATGTGTTTACCTGAAAAATCCCCCATGGTAAAATCACTCATCCTCTAAAGTTATTTTCAGGCATAATAATGTCATTCCAAAGTATATATATATTTTATATTTTTCAATGATCATAAAATTAGAATTTGTTTTAATAATGAATTTATTATATGTGACTTCTGGTATATAAATAATATATTTCTATTTCTTTTTTAGATATTTCGCCAATCATTGATATTCAATTATGATGAATATTTCTTAAGGAAATTATTTTATTATCCTGTGAAATATAATATATTCTCAACAAATATCTTATTAACGTGATATTTATATTAGGTGAAATATATAGGATTATGAAATATTAAATATTAATGTATCAAGAATGAGTCTAATGAATATAAAATATCATATAATATAAGTAAATTATAATATGATCATTAGAAGAATATTATAAAATAAAAAAATGTACTATAAGTATTATCCTACCAATATAGAAAGACGTACACACCAGATATATAGAAAAGTAAAATATCATATTAACTAAGAATGTTCTGCATTATATGTTTTAGGAATTCAATTATCCTAAAAATATAAAATATTATACATAGAATAAAATTATCTTTTAGATAGGGAAAACATTTTATGGAAAATTTATTCCATTTTATCTTATCATGATAATATATCATATGATGTAAAACATCCAATAAACACAAAAAAATTCATTTAATGGAGAAATAGTCTTACGATACTTGAGGACATATTTCAAAAATAAAATTATCAAATAAAGATGAGTTTTTTTCATTATGATTGAAAATACCAAGGAGATATAATGTAATATATTGTAATGACTTTTAAAGATTAATACTTAGGAAGCGAAGTATTTTTCAATAATTAATTATAATTTCAAAAAACTTATTTATATTGTAATATTATAATTATAATCATTTCCAAAATTTTTAATAAATAATGGGGATGTATAACAATGACATTTTGAATGAAATAATTTTTCTATTTCAAAGAAATAATTTTATTCAAAGAAATAAAAAATATATAGAAAATTTATACCTCTATTTTTAATATTTTCAACTATGGTAACATTAAGACGATAACTTAAATACTTATAAATTAATATATATGGTCTTTATGAAAAATTATAAATAATATTTCCAGAATTGAAAATAAAATTTTTATGTATACACAAGATTTTTATGTGCACAAATAGTTTTTTCAAAATATTGTTGCTATGTTACTAAACAAAATGGGTAATACTATAAATTTTCATGATTATTTTATTGAGCTAAATAAAATCAAGAGTGAATCTATGAAGTATAATACATTCTCTAATAAAGTAATTCACAAATTATCCTTTGAATATTGAAAAGATATGTTAACAAACTATGTTTTCATTATCTCATTCTTTATGAATTTTATACTCCATGTATAAAATGTAGTGAATGAAATATATTGGTTTATAAAGGGAAAAACAAGTTAAATATCTTGAGACATTTTTTACAAGTTACAATTAGATTCAGTAAATTGTTTAGGACCATGAAAAAATTACATTTTTAGTTAATATCATAATGTTTTAAAAGTGTGTATTAGCAGAGAAAACTATAGGAGATGTGGGCCCTGAACCATTTTAAATATCATGGGTCTTACTTATTATATTTTATTTTTTTAAAACTATATATGTAATTACAAATAGTGTTATATATTCCATTCAATATTTATGTGGGTTTTGTTTGTCTTGGAAAAATTATAAAGAACTCAATTCACCACCTCTCAAGTCATTATGAAACCCAACTGGGGAAACAATTGGTATTAAATAAAATAATTTTGAGTTATCAATTTTTTCAGTTTAAATCTAAGGATTTATCTATTTAATATAATATATGAAACTAAAAAATAAATTCACCAAATTAGATGATTCAAATTCAATAGAGAAATCATTTGGTATTGGGATGTTAGTATGGAAATATATTATAAAAACCTTGGTTTGATATATGTCATAGAATATTTAAATCCTTATAATGTTCCAAAAGTAGAACTACGATCATGGGATGATACTAAGAAAGGTAGGTATTATTTTTATTAAAACCCTATAAATTATCTTATCTATGTTTTATGTCCTTATATGTTTGAGTGATATTTATATTGAGAAACAGCCTACGTGATGTGGGATATTATATTTTTATAATACAGTAACCAACAATTCCATCTAATTAATGTACAACACTACCAAGATGAAATTGGATACCTTCAATATGAAAAATGATGAGAGAATAAATGAAATTTATTGTACGGTAATTAAAATTATTAATGACATTAAATCATTAGGATCTATTATTCTTAAAACAAATCATGCAATATATTTTCTCATAGTTTTACCTTTGTAGTGTGGTGGAATATCTATTCCATTATAAAATAAAAAACTATAATTGATTTAATGATAATGTAATTCATCAAAACTATGATTATTCATGTGTCTGAAATAGAATCTAATGATATTGATAAAAAAATAGTAAATGTGATATTGTTTATTTTAAAGATTCAATATCTATGAATGATAAAAAAGAAAATAGAAATCATTTTCCAACTCATCCAATGAGTTAGATTCAAGTAGTTCAATATTTGATGATGAATATTTATATTTTTCTACGAAGTTCAAAAAATTAAATAATAAGATAAGAGTATTCACGAAATCCTTGATCATGTAAATTGAGTTTGATGAAAAATAAATATATTTCAATTTTTATGAGTACATAATGGTCAATAAATTCAAAATAAAATTCATTCATCTTAAATAAAATTTGAAATTAAAGAAAAATGTTCTAAAAAACATTATGATAATAAAATGAAAAAGAAAATGGATATAAATTTCATATAGAGTGCTTCAAAAGAATATAGTTGTTATTTATGTTACAAATAAAAATATGAGATGTCTAACTAGAAGGCTTGTATGTGGTGTATATCAAAAACTGATATAGAAATTGTTTTTTTCTTCTAGGATTGAATTTAAATCAGAAACTAAAATATTCAATAATGAAATATAAAATGGGTTGTGTTCAATGATTGAAACCCACTATGAATCATAAAATAAAAATAATAATACTCTTTAAAAATCATGTGGTGTTGTGTTGGTGAGAATAAGATTTAACTAACCATATTACGATTGGAAGTTAATTTTTGATAAATTTATTTGGGAATTTACAAAAGAAGATAGAAAAATAATGTAATTATTGGGTTATGAAATAAAACTAAAAGATATTACATGTTTCATTAACGGGTGAGAAAATTACTCAATCAAATCCTTGGTAAAAACATTGAAAACAAAGGCATAAATAAATATGTAATAATTTAGAAAACCTTAGTTATTTATGAATTATATTTTCGAATGTTCTAAATGTATAAAAATGTCAAATATTAATTTTTTCACCATATTTTAAATGGTAATAATGTTTATTGTTTGAAATGTGTGTTAAATTATATAGAGAAAAAATAATTTTATTTCAATAAACTCATATAAAAATAGGGATATATAATAATGAAATTATGGAATTTCTGGAAATTATAGGTAGATTAATGTTCCCATATCTTTAATTGTTAACACTGGTAGATTCTAATGTATTTTTATACAAAAAAAACATTCTTATATTATTTATTTTTATATTTAAAATGAAACATAAATATCAAAGACAAATGGTTTTTGGATAGTGGCTGTTCAGATAATATGAGTGGATATATTTCAAACATTAACTCACCATCACCATTTCATAGAGTCAATATCACCTTTTGGAAAAAGGATAATAGAATATTCATTAGAGTTAGATCAATTGGAGATTCTTATATTGTGATTATAAGAGGATATATTTATATTAATGTCCAGAAACATAATCTGATATAAATCTACTATCAATACGATGTTCATTTTCTGGTATAATTTTCTAAAAATTCAATTTCTATTTTCAATGATAAATTATATAAGATTAAAAATCCATGAATTTTTTTTACACCATAGATCATAACTCTTTATTTAATTATAATGTAATCAATTCTAATTCTATAATTGATGAATATTGAATTTTTCATAGAATTATTATACATTATAATGATTTTTGTATGACAAAATTTCTTATGAAATTATGTATTTAAGAGTTTCCTAGACTTAAATTGAACATAGAGATTCTATGTGATGAATGAAAAATGTTCATGATAAATAATTAATCATTTAAACTAATTAAATAGGTTAAAAATTATAGAAAACTCAGATTTGTTGTTAGGGGTGATTTAGGATACACAAAACTATTATTTTTTTTTAATAATATTTTATAATATGTTTTATTTTATTATTTGTATATATTTTATTGGGTTTATTTCGTAATAATTGAGAGTGTAGAATATTCATTATTTATATATTTCTACAAATATGTAAAAAATTATAAAATACCTCAAAATGATTCATTTAAAAAGGGTCCATTGAGGAGATTAAATGATTCATTAATTCAATTCAAATTTCACAAAAACATGACATGAAACATAAATTATATTCCCTAGGAAACATAAATATAATAGTGTTTTTGAAAAGATTAATAATACCATGAATGAAATTCTTATAATTATGTTTTTTTAAATAATGGCTATAGAGTTTCAGTTGAAATTGTTAATAAAAAATTTTATGTCATTAATAAATATACAATATGCATTATCTTGAAAAATATACCATTGTGAGTTATCGAAAAATAAGTAACCAATGATTGGATACATTAATGTCAATGGATGTAATGTTCACATATTGAACATTGAGGACAATATTGTCATGTTTGATCCAAATTATTATGAAGGAATCAACCTTATTTTTTATAATGCAACCAATGTTTATAGATTTTTTAATAAGAATTAATGGAAAATTAGATAATCCATCAATTTGAAATTTGATGAAATTGATCTCTATAATAATAACAAAATTAAAGTTGATGATTGAAATGATTATTTTGATAACATGAGACGATAAACAAATTTTATTGATAAAAGAATATTGATTTAGAACATGAATATGAGAAATACATCCCTAATAGAACTAAATTTCATGAACATAAAAATAATATTCCGAGACATTCTAGGACCCTATATAACCATCATTTGAAGAATATTATAGAATTTTTTTATTATGATTTTTGAAAAATAATAATTGAATGAAAGATTACTAAATTTTATTCTACTTTTTCACAAGTAAAACATAAATTCAATGAAGAATCCGTGAGTGATGAGAGTTCGGTATTATTAATGTAAGATGAATGACCTAAATGGCCCTAAGGACTTTTTTTTACAATCCAACATTCAAGGGGTGAGGTGGAACCCTAACATGGCCTGAAGGCTTAAGAGACAATTAAATGACCCGTTGGTATTACAAGAATCACCAAGACTGGAAAAAATGGAACTACTCCTCCACAGAAAATAACATGAATTCAACACTTCACCTTCGCAAGGCTGGTCAGCTAGCTTTATAGTGCAGATCTGCACAGGTCCAGTACCAATGGACATGCCATACCATCTCATTCCGTCAATTCCGGTTATTTATTCTCCTGTGAATGTTTCTTCTCTGAATCCCCATATGGAACCTCATCCCTTGTAATTTTCATGGTATATCAGCATATTTCTTGTGGATTGAAGGCCTTTTGGTATCCTCAATGCCATAAGGTGGCCCTAATTCCATGAGAGATAACTATCCTAAAGGCCGTGGGTTTACCAGAATCCTAACTAGACCTGAGGACCAAACCGGTGGCCCGTAGTCTCAGATGAATGAATAGTTCAGGCTGCTATTGCCCCGAAAAGTTCCTGCTACAATTCCTGCTATTGTGCCTAATACAATTCCTTTTAAAGTGAGGGTTTGGGAATGGACTCCGTAGGCGGTTATGGCCGCTGACCTGATCCCTCCACCCTTGGTGGAGGAGGGACTTCCGTAGTCCTCCAGTGATCGACAATTTCTCCCCTTCTCAAAACCTGATCTCTTGCCTTCGTTCCTAGAAATCTTTCTCTCCCCCAATGATCATGAGTTACATGAAGGGATTCCACAACTCTCAGTCTCATCTCATGAGTTCAATTATGCTTCGTCCCTGCTGAGTCTGACGTTGATAGCTCGCTTCAAGCAACGACATCCGCATGTGGATTGTTTTGATCGATTTATCATCGGTTCATGGAATAAAAAGAAGAGCACCACTGTGGGCCTTCTTGATTTGAAACACATAATGGTTCACTTTGAGTTGGATGAAGATCTGATCCTGGCCTGGTCCTTTTCCCCATGGATCTGTGACGGCTGCTGCTTCCTACTCTTCCGATGGTCCTATGATCATTATATGAAGCGTGATTCCTCAACTACGACAATCTGGGTAAGATTTACAGAACTACCGCTTCCATTTCAGAATCCTTCCATCATTCGAATTCTGGTAAATCTTGTTGGTCGTTATTTATGGTCACATAGTAGAACAAGTGATGTTTTCCACCCGATTTTACCATGAATTTTTGTTGAAGTTGACCTGTTGAAACCGCCAGTTGTGTCGATCTTCATTGTTGTGAGTGAGGAATTTATATGTAAACAGTCTGATTTTTTTGAGTCCTGGTTTGACTACTGCACTCGGTGTCTTAAAGTTGGGAATTCGAGTGAGGTTTTCAGAGGTATGAAGGTGGTTCTGCGGGTGGTTTTGGATCCAAAGGTTGCAGAGGGGGTGAACATAAAAACTCAGTAAGGGCAGCAAGACCGGGGTAAGGGAATTCCTTGCCCTGTGAGTACCAGTACACTGGATGGAAGGAGATTGGGGGAAGTGAATGAGTCTCTGAATCTGAGGATTAATGAGGTTTTTGGAAGACTCTGAAATGTCCTTGGGGTGCCTCATGCAGGAGGGTTGAAGACTACTGTGAAGCAGGTAGTCCAATCTGTTGGAACGACCAGTGGCCAAGATATGGTGCCAGCGGGGGATAACAAGGCTGTGGATGGATCTGGTATGAACCAACAGGTCGGGGATTCTGTGGAGGAAGCTAGGGGTTGGGTGAGGGCCTCTCCTGGGCTGAAGAGACTTAATTTGCAGTAGGTGGAGTTTATTGAAATATGTAATTTCTTCTCTAGTATGGTGAATGAAGAACTTCAAACGGGTCAGGATCAGATTTCCCCTGATTTGTCTGTTGGCCTGATGAATGTTGAGGCTATTGAGTTGCAGCACAGTGGGGTGATGGGTCTAGGACTGGTTTGTGATCAGAAAGACTGAAAGAATGAACAGGTTGGGTTGAAATCTCAAGATGTTGTTGCTGGAGAAGGTTTTTTACCGGCCAGGGTACTTGTTGACCATGAACATGTGATGAAACCATATTGTTTAGCACTGATTGACATTAATTGCTACGTTGAGAAGGAGCAGGGTGTGAATAGTAGCTACCAGAAGGTGGTTATCCTTGGGAAATGGGGGGACATGTATGTTAGTGACGAAGATAATGATGGCCAAGGACGAACATCATTTATTGATGTTGTGCAGAATGGAAAGAAGGTTATGGAAGGGTATGAGAGTGTTGTGACCACCCCACCAAGAATAAGGCTACGTAAATATTACTCTTCAATGCCAATGTCGATTCCTACTAGATCTTCTATTAGAAAAGGTAAAGGGATGAATTCTTCTAAGGAGTTTATGTATTTGGAAAAATTAAATCTCAGAAGGAAGTATGCGAAGATTCTGAAGAAGTATGAATGTTTTGAATGGGAGTCAGCTACCGTAGACGAGGCAATTGATTATGGAGATGGAGACGAGTATGGTGACAAGTATGGCTTCTAATATGTAACTAGATGCTCTTGTTTGTAATGCTTTCCTGTTGAACTTTTTCTTTATTTTAATAAATGGTCAGAGACTTTGTCTTTGACTGAGCTTTTCTGGTACCTTCTAAAGTGCCTTCTACTATACATAAAAATATTTCTCCACCCAAATTTGATCTCGGTTCTCTTGGAAGAACTTGTAGAGTCCCCAGCAACTAGGCTGATTTTCACGTGCAATTCAATACGAATGAAATCAGTAATATTGGACCAAAGTTTTGTAGCTAGTTGAAATACCCTGTGATTAACCTGTTTCTGTAATGAAAATAATATCTATATATATAATCAATAAGATCATGTTATAATAATTATAAATAAATCTATACATCCAAATATGTTTATAATCAATAAGAATAAATATATTATGATAATACATTTTCCCATATATCTTGATTATAAGTTATAAAAATATTTATAGAATATGCATCTTATATGATTTTTAATGTATTTCATATGGATGTAAAATATTATTTTATAAATGGATTTTTTTGGGGGTTTATATAGAATACCTGTAGTTATTGAAAATACCCATTATCAAATTTCAATTTTCAAACATACAAAATGTGTGTATGATCTAAAAAAAGAACAGAGAGCTTTGAATGAATGATTGAGTTCATTTATTTTATCAAATAGTATTTATATAATATTTTTATATCCTAATACCTTTATTACATCATCAATAATGGATATTTTAATTTTTTATATTTATGTTCATGATACAATTTTTTGGTCAACAAAAAAGTTAATTAATTGGTTTTTAATGATTATGAAAAAGGAAATATAAATAAGTATGATGGTTGGTGGGAATTTATTTCATAGATTTAAAATATTTCAATGATATATTTGTAATGTTTTTAACATAACTGAATATATATATTCTTTTAAAAAATTATTAGACTTTAATGCATTAAGGTATACGTTACTCTAATGAGATCAAATATGAAACATCATTTGGATGAAACTGGAAAGCCCATTAAAATCATGTTATATAAAGTAA
Organism: Viscum album; assembly: GCA_963277665.1. Classification (NCBI taxonomy): domain Eukaryota; kingdom Viridiplantae; phylum Streptophyta; class Magnoliopsida; order Santalales; family Viscaceae; genus Viscum; species Viscum album. The sequence continues at coordinate 785,413,371 of OY728158.1, forward strand.
TTACTAAAATTATATTTTATATAACTTATAGTAGACTAGATTTTTTGGTTATTTTATATTTATATATTAAATTTCAAGAAAACCCTAATTATTACTTAAAAAAATTATGGTATGTGAAAGGTAATATTTTTATCTTTAAATTTAATAAAAAAAATTAATTTGGATTTTATTTCATATTTGTATTCTAATTTTTGTTGTTTTATATTAGAAAGGAAGATAACCTCATGAACCTTCTACTTTTTATTAAAAAAAATTAGTTTCATTTTCATGTAAAAAGAAAAAAACAATAGCAGTAAAAAATATTAAAGCTAAATACATAAGAGTTGATAGTTTTTGTATAGGAGTGTTTTGTACATTTTTTATGGATTTTAGATTCAATTTTTATCATGTTCTAATTAAATGGGATACAACATCTTCTTAGACCATTTCCAAAAGTCCAATAATCCATTCAAGTTTAAAACACATAGATTTAATTAATTATTTCTTATTGGGTTATGCACAAAAAAGTCACATCACTTATAAATTCTTTTTTACTAAAAATAAATTATCTTATATACATATATAATAACAAATATCCTATTGGTTGATTTACTTCAAATAAATATGAATTTGGATTATTTTATTTCAAATTATTTTCAATGATGTGCTATTATAGTTTTAATTTTATTCATTATGGATATTCTTATTAAAAACATTTTATATTCTACTATAAATAATTATCATATATATATATTTATTTTTAACGTTTTCTCTTCACTCATCAAATGAATCTTTGTATTCCATATAAAATATTTATGTCAATAATTTTTTCTTGAAACAATTTTCAAAATCAATTGAAAAATATATAACCTTATTATCACTCTTAAATCCAAAAAATTCATTACAACAACATAAATACATTAAGAAAAAACTATATCTCTAGATTAAAATGAAGAATCAAAAATTAATATAGGAAACTTATTCTATATGGTTAAATTAACTGAATGTTTTTTAAGGGTATTATGTATAATGTTTTTTAATTTTTTTGGATGGTTTGTACGAAATTTTTTACCTAAAATGTTATAAAATTTCTTCTATGGGAGTTTTTTTCAATGATCATCAGGAATTTGTTTTGAAAAAAATTATATAGTTTAATGAAAATGATATCATTTGATTTGATGATGATGAATTTTTTTAGTTTAAAAGTTAAATGAAAAGATTATCCCAATGACTTTTGTCTATTAAACTAAAGAGTTACATTGCATGCATGAGGAATTTTTTAAGTACAAATCATCATTTGTCATTATTGATTTTGTAATACCACATTAGATTATGATTTCCTTATTAGGAGGTCATGATGTTGAAAATAATACAGTTAAGGAAATTGATGCCAAGTTAATGATTATAGTGATGTTTGATTAGATTAGTAATACCCAAAGAAAATAAGAGTTTGAGGCATTCTTATTCCATGGAAAATATTTTATCTATCAATCTTTTATTAATATGTAATTGAATTGACCCATGTACATTATGATTTATTTGACCCATAAAAATAATTAAACATGTATTTTTTATTTCAAATCATATTTTTAAATGAGTGGAGATTGAGTTAACTATGTTTATGGAAACCAGGTGAAATAGATTAAAATACATAGGATCCTAAATTATTTAAAAATTTTATTTTATAATTTTTATTGGGGATTATAAGGCCCATTGGGCACTATGAATAAGATTTGGAGAATACTGTTCATGTTTATGGGGAGTGTCTTGTGTAGGTATTTGAAGTGCCTACTATAAGTGGCGAAGTGATCGAAGTTGTATTTGTTCAAGATTATATTGTTATAAGTAAAAATGATCGTTCAAATCACAACTTATAAGATTTTATATAAAAAACACATATTGTTTTAAGATTAATTGGAATTCAAGTAATCTCTAATAATAATCCTTCACTTGTTGTGGAAGCTACATTAGTTAAATGTTAAATTTTACTTCAATCTATAATCCATAAAGAGGAAGTATCTATGACAAAAGAAGAAACTATTAGAAATTGAGAGGAACCATATGATCCAATTATGAATTTTACTGATTCTATGTTTCCTACAATTTATTATTTATTATTAATGTTGAAATTTATTATGCCATATTACACATTAGAACTATTATAAGAAGTCTAGTTAGTAAAAAATAATTTCATACAAGGATAATTCCATTTATCAATTATTCCCTATTATTGTTTAGATTCATATAATAGGTATTCTATTTATATGTATTCATGTACCTCTAATGAAGTTAAGGATAAAAATATTGTTTTCTAGATATAAGGTTGTTGGATTACATGACAATGTATGTCAAAGAAACAACACTTGTATTGAAAGAATAAAAGGAGAAGAGTAGAATTTGAACCTTCTCCTTAAGAAGAATAACGAAGTTGTGGAGAAATCCTCGTAGTTCAAGAGTCAAAATGTAATGGATCATAATATGAAAATTATTTCATTTTCTGAGATAATATATTCTGAATTCAGTCAATTATGTGAACAAATTGATGATTTATGGATTAATGTTAAAGACTATTTGGAAGAAGAAAATACATTGAGAGTTGATATATTTTCCTAGTAATATTGGTACTTCATGATGTGGTTGATAATATATAAATATTTCTGTAACAATATAATACCAAATACTCAATTGAATCATGTGTAACCTATTCAAATGGGTGCATCGAGACCTTCTTTTATGTTGGGATATATGGAAGAAATTTTTTGTTATTTTTCCAACATTGGATGTAGTAAGTGAATAAAATACATTAATTTAGTATGAATTTTTTTCATTTAGAACAATTCAATATGTTTAAAGTAGTTTATCATATAAGTGTAAGGATATTGAAATAATGATCCATGGTGCAAGTCAGAATCTTGACATAATCCTGAATGATCTTATTAGATTTTTTCTGTAGAATGAAGTCTATATAATAGAGATTTTGTTTCAAAACATTCATTAATCATAGATTTTTATGAATTAACACAAAAATATAGTAGATCATATTGATAAAATAATTAATGTTTATAATTGAACATTGATTAATGTTTTGGAACATCTTGAGTAACATTATACATATAATTCTATAGAGCCTTCTAAGGAGTCTGCTGAGAGGGAATCAATTCATGTTCAGAAGAATACTTTTGTGTCAAAATAGCTTGTCGTTCTTAGTGAACCACCACTTAGGATTTTATATTCCTTATAATGTAGGTCTTTTTATAATACCAATAATAATTGTTGTGAAATTTTCATACCAACTATTCCCTAATGAAACATCTTCAAGATTCTTATAAAGAGACTGGTTTCAATGTTTGGAAATCAAACATTATCCTTCAATATTATTTTTGAGAATTCATTATCCTATGAATAAACATGTTTGTAGAAACAATAAATAAGAGAAGAGGAATAATATCACATGGAACTCTACCCCATGGTAGGTATCCTTCATCTCATCAAAATCTAAAGGACACCCTCAATCCCAATCATTTTTCCAAACCACCTAATGATCCACAAATTTTATGTTTCATTATAATTTTATTATCTATTATAATATTTTAAATGTTCCTTTAAATTAATGTAATCGAAATTTTCAATGATCTATTAATAAATAATTATATAGTTTGAATATTTAATATTAATCTATGATTACTTCTTAAGTTTCTAATTTTAACAAATTCCTCATTGTCAATTATATATCATTATTGGTTTATGTATTTTATATTTTATCACTTTATGTGTTCTATATTCTATAATACAAGTGTTTTTTCTATATCATGTATCCTCCAAATTGATATCATAATAGGGGGAGAATATATTAATAAAGAAAAATAATAATATATAGTAATTCTATTTATTTATACTATATTGTAAAAACTTGTTACATTTTAAATTTATTTGTTATGATTTTTGATATCATTAAAAACGGGATATTATTTGATACACTAGTTTTTTTTGCGATATATGTCAAAAAAGTTTTACATTTTAAAGATAATTTTTTTTACTAATGAATTTTTCTTTTGTTATTTCAGGTATATAAGTAATACGTTTTATGTAATATTTCATTTTAGATGTGTTTTACTAAATCTATGATATTCATGTTTAATGAATTTTTTTAAATGATATATCAAATAAGATTATGAAATATCATACCAGCCTCATAAATATCAAAGGTGTTGAAGAGTTATCTTATATGTGAACTATAGGATTTAGAAATATGATAGAGTAAATTATCATATAAAAGTCCTGTGAAGAAGAAATATCATATGGTGTCAGTAAATTATCATTTTACAGTAGGAGAAATAATATAAAAGAGGAAGGTCCACTGGGAATTGTCCTAAAAAAATCTTACATTATAGACATGTAGTAATGTAAATTATCCTACAAGTTAAGATATTCATTTTTACTATGTTTTTATATTTCAATTATCATATGAAGATCAAATATCAAATGCAGTCTCAAGTTATCTAATGACCAGTGAAAAACCCCTATGGAATAGTGTTTCTCATTTATCTTGGGATGATTAATATCATAATATGAAGTAAAACTTAAAAATATGAATTTTTAATTCTAATAATAATCAAATATTTCAAGAATCAAAGATATCTTTTAATGGTAAAATTATCATTCGAATTAGAATTAGTTTTTTCTAATAGTGTATGTTCATATAAGATCTAAATTCAATGGTTTTATCCTTACATGAGTGTGTTGTATCAATAATTTTATTTTCATCCATAAGATAATATATTTATATTATATCTTATACTAAATAACAATTATTATATTAAATTATCCTCATAAGGATCCATCCAGTTTTAAAAAGATAATATTATCCTAGAACCTCCCCTATAAGGTCTCATAAGGGAAACATGGGTTTGTAAAAGGGAGAATGATACAAGGTGCTATAGGTCTATCTAACAAAGTGATCAGTGATATTAAAAAAATGTACATCAAATATAATATTTTAGTCAACTTGGAAATAGATAACACCTATGATATACTTGATTGGATCATTATTCTCAAGGTGCATGTATTCGTTGGATTCTCTTCATGGGCCTCAGACATCATGTTACATCCTGCCCCATCCCATTGTCTTAAGAGGGTGGAGGAATGATACATGGACTTAATCGATGTTCCCAAGGTGAAAATGACTAGAAATAAATGAAGAGGGATTAAAAAATAAATCGTGGAATGATTTTTCATTGAGATAAAATAAACAAAATATAAAATATTGTAACAATATACTACCTAATGCATGTCAAACAAACATCCCAACCAATACATTAACATAAGACAAACAATCTATTCCATAGGAAATTACTAAATTACAATACAGCCAAACCTGAAAATCATAGTACCTAGTTAAATACTACACAAAAAAAACCCCGAATAACTTGGATACCCTCCATAGCCCCACACCAATAACCATACTCCAAGAAACATAACATTACAAAATCATAAAGTCGGACATATAGAAAAATGAGATGCTTTAATATTACCTCTGTCCTGGAATACAACATCTTAAAAGCACCAAAGTGACTGAGTATGGGGGGGGGGAGTACAAATACTTTGAAGGATTTCCCCAACCGATTTCCCTACACAGGTAACATGGATAAAACTGTTAGCACATTTATGTAAAAAAATTACATCAAACTTTAAAATGTTCATCAATTACCAATAATCCAACACACCCTTACCAAGACACCATACCCAAACCATGAAACCGAAGAGAAATCTACGAAATCATTCCATAAAACACTTCACCATTACACATTAGGACAAATAATTCCATCTGGAAAAGAAAAAACAACAAGGCCACCAAAACATACGAGTTTCTATCCAACATGTTCACTATATTTCCAAATAGTGGTGATTCCTGACAACAATCCATAATATTGGCTCTTCTATGAACAATAAATCAACTTTTATAGTGATAATTCCTTCTCACTTCCACACAATCCACACAATCCATAACAATTAATCAACCAACAAGCACAAAACACCATGTCCACACAAAAAGCACATCTTCATTACCGACACATTCCAATTCACATCAATAAATCACCCATTTATTGAGAACACCCTTTACCAACATTCCATGGCCAACCACATTTCAATATACTACATATTTATTGATAAACAGCATTAAAAAACATATTTCATAATCAACCATTAACAATTATATAATCAACATTTTAAAATCAAACAATAAAGCCCCTTTTTGCAACAATAACCCATTTTTCCCAAAATCACCCAAATCATCACCGAATGGGTTTCGAACAAGATTCACACATCCTTATCCCAATTTATTTAAATTTAAAAAAATTAATTCCATCCAATGTCACTAATTCTAACCAAGTGTATCATGAGAGAATCCACATATCTTTAGGGCTCTAGAAAAATCGACCCACAAACAATCGCACAACAAATCCAGCAAATGCTCCACTAAAACCATTATAGATACTATTTCAAAACCGAAAAAATCTCTAATATAATCATTAAAGGAATCAAAAACCCAATATCTACACAAAATATATGTCGATTTAGAAAACTTAGAGAGAGGGAAGAGTAGATCTAGAGAAAACCAAGGTAACCCCAATAGAGAAGACTTACCCGAGATGAGCCACCTTAACACCCTCCTGAAAACCATTTGAATAGATTCTAGAATGTATGGGAGAGCACCGATAACCCTTGGGAATTAGAAATACAACTTTTTTTTGTATGGGATAAGATTTGTGTGTGTTATAGTAAATCATCACGAACCCAGTTTTAAAAAAAGAAACCATTTTATAGGGTCACATGGTTAACTCACACGGCTAGACAAACCATGTGCTAACTATGCACCTATTACTTACTCAATGGGGAATCATTCATGACCTTATCACACGATTAGACCAAACATGTGTAACCCCACTACCTACATGGTTATCTCTCACAGCTTCTTCATAACTGTGCTCAAACCGTAGAGCATTAAATGGCCTCCAAGGTTTTCCAAAACCTTCCTAAACTCTCCCAAACTCCCTCCGACCACATTATATACATAAATGGACATGAAAAAGTATTAAATACCTCAAAAAAGGAATTATACCTTCTCCCCACCATTGTAATTTCCATCCAAAAAAATTAGAGAACCATCACTTTTCCGAAAGAGCTCAGGACATTTCTTGAGCATCTCTTTCTCCCACTCCCATGTCTTCTCCTGAATCTGACCATGCTGCCACAAAACCCAATCTAAGCCGATAGTTTTACCTTGTAATATTTTATCCTTCCTATCACTAATATACACGGGCACATGCACCAAATAAGAATCTAGTTATATCTCCAAATGATCATAATGAATCACATGGTCATGATATGGCTAATACTTCTTCAACTAGGACACGTGAAACACATTGTGCACTGTACTAATTCATTGTAGAAAAGCGAAATGATAATCCATATCTCCAATATACTTAATTATCTAAAAAATACCAATATACATTTAATATAACATATCATGCTTCCCAAATCGACGATGTCCCATCCTAGCATATATTCTCAAAAACACATGATCACCCACCTTGAATGACAATGGTTGACGATGATGGTCCATATAAAATTTCCAACGACATTGATATGTCTCCATCCCCTTTCTGTTCAACATGATTTTATATATATTTCCTTTGACAAGGTTCAGTCCAATAATCAATGTCTCATCCATTTCCAACCAACATAGTGCAGAATGACATAGACCCCCACACAATGCCTCAAACAGAGCCATATGTATTAAAGCCTGATAACCGTTATTATAGGAGAACTCCACCAATGGTATGTTCTCCTCCCAAGAACCACCAAAATACATAACACAAGACCTTATCATAACCTATAAGGATTGTATCATCCTCCCCGTTTGGCCATCCATTTGAGGATGATACAACGTTCACATCGTCAACTGTGTCCCAAGGGCTTGCTATAAGGATTTCCAAAAACAAGATGCGAATCTCAGATCTTTATCTGATACAATAAAAACTAGAACACCATTACCCATTAGAACATTACGAATATATATTTTGGAGATACCATCCATTGTATGTGATTCACAAATCCAGATGAAATGGACCGACTTTTTGAGATGATCCACAATCACCCATATGGCATCATGTTTCCCGACCATTCCTGAAAGACCTGTCACAAAATCCATCATTATTTTCTCCAAATTATAAATTGAATAGTCAAATATTTCATCATTTATTCTAGATATATATTCTCTTCCTTGACATGATGACAAGTCAAGAATCTCAAAACAAAATCGGCATCATCTATTTTCATTCCAGTCCACCAAAACCACGCATTCAAATCCTTATACAACATATGAATTTAGGGATGGATAACCCAACTAGAATAATGAAAATCCCTGAGAAGTTCTTCCTAATAGGACACCATTACTACCATCTGATTTTGAAAAAACAAAAATTTATTCCCATTCAGTTCTCACCTATCAATGGTATCTCCACTATTGAGTTTTGAACTCATCACCATACATTAAGAATCAGATGACTATTCCTCTTTAACCAAGCCATCTAAGTCAAGAACCAACAAAACCATAAAGAAGAATACCCCTCCACCATGGTCCTCACATTCCAACTTCATGTCTATTATGACTGATATCAACTACCTATGATCTGATGCCTGTTTTAGCACATGAGTATATGATTTTCTACTTAACTCAACCGCCAACAAATTTCCATAAACTAGTGTGTAAATTATGTCAAAATAAAACATCTTGATCTATTTCATCAATCTCATCTTCCATATGTTCAAATATCTCTAAGTGAAAATATATTTTTAGCTATTGTGATCGATAAACAATGTAAATTTTTTACTCAATAGATAATGGAACCATATTTTTAAATCATAAACCACTACTGACTACTCCAAATCATGTGTTTGGTAGTTATTCTCATGAAACATAAACTAACGTGATCCATAGGAAAATATATGACCCATTTCATGAGAAAAAAACCCAAATCTAATTCTAATGTGTCAAAATACACCACGTACCCTTTCCCTAGATAAGGAAACACCAAGGTTGGTTCTGATGTAAGGTGACCGTTTTTATCTTCATAGAATTTATGAAGCTTCTCATCCCATTGAAATGGGATATTATTCCTTGTAAAATCTATCATTATTGATCCCAATCATGGGAAATCATGTTCAAAATGTCGATAATAGCCAACTAGACCAAGGAAGCTCTGTATTTTGAAAACATTCTCTGTGAGTTTCCGAGAGATAACAGCCTTGATCTTTTTCATATCATCTAACACACCCTTATTAGAAATAACATGGACATGGAAATGAACATACTGTATCCAAATGTCACACATTGATAATTTGGCATACAACTGATGGTCCCATAAGACACTCATCACTGTTGGAAAGTACTTCTCATGCTCCCCTATATCCAGTGAATACACCAATATATCATCCACAAATACCTCCACAAAAGAGTCTAGATATCTATAAAATATCAAATACATCAATTCCATGAACACTTCTAGTGCATTCATTTGACCTAAGGGAATAGACATATACTTTTAAAGTCCATATAAAATTCTGATAGTTGTTTTAGGAAAATCCTCCTTCCTCACTTGCAATTGATGATACCCTGAACTAAAGTCAATCTTGGAGAACCACTAACCTCCCCTCAATTGGTCAATCTAATAATCAATGCATGGATGTAGATATTAGTTATTTATCATAACCTGATTATGTATATGATAATCAATACTGAGAAGTAGAGTTCCATCCATATTTTTAACATAAAAAATTGATGCTGCCCATAGAGAAATGCTAGGACGGATGAACCCATTATTTTCTAACACATCCAAAATAACAATAAATTCATGAAATTATGATGGTTTTATACAGTAATATAAATGTGAAGTAGGAATAGTCAATAGAAGAAGATAAATTTTATGCTTCAGTTTTCTCACTAGTAGAATCCCTGATAATTGTTTAGATAATATGTCCATAAATTTATCCAAAACTGTTGAAAGAAAACTCTTCTCAATACCTACCTCTGATTCCAACAACAAAGGCTCTAACTGATATTAGATCATGCTAATAGCTGGGGATAAAAAATCCATTTCACCCAATATTTCATCCTTCTCTCCTCTAAAAAGATGTTCAACTCCATCCCCCATCGTAAAACTAACCATTCATGGATAGAAATAAACGTGGGTCTTAAAAATCACCATCCAATATATTCCCAAGATTATATAATAAGCATCCATATTAAAAACAAAGAAATCTCAAATAAAATCAATGTCATACCCAACTATGAAAGATGCTCTACATAGGAAGGGATGACACTCACTTTGAGCTAGATGATTTTGTAATTTTAAAACAGATAGTTTCATTTCAACATGTAAGCGCAATAAAGCAACGATGTGAGAAGCAATAAAAATAAGAAAATAACCTGTATCAAATAAATCATTCATCAATTTGGAATTTAAATGAACTATACATCGTACAGTGGATTGTCCCAACTGATCGTCGACCATAACTTTCTCATCTCCAAACAACTGCTTACATTCCACACTCTTCTCTTTATTACCCTCCTTAATAGTCATGGTGTTCCTGAAGTCACCATGACTAACATTACTCTTCTGCTGATGTGTATGTTTCAATCCCTGTCCCATCGATGTATAAGACCCCTGTGACACCTGTGGCCCCTATAGAGAGTCACAGATACCTGAGATCAGAGCATTCTGATAATAATGATAGAGATTCCCCATATGCTTATAATTATGACATGATCGAGGTTGTTCTGTAACATACTTCTTGATGTTCCCCATAAAGCCATAGTAAAAACATCTGGCATACTCTGAGGCTTCTGGGGAAGATTCATCGACCTTTCTGTCAGATTCTGAGTCATACTCTAACCCTAGGAATAAGTGACCCACTTCTGCTAGAACCCAGCATTCGAGTTTCCACTATTCCCTATAGTTACCAACATACATCTAACACATTTACACCTAAAATACCCCTCTCACCATATCCAGATTCACAATTTCCATGTAATAATTTATATATAGCACCACTATTTTGAAAAAAAAAATCTAGATCAACCCATCGTAAAAAATACATGCCTTCAACGATCTACTACCATCAACCTCGAGTTAAAACCACACTATATTCATTAAAATATCCTCATATTACGTTATTAACATGTTCCATTTCCTCAAACTATATAAATTCATTGTACAATGAATTTTGAATATGTGAGGGTAGAACTGTTTATTAAACTATTCCTTAAAACCCTCCCATATCACACCATGTTCCGTCCAGGCTTGGACTGCTAGCTCCCACCACTGAACGAAAAGATATTCCAACATATACAAGGCTAGATTTATTTTTAGCTTTATCAGTGTTCACACAAAATCAAATATACTATTCATTCTATTTAGCCATGCCTCAGCTCTTTCTGGCTCTGAATCATCCCAAAAAATGGGTGTATTCTTCTTTTGAAACTGAACTGCATGATCCCCAAGGATTGGCTTATTGAATTTATTATCACTTCCCATAGCATAGAACACATTCAATATAAATTTCACTAGATTATGGTTCAACTAGGGCCTAGGGGAAACCTCATTTTCCATAGCTTCACCAGTAGGTTTGTACGACGCCTACTTGGTGCCATTTCTATCAATAAAAAATAAACTATAAGTCCCAATCCCTTAATGAAGAAAAATAATAAAATTTTTAAATTGAATTAAAATTAAAATATCACAACCAGTCTTTCATCAGGTTCACATTTAGATATCTCAATACTCTTAAAAATTTACTTTTTTTTTCAAATCAACCCATTTTCAAAATACGTCAAATTTACATGTTTCAAATCCATCCTTGTTGAATCCCAATGCAGATTATTCAAAATCCCTATATTTATATTGCACCATAAATCATTATACCCAAATGAAATATTTATCATAGTGGGTAGTCAATTCTACCATCCATTTCATGCTCATCTCAGTGGCTACACCAATGACAACGAGATATCCAATGCAAATAAGTGTCTCTATAAAACTAATGTACCCAACTCCCTCGTTATGTGATGCTTAGAAAAAAAGGGTTAGCTAAGGCCTTTTATTCTATACATTACATGTTTTAAAAATCCTACACCTTGTTACTGTCCTGAATAAATGAATAGACCAAGAATGAGTTTCAACACCAAGACCGACAGTGAACTCCGAAGGACCGAACAACTCCATTCACTTGAAATTCAAGGACCAAAAAAACTAAAACCACTGGTACCATCCTAGCCCATCCCATTGTCTAGGGAGGGGAGAGGAATTCTACTCGATCTTCAGAAACATTCCCAAGGTGCCAAGAGAAGGAAATAAATGCTGAGGGATTTGAGATTAAAGTGTGGAACAATTTTTTCTTGAGATAAAATCAACCAACTAAACACTCCATTAAAAAAACTACACGATGCATGTCATCAAAATAGACCAACCCATAAATTACCAAAATAAAAACAAACTATTCAGTAACAAATTCCCAAATTCCAATAAAAACAAAACCATGAATTAGAGTACCATTTCTGTGACTACACAACAGGACCCCAAAGATCTAGGACACCCTCTATAGCACCAGACCATGCTTCATGCTCCAATAACCACGACATCACCCATGTATCAACCCAAACCACTAGAAAAATGAGATTATTTACTCTTAACTATGTCCCAGAATACAACATATGAAAAATAACCAATGTTCCAAACTAGGGGGGAGTAAAAATACACTATAGGATTTCCCCAAATGAGTTCTGTGCACACAACACCAGGATAAAACTGTTAGTAGATTCACATATATAGTTTATATAAAACATAAAATATTTCAACAATTACCAGTAATCCAACACACCATTACCAATACACCTTACCCAAATGATGAATCACAATGTAAATACAAAAAACCTATCCATAAAGAACTTCACCATTTAAAAGTAGCAAACAAATTCTATATTTCAAATAAAAACACAACAAGGAAACCCAATGGCAGAGCTTCTATTCAACCCATTCAATACATATCCAACTAGTGGTGCTTCCTGACCCAGATCCAAAATAATGGTTCTTCCATCCACAATATACCATCTTTTATAATGATACTTCCCACCCACTTCCAGACAAAAAATTGAATCTGTAACACATAATCATCCAACAAGAACAAATAACTATGGACACACAATAAAACCACCATAATTTCTAGAACTTGCCAATTCACTTTAATAAGTCACCCATTAATTGATAAAACTATTTAACCAACTTTCAATTGCCCAAAAAAATTAAATAAAAAACATATTTATTTACAATAATCTTCCACAAAACATTTTTCATAACCAACAACTAACTATTTTAAAATTAACATGTTAATATCACACCACAAAGCCCCTTTTTGCAATAATAAACCATTGTCCCCAAAATCCCAAAAATCATCACCAAAAGGGTTTCAAAAAAGCATCACAAAACATTATCCAAATTA